>VDFB02193867.1:692539865-692579690 GCA_007258455.2 Sequoia sempervirens
AAGCTCATTGTCGAAAGAAGAAAATTTCGGCTTGCTTTACATTGCTGTAAACAACGCGCCTGCTTGTTGTTGCCTTCGGCCCTGACTTAGTGACAGAGCGGTCGAATTTGGTGAAGAATCCGCCATAGCCAAAGATAAAGAGAGAAAAGATGGTGCAGTATAATTTCAAGAAGATAACGGTGGTACCCTCGGGAAAGGATTTTGTGGACATAATTTTATCGAGAACGCAGCGGCAGACTCCCACGGTGGTGCACAAGGGCTATGCAATCTCCCGCCTCCGCCAATTTTATATGCGCAAGGTAAAATTCACTCAACAAAATTTTCATGACAAGCTTTCCGCTATAATAGATGATTTCCCCCGCCTAGATGATGTGCACCCATTTTATGGAGATCTGTTAAATGTTTTGTATGACAAAGATCACTACAAGTTGGCCCTTGGCCAGATCAATACTGCCCGCAATCTCATTGCCAAAGTGGCTAAAGACTATGTTAGGCTCATAAAATATGGGGATTCTCTTTACCGCTGCAAATCTTTGAAGGTTGCTGCACTTGGACGGATGTGTACCATTGTTAAGAGAATTGGGCCGAGTTTGGCTTACCTTGAACAGGTCAGGCAGCATATGGCAAGGTTACCGTCTATTGACCCAAATACCAGGACTATTTTGATCTGTGGGTACCCTAATGTGGGCAAAAGTTCTTTTATTAATAAGATTACTAGGGCAGATGTGGATGTGCAACCTTATGCTTTTACAACCAAGTCTCTGTTTGTCGGGCATACTGATTATAAGTACTTGAGGTACCAGGTTATTGATACACCTGGTATTTTGGACCACCCTTTGGAGGACAGGAACACCATCGAGATGCTCAGTATTACTGCCTTGGCTCATTTGAAGGCGGCTGTGTTGTTTTTCCTTGATGTTTCGGGGTCCTGTGGTTATAGCATTGCGCAACAGGCTGCTCTGTTTCATAGCATAAAACCTCTGTTTGCCAATAAGCCTCTTATTGTGGTTTGCAATAAGATTGATTTACAGCCACTGGAGACACTATCGGAGGAGGATGCAAAATTGGTTGCGGAGATGAGGGCCGAGGCTGGGAAAAATATGGGTGGGTATTTTGTGGATCAGGGGACTGAGGGGGGGGATGATGGCGTACTGCTTTCTATGAGTGCTTTGAAGGAAGAAGGGGTGATTGCGGTGAAGAATGCGGCATGCGAGAGGTTGTTGGAGCAGAGGGTGGAAATAAAGATGAAGTCAAAGAAGATGAGTAGTTGTCTCAATAGGATTCATGTTGCAATGCCCAAGCCGCGAGATGGGAAAGAGAGGCTCCCTTGTATTCCTCAAGCTGTTTTGGATGCCAAGGCGCGCTCTGCCAAGGAGTCCAGGAAGCTGGAGAAGGATATCGAGAATGAGAATGGTGGGGCTGGAGTTTACTCTGCAAGCTTGAAGAAGCGGTATCTTTTGGCAAATGAAGAGTGGAAAGAAGATGATGTTCCTGAGATTATGGATGGACACAATGTTGCAGACTTTATTGATCTAGATATCTTGCAGAGGCTCGAGGAACTGGAGAGGGAAGAAGGGCTTAGGATGGCAGCTGAGGGTGATGAGGATGATGAGATGGAGGAAGTGGAGTTGAATCCCGATGAAAAAGAAGCTCTGGCTGCAATTAGGAAAAAGAAGAAGATGCTTGTTGTGGAACACAGATTGAAGAAGAGTACTGCAGAGAGCAGGCCTACTGTACCAAGGAAGTTTAATAAGGACAGGCAGTATGGCTTAAACAGAATGGGAAGACATCTGTCTAGCCTGGGCTTGGATCCTTCAGCAGCAATAGAGAGAGCTCGAAGTAGATCAGTGTCTCGTCAAGGTCGCAAGCGTGAAAGATCCAGTGGAGTGGAGGAAAATGCTGATGCGATGGATATTGATCAGCCAAACAAGAAGCAGCGTCTGTCATCACGTTCCAGATCCAGGTCAAGGCCTCCTGGCGAAGTTGTTCCAGGAGATGGTTACAAGGACTCAACTCAGAAATTGAAAGCTATTAAACTTGGCAAGAAGGCATCAAAGAAGAGAAACAAGGATGCCCGCAAGGGAGAGGCTGATAGAGTGATAGTGAACCTGAAACCAAAGCATTTGTTTTCTGGCAAGCGATCTATTGGAAAAACTGATAGACGTTAAAAGTTCAAAGGTTTTCTTCTTTGGAAAGTAGTATTTTACTATTTGTTGTTAATTGTTGGATTGGGATGCCAACTTACAGGAGATGCAGGATATGGTGTAACTGATACAACTTGAGTTGCTATTATTATTTTTGTTCATTTGGTTTTGGAAATTTGGTGTAATATTCCTCTTCCATCATATTTATTTTGTCCAAGGGATTTTCATGTTTCTCTGTATTTGGAATTTCTGATTGACTAGATTCAATTTTTAAAAGATATATTAGATTTGGTCAAAGAGAATTAGCAATTTAATTTTATATTCATCTTTTGCTGATCACAAGATCTATTTTTCTACCATTATGGTTGAACTTGGTGCACCTCTGGATCTATGAATTAATACATATGATTTGGGTTTGTGATTTATTGCACTTGGCTTCCGTTGACTGTAGATGTCCATTCATCCAGTCTGTTGAACTTCAGCAACAAGTGGGTTACAAATTTCAGTGCTCATAGTTAACTTTAGTGAAATGAAAGATGAATTATTTTCTGAATGTAGAGCCCTGTAAAATGAACAAGATATGATGCAGAACTAATGTTCATCATTTTATATATGTTTTTCCTTTTACTCCTTTTACTTTTTCTGTCATTGAGCCTGCACGTTACAATCACAAATAACGTATTTTGTCGCAAGACCTATTCTCTGTTAGTATCTCAGTCTAATGCAGTTTTATGTGCAGCCTTGACTTTTGACAGATACCCACTTTGATTATATGATTTTATAACAGGTTGTTTAAAAAATAGATCCACCCAACTGTTATTCAAATTCAAGAAATTTTCACTAGTCCTTATCTACGTTGTTGCTTTGGAAGAAATATATTTAATAATTTATGCTTTGAACAATGGTTAGTTGCTTTATTTGAAAACAGACATGCTTTAACTATACTTTTTAGCAATATGATACATCATGATGCTTTAACTATGATAAATGATGATGTTTGAAAACAGACATGCCTTACCTACACTTTTCGCAGTATGCCAACTACTTTGTTTTTTTGCTAGTATGCAATTCAAATCTGTCTTCTCTGCATCATACCAGTATCATTAGCCTTTTGTCATTCAAGCATTTCTGCATTAACTCATCTTTGTCTGCGAAATAACAGAAATGTAATGAGATGGTTAAGAATTCAAAACCTTTGTGTGAAGAATCACCAGTAATACTTGTGGCTGACATAGAGAGAATGATGGTGACTATTAGGGAGCCTGCAATAAAATGTTCAGGCTCTTATTTTGATTGTTTAACCTCCATGGGAAGTAAAATGAAAATATTGATTGAATTTGAATAGTGTGCATGCTCTTAAACTTCTATGTGTAAAATTGTAAAACAAAGAGTACTTGTAACAATGAATACTAGTAAATTCAAGTCTACAGAGATGCTAGCATTTTATGTGCATGGAAATACGAGAGTAGGAGATGGGCAACTCAAGATGCTAACAAGAACTTGTAAGGCAAACAAGCAAAGGGATATATATGAGCTCCACAAGAAAAAAGAGAGTATCATAACAATGCTAAGAACAGCTCAATTGTTTGCCAAAACGTACCAGGAAATATGCAAATATGAACAGTAAAACTTTGAATGAAGATGAAGGGCTGCAAAATAAAAGAGGATACAAAAATGAACAAAATAGTGTCACCTAGTATAGGAAGTTCTCAAAAGAATGTTTTCTTGACGAGTGAACAGAAGCTATTTTTGCTCTCAAAAATGTTCCTCCAATAAAAGTCCAACAAAATAAAATAGAAGGCTGTCATGAAAGCCTGTAAGTTAAAAATGGTTGCAACAAAAGTATGTCAACATATAACACAGTTCCAATGGCAAAATGTGATCTAGTGAAATAGCTCAAAACTCTCATGGAAATGTTGTAAAAGAATGCTCAAAAAACCATAAGAAAGCTGTTCAAGAGATTGCTGTTAATGAAGACCTCATTCAAAAGACTAACCAGTTCAAAGATGCAGGAAAGAAAGATTGAAGAAAAATCTTCTCCTTCATCCCATTATTAGATTTAGCAAAAGAATTAGGAGAATTCTGGCCTAAACTTGACAGGAATTGGCGGATCAGACATTACCAAAGAAGTAAATAGATGCATGCAATGCCCCACTTAAAAATTTAATTTGCTTTTAAGGAGCCTCCTTACTCCTTTTAGCAAGAAAGTTCATATGCTGTCTGTTAAGTGCAATATGTAGAATAGTATCAAAGTCTCGGGCAGAGCAACCACGGTTAGGGTAGAGTTAGAATAGATAATTGCCACATACACCTGTTGAAATGGAAATATATAGAAAATGAAAGTAACAGGCAACAAAAAAGCTTGGTAAGATTTGACAATTTGAAAGATGAACCAATAAAGTCGAATATAAAAATCAGGTTGGAAAATCAGAACTAAGTATTTGCTAACATAAAGAATAGCTTCAGGTGGGCATGTATAGCGCTGGTGCCTCTAGATTTTTATTTTATTTTGCAATGGAAGGTGCTTGTTCTTAAACAGAAGTAGTTCTTTCTTTTTAAAGAAAATAAATTTAAGTATTAACTAACTTTTTCATCCAATGGTTTTTTATAGAATAATTATAGTTCTATTGAGACCCCTTATTAGATGTTTTTTTTCTTTCTATAGAATAATTAGGGTTCTCTTGGGGCCATCACCCATTTTAATGAAAAATTTATTACAAGAAAGAAGGCTCTAAGTCAAAGTCTCTTAAGGCCAAACCTTACCGAGCTTTTAGGCGTAAAAGATCAAACACCAATACCACTTGGCTGACCAACCGAGACAAACCTTAAGAGGCAAACACAAACAAACTCAAATTACTTCCATAGGATAAAGATTAGCTAACTTTGTGATTACAACCTGACATTAATTTTCTCTGAGATCTCAAAACCATTTGAGAGGAATTTGTCTTCCTCAACAGGGACAAAAAGGCACCATAGACCATGTTCCTTCTTCAAAATGGTCAACTCTGGCCATCCAGCAAAGCAGGAGCACCAATTGCAGAAGAAACAATGAGCAACAAAGAATCAGAAGAAGCAAGATCTCCATAAGAAGGGAGGGCAGCATCCACAGGAGGAAGAACAGTGTCGTGAGCCACCTCCAAGGCCATAGACTTAACCTCACTTGAATCCTATGGAAGAACTTTCACAAGCGAGCTATTTCCATGCCCCTTAGTGGGGGCTTTGGCTCCAAACATCTATAAAAGGTGAAACTTAGCATCCATCCACATAGAAGCCAAACTAGATCTAGAATATTCTGCCACCAAATGACCTAGAGCAAAACAACAATGGCAATGAAATGCCAACTTCTCATAATCAGGTTGGTGGGTCCAAATGCAATCTTGCACCTAGAGACTAATTTCCATTGACAAATGTTTTAATAAATTTTTTGCTACCAAAATATGGGCAAAGTAGGATGGGAGAGGGCATCAATCTCAAAAGAATAGACATGAAAGAACCAAGAGAGTATTCATAGCCTGCAAATTAGAATCTATCAAGAACTGGAGAGGGAGGTTGGTAATCTGACCTAAACGGGAAGCGCTCAAAAGGATTCTGAAATGGAGTTGAAAGCTGGATACCAAAGCCTCATCATCAAAACAACCTTGCCCTAGAACCAGGGCCTTTCTCCATAATCGACTTTCTGTCTTGGGAAGATTGGCAGACAACATAGAAACCCTGTGTATAGGGGAAAATGTCAACATCATTACATAAAAAAAGGTTTCCAGCTCATGGAAATCCAGTCATGTAGGGTACCAATACTATGCCAAAATTGATAGAATTTACATATTCGGCCCTTATCCATATAACAGGCTTCTTCAGCCAAAACTTTAGACCCTAGAACGGTTAGGGGAGATTGTTCAGATAAGGGAACGAGAGGCACCTCCTAAACAGACTTCAAATTTTTCCATGGCAGAGCCCCCCTGAAGCAATATTCTCAGATCCTCTGCAGAAAACCCCACAGCCTTGAGGCAGGAGGAGATATTGGGAACAAAGCCAGAGGACAGGGGTTCCAAAGACTCTAGAACCCCAGGCATGGCAGGAGCAGCCGCCCCCCCTGCCCTCGCCCCTTCCCGCCCCTGCGCCTCCCCCCCCAACGGAAACAATATTATCAGATCCCCTGCCAAAAACCCCACAGCATTGGGGCAAGCGGAGATACAGGGATCAAAGCCAGAGGACAGGGGTTCCAAAGACTCTAGAACCTCAGCTGTGGCAGGAGTAGTGGCCACACAAGTATTCACCTCAAAACTAGAAACCCCCAACGGAAACAATATTATCAGATCCCCTGCAGAAAACCCCACAGCATTGGGGCAAGTGGAGATACTGGGATCAAAGCCAGAGGACAGGGGTTCCAAAGACTCTAGAACCTCAGCTGTGGCAGGAGTAGTGGCCACACAAGTATTCACCTCAAAACTAGAAACAGGGCCAACATAATCACTAAATTGACATGAGTAGGAGCCATTACACTTATTGCTGAAATTATTTGTTGTTATCACTCTTGTATCCTATGTTATAGTTTGTACATCGATTGTTATCCTTTTTACTGACATTCCAATTGTGACTAGATTTATAGAGTTGAAGGAAAAATGGGCTTCATTATCTGTGTTTTTTGGGACAATCTGTTACAAGTTGCTCATTTCCTTGAAGCTGTATCAATCGTAATCCACATTTATCCTTGGACAAGCTGCCGTATTTATTTCATAGGCAATAAGATGATGAATCATGATATATTTTATTTCTATTTTTTGTCTCCAGTTAACGATAGTGACAAAGTTATAGTATTTGGATTGTCGAGCAAATATTATGGCCACTTTAATGAATATGACCGAGGATAAAACCTGAAGGCCAGGCTTTCTTTGCCTAGAGTTATTGAGCATGTGGTTTGCATTTGGTAGTATTAGAAGAGTGCTTGCCATTCCTTTTTTTTGCCATATTACAGTATGAACTTCTGCTTTTATGTATATAGTATTTTTGAAAATTAAATTCTTAATTTTATTTTCTTCTATGGAGAATGTTTTACAATTTTGTTTTAATGAGGTAATAACCTGAATGCCATGAAAAGCTTTAAATTTGATTCTTGAGAGTATTCCAGCAATTCAACCATAGATGTGAGGTGTTTGTGTTGATAGACCGTAGAAGTTGCGGGCGAATTTCTCTAGGCATTTTATTCAACTTTACTGCAACACACGAGATTTTATTGCTATTGTCTGGCAGTTGTTTTTTGTCTTTGCCCGTGTAGGTAAGTGATCTTGCACTAGATAGGTTGTGGCTCATTGACACACCTTAGCAAGGATTACTCCAATGCACTGTGGGTAATTCCTCCCCTGATTCTTACACGGAGCTAACCATTGATCTAATAAATATCATTAATATTTTCTTTAAAAAACATATTCCATTGTATGAAAACTTTTGTTGTGTCCCTCAATGTGCCTGCCTTTTTTTAATTTAAAGTTCTTGCATGTCTTCTCATATTTCAGCAGTGGAGGTGCTTTTTGCTGCAATACCAAATCAAGAATGGATATAAAGTACTTAGTGCTTTGCTGCTTTCCCATTCTGGAAAGAACTAAGAAATTTGAGCTTCTGTTTATGTAGCAGTAGGTTAAAGATGTTGGATGGTATATAATTGAATAAGAGGATGCTGTCCTAATTCTTGGCAGCATGCATTGGGAGCATGGTTGCTGTAAATATGGACATATAGTAAGAGTCTATAATGGACTGCTGGGTACAAGTAAAAACATCCTGTACCCATAAAGGTCTTCCGTACATATTTGCTGTGAACAAAATGTAATCAGTTGAATAACTTTCTGTTATAATGTGATGATTTAGTCCTCTTGCCCCAAGGCTGTTATTGAACAATCAACAAATGTTACCTTCAATTTTGGTTTGCTGAAAGCTGACAAGAGTATATCAAATGATTCAGTCACTTGGTTGCTGCACTACATATACAGCCTTTCATATTCCATGGCTAGCCACTCCTTTTTTTTTCATTTCGCATTTTGTCAAACAAGTTGCATGCTTTTTCAGTCTTCATAGGTTCCAAAATATCTTGTGGCTTTTGATCTTCTTCAACCATCATATTAAATCCCTGCAAAATAAATAATATCAAAATATTAATTCACAATTAAATATCAAATTGTTACTGAATTTTGGTTTAAAATAAAAAATATTTACAATTGAATATCAAATTCGCATTGAATTTTATTATTAATATGAAATATACTATTTAAAACAATACTATATATCAATTATATTATATTATATTTATAATTAATAATTTCTATTATAATATATATATAATTTTAAAAAATAATTTATAATTATGAAATAACATATATAATAATAATCATATATAATGATTAGGTTTTTATTAAATATATGACCTATTCTATTTAAAACAATACAATTCATATATAGAATAATATAATCATATCATTAAATTATTTTATTTGTTATCTTATAATATAAAAATAATAATTTAAGTGTCCAATTTGACCAAAAATTGTAAACCACTATTGTGGAATCACCCTTATATTTATATTTAATAATTTATATTATAATATATATAATTTTAAAAATAATTAGAAAAGTATTTTTTAAATGAATTTACATTATACAAGATATAATATACTATATATTATATTTAAATAGATGAAGGTTGGGAATGAGATTTAAATTGGAACTTTTTAAGTTTTTTATGTGGGTCATGGATTCAAACTTATCAAATTGCACTCAACCATTTTCTATAGTTTAGAGTTTATAGATTTCTTGCCTTAGATCTTCAAAAGTCTTAAATATCTCTTTTCAAACAAAAAAAGATTAAAAAAACACATGAAAACTAGAGGGACAAAATGGTGGCGTGGAACGAATGTTTACAGAAGTTGGCTTTTGAGCTCATTTAAGAAAGTGATTATTTGAAGGGTGACCACACAATCAAAGATATTTTACTTGATCCTTAAAAAGGAACCTAGTTAATTTCTTATTTAAAGAGATTTGACTAGGGAGGTTAAGTGCTTTGGATTGTATTCAATACAAATAAATACTCCTTGCCACCTCTACATGTATCCCTACGAATACTAGTGTTGTCTTTGCCACTTTCGCATGGCTATTTCATGAACATATATTTTGATGAAGAGTCTTATAAATACTTTGATGTTCCTTATTTTACTTTTAATTTCTCTCAATATGCTTTCCAATTTGTGTTCTTCTTTCCAAGCACTTATTGGAGGAATTGCTACACTTTATCATCAAGTTGTTAGACTTTCAAAGGAGGTGTATTCCTAGCTCCACCACTCATATAATTACACAATTTGGGAGTATATGATAATTTTATAGATTCCCTTTTTACCTTGGAAATATATAATAATTTCAAGAAATTTTGGTTTAACTTGTTAAGATTCACAAAATTCTTTTGTTCATTAATTGTTTACTCTTGATTGTCTTATTTATGATTCCATCTACATGGGGCTTCAAAAACATTAAGTGTATTTGAAGTAACTTGTGTCTAAAAATATGGTATGTAGTTGTATGTAGATGGTATTTGAAAAGGCTTTGTAATTATAGAGAAAAAATCATTGCAACGACACTAGATTATGCATGAAATTAACACACAATTTAATTGTAAATGATAATTAACAAATATATCTGGATTGTTTGATAAATTTGGAATAAACCCATTTGGGGATTTGACGGTTTTAAAATTATGCTTTTTAGGTCATTGATATGCTTTTTGAAAACAATAAATGTCATTATTGGTAGGAACAACATGATAGGGAGTCTCACACTTGAACTACTGTGAAAATTAAATAAAAGTATAGAATGAAATTATAAACATGGTTAAAAATCACCTCAGTTTCCTTGTAAATATGGATTACTCATCTAGTAGTTCTCATGATTTTGGATTTACAACCAATAGGGAACTATCTTGATTTTTGAATTACAACTAGGACAAGGATGAGCAAATCCTACCGTTGAATGGCCACCCATTTCTTTGTCACCCATATACAAATACACCATTGATGAATTATTTGTAATGGCATTCCCCACTTTGTTTCCAAAAGGCATAACCACATTCAATCAACAACATATGAAAGAAGTTAAGCTACATGAATATGTTCTCAATCAACAACATATGAAAAAAGTTAAGCTACATGTATATGCTCTCCATCTTTTAAGGTGCCATGATAATAGGTTTGGCTATCACCTACAATTTAGATACTTCATACTAAATATACTTATGCATCACTAGAGCTAATCCATAACATTTATATTTGTCCACAGATAGTTGGATAATTGTCTACCCACAATAATTTTTGACTTTCGACAAATATTAATTATGCCTTTTGTCATATCGATCAAAGAAATACCTTCCCTACAAGGAACTTGCAACCTTCCAAAAAAGAGTGTACTTCATTAAATACATTCTTATTGACCAAATGAGCTTCATTAGTCTGAATTTGCTACAATGCATTGAAATGAGGTTGCATGAAGCTTTCCCTAGCCATCACCAAATCCTATTTGGAGGTTTATCAATTGTGCTCTTCAATGACTTATGACAACTACTACCAACCAATGGAATCCATGTGTATGCTTCAAATTCCAATGAGGGAACACTATGGCACAACTTCACAATAATTATTAAATTAGACAAAATATTCTATCAAAGCGGTGAGGAGCCTACCCACATTCTTTTCATGAAGTTCTCTCAAATTTACCTAATTGGAAAGTTCTAATGTCACAATCAAGCTCCTCAGTCACCTTTATAGAGAAATCTACTTTCTTATCCTCCACATGCCTATTTTTAACAAATGAAATGGTCTTACTACATAATAAATGCATATTGTTGTTTTTAGCAATGCCTATTGCCTTGTCCACTATAGAGAAACTTAGGGACTCAACATGCTCAAATCTAGATGAAGAAAAAATTCAATATAAGATCACACCAACCCAAAAATATCCATATAACCCATTGAGTCATGGCGTCCAAAACCAAACCCCATTTAAAATTGCATGGGCCTTAACAATAAACAAATCACAAGGCCTTACACTTCAAAGGGAAACAATCAACATCACCAACATTGACTAACAAGGGTTTACATTCACAACTATATCAAGAGTTTATGAACTTGAAAGTATTCGCATACACCCTGCCTTCACATTCCAAATATATGCATGCATGCAAAAAAGCTCATGTGTTTCTTGTTGAAAAAATGAAGAGGATCGATTTATGTCATTGTCACATGCAAACACTTGAAAAGCTATTTTTTTTAACAAAAAATCCAAATTTGTTCCATAATTTATTTAATCTTTATTTTTTAAAATGTAGACATCATTTACACAATTGTGCCTTTATGTTTTCATATTATTCTCTTCATTTAATTCATTTCAGAGCAACTATCTTCTTTACCTCAAAATTTAAATTTTTTAATTATATAATAAAATACATATAATAAAATAGTTGGCAAGATTTCAAGGAATATTTAGAATCAATGGCGGGAAGCACAGGATTGTGGGTAGTAGTTTGTGACATCAACCCAATGAAAGGGAGAATTTCTACACAATTTTTTTTGTTATCATTAGAAGAAGGAATACATGGAGTTGAACTAACAATTAAGCAAAAGCAAGAGAAATCAGCATATACTTCTTAATCATCATGTCAATATACATCTTACAAATAAAAGTTTGCTTCAATAACCAATAGAAGATTGTTGCTATTATGAAGTGCACATACCTTAAATGTTTTAAGATTCAAGAAGGCTCCATGTCCATGGTTTGATTTGGATTATGGTGGGGTGCAAAATGACCCCAACCAAAGTGGATTCTAACTCTATCCACCCCTCCAAGCGGATTATGTGGCCTGTGGTGTGTGAGAGAGAGAGTTATCATTCAAGCCCATTAAAAATGTTTGGAACATCTCCCTAGTGACCAAATCTCAAGGTGCACCTACCTTGGGTAGACTTAAGGTACCAATTTCATAGTAGTTATAAGGTTACGAGGGGATTTATATGCTACCTACTTAAGCTTATTAGGAACTTTCTTCCCTGTGGTCCATTGGACGACTAAGCAACAAAGATAAGCCATCATTTGCATTGAATACTTCTTGACTACTGTTCATCTCAAGCAAGCTACTGCCCTTAGACACCTATCAATTTCGAGTATAATATTGCTCCTTGAATTCTATCCATCTCAAGAATAGTACTGCCCCTAGACACCTATCAATCTCAATAATAGTACTACTCCTTGACTATTGTCCATCTCAAGCATAGTACTACCCCTAGAAACCTATCAATATCAAGCATAGTATTTCTCCTTGACTATGGATTTGCACTATGACTGGAAGATAGGTCCCTAACTCGATTAAGCAGGTTCCCTACTTAGTTGCAGCCATGTATGACAATATTAAATATTTCATGAGGAATCATTACATGCTCATAGACTCCTTCTGGTTGGGGGTAGAGGTATATAACCATCCCCTTGATAATTGTGGTTGATACCCAACTTATTTTCAATCCCTCAATATACATTTCTAGATAAGGATCCATAGGTGACTATTTTCTGATAACATAACATAAACTTGCTACTTGATCACATAAGACTATCTTAGCAGCCAACAAGCATATCCAAAAATTAACCGGGTGGTTAACTATGATAGTCCTAGCAACCAACAGTACATGGAAAAAATTAATTGTGTGATTAACTATGGCTGTCCTAGCACCCAATAGAACATATTAGAATTTATGACATACCTAGCAGCCAACAGTGCAATACGGTGGTGTGCAGATTTATAACTTGGGTTGTGGAATCCTTTACATTTCATATAGAGGTGTTGCTTACACTCTAACATATTTCTCTTTCAATTTAATACATGCCTTGAAGTTTTATTTTTTGGAATAATATTAATTTACAATATTTGTGGTAGTCAAAATATAAGCTTCAACACCTTGGCATTATTAGATGACTGGGTTAATAGAGGAATTGGTACAAAGAAAAAGGAATGTGTTATCCTCTAGTGCTTGAATACTTTAGGGCAGTAACTTGTTTGTGAAGCCAACAAACACATAATTGTTACATAGCAAAATTTTCTCTCGTAGATAATAATTAAAAGTGACAGGTTAAGAGTCATCAATCAAAGGGGTTTCAATTTTGTTTGCAATAATTTTTCCATTTAACTTTTAAAGTTGTATAAGGGTTTATATGACCAAACAAGAGAAATAATGCAACCCAAATTTTGGAGACTAACATTTACATTAGCCAACACTTGAGTTTGGAAACCTTGAAGTCTTAACACATATAATATATGGTAGTCAACCTGCTAAACACACAATAGGGCCAAAATGGAAGGAGTATGTATGTCCAATCAAAGGTAACCCATTTAAATTTCTAAGAGTGATATCCAATCATGAGGATGATGTTTAACCAAGTGTTAAAATTTTAAGAACTGCACAAAACAAGGTTTGTAAATTCTCCATGACAAAAGAAAATGGGCATTCTAATTTGATTTCACAATTTACCTAGTTGGAAGTGACCAAGGGAAGCATAGGAGAGTGGGGGTTAATCAAGAGTGAACAAGGGAAAATTTAATCTAATTTTGATATTAGCATCAATGCCTAAAATTATTTCAAAATTAAACCAAGAAATTCATGTTAAGTTTACAAAGGAATACAATTTTAGAAGAACAAAAGTTGCAGCAACATAAATCTCAGACCTGGTTTGGGTGACCAGAAGTCTGGTGTTTGAAGTAGACATTGAGAAATTTGCTCTAGGAACCTTAGTCACACCGTCCTCCTCTATAAGGTATGAAACCTACAAAGACCTCCTTTATCTACTCCTCCAAGCCTTCTATTCTCTCATTTTTAAGAGTTTTGAGGTGTTTAAAAAGGCAAATCGACTCCCATTTTGCATGACCTGCAAAGGGAAATCTTTGAACTGGGGTGCCATGCCCATTAATGACATGACCACCTCTCCTCCCCTCCACGCCTGCACCCATTCCCATTAAATTCCTCTTGTCTCCTGGCCGTGGGGTGAAGGGTAGCACCATAATGATGATTTTCGGTTTAAACGCCCTCTTCCATAGTTTTATTTACTTCTCTTTTTTTTTTCATTCCAGTGAAGCTTGATGAGTGATATTCTATTTAGTTGCTTGAAATTTTTAATAAGGTGCCAAAATAATATTATAGCATGGGTTGTATGAATTATTTTTATTTTATTACTTCTTGGATTTTTACCTTTTATAGCTTTTTTTTTTTGCTTGGTAAATTGTTGCTAAGGGGCAACACCCATCACTTTTGACTAGAGCTATGAACCAGTGAGGCCACATTCAGGGGACCTCATCCCCACCATTCATATTCCTATGCCTGCCTGCATTCTCGCCAAGCTCCCTACATAACCCATAACCTGACATCATTCCACCATCTGCTATGCTTGCCTGGATTCTCACCAAGCTCCCTGCAAGACCCAAGACCATTCCTCATGTCTACTTTGCCTGCCTACATTCCTGCCAAGATCCTTGTAGGACCTTGTGCCAATCCTTTATCTGAACACCCCTTCTAGCTCCACCTCTCTATCGATCCCTCCAGCTCTTGGACCTTGCAGTAGCGCATGCCACTCATCCCCTCCTTTGTGTGCCAATTGCTGCCACCCTTGCACATGCATTCCTTTGTCATTCATACATCATCCAACGTTCCCTTCAATCTTTGGCCAGTGATAGTTTTTCCAACCTTCCACTAGTGGGATTTGAGCTCAAGACAATAGGCAAGTTGTTGCTTGCAACTTTCCATTGCACTGTAGGGTCATCCCCACCTTTTATAGCTTATTATTTATTTATTTTTTATCTATTTATTTTAACTTTTATTTATTATATATATATTTTAATTTTTTTATCTATTTACCATTCCTTAATTAATTATAACATTATTCAATATCCTTAATTAATCTGAATGAGATATGGTATTTTGATGTCTTCTCCTAGTTGGAACGAATGATTATGGCAACTTAATAGATGATTAAGGCACTAGGCTTAAATGAACTTCAGGTGGACAAAAATTACAAGGAAGGTCTTGACATTAGAATGACATTACCAAATGTTTGTCTCTCATCCAATGGAACCACAAAATCTACCTCATCTTGCACCCCAGGTACCTGCAACCAATGATAACCTCACACAGGCCAACAACTATGTCATTAGTCTGAGTCAACTGAGAAAATTTAATGCATCAAATTTAAAATAACATAATAAGATTAAAAACCACATTCATTAATGTTTAAAACATCAAGGTTCACAATTAGCACACACACACCCACACACACATATGTATGTCTACATAATAAAATCCGAAAATCCACCCCTAGTCCAAATTACATTAGGGCTAGGGGTCATGCAAAAGATTTAGCAAGGTATCTAGTGATATGACATACTCCCCCCCTTAGGATTAAGTTGGCTCGACTTAATTAAACAATTATGGATATTCTACTTTTATTACATTTTCATCTTCCCAAGTAGCCCCTTGTTCCCTGTATTGGTTCTATTGGACCTTAACTTGTTGGATAGTTTTGTTGCACAATTGTAGGTTGCACTTGTCTATGATTGTGAGTGGTTCAAGGTGGATATCTCCAATGTCTTCCACCTATAGTGTTTGTCAATCAATTACATGTGTGGGGTCAACAATATATTTCTTAAGTAGTGATACATGGAATACATTATGAATGCGAGAGAGAGACGAAAGAAGATCTAGTTGGTAAGCCACACGAATAATCTTCTCAAGTATCTCAAAAGGCCCTATATATTGTGGAGCTAACTTAGCAGCTTTGCCAATATTTATTGAGCTTTAATGTAGTCTAACACGTAGGAACACCTTGTCTCCTACTAGAAAAATTCCCTTGGTGTCTGCTTTGCATTAGCATAACTTTTTTGATGATCTGAAGCCTCCTTCAATATTTCCCTTATAATTTTCACTTGATTGCCATATTCTTGAAGAATTTTAGGCCCAATAGTTACATGATTTTCTAAACTGTCCCAGCCTATAGGCATTCTGCACCTTCTATCATACAATGCTTCAAATGGGGCCATTTGGATGGAAGAATGGTATAAATTGTTATATGTAAATTCTACTAACGAAAGGGTAGGTGCATGGAGATGGGTAGCCAATTTATGGCCACTTTTTTAAAAAAATTTAAAACTCATAACGCGAGTCCGTTATAACGTGCTCATGTTATGGATTAAGGCGTTTCGAGCTTGAGGCTCAACCACAACAAGCCTATAACACAAGCACATTATAATGTGCTCGTGTTATGACCTATTAAAAAGAAAAGAAAAAGTAAAACAAATATATTTTTGGTTGTGACTGTGTTTTGTTTGCTGCCAGTGGCCAAAACCCCACTATTTTGCACTCACATTCTAGGAGGAGCAATTTTGCAAATTTCTTCATCAATAGTTGCTATTTCATCACTAGGATGCTGCCACAAGTGTGATATGTAAGGATTGTTTGCTTTTTGTTTTGAATTTTCTAGTTTTAGGTTGTATTTGATATTTATCTTTTTGAATTTGTAGGAGATGCAAATCAACTTGCAAACCCTCAAAATCCTCAAGAAACAGAGCAACAAAATCCTCAACAACAAAATCAGCCACAACAACCTCCTCCGCCAATCCCTCAACACCGTCCTAGCACTCAACAAAATTTAATGAGTGAAATTGAGAACAAAAACCAAATTGAGGATTTAATTAGGAGGTTGAGTGACCCAAACGATTCAACTATGGAAAGAATGACCCTGGCAATTTCATTGAAATAAATGATAAAAAAATGTAGATTCAATTAGCAAACAAATAACTAGATGGAAAGATAGGAAGCAGGAAGCTAGGGCTGATTATGTGGATAAATTATCATATAAAGATGTAAAGGATTTAAAAATTACAAAAGGTGATTTGTGGTCATTATTCACTGACCCACACACAAATCAAAATCTTACCCTCAATGCGAATAGGTTTCCTATTCATTGGTGCCACCACCAATAGATTAGGAAATTTTTTTATGATAGGTGGTACTTGGTTTTTGATTACCCACCGTGCAATAATTGTGAAGTCCCATAGTATTTCCTTAGGAAACTATATGCTGAGTTCATCTTGAAAAAAATCCCAAATTATTTTGATATGAGGGACTTCCAAGGAAGAGGTGGGGGGTTGGCACAAGATAGACTCAATGCATAAACAGATCCTACACGGAAAGTGAGATGAACTCTCACTAGGCCGCCTCATGAGCACATTGTCATGCCTTCCATCACAAAGGAGAGTGCTGACGTAGAGACTCTATAGGCCATCAACACTTTGACATAGAGTGTCATCCAACATGCGATCCCTCTTCTACAACACCATCTAGGGGAGTCTTCGAGAGGTGAGATTTGATCCCATGTGTGTCAATCTTGTGGGGCAACTTGTTCATATGACCTCATCGACACTTAGGAGGCTGTTGCGTAGGATCCATCGGCAACCATGAAGATGGAGATGGAAGATGACATTTTGCATGATGTGTATGGCATTGATACTCAATTAAAAGTTAGGATGTTCATTGAATTGAATTTATTAAATTTCAATATTGAAATACAAGATTAACTAATTTAGTTCTATGATTTTAATAAAATTGCAGGGTCACAGTGTAGATACTGGATACACTATCCCTACACCTACTTATTTTTGCAGTACACCTATTGGTGGGGTATGCAACTAGTAAACAATTATAAATTTATTACATGTTAATAACATTGTCTTACAAATAGTATTTTAATATGTGATTTTGGATGTTGAATAGGCTAATATTGGAGGTTTCGAGGGAACACCTACCGGTGCCAGTGGATTTAGTCAAACCTTCACGCAGGTAATAGAATAAAGAGTTTAACTAATGAATTGTACTTAATAGATTTGTGTTACAATTAATATTCATATCGTTGATTATGTTGTATTGCACATCATTCAAACTCAAAGCATTAATTCACATTCCCTAACTAATAACTAGATGTTGATAGATGACAAAATTTTAACTACAATATAGTTGTTTAGAAAGTCAACATAAGTAGTGATGCAATTACTTCACATAGCATAAGTAATAAGTCTAGGAGAAAATTCTAATTGCATTTGCTTGTCATGGCATTCCATGAGACCACATTTTATTGAGGCATATTTTAAAATAGTCCACTACCTTGTTTATGCTATGGATGCTTGGAAAGAATATATATTAAAGAATAATAGTAAGCAATAGCATAGACAAGGCAATGAGTTTTTTGAAAAAATGCCTCAAAGAAATGCAGTCTCACAGTGATATCCATTACCATGAGACTCAATTTCTTTGAGGCACTTTTTGATGCAATTCAGGGTAGGGAAATAACTTAACATCACCATTCAAAAGTATTCAATTCACTTTCCACTCAAAAAACCCCAATCTTGTCTTGTTTTCAATTTTCTACCTAGTCTTCCTACTAGGTCAACCAATTCACTTTTCTTGAAAAAACTCTCAAATTTACTAAACAACCTCTTCAAAAAATTACCAAACTAGAAACCCATTATAGCCTACTCTCACATATATGAAATTCACTTGCAACTCTTTTTGAGCAATTGTCCCAAATCTGGCTTTTAATGCTGAATTAGGCCACAATTAGGCCTCTTTTTCAAAGAGACACCTCTCCAAACACAAAAAAAAAGAACTTGAAAACTCCAAAAAATAAAAATATAGCCAACAAAACCTCAGATTATTCAACTTTTAGGTCTCCTCTCGCTCATTTAGATCCCTTTTCATAAAACCCTCACTTTCCTTGCAATCAACTAGGGCTTATTGAAAATATTATGCCCTGACCTCTCACAATATTATAATCACTTCAATCAGGCTTATTTATTCCTGTACATGCTCATTCCATCCTCAAATAGTGCTGCCCCAAAGATCTACATACACTTCCTTCACAAAATCACTCTTTTTCACTAGTTTTCACCCTCTTTCACCTAGGGTTTCTCACTTATTCACTTCTTTGACCACTTACAACCTATCATATCTTCTAAAAACCATCCAGTTCACCTGCTCTCATATTTTTTAGGGGATTCTATCCACTTCTAAACCCTTGTCCTCTTTTCACTCACTCTAGCCTTGTTTAAAAGGCACCAAAACCAGTTTTTCACTAGGGTAGCGAGAACTCACACAAAAAATTCAAAATGATTCAAAAATAGATAACAATGATTAATCACATATTTTAAACACTTTCCCAATCATTTCAACTTCCTAAGCACCTAAGATTTCCTCTACAACTACCTTGACTCTTCATATTCCTCCACTTAGCACCTTTTTGCATTTTTACAACATTGATTGACAACTTTTGTTAAGATTTTGTAACTTTACAATTTATGCCTAAAATGACTACCAAAGACCATTATAAACTAAAAAATGGCTATTTAAGCCTTGTAACATCATGAAAATACCTATACAACCTCAAAATCCTAAATTTGCCTCATGGAGGCATGCTCTTGTAAAGGTGCACTTGCACCACTTTTTCAAACAACACACCACCTTTTCTATGCTACCACATTTTCCATACATGTCTACGAAATAATTTTATCAAACAGTTCATTTTATCGCTGCTATTGCTAAAAGCTTAAAAAATGTGCTTTCCAACAAACTATGGATGATTGGAAAATCTCTATCAAAGCATAATAGTAAGCAATAGCATACACAAGGTAGTTAGTGGTTTGAAAAAATGCCTCGAAGAAATGTAGTCTCATGGTGGTGGAATGCCATTCCATCGCCATGAGACCAAATTTATTTGAGGCATTTCTTCAAACAACTCACCACCTTTTCTATGATACCACATTTTCCATACATGTGTACCAAAGCATTTTATCAAACTACTCACTTCCTTGCTGCTATGGGTAAAATCCTAAAATAGGTGCTTTCCAACAAACTATGGATTCTTAGAATTTTTTTATCAAATCATAATAGTAAGCAATACTACCATAGAGAAGGCAATGAATTGTCTGAAAAAATGCCTGAAAGAAATGTAGTCTTATGGTGATGGAATGCCATGATGTGCATTTGTCTGTAATGACATTCCATCACCACGAGAACCCATTTATTTAAGGCACTTTTTGAAACAGTTCACTACCTTCTCTATGCCATCATAGTTATTGTACATTTCTATGAAAACATTTTATCAAACGGTTCAACGACTTGCTACTATGGGTAAAAACCTAAAAACACGTGCTTTCAAACAAGATATGGATAGGGAAAATAGTAAGCATGATAGTAAGAAATATATAGTTTAATAAGTACTCAATTTTTTTTTCATTATCTCATACATTATAAGTCATGATGTGGATCACTATTATATTTTTTGTGATTGAATAATTTGTTGTTTTATTTTCAAATGTTGTAAGCAAAAACACCTCCAAATGTGATGAGGGAAATGGAGATTGGTGTTTCATTTGCTATACAATCCTCAATGGCTTTGATAGGGGAGGTATGAGGAAAATTACTAAATTTCAATTTACTTTCGTTGTTATAGATGTTAGTTAGTGAAAAATCAAACCATTATTGATTCATAGTTTAATTTTTATTTGGATGGTTTATACAGGGCTTGAGCATGCCTCAGCATGGGTGTGTGAATATTTCCCTCATGGAGAGTGATCATGAGATGGCGATAAGTGATTATTTTGTTAAATATATCATTTTTTATAATACAATGTCTTTACTTCTTATTGTAACAATTAAAACTTCACCAAGAATTGAACACTAGGAGGAGCAATAGGAGCACTCCTCAAGCGTAGCACAAATGAATGACAGGATTTTCACCATCCGATTGACAAGAAAAGGGAAAGAATTTATTGCTAGAGCATGGAGAGCAATGAATTTTGATTCCAGAGCCCTTTGTCGTATGCCTACATGGCAGTTTTGTACATATTTTGTATTGGATATATTTGACATTGTATGCCTATATGGCATTCTTGTAAGCCTATATGGCTATTTTGTAGCTATATTTTATATTTATATCGACATCTATTGATGTGTGCGTACATGGCTATTTGGTTAATACAAATATTTTTTTATCAATGGTGTCCATATTTGCATTATAAATTCATGGTTCAATATATATGAGTTACGTTTATTCAAGTGTATACTTTACAACTTACGTGTATACTTTGTGACTTACATGTGTTCCAATGTATACTTTGCAACTTATGTGTTTTCATGTGTATACCTTGTATTCATGCATATACTTTGTATTAATTTGTGTATACTATGTATTCATGTGTATACTTCAAGGCTTACATGTTTTTGAGTACTTATGCTTCCCTTATTGGCATGTACATGCTTCACTTATTCACGTGTATAATTATTGATTGGTTAGCCCTAGCTGTTAGAATTAAACATGCTTTGATACCATGTTAGAATTGGCTATGACTGCCAAGACCTTGAGACCAAATGGAAAGCACAAAAAGAGAGAATGGAATGTGACAAGAATAAATTGTATTCAATGTCAATGATATGAATATGATTCATGTACAATGAAAGACCCCTTGGTTATATAGCCAAGGTGAGATACATGATGCCATAGGATTATGACAAGTGTCTTAATCATATGACATGATACAACTAATCACACTTACCTAGCTTCACATGTAGTAGTTGTCAAAAGATAAGATGACAACTAATGAAAACTAACATCTTCTAGAAAGATTCCTTCTTATGGCCTAAGTAAACTTAACATGTGCAAATAATTCCCCTAGTAATGAATGAACTAGGTACAAGACTTTATTTACACCGACACCCCCCTTAAGTGCAACTTAAGGAGTAGTAGATTATTATGCAAATAACACAAAAGTGCAAAGATGGGTCCCAGATACTAGGACATGTTAGGTACCCATGTACATGCAATACAAATGAGATGAAAAAGAAATATCTTACAAATGAAGAAAAGGAGAAAACCCAGTGGGACAAAACTCCTCCCCAAAAGAGAGATGAAAGATACAGAAAATAAATGCTCTCAATGAAGAATGAGAAGGTAAAAATCCCATGTGAGGAAAATGACCCCCCCATAAGAGAGAAGTATAAGAGAGACAAGGAAGCCCCCCCTCAATGTTGAGTCTCCTGCAATGATGGTAGAAGTTCGACATTGAATGTTGAAGATGATCTAATCTCGTCGAACAATGTTCCTACCCTTAGGAAGAAATAAAACCATGGATGTATGCAGGATGTCAAGATTATGTATGATGGATGATGATGTCTCTGAAGCATGCTCAAGTGTCTCCAAGTCGATTCCAAAAGCCAACACACTCCAAACAAGCGTTCTAGGCCACATTGTTGAAGAGTACAATCCAACATCTAGTAGAGATGAATGTAGAGAACAATCCAAAGACAAGGATATCCCATCTAAAGACAAATAATCCTCCTCCAAATGTTGTCCAAAAGTATCCACACTCACGCCAAAACTACAAAGAATGATCATGTAGAGAATGAACAAGAGGGTCAAAGTGTTCCCTCACAACAACAAAAGAAGGAGCATCTTCATCAAAGAGAAGATGAATGCTATCAATGATGTCTCCCAAATCTACAAGATGAGACTCCACAAACAAGTCTGAAATACCTATCAAGAATCCATCCAAAGTAGCCATATCTAGAAGACTATGTATATCCTATTGCACTGAATCACAAGGAGCCAAAGTAGTAGCAACACAAGCATCCTTAGGTGCAATAGTAGATGGAGGAGATGAAATGTATGGCTCAAGTACTATATTTGATGTGAGAACTCCCAAGTTCAAAAAGCCAAATGTCTCCTCTGAATCATGGTTCATATGATCAACAGTTGAAGGAACAATGTCACCATTAGAATAAAAATTTGCAAAGGTATACAACTGAGATGAATGATCAACCAACCCAGTAGCAATGATCTCTCTATTCTCCAAGTCTCGAATAATGACTGAATCAGGTGTGAACTCCATAGTTCTCCCATCTCCACCATGTGTAATTTGATATATGGAAAGAAGATTGTTCGTCAAATGAGGAACACACAAAACATCCTAGAAAGTGTTTTCCCCAAAACTAATAGATCCCTTTCCTGTTACACTCATGTATGTATTATTTCCCATCAAGATAGGAGACATAGTACAAGGCTGAAATGAAGAGAAGATAGACTGTGAAGATGCCATATGATGAGATGATCTTGAATCTAGAAGCCATCTCCCTAATCCTGGATTTGAAAGAGCACAAAGAGCTTGTCCTTTACATCTTGATGTAGATGTTTGAACTTTGTCCTTTTTAGACTATTTTGAAGTAGAAGGAGAAGAAGATGATTCAAACATTCTAGAAGGAAAATCAATGTTATTCTTTTTTAGAATATTTTTCAACTCATCAATATCCTTCTTATAACAATAGTGTTCTTCATGTCCATCCTTCTTGTAATATGCACAAAAAGGCATCTCCTTCTTAGATGATTATCCTTTTGAGGATTTTTTCTTTGATTGATCTGAATGTGGATTATTCTTTAATTGATCTGTAGTCCATACAATGTTTTCAATTTTTCCCAAGCTTCATGAGAATTTTTACATGATTCAATTTGAAACAACAAATCTTGAGAAACTAGTCTATGGAGACACCCAAGAGCTTTGGTATGTTTGATCATCCATTTTAACTTTTTATCTACATCTATAGGTTCAGGTACCTTATTTTCAACATATAGAGAGTGACCTTCTATCATTAGAATACTCCATGCTTTTTGATGCCATGTTGAATAATTATATGATGTGAGAAAAGGAACCTTAGAATGATCCATGAAAATGAGAGAGCACAAGAAAATAGATCAAAGCAATGCGCTAAGAGACCCCCCCAAATCACTCAATCAAGAAACCCCCAAAGAAATATTTGATTTAGCACTTTATATTTAGTGTGTTTACAATTGCTAGATGCCCAAAATAGCAAGCTATACTTGATCTTAGTGCTTACAAATGCCAAAATAGGCCACAAAATTGAGTACAATTTTTGGTTCAAAATGAGATCAATTTGATCATACCACTGAGAAGTACACGAAAAAATCATGCACTTTCAAAAAAAACTGTACCCAAAAATGTTATTGTAGGAGCTAGATATGAGCTCCCAAAGTTCCCAAAATGAGGACGAAGTAGCAACACCTATGAGAATCTAAAAATTATGGAAAAAATAGACACAAAACCAAAAAAATATTGCACCACTATGAAGCGCATGAAAAATTATCCCAAATAAAAAAAATTGCTCGAAAAAAGGAGTCAAAATGATTGAGTTATGAGCCTCTGAAGTTGAGCTACAAAACTAAAAATGCAATCTATGAGGGCGTTAGAATTAAACATGCTCTGATACCATGTTAGAATCAAACATGCTTTGATACATGTTAGAATTAAATATTCTTTGATACCATGTTAGAATTGGCTATGACTACCAAGATCTTGAGACCAAATGGAAAGCACAAAAATAGAGAATAGAATGTGACAAGAATAAACTGTATTCAATGTCAATGATATGATTATGATTCATGTACAATGAAATAACCCTTGGTTATATAGTGCAGGTGAGATGCAAGATTTCATAGTATTATGACAAGTGTCGTAATCATATGACATGAGACAACTAATCACACTTACCTAGGTTCACATGTAGTAGTTGTCATTAGTTGTCAAAAGATAAGATGAAAACTAATGACAACTAACATCTTCTAGAAAGATTTCTTCCTATGACCTAAGTAAACTTAACATGTGTAAATAAGTCCCCTAGTAATGAATGAACTAAGTACAAGACTTTATTTACACCAACACTAGCATTGATCATTGTTGTCCTTCATGGTTTGTCTTGAATATTAATTGATTGATGCTAAACAACTTAATCTAAAAGAATAAAACATTTTTTCAATTGGTATTCCATAAAATGATTCATAAAAGGATTCCAATATATTTAATCCTTTGATTGGAACAATACAATTAAACAAAGGATACATAATCTTCATGACACTTGAAAAACATAATATTTAGAGTAGATGAAGTAGTTAACTTCTTGACACATTATCTATGTTACCAGTTTCTTCTATTTTAGCCTTGGTTTTGGTCCTGGTTTATTCCTGGTTCGGGTCTTGGTTTGGTTTGCTTGTGGGTTCAACTAGGGTCCTTCATTTTTGGGTCTAGTTCACCTAGGAAGAACCCAAGAGAACCCAAGAAAAACCCAAACAAAACTTGTGTGCCTAGGCATCCAAAAAGTGTTTTCTTGAACATTTTTTTAATGTTTTATGGAGTTTGACTTTGACCCACGCCCAAGGGAACCCTAAAAGTGACCTCTTAATCACTTCAAACACCTTAAATACCTTATTATTATTCATTTGTTTTGCAAACAAGCATTCTCATTCCAATAGGATGAGCTTTTATTTTTGCTTGTTGGATTGAAAGCGGATTGTGACACAACTTTATTTATTCAAAAATTGTTCTACATCATTGAACTGAGAATTTATCACACATCTGTAGAGAAACAGAGGAATACTACAAACTAAAACACATTACACTTCTATTCTCACTAGCTTTATGCACTCTCCAACATCTCTCTTCTCTCATGTGAAGAGTTAGAATTGCTTAGCCATGCCTTTGCATCATTCTAGAATTTTTTCTCTTTTTGACAATGTCAAAAGCATGGCTACATACAAATTAGGAAAAAGACTTTTCCATTTAGATTAGCAATGCATGGAAATTTCAAAAAGTATCCTTGATATTACAAAAAGATATGTGTGTATACACTTCAATTGTGCAGTCACCCTTTGGTTGTTTCAAAGAAAAATCTGCCTATGCCACTGTTACATTGCACAAGTAAACTAGATTTTGTATTGTGGAGCTATATTAAGCTAACCAGTGTAACAATGATACAAAATAATGTTTGAGATTGCAAGAAGACATCAAAATGGCTAGTGTACTAAAAAAATTCTTATGATTTCTGAAGAATGTTGATAACTCTACTTAGTTGGCTTATTTTTTCAAAATCATACAAATTGAACCTTGGCATCAATAGACTGTGTATACAAGCTACCACAATTCAAGTTTCAACGATGAATATTTATCATGCATGTTTTGAATGATATTCAAGTTTATAGTGGTTTTGTTGTTTATATGATGTTATGTGATATTATAATCCTAATTCATTCTTCTAGGTTGCATAATATATATATATATATATATATATATATAGTTTTTACATGTTTCTTGTATGAATGAACCCAAAACGAACCGAACCCCCTGCAAAAAAATTGGTTGAATCGGCGAATTGAACCCCCGAACCCAAACCCAAACCTCATACAACCTCAAAAACTCTTCCAACACTCTTCATTCTACCTGCACAAACTTAATTAACCACCAAATTATGTTGCCCCCTGACTTTACCCAGTTTTACTCCCTCAAACCTCTCTTTTTCAATCAAAACCCCTCTTTTCCCAACTAGGGCTTCATGCCATAACATAATTTTGACCTCCCCTATCCTTGCAGACCTTTTGAACACATCAAACTCCACAACCTCACCCTATTTCCAACCTATTCTAACTTATTCTCAAGCAATATCTTCTTTTCACCTCTTCTAGCCTTGCTTTTAAGGCCTAAATTCTGAATTTTCAACAGGGGAAACATTAGTAATCTCTTCCAATGCCTTTACCAATGCTATTTTCTTATTCCTACTCCCTATCCTACTTACATTAGGCCCATTCCACTGAGACATGGCCTGAACAATAGGTGGAATGGCCTATTTCAACATATTACACTCAAACCCTTGAATGAGCAAGTTCAAACATGTTTCAAAAATCTACTTCTAAGTTGCTTGGAACTTAATAGAATTCCACAAGAATGGATTCTAATAAAAGCTAAAACCATTCTACAATAGATTCATATCATTTTAGAGAAAAATCATGTTGTACAAACACGTACACAGGTTGGAAATGAAGAAAATACACAAAAATGAACAAAGAAATAAAGATATTGATTGATATTCTCCTTCAAAATATTCAACAACCACTAACTTCGAGTTTCCAATGATCATATGCTTATTGTGTGAAAAAATCAGACTTCTCAACCATCATGTGTATGTTTCTCTTTTTTATTGTTTTGCATGCCATCATAAGGGATCAAGCCAGTTGGACGTAGCTTAGAGCAATTCTGTGTGTTTGGGTGCAAAAGAGGACGATTCCTAACATAAATGTATGTGCCATAGAAAAATAGCCCCTTGTCATTTTCATGGCCTTTTAGGTCTTGTTTCATGGTATTTGACATATTTTTCTATGATTTTATGATGTAGCATGGCTTGAACACACTTATTTAGGTACTAAAATTCAAATAATGAAGTCTTGTGAAGGTGTTGTGAAGTGTTGTAAAACATTTCCACATTCTTTTAGACTCTATTTATTATAATTCACCTAAAAATCATCATTTTACACACCAAGTCCTACTTTGAAGTGTTGTAAAGTCTTGTAATAAAGATTCACACTTTTCTAGGCATATTCCCCTTATTTACACCTTTCTTATGACTTATTTGACCCTTTTATGTACTCACATGCTTTATTTAAGTGTATTTTTGAATATGCTCATGAAAAATAACATTAAATGCAATTTAATTCCCAATACCTAGATTCAAGTCCTAGGTGGGATCCATTCACCATAGGTGGTGAATGAGTCCCCCTTGGCTCCAAAATTTAAAATATTTCAAATTTCTTTCGAGTTTTTATTCAAAATACATTTGATGTCATCCTGTGATGAGGTATGAATGGTTACTAAGGCACAAGATGGTATAAATAAGTATTTTTACATGTATTATAACCCCCATTCATTCAACTATTCATTCATCCACTCATTCAAGCATTCAATCAAACATTTTATATCATTTCATCAAGCAATATTCAAGCACTTTGGAGCATCCATTGACATTACTTTAGACTTGCATCTTCAAGGGTTTGGTAATTTTATGACACTTGTGTGTTATCTATTTATCATTCTCTTTATATTTCATTTCTTTCTATTGGGTTTCATTACCAAAGTGGGGTTTGACCAAGGAAAACCCCTATTTGCTAACGCTCAACCATTTTTCCCCTTTGCATGTGTATTTTCATCCTTTTGTATGCATATTTAACAAGTTTATAGCTATTGAAAAGTGGAGAACAAGTCAACTAGGTGCTTCAAGTCAACTTATTCTTATTTCAAGCTTGGTGAAGGTTTTATGTTTGTTTCCTGCATAATTGACTTTGACAACCTGACAAGGAAATATTTCCAGATTTGGTGTTGCAGTGTTGTCTCTTGATTTTCTAGAAATTTGGGAGAGGACTAATTCACTGCTAGTGGCAAATGAGTCCCACCTTAGGACTGAAAATATAAGTTTTTTCAGATTTTGAATCCTGACTGTCATAAACTTGTTCCCGACACTTTTTCATCAGGTGTAGGACTGATTCACCAACTTGGGTGAATGAGTCTCATTGTGAAAAATTAGTGATTTCATCTAGCATTCTAGACATTCTAGTTTCATTAGATTTCATCTAGGTGCACTCAGATTCATCCCTTTGCTTTATGTTTTGCATATTTTCTTCATTGTTTTCATATCACAGTGTATTTTCAAAAATAGTTTAAATATTAGTTTTTCATTCATTTAGATTAACTTAGATCATTCATTTGCATTTAGTTTAGTCCATTTAGCATAAACATACTTCATTGCATAATTTGAGTGAACCCTTAGCATTTTTAGATCTAATATGTCTCCTTTTAGGTGAAAACCCTATAAGAGTTAGAGAGCTTATTGGGTCCAAAAAAGTACAGTTCAACGTACCTATCGGGATGCATTGAAGCAATTTTTTTAAATTGCAAAATGAAAGTTGCACCACTTTGCAACTTTACACTGCACGCATTTGACACTTTTTCTATCAAGTGAAAACTGGACACCATAGGAAAATGACTTCGAGATAACCAAAACTAAGAGAGGTTATTATAGAGGGGCCCAACACGATCCCATAGGATTAGATTGAGAGTTTGTAAGCATCACGGTCTCCAAGTAATGACGTGTCAAAAATTGCTTCCCTTTTGCACTTTGGACCCTTAATGGATCGATCTGGTTGAACGTAGCTCAAAGTGATTTCGCATGTTTGGGTGTGAAAGAGGACTAATTCTAGTATAAACGTACCCATTTATATGTGTTGGAATAGTCTGTTTAGTCACATGAGTTGCAGAATGAAAGTTGCACCACTTTGTAACTTTCAACTACTTGCATTTGACAACTTTTTCCCCAAGTGAAATTTTCCACTACGAGAAAATGCCTCTGAGATTGTGAAAACAAAGAGAGGTTATTGTAGAGGGTTCCAACATGATCCCATAGGATTAGATGAGAAGTTTCTAAGCATCACTGTATCTGAGTAACAACATGCTGAAGTTTGTAGCTATTTTGCACTTTGGACCATTAAGGGATCGATCTGGTTGAACATAGCTCAGAGTGATTCTGCATGTTTGGGTGCGAAAGAGGACCATGGATAGCATAAAAATACCTATTCAAATGCACTGGAATTGTCCATTTGGTCATACGAGTTGTAGAATAAAATTTGCACCACTTTGCAACTTTCAACTACTTGCATTTGACAACTTTTTTCCAAGTGAAAATTTGCCACCACAGGAAAATGCCTCTGATATAGCAAAAAATAAGAGAGGTTATTATAAAGGGGCCCAATATGATCCAATAATATTAGACAAGAATTTTCTAAGCATCACGGTATCCGAGTAACAACATGCTAAAGTTTTTAGCCAATTTGCACTTTGGACCCTTAAGGGATCGATCCGGTTGAACATAGCTCAGAGCAATTTTGTGTGTTTGGGTGTGGAAGAGGACCATTCCTAGCATAAAAATACCTATTCAGATGCGTTGGAATAGTCTTTTTGGTCACACGAACTACAAAATGAAAGTTGCACTACTTTGCAACTTTCAACTACTTGAATTTGACAACTTTTTTCCCAAGTAAAAATTTGTCACCACAGGATAATGCCTTTAAGATTGAAAAAAATGAGAGAGGTTATTGTAGAGGGGCCCAACATGATCCCATAGGATCATATGAGAAGTTTCTAAGCATCACGATATCCAAGTAACAATATGCTAAAGTTTTCAGCCATTTTGCACTTTGGACCCTTAAGGGATCAATCCGGTTGAATGTAGCTCAAAACAATTTTACGTGTTTAGGTGAAAAAGAGGACCATTCCTATCATAAAAATACCTATTCAAACATGTTGGAACCATCTATTTGGTCACACGAGTTGCAAAACAAAAGTTGCACCACTTGGCAACTTTCAACTACTTGCATTTGACAACTTTTTTCCCAAGTGAAAGTTTGCCACCACAAGAAAATTCCTTTGAGATAGCGAAAAATGAGAGATTATTGTAGAGGGGCCCAATGTAATCCCATAAGATTAAATGAGAAGTTTCTAAGCATCACGGTATCTAAATAATAGCATGCTAAAATTTGCAGCCATTTTGCACTTTGGAACCTTAAAGGATCAATCTAGTTGAACGTAGCTCAGAGCGATTCTAGGTGTTTGGGTGCAAAAGAGGAGCATTCCTAGCATAAAAATATCTATTTAGACATGTTGGAATAATTTTTTTGGTCACACGAGTTGCATAATGAAAGTTGCACCACTTTGCAACTTTGCACTACTTGCATTTGACACTTTTTCCATTAAGTAAAAACTGGACACCACAAGAAAACCACTCTGAGATAATAAAAATTGAGAGAGGTTATTGTAGAGGGTCCCAACATGATCTCGTAGGATTAAACAGAAAGTTTCTAAGTATCACGCTATCTGAGTAACAACATGCTGAAATTTGCAGCCATTTTGCACTTTGGACCCTTAAGGGATAGATCTGGTTAAACGTAGCTCAAAGCGATTCCGCATGTTTTGGTATGAAAGAGGACCATGTATAGCATAAAAATACCTATTCAAATGTGTTGGAATATTTTTTTTGGTCACACGAGTTGCAGAACGAAAGTTGCACCACTTTGCAACTTTGCACTACTTGCATTTGACAATTTTTCCATCAAGTGAAAACTAGATACCATAGAAAAACCACTCTAAGATAACAAAAACGAAGAAAGTTTATTATAGAGGCCCAATGCAATCTCATAGGATTAGATGAGAATTTTTTAAGCGTCATGGTATTTGAGTAACAACATGCTAAATTTTGCAGCCATTTTGCACTTTAGACCCTTAAGGGATCGATCCAGTTGAACATAGCTTAGAGCGATTCTGCATGTTTGGGTGCAAAAAAGGACCATTCCTAGCATAAAAATACCTATTCAGACACGTTGGAACGGTCTGTTTGGTCAAAAAAGTTGCAGAACGAAAGTTGCACCACTTCACAACTTTACACTACTTGCATTTGACACTTTTTCCATCAAGTGAAAACTAGACACCACGGTAAAGCCACACCAAGATAACAAAACTTGAGAGATGTTATGGTAGAAAGGCCCAATGTGATCCCATAGGATCAGACGAGAAGTTTCTAAACATCACGGTATCTGAGTAACAACATGCTGAAGTTTGCAACCATTTTGTAATTTGGACTCTTAAGGGATTAATCTAGTTGAACATAGCTCAAAGCAATTCTACATGTTTGGAAAAAAAAGAGGACCATGCCTAGCATAAAAATACCTATTCAGATGCATTGAAATAGTTTGTTTGGTCAGATGAGTTGTAGAATGAAAGTTGCACCACTTTGTAACTTTGCACTGCTTACATTTGACACTTTTTCCATCAAGTGAAAACTGAACACCACGGGAAAACCACTTCGAGATAACAAAAATACAGAGAGATTATTATAGAGGGGTCCAATATGATCTCATAGGTTTAGATGAAGATTTTGTAAGTGCCACGATTTTCGAGTAATACCCTGTCAAAGATTGTTGCCCTTTTGCACTTTGGGATATGATGTTTCCTTGAACTGTACGGTTCCGTACAGGGTGATTATGTTCTATTTTCAATTGAAACTTGTGGACAATGGAATTAAATCTATTTTAGTTTTGATTGGATTGGGTTTCAAGTGATTTTGTGTATTTTAGAAGCCAATTATTGAGGGTTGGTCTATATACCCTGTTTTGAGGGTTTTGAGTCCATTAAAATGTCATATTAAGCCTTCCACCCACTGTATGCTTCTATAATTCGATGGAAGACTTATTTAGGGTTATAAAATATGTGTGCAAATTTTTGTGTGCAAGGGATACAAATAGAGGGTTTTAAGGTGATGCCCTAGATGTCAAATGGTGCATTTTTTAGTGGAAAATGGTGGTTTAGTGCTAGGGTTTGAAGAAATATTTTGGGGTAGTGATATCTCTTGAAATTTTAAGCTTGTGTAGACCTTTTTGAAGGTGTTTCAGGCTTTGGTTGGCTGTGGGAAGGTCTGGAGTATGGGTTTTCAATAAACCCTTGCTTTACTTGTGAAATAAGAGGGTTTTGGGGTTTGTTATGTTAGATGGTTTATCACACCCTAAAAGTGGAGGAATTGGTGGTTTGGAAGAATGGTTAATGCTTCCCAATGGTGGTTTGTGTGTGATAGGAAAAATAAAAGGGGGTTGCTTTGTTAATTTGGCCTAATTGGCCTTGTGGACAACATAGTTTGTTTGTTTTGTGAAAGTTGATCCAAAAGAGTCTTATGAGGGTTTGATGTATGTTGGAGAAGGCTTAAATGGGTGCCTAAAATAGTGGTTTTTTGCAAAGGTTTTTAAGGTATTATGAAAGTTAAGGTGGGAAAAATAGGTCTGTAGACCTACAAGAGTGACTAGGTGAAAAATTGAAAATAAGCCAAGATTGAGTTTTGAGGGAAGGAAGGAGGTTGGAATCCTTTTCTATTGTGGAGGTGAGTTGATTGCCTCCTTGTATTGTTATTAGAATCACTTCAAGTTTACTTTTTTTGCACTTTTTTCACATTGACAACTTTTCATTTTTTGCAAATTTACATCATTTTGACAAATATGCAACTTGACCTCCAAAATGACCCCAAAACCAACTAACATGACTTATTACATTATAAATTGGTCTAATATGACCTTATTCAATTAACAAAACTCAAAACACAAAACTAACTTAAGACTTCCATGAACCAAATTTGCTCAATAGTCTTGGTGCCCCTGCACCAAATTTCAATATTTTAGTAAATCTCATTATAATGCCCTAGGTACTCTATTCTCACAGATATTTTACAATGTCACTCATGAATTTAATATTCTCTTATAATGTCTACATCATAGGTGCTCATTATGAGGTTAACTTCAAATGAGTAACTTGAGATTCCCTCGCAAAGCTTCACACACTCTTTTATAATGGCTTCAAATCAGAATTGAGATTTGTCAAGATTATCAAAATAAGAATGTTGCATTGATTTTTTGGTTGATATTCTCTTTGATGGCTCATAAATCAACATTTTCTGTAAGGAGAGACCAATCAATTTTTAGTAGTTTACTTATAGATATGCAAAGTAAAATAAGAAAAAGAAAGAGCATCCAAAATGGAAATGAAATGAAAATAGATGGAAGGCACTTACAGATAGGCATGACAGTCTCTCAACTTAGTCACTCTTGGTCATACATCTTCACTGGGAGTTCCAAGATACCTATTGCACACAATACCTCTCATGAATAGAATATCTTGAAATTTGAGATGCTCTTATAATGTCTACATCATAAGTGCTCACGATAAGGTTAACTTCAAATGAATAACTTGAAATTCCCTCACCAAGCTTCGCACACACTTTTGTAATAGCTTAAAATCAGAATTGAGATTTGTCAAGATCATCAAAATAGGGATGTTGCATTAATTTTCTTGCTAAGATTCTCTTGGGTGGCTCATAAATCTGCATTTTCTGTAAGGGGACACCAATCAATGTTTAGTAGGTTACTTATAGATACACAAAGTAAAAGAAAAAAAAGAAAGAGCATCCAAAATGGAAATGAAATGAAAATAGATGGAAGACACTTACAGATAGGTATGATAGTCTCTCAACTCAATCACTCTTGGTCATACATTTTCATAGGGAGTTCCAAGATACCTATTGCACACAACACCTCTCATGAATAAAATAAGTTGAAATTTGAGATGCTCTTATAATGTCTACATCATAGGTGCTCATGATAAGGTTAACTTCAAATGAATAACTTGAAATTCCTTCACCAAGCTTCACACACACTTTTTTAATGGCTTAAAATCATAAGTGAGATTTGTCAAGATCATCAAAATAAGGATGGTGCATTGCTTTTCTGGATAATATTCTCTTGGATGGCTCATAAATATGCATTTTCTGCAAGGGGACACCAATAAATGTTTAGTAGGTTACTTAAAAATAGGCAAAGTAAAAGAAGATGATAGCATTGGCATCAAATAAATTAATGTGCATACAAGTATAAATTAATAAGAACTAATGTGCATATACTTACAAATTAATCCAATGAACCATCTGGGTTTGCTCTACTCTTTATTGTGTCAAATATTTCCTCATGGTCAGACTCACAAACCTTCCACAAGGTCTTGTTCAAAGGTCTACCCCCATATTTGGTCAAATGAACATTGGATGCCATGACAAGGTTCAAGTAATGAAGAATCTTATGATGTGTGTACCTTCTAAGCCAATGTTTAACACTCTTATGTGGGTACCTTCTAAGCCACATTCTAGTAACAACAATTGAGCTTGTAGGGTATTTGATGTTTTTTCCATCTATAACTAGGGCCTCCAATTTATTTTTGGCCTCAACACGACATGAGTAATATTTTGTTCCCTCTTTGTTGTCTTCATCTACAATAACTGCATTTGAGCTAAGGAAAGAGTGTAGCTCACTCGATCTTGTTAGTGTGCAACAATCATCATATGGTGCAATGTTAGTATCATCCATCGATAAAAAAATCTATGAACTAAATACGTACCTTCATTACCAAGACCCATCGAAGCATTACACCACTCGACGATTGATTTTGCATCCATCAAATTTGCACTATCTTTATGCTTAAACTCTCCTCATGCTAATGCTCTTTTCATGCATGCTCTTGCACCATCATGCTCCCCCTTTCCATGCCTGACCTCACAAAAGTTCCACATATGCTGACAACCTATAGTGAGATGCATGCTGCACAACCAGTAAAATATGCACGTGTTCTTGAATTGTGTTGTGCAGTTATCCAACCATATCATATGCTGATCGTATGCTATGCCCCTCTAAGGTAAATCATTGTAGAACATCTGGAAGTAACCTTGCATGAAATCTAGAATGTGTGCAATCATCACTAATATAAAAGTGATACTCTCTCAATACCTTCCTTTGGTCCTCTGTACTATTAGCTGCATGAATGAATTCTATGTACACAAATATCAAAACTTGTGTGGAGTTGTAATACTATGATTTTACCTCACATTGTGGCGATAGAGTATAGTTCTTTGCAAAGTCAACCACTGATACTATGCTACCAACTAGAAAGGTGTCCTTGCATAGCTTGAATTATGTGTTTAGCCATCAAAATCTATGGGTATGCTTTGCATATTCATACACTATATTGTCATGAGACATGGACATAAATTGATACACTGAAATCTTCTGAATAACCAAATCACACCTTTTTTCTTGAGACCCATCTTTTGTAAGATATGCCATTGTTTTATACTTCCCGAACTCTACTAGTTTTTGTCCCACCTCATCTATGCTTTCCATATGTTGACATATTGGCATTCGTTGCAAGCCACTGCAATGCTAACATGAACCATCCAAGCATGCTATCCTATAGTATATTTGGCCATCCTCTATTTCACATAATTTTTTTGATAAGAACTCTCTTGAAGATTTTGGTGAGGCTTCTATGCCACAATCTTGCAAAACATCGTTAGTATACAAATATAAACATATAAAATGATAAAAATCATAATGGTTAGAGAATTCAATATGCAGTCTACAACAACAAGTAGTGTGTGTTTGATTTATCTTGACATAAAAAAGGTTTAAGAATTTCAAAAAATCTTTGGGAAATAATAATTTGAGGACAATCATTTTGAAATTTATGAAAAAATTAGGTTTGAGTTGTATCCAAAAAATGCTTTGGATGTGGCTCACGGTTCCAATACTCTTCAATTAGTGTTCTCAATGCTTCAACAACTTTTTTATCTTTTTGTGGTAGTCTCCTTGAGAATGCCCATAATTCATTTGAATCAATGCCCTCAATTCTTTGCCACCTTTGAACAACTTTTGATAAATTTTTTTGAAGAAATTCTCATTTGTTCACTCATCTTTCTAATGAGATGAGCTCTCTTTGTTTGATAACTTACCAAAGTTGATGTAATGACACGTCGGGTCAAATTACTATCATTTGAGCATGAGGTCTTACCCACACTCTTATAAGCATCCAATAGATTGTTCACAATAGTGTTTTCACTTGATGTATTCAATGTTCTCAACCCAAGAGTCTTCATGATGTTTCTATACTTTAAACCACGCATCATTTCAACAAATAGTTGACATCTTGCGATCTAATTCAGCCTTTCAAAGAAGATTTTCAAAATCTTATTAGAATATCTTCTACAAGTGCGTGCTAGAATCTTACCTTCCATGTGCTGCAAAACATCCTCATAAATATTAATCAAATACTTTGGATTTCTGCACAATATTCTAGGTGGTGTTCTCCTAGGTACATACATCTCAACATTGGCAATATCATCAATATTTAATTGAGGTGGGCTAGATTGCGTACCTTCGATCAAGGGTGGAGTAGAAGACATACCTTGAGGTTCATGTGGGGATGATGGCATACCTTCTTCGTCAAATCTGAGTGATGATGTACTCTCAACTTGAGATGTAGTGGATGGTGTCCAACCATATTCACTTGCAGTAGATGGTGTCCCTCCATATTCACTTGCGGTAGATGGTGTCTCTCCATATTCACTTTTGCTTAATGGTGTCCCTTCGTATTCACTTGCGGTAGAGGGTGTGTCTCCAACTACAGTATCTAAATTTGTCCTACAATGACACTTTTGCATTCATGCCCTTTGTGCTCCCAATTTCTATTCTCTTTTTGATGGTTGGGGTTCCTCTTCAATTGGCTTGTTTTCATCAATCATTTCCAATTTTTTCTTTTCACGATATGCCTTCAACCATTCTCTCTCCTTTTCTTTGAAGGTTTCAAGCTCTTCATTTGTTAGTTTCTTCCTTTTTCGTTTCTTTGACATGGAAGATAATTTTACCGATAGCATGGTAATGAGATGAATATTATTTCATGGTGTTTGAGTCATTAGATGAATGTTTAGATAGGCCATTTTATCCAATTTGCAAAAATTATAAATGTTGTAAAAAGAGGTCCAAAATAGGTTCTAGATGTTTTTGTCTTAGAAAAAGGTCTTGGTGGACCTTTTTAGCATGTAATTACTTAATTTGGTGTTTCTTAGGCATCGAGGGTTTCAAACGTGGGAAAAAAGTGAATCTTGCAAAATTGTTGTCAAGGTAAAAATGCAAAAATTGACAAATGACAAAATTTGGAAGTTTCGAAGTCAAGTAGGTGAAAGGTTGGTTTGGGTCATTTGATATGGTCAGGAAAACATTTAAATTGATGGAGAACCTCAAGCAAGAGGTAGAGTGGATGTAAATAATGGAGAAAACAATAAAGAGACCCTGTTTTATATTCAATTTTTTGTGTTTTTGTTGGTAAAACAGCATTGTGAAGAAATGTATGGCCCCATACAACCATATTTTCATGGTATAGTAATTTGGAATGATTAATCTATGAGTCTAAAACATTCTCCTTTTTGTCTCACTCAATTTCATGCAAATTTGAGTAAGTTATGGCTTGTTTACTGAAGACAGTTCAAAACCCTTTCTAGGGTAAACAAAATTAAAAGAAAATTGCATTTCTCTTATTCTAATAGATGGAATCACTTGAAATTTAGTAAGAAGGTCTGGTTTTGTGTACTCTTTCATTTCTCAAAGTTTTAGACCAAGTGGTGATAGCTTTTAAAATCATGATGCCCTAGGCCATATTTTGGTGAAAAATTAGGAAAAAGCACAGTGTACAATGAGAATTAAAGAATTTGTTTATGGTTTTTGATTCCTTCTTGAAGATATTGTTTTTAAAGGGTGTTTAGGGGTATTTTGAATCTATTTCAATATTTGGTTTGGTGATTTTTCAAGTTTTTGAAGTCCATTTAATGACTATCCTACCATGACAGTGATGTAACAGTCCTAATTTTTAGTCAAGAATGGTGGTTTAGGATACATGTTTGATGAATTATCATGAAGTTTGGAGAATGATTCATTCATGTTCTACAAAGATATGTATGCATTTTTGAAGCATTAAGAAGTGTATATAGGCTTGGAATTGAGATTTTTCTTATTGATAGGACCTAGTTTTCTGATTAGGAGAGTCTGTTTTGAGAAGTTTTCATATTCGATATATCAATGTTGGGAATTGGGTTGAACCAATTAAATTGATGTTGTTTAAAGTGTTTGAGAAGTTTTTAAGGGATTGTGTGCTTAGAACTCAGTTTGATGTCTTGTATCCATGAGTTTTGTGAAGGTAAAGGAGTCCTAATTAAATGGACAAGTTGAGATTTGGTTTAGTTTTGATAAGTTGATTGGAGTGAGATTGAGTTAAGTTGTTTTCTTCCTCTAGCATTGCATCAAAGTACACTCAATAGTTTGTTGTTTTTGGTAGATGCTCTGCAAGATAGGCTGCACCTTTCCCCATTTTGCTAACTTATCCTTGAATAAAGAGTCTTGAAACATTGGAGAGAAGGGTTAGAATCCCTTGTAAGTAGACTAATCAAGGAAAAATTTAAAATATATGACAACATAGGTGATGAGGTAGCTTTACTGATGAGGTAATTTAGAATTAGAGATGAAAACCAAAATAGTTTAAATCGGTTCTATCAATGTGGGAGGAGTATATTCCAATTTTTTAGAGACTTGTATGGAAAATTTGGTAGCATAGACAAGGAAATCAGCTGGTTTGTATAACTGTTTGAAAAAATACCTCAATGAAAGCTTTTGAAGCATACTAAAGGTAAGTCAATTGTTAAATAAAAAAATTCCTCAAAGAGATGTGGTTTAAAAATGTAACTAGATAGTGTATATAATTGTGTAATTCAAAATGTACATTGACAACCTAAGGTTGTAATGACAAACAAAAAATTATCAACATGGAATATGCAAAACAACAAAAATGAAAGCAAGCCATAATATAATGAAAGAAAATGTGTAAAGACTACACATACCTAAGAAAACCATAGTTTCAAATGGAGGAGTTCTACCCAATTATGTAGCCTTTGCTTCTTCTTTCTTTAAACTCCTCGACAAGTTGACTTTTTCAAAAGCTTTTTCCCCTCCAAACTTCAATTTTATATCATTTTCATTGAAATTCAAACTTGAATTGATATTATATGCCTTTCAATGTGAAAACTCAACTATTTCATGCAAAGGTGGCGGAAAGATCATGAAAAAGGTGGTGGAATGTGAAACACATGCATGCACACTTGACAACATCATCAAAAAGCTACTTTTTGTTGAAGCATGTGCAAAACCAAGAGAATGTGTAGAATGTGGGCCGAGATCACAAGTAAATTTAGTTTATTTACCATTTTTATAGAAAGCCAAAATGCGCTCACGTTAT
>VDFB02193867.1:692585900-692640533 GCA_007258455.2 Sequoia sempervirens
TCTCTCTCTCTCTCTCTCTCCTCCTCCTCCCTCCCTCCCTCCCTTGGGTCCTTCCTCCCACCCTACCTAGATAGGGTACCTCTCAATCCAACCCCTTCTCTCCCACTCCCTCTCTCTTAAACTCTCACTTCCACCCCCTCTCCCTCTCCCTCTCTCTGCCTCTCCCCATCCCACCCTACCTAGACAAATATCTCTCTCTCTCTTAAAATTATCCCTCCCTCTAAAGACACACATAAATACATACATACACATATACAAGCATAATACATATGTACATACAATCCTACATCCATACAAGCATACATACATAAATGTGTAGATACAATCTTACATACATATACACATACATACAATATACATGCATTGATACATACAGACATACATACATACAAGCATGCATACATGCATACATACATGAGATACAAGCATACATGTACATACAAAAATTAAAATAAATCAGCATACATTCAATAGAGTGGCATTTAACATAAAGGAAGACATAACATAAGCATGTTATAATGCGCTTGATGAGCTTGAAATATGCTCATAATTTGAGTATTATAATGTATTTTTAATACCCTTACTTTTATTGTTAATGGTTGTTTAACTCTATGATTAAATACTTTTTATTTAAAATTGAGTAGAATCCTGTAGCTACACAATCCTATATTCATGTAGCTTAATATCCATGTGTCTATATTAATTACCCTGTTTGACCTATCGAATGACTGATATAATGCATGTGGTTTTTGGATAGTGAAATAGATTTAATGTGTGATTAATGAATGTATTGTGTTGTTGCCATGCATGCTTTCTTTTCACTTATGTTACCTTGTACATCACAAGTTGTTGAAGGGAGCATGAACGAGTCAAGCGCAATGGATCTCGGCCTTGCAGTAAGTCCAATTCCAACATGGTGTCGAGGCAGTTGTTCCAGTGAAGAATCTCTGACTGGGTCATTGGGAAGAAATCTGAATGATCATTAATCTAAGAAGAGTGGAATGCTAAATTCTCTCTAGGTCGTGTTGAACAGTTATGCCTTCATGAGAAATCCGTTCCTCAATTTCTGGATGTATTCATGTCCATGTCTTTCTCTATTAGAGTTAGGTAGTTAGTTGTTTTTCAAATATAAATAAGCGTTCCTCCTGTGCGAGTGAATAGATAGAGAGTGTGTGTAAGAGTTAGTATTATAATAAGAGCAGTGTTTTGTTAGTTTTTCTTATAGGCAGAATAATCAGTATATGTAATTCCCAGTCTATGAATAAAAGCTGATGAAATTTTGAGTTCAATATTTGCATAAACTAGTTGATGCTTGCTAAGGGGGCCCACTTAGTAAGTATTTGTAGTTATTTGTTTATTTCCTATTAATTAGAAGTTAGATTTCATTTTCAAAAGTTTCAGTGCAAACTCAGTCTTATATTGTTCCTACAGCATCGAGAATCCATCCTTGTGTTTGTTCTTGCAGCATAAGGCCAGTTCATGGTTTGTTCTGTAGAAATAGTTGACATGATTTCTATTTTGATTAAGTATTAAGACTTTGCATTACATTCTTGCAGAATAGGTAGAATTCCTTTCAAGTATTTATTTCTGGTAAAGCATGACTGAAACTGGTTCTTAGTGCACATACAGTGCCGCTCCATTTCAAATATATGTTCCTTGGTTTGACAAAGTAAATGAATGACCATAAGAAGAAGTTAGTCACCTACTAGAATGCCCAATTCCCAGGTTAGGATTTGCCATGACTTTATATCCTTTTGTGGGTCCAACCATTTTTGGTTCCATTTTCGGGGATGGTGTCAAGCTAAGAACTTGTTATAGTCATTGTTAGCAATAGTTTAGTGTGTTTATTCAAGTATTTTCAAATTTCCTTCAATATACGGTTAATACCATTGCATGCATAGAAGAAGAGATGCTTTGGGAAGATTCCTCCCTAACCTTCCATTGATTGATACCAATTCTGAGCTAGTTCATAGTCTATTTGAGGAAGAAGGAGACCAAGATATCAATCCATTTTCTGAAAACTTGTTTGTTGGATTTTCATTTGCTCCATCTGACGAAGAACCTAAAGAAAATCCATTTGCTTTGATACTTAATCAAGCAAATATGGCACGTAATCCACCTAATCAACCTCCAACTTTTGAATTCCCCATCATTTCTTAGCAAAATAATGATAACCTTAAAAATATTCCTTCTTCATTACTTCCCAAGTTCTATGGACTAGTTACAAAGGAACCAAAAACCTTGTTTGAGTTTGACATCCTCTGTCGCAGTTATGACTATACTTCAGATGCTCACAAGTTGAAGTTGTTTCCAGCTACTTTAAAGGAAGGAGCTCTTAGATGGTTTATGAGTTTGGGAAGAGATGTTATTGATAGTTGGGCAGTTATGCAAACCAAATTTCTTGAGAAATGCAAGGAATATTGTAAGAGTGGTAGTAAAAGTGATGATATATTTAGAATTCAACAAAAGGAGGATGAAACCTTGGAAGACTATAACTCAAGATTCTTGTTTTCCCTAAAAAATAATTCAGACCATACTCTCAATGAAGAATCTCAAAAACTACTTTTTCTAAGGGGAATCAATGACACCTATATAGATGCCCTGGATTTGATGGCAGGAGGAGATATAACCCAAGTGTCTTGGGATGATATCAAGACTATATGCCGCAACTACTCTCGAGCAACTGTTAAGAAGGGTAGAGGTCATCAAGCCACAGTGGGAAAATCTTCAACTAATGGAGTTTCACAGATGGAGATCACAAATTTTTTGTCTAATTTCAAGTAGGATATCATAAATAACATGGCTACACAGTTGGATACCATGCGAGCTTGAAAGAAACATGAGGAAGTTGAAGCAATCTTGGCTGAGTTCTATCCACATTGTAGATAGAAGAAACGTGATTGCAGATGCAAGATGGTGGCTAACCTGGAGGCTGAGCAATTACCTACTGATTTTAAGATGGTGGAAGGTGATGATGACCAAGTATTCTTTATTGCACAAAGGTGACCATGGGCTCAAAGACAAGGTATGCCTCAAGACCCTTTGAATTTTGGTAATCCTTACTCTACTTACAATAACCAATGGCAACCTACATATGGCCCATCACCACCTTGGAATACTCCTCAACCACACTGGCCTAACTATCAGAGTCCTTAATGGAAATTTCCTCAAGGAGGTTGGTAGCAGCCACAAGGACAATGGAATCCACCCCAAGGTAATTGGCAGCCGAATCCTCAATGGAGAGGTCCTCAACAATGGCAGAACTAATCCCCTGGATCCCTGCAGTCTCAACAACCACAACCTCTGGCCCTCATGCCACCTCCTACAACACCTGTAGCGAATACTGGCCCTTCAAAACAAACCCCTATGCCTGCTCAACCATTGCCAAATCCTAATAATAAGCATTAGCAACAACAACAGCCTATATATTGTACATAAGCCAATCAGTATCTAGCTTATGCCTTGACTATTCATGATATCCATCTCAGGTCTGGAGCCACTCTCCCTGCTCCACAACTACCTATAATTATAGAGATTCTAGACTTTGCTTTTGAACAACCTACTGATCCTACAAAAACTATACCTGTATTAGATACTTCCTCTAAGGAGCCTATCCTACAACATCAGGCTAAACCGTCTTTTCCTCAAAGATTGCAAATTACCACATCCAAGTCTATGGAAGAGCCTACTTTTGATATTTTGGATCAGTTAAAGAATGTACACATTCAAATTCCTCTTTTTCAAGCCATTAAAGATATCCCAATATATGGAAAAGCCATTAAGGAGGCCTGCTTAAAGAAACTAGGAAGAAAGAAAAAGGATCCCCAAACTATCCATGTTCTAGGACAGTTAGCAGATATTATGTCAGGAAAGATAATTATTCTAAAATATATTGACCTTGGAAGTCATGTGGTACAAATAAATATTAATGGCCAGATAGTAAAGAATATGTTGATTGACCTTGGTGCAACCATCAATGTAATGAATAAGCATACTATGGAGTCTTTGAATATCCTAACCATTTAGTTTACACCTACTATCCGACAACTTGCTAATAGTTCCACAGTAACACCTGATGGAGTGGTAGAAGATGTCATTGTCATCCTTGAGTCCTGGGAATACCCAACAGATTTTACCATATTGTCCACCAAGGAAACTTTGGGCGGATATCCTATCATCCTAGGTAGACCATGGTTAGCCATAGTTGATGCTCTTATAGGATTTCATTTAGGAGACATGACAATTTCTGATGGTCAGTCAAGGAAGAAGTTGGCTTTATACCCACCTACCCAGCTTCAACCAGACTTATCTCAACCAATTTGGCCAGATTTAGGAGAGGAAACTGAAGAAGTCAATTCCTTGGCCCAACTAATGTTGCTGCAACCGAATCCATTTTCTAAGTTTTAGAGTGAGGATGGCCCGCTTTTACAAATTTTGCAGTCCAACCCTGATTTGAGTAGCCCATATATTTCAGATAGTTGTCCTCAGCAGTGTTTCTTGCAGCAACTAAATCCTGAGGGCTCGACACATAAATTTCCTACAGTTTATCACAATTTGCTTCCACATGACATACATACACCACCTTTATTAGCAACCTCCATGAATGATCTTACCCAATAGGTAGAAGTATTTCTAGGCCGCTGTCTACACATAAATAATAAGCTGATTCAATCTCAACAAATTGCCCTGGTCATAATGTTGCAAGATCAACATATCGCTTTTCCATGGGACTATGGGGATATGAAGGGACTAGATCCTCAACTTTGTACTCATAGAATCTGCATTAAGGAAGATTGTTCACCTGTTAGGTAGCCTCAAAGAAGGATAAACCCAACACTTAGGGAAATACTTAAAAATGAGCTCCAAAAATTGTTTGATGCTGATTTTATCTACCCCATTTTAGACAGTCAATGGGTATCCCCATTGGTGATTGTTCCTAAAAAAGGTGGAAAATGGAGAGTTTGTGTAGACTACAGGGAGCTGAACAAAGCAACTAAAAAGGATCATTTTCCACTACCATTTGTTGACCAAGTGTTGGACACATTGTTTGGAAAAAAGTATTTCTCCTTTTTGGATGGCTATAGTGGGTACAATCAAATTAGAATTTCCCCAGAGGATCAAGATAAAACAACTTTTACCAGTCCATGGGGAACTTTTTCCTATTATGTTTTACCTTTTGTCCTATGTAATGCACCTACAACATTTCAAAGGGTAGTGATCAGTATTTTTGTTGATATTTCTCATGATTCTATGGAAATCTACATGGATGACTTCACCACTTATGGAGTTACTTATGAAGAAGCATTAGAAAATTTGGAGAAGGTGTTGAAAAGATGTAAGGAGCATAATTTGTGCTTAAATAGTGAGAAGTGTTTTATGATGATGCAAGAGAGAATTGTTTTAGGCCATCATATCTCTTAGGCAAGAATTCAAGTTAATCCTACAAAAATAGAAGTCATTCTAAATTTGCAAACACCTATGAAACAAAAGGATGTTAGAAGCTTCATAGGACATGTTGGATATTACTGAAGATTTATCAAAGATTTTAGCAAAATAGCAAGTCCATTATATGCTTTATTAACTAAGGATTCTGAATTTAACTAGACCGAGGCTTGCAACAAATCTTTCTTGCAACTTAAGAACTTACTTAGGCACCTATTCTTCAAGGACCAAAATAGAGTCTTCCCTTTCATATACACACAAATGCTTCTGATTATGCCATAGGGTTAGTTCTAGGCCAGAAAGAGAACTCCATAGAACATGCTATATATTTCATTAGTAAAAACCTTCAAGGACCTGAATTAAACTACACTGTCATAGAGAAAGAATTGCTAGCAATTGTTTATGCCTTGAAATTTTTTTGACATTATGTCACTAGTTACCAAAGATTTTTCCATATATATCATGTAGCAATACGATACCTCATGAATAAGCCTGCCATATATGGTAGATTAGCAAGATGGCTCCTATTGTTGCAGGAATTTGATATCACAGTTATTGATAAGCGAGGCCGAGCTAATGTGGTGGTTGATTTCTTGTAAAGGCTTCAAACAACTACACCTACCACCCCTGAGGTAATTGATAACAACTTTCTTGATGAACATTTATTTTCTATTGTTGTTCAAACTCTATACTATGTAGATATTGTAAATTATTTGGTAGCCAACAAGATCCCAACTCACTTCTCACCAAAGGAAAGACAATTGTTGGTGGAGAAAAGTTTTAAGTTTTCATGGATTACAGACTGTTTATTTTACACAAGACCTGATAAAGTCATGAGGAGATGTGTTAGGGAAGATGAGACCTATGACATTTTGCATGCCTGTGATGATGAGCCATGCGGTGGACACTTTGCAGCCAAGAGAACATCTATGAAAGTGCTGACTACATGATACTATTGGCCCACACTACATAAAGATGCAGCATCCTAAACCATAAAATGTGACAGATGTCAACGCTGGAGAGACCAACAAGGTCTGATGAAATGCCCTTGTATCCTCAAGTGGTAGTCAATCCATTTGAAAAGTGGGACATGGATTTTGTTGGGCCTATTGACCCTCCATCCAATGGGAAATCATATATTTTGGTTTGTACTGATTATATAACCAAGTGGGTGGAAGTGAAAGCAATGACACATGCCTATGACAATAAGGTTGCTGAGTTCTTGTATGAACACATTTTTACTCAGTTTGGAGTCCCAAGGGAACTTGTTACTGATCAAGGAGCTCAATTTACATCCAATTTAATCACTACACTAATGAATGATTACAAGATCAGGCACAAAAAGTCTAGCCCCTATCACCCTCAAGCCAATGGATAGGCAGAGGTTACCAACAGAGAAATTGAGGCAATTCTTACTAAGACAATACAATTACACAAGAAGGATTGGAGCAGTCGCCTTCCTGAAGCAGTTTGGGCCTATAGGACAACATGGAAAACAACTATAGGGTTCACTCCTTTTGAGTTACTTTATGGAAAAATTACCATGTTGCTAATAGAGTTTGAGCATAAAACCTTAAGGACTGCTCTCTAGCTCAACATTGATATTTCAAAAGCCCAAAAAGAACGCCTCCTGTAGCTGAATGCATTGGATGAGATAAGGAAAGTTGCCCTATAGCATACCGAAACTATATAGCAAGAACGGAAAAAATGGCAAGACCACCATATCCGAACTAAGCAATTCTCTGCTGGCAATTGGGCACTGCTTTATGACTCCAGGTACAAAGAAAATCAAGGTAAACTCACCACCTGATGGCTTGGTCCTTATGAAATAGAAACTGTATTTGATAATGGTTTAGTTCAATTAGTTACAATAGACCCTGTTCGATTCAAGCTACTGGTTAATGGACACCTTTTTCGGTTGTATCATAAGCCAACCTCTAAAGAAGAATTTATACAACAGTTTATTCTAGATGCAGCCACTGATCTTCTTGTAGCAAAAGGCTTCAACCTTTCTCTTGTAGCTTCACTTTAATTCTATAATGCATGCTCATAATAAAGGTTTCATTTTTAAGGAAGTCCTTTTCTTCATTTTTCATCCATCACCACCATTCATTTCCTTTTCTTCCACGTCACCCATCCATGTCATCCATCCACACCACCCTCATTTATGATTTCAACTTCTAGCTGTCAGTTCATGCTATAGCTGTGATCTTTTCTGACATGTACGAGCATTTATTACAAGGTATGCGATATCTTTTATTATCATAACGTTTATTTATTTCATGTATTCATTAATTGCAATGCACCTATCAGTCATCATTGCTTGATCTTCACCTATGCTTTCCCACATGTGTTGACACATATCAAAATTTAAGTAGGGGGCGGGGAAAATCCATGTTGTACTTTTTTTTATGCCGCTGTCACAACTACCAAGATCTTCTTTTTTATTATTTTCTTGTACTTACCAAAAACAATTGTGTGTTTCCATCCTAAACAACAATTAACTACTTGATTTGAATAGTTGTTAACAATCATTTCATGCAATCAGTTTTTGTCATTCTTGGAAAAGTAAAGAAAAGTGATGGTAGGATAGAAAGAAGTCTTTCAGAAGAAGTTTTTCAAATTTTCAGAAGAAGTTCAAATTTCAAGAATCTTGGCTGGAATAGTTTGTGAATATGGGTGGTCAATTTGTGAGACATGAGACTGCAACTCATGAACCTTTGACACACAATCCTTAAACGGTTCAGGCATTCAATAATTGTGGATGGTTGAATTATTTCCTAGGGATAGATTTTTTTGATGAGGAAGCTGTAGGTGAGTTCTTGAGAACTCTTTCAGAAGGAGAAGCTACAATATGGAGCTTGACAGTAGCTGTTATAGAGAAGCAAATTGCAGAAGTAACTAGGCTTCCGACAGTAGGAGAAAATTTTCCTTCAGGAAGGGATGATGTCTCTACTAGGGTAGAGTTTACAATACTAATAGATGGACCATTGGAGGTTTCTAAACAAGGATGCAAATGGGTATCACTGCCTCCTCCATACCTAAAATATGCCAATTTCATAATCAGGTATTTGACCTGTGAAGGACATTTTTCCTTTTTGCATTCCTACCATTTTAAATTATTGATTCATATGAGGCATGGCTTAGCTGTTAATGTTCCAAATTCTCTGTTAAACCTTTTGCAACAATGTTCCCATGAAACCCAGAAGGGTAGAAACAACTCCATTGCCTATCATTCCTTTATTAAATTTTTGATTGAGCGTTACCTAAGGGATGTGTCACCCCTTTCTTGGCAAGAATTTGTTGCCCAGAAGGGTCTGCAACTTCCAGAGCCTCCTAGAGCGCTCCCTGCTCAGCATAGGAAAAAGAAAAGAAGAGCATAATCTACAAGTAGGGGAGCCGAGCAAGAATCATCTGCTCTTGCAGCACCTAGTACTCTAGTCTCTGCACCAGTACCCCCTACCCAAGTACAAAATAGGTCTACTCGTAGAAAAGAAAAAGGGAAAATGAAGGTTAGAGAGTCATCTAGGGAAAAACAAACCCTAGAATCTGACCCTCATGTTCAAAAGAGAAAACATTCTACTCCTGCAACACCTTCCCCTATATCAATTTCTCCTACAGCAACGCCTGTTGCTACTGAAGTTTCACCATCATCCTCTCCTCCTGAGCCTGAATCCTTTAGGCGGGATAGGAAGAGGAAAGCCACCAAAGCATCTTCTGCAACATTGCCAAAAAGAGCTTCAACAAGGAAGCAGCGTAAAGATACCTCAACTCCTCCTCAACCTAAAATTATAATAATTTCTGAGGAATCAGAAAAATCCAGTCATGATAATTTTCAGAATGTATTTGAGGATGTTGAACAAAGTCCAGTTGCTATGGAAGTTGAAGAAGCACAACAAGATAATAATGAAAGGGGGATGCCGAGTCTTGATGACTTGGCTGAAGCGGTTAGGAAAGTTTCAGAAGAAGCACAATCTCTTCCTACACAACAAAAGGAAGAAGAACAACTTGGACAACCTGAAGTGTCCAATGAGACTCCATCACCCCCTGGAACCTGTAAATCATTGGTTTTCTATAAAATAACCTTGTTGATTGAGTATTTGGAACATCGCAGGACTACATGGAGGCCTGTCACATTCCAAACCTTGAGTTTTTGCCATTTGGCCAAAACTGAAATTCAACAAGCCCTTTGGGAGGAAGAGAAGAAGAAATTAAAAAGAGAAATTGAGAAACAAAAACAAGAGATTCAAGAAATGAAAAAGAAAATGGATGAAATGATGCAAGTCACTAGCAAGATTATGGAATGTAGGCCACCGCCTAGAGTATATGCCATGTGTCTTAAAGAAAAATTTCTTTGGTTTCAATTAATGAGAATTTCAACTTGGATCCTGTTATTCATACAGCTCAGGAATTCTATGATGCATACCAAGTAGCACTTAATTGGTTAAAAAATTCCTTATGTGAATTTTATTTGCATGGTTTAATAACTTTATATTGGTGATATTCATTTGAGGTCACTCATGTCGTGGGCGGCCAATGAAACTAATTATGGGAAACAATTAGAAGCTTATGAAGAAGCTGAGAAAAATGAACCAATACCACTGCAACCTGAAAGTTCAAATCCCCATACAATTTTGAGAACTTGGCTTCATGTTGCGTATAGATTTAATGATTAGACTGTAAGAATGAAGATATTTGATATCAAGAAGCAGGTATATGATGAATTCAAAAGGCAACCATATTTTTTTTGGAAACTTGCATCTTCCAGGATTGAGACAAGATGGGAAAAGCTAACTGTTGGTCTAAGGAGGTCTAAGCCTCATAGCCCTTTGAATTTTAAAGCAACTCTTGGAAGAAAAAAGAAATACATGCAGCTTGGTTTACATAAAAGATTTGAGTTGTGGCTACCATTGACATCTCGACCCCTAATTTTGATATGGCCACTTCACCCCTATCGAGCTATAGATGTTAATAAGGAAACAAAAACCCGCATATATGAGAGATAGCAGAACTTCAGAGGTTTTTACTACAAGTTCGAGACTTCATTGCAAGGCCATACTGCACCTACTAATCTCAGAGAAACAACCAGAAAGCTTAATGTTGGAGGACCATCATTAGGCTAAGTAGGGGGCAGATGATGGGATTGAAATATGCTCATAATTTGAGTATTATAATGTATTTTTAATACCCTTACTTTTATTGTTAATGGTTGTTTAACTCTTTGATTAAAGACTTTTTGTTTAAAATTGGGTAGTATCCTGTAGCTACACAATCCTATATTCCTACAGCTTAATATCCATGTGTCTATATTAATTACCCTGTTTGACCTCTCGAATGACTGATAGAATGCATGTAGTTTTTGGATAGTGAAATAGATTTAATGTGTGATTAATGAATGTATCATGTTTTTGCCATGCATGCTTTCTTTTCTCTTCTATTGCCTTGTACATAGCAGGTTGTTGAAGGGAGCATGAACAAGTCAAGCGCAGTGGATCTCAGCCCTGCAGTAAGTCCAATTTCAGCATGGTGTTGAGGCAGTTGTTCCAGCAAAGACTCTCTGACCAGGTCATTGGGAAGAAATATAAATGATCATTAATCTAGGAAGAGTGGAATGCTAAATTCTCTTCGGGTCGTGTTGAACAGTTATGCCTTCATGAGAAATCTATTCCTTAATTTCTGGATGTATTCATGTCCACGTCTTTCTCTGTTAGAGTTAGGTAGTTAGTTGTTTTTCAAATATAAATAAGTGTTCCTCCTGTATGAGTGAACAAACAGAGAATGTGTGTAAGAGTTAGTATTATAATAAGAACAATGTTTTGTTAGTTTTTCTTACAGGTAGAATAATCAGTATATGTAATTCCCAGTCTATGAATAAAAGCTGATGAAGTTTTGGGTTCAATATTTGCATAAACTAGTTGATGCTTGCTAAGGGGTTGCACTTAGTAAGTATCTGTAGTTAGTTGTTTATTTCCTATTAATTAGAAGTTAGATTTCATTTTCAAAAGTTTCAACGCAAACTCAGTCTTATATTGTTCCTACAACATCGAGAATCCATCCCTGTGTTTGTTCCTGCAGCATAAGGCCAGTTCATAGTTTGTTCCGTAGAAATAGTTGACATGATTTATGTGTTGATTAAGTTATGAAGACTTTGCATTACATTCTTGCAACATAGGTAGAATTCCTTTCAAGCATTTATTTCTGGGTGACTGAAACTGGTTCTTAGTACACATACAATACCGCTCCATTTCAAGTATACGTTCCCTAGTTTGACAAAGTAAATGAATGACCATAAGAAGATGTTAGTCGCCTGCTGGAATGTCCAATTCCCAGGTTAGGATTTTCTATGACTTTATATCCTTTTGTGGGTCAAACTAGCACTCGCATTATGTCTTGCTTGACATGTTTCTCGTAGAAGCAAAAAACCATGTCAAAACTGAGATATAACGCGAGCATGTTATTACGCGCTCGTGTTATATCTTGCTTTGGGAATCCCCAAGCCTTAGGATTGTATTTGCCTCGAAATACCAACCCAAAGGCTTGGAGGGAATTCCCAATGACCAGAGACATTTTTTTGTAAATTCTACAATTTTTCACATAATCGGGTTCATGCTCACCGTCAAGATTGCATGTGGTTCAATATCAAAAAAATAAAACACATGGGTAATGTTAGGTTCTCTCTTAGCTATCCAACAATGTAATTTTTTTCACTTTCTGACAATGTTAAGCCTTTCATCCATAATTTATTTTGTTTGTATGTATCTTTTTTTCCAAAAAGTAGTGTTTGGTGTTTTTTTCATTATAAATTAATTGTTCATCGAAATTTCAAATAAATTACATTTTTAGAAACTAGAATCCATTATACAATTTTTTTTTTTAAAAATTGAATTACTTTCCAAAATTTGTAAAAAAATTGAATCTATTATACAACCAAAATTGTGCTCTTTAGGAAGTTTCCACTTAGAAAATTAGTAAAAATTCAAATATTCATTAAAAATGATCAAAAAAATCGTGCATCAACTACATACTATTAGCTAACTTTTGATCATAGCGATTTTAAAAATACTACAAAAAGTTCATTGTGCTAGGTTCGTACAAGAGTTGCTATGTTATATTTTTTTGACAAAAACAACACCAATTTGTGTACATCCCTCTTTTGGACCCCTTAATCTCAACCATTTTCAAAATAAATTAGTAGTTTAGAAAGTAGACTCAGAGCACTTCAATCCTTGTTTTTGTTCAATCTCAATTTTTTTTATGAATAGGCAGCTATCTATATTAACATATAAGATAAAGTTTCATATACACAAAAAAAGGATGGGCGGTAAGAGGGAACTCTTTGAAAGTCACATGGGAAACACCTAGAAGCCAAAAAATCACATGGGCCAAGCCCATAAGTCAATGATTACAAACATATAGAAAAATGCCATTAAATGGCTAGAGCATTGCCAGTAGAGCTAGGAGGGTCTTTGCCATCAAAATTCTTCCCCCATACATCAACAGGGTTTGGAGTGATGTTAGGAGGAGGACTCCAACCATCGTTAGCTTCTTTTTCCTTTTCTTTATCTTTATCCTCGTGACGAGGTGAGATTGCAAGTGCAAGCTATGGAAATTTTTTACTAGAGTTTGGCCAACCAAAGCCAGAAGTAGGAGTGTCATCAGAGGGCCGCCCATAACTGCCACTACCGCTCCTCGAAGAACCACCAAGGGGCCACCCCTAGCTAGCCCATAGCAGAGGAGAACAGGTCTGCTAAGGAGGGCGAGAGTCCCTCCCAAGAGGAGGTTGCGAGTGGGGATGCATAGATGATCTTTGCTACTAGCCCCGAGAAGGCGATTGGCCATGGGAGGAGGTTGGAAAAGTGGGCACCAAGCAACAATACACGGGGCATTGCCCCAGTGGTCCATAAGCACTTGTAGGTGAGAAAATTCAAGTGCAACTTTGTTAGCCTACACCTGAATCTATAATAGCACATTAGAACAAATAATAGCTTTAGCATTTAAAGAAACATTAATATCCATTTGAGAATGAGAAAATATGTGGACATTTCTCTCATTCTAGATACTGAAGAGGATTTCCACCTTGAAAGTGTTCCAAAGTTGGGTATACTTAGCAGGAAGTCTGGGCAAGTCGCCCAATAGAATCATATGCTAGGACGGCTCTGGCCTGAAGGGCCAAAAGAAGACATGAATCCAAGTCCAAAACTACTAAGCTCTGGGACAAAACCAAAAAATATGCTTAAAAGTCTCATAATGGCCACAAAAAAGGCAACGAGGGTCATGGACCCCCAGGTGAACAAGCCAAGAACCCACAGACAAGCCTTGGAAAAGAATACACCAAGCAAAGTGGGAATGTTCTGGCTCAACACTTGCAGACCAAGTGGTAGAAAATATTTTATGCCAGACATGAGCGAGAGATTGAGGAAGCCACCTCTAGTTCAAACTTTGAATCATGGAAAAATGTGGTGAAAGCCACCTGTAACCAAGCTAAGGCTTGTAGTTCCTAAAAGGGGCTTGTCTAGGTACCACTTCCAGTGCTTCCACCAAGGTTTGGACCCACGAATACCAATTTTATTAATCATTTCAGTAGGAATAGCATTTTCCAGACCATCAAAGGTTGCATGGTCCTGGTTTTGAAGCTTGAACAGAGCACAAAATTCTTCCCACTGCATGATACTCATGGTGGGTCTAGATGAAATATCTGTTGTAGGGTTTGGATACCCTTCTTGTGGAATTTGAGCGCCTTAATCCAAGGTGATTTAGCCAACGACTGACCATTGCAAGCAAAAAGAGGCGACCACCAAATATTCCACTGGTTGAGTGAAAGTCCATCACGAAAACCAAAGCTAGGGCCTAAAAGCCTCCCAGGGTCACCAAATAATTTTGGCCAGAAAATTTCCAATAATTTGGACCAGTTCCTTCATGACTAGAAGGGTTTGAAAGCCAATCCCCTTTCAGGCAAGTCTATGAATAGGAAAGCCTAACTGAATACAATTCCTACGAAGAATTTTCCAGGCCTCATCACCAGTAAGGGCACGAATAATCCATTTGACACACAAGGCAATCTCTTGCCACTGAGTGGAGAGCAACCCGAGTCCTCCAAAATCTTTGGGAATGCAATAGAATTCCCAAGCAACATGGTGAAACCCTTTGTGGGTCTCAAAAGAGGCCCAAAGAAAATCTCAGAGAAAATTTTTCAAGCTTTCCATATGCAGCTTTGGATGGGGCCCAACAGGAGGAATAGTACACATAGGTGGCGACCAAAACTTTGGAACACACCTAGAATTTCCCCGCTAAAGAAAGGGGCTTGGTAATCCAGTAAGCAAGCTTATGCTCGACTTTGGAAAGCATAGTTTTTCATAGCTCAGTTGAGGACACTTGAAAAGAAAAAAAAATGCCCAAGAACCAAAATTTTTTCTCTTGGCCCAATCCATTTCCAACCATACTGGTGAAGCCAAGGAGGACTAGGCAAGATAGACTTTTTGTAGCACAAAGTTTTGTGCCATTGAATGGCAGAGCCAAAAGCACGAAAAAATGTGTTGAGACAATCTAGGGCCGCTTTAATATTTTCTTCTTCCTCCAAGAGAGTGAGGAAAGAGTCATTAGAAAAATGGCCATTAACCAACATAGCTTGAGAGTTAGGCAGAGAAATTCCCTTGACATGCTGCTAGGAAACCACATTGGCCAGAAGGTAGTCGAATCCTTCAACAACAAGCACATACAAAGAGGGGGCAAGCATACAACCTTTCTGAATGGAATGAAAGAGTCCAAAGGAAGGGTATTGACAACCATTAATGGTGATATAAGCATAGGCATCTGTAAAGAGCATTCAAATAGCCTGAATGAAATTAGGCCCAAAACCCAAAACTTGCAGCATAGCAAAAATAAAAGGCTATTTAATGAGGTCATAGGATTTTGCAAAGTCAATTTTGATAAACATGGCTTTCTAGTTTGAATGCCTAGTCAATTCCATGCCTTTCCAAACAAAAATAATATTATCTAAAATAAACTTGTATTTGATGAACCCAGTTTTCTTTGAGTGCACAATTTGAGGTAAAAGATGGTGGATCTTCAAGGCCAAAGCCTTGGAGATGATTTTGTAGGAGACATTGAGAAGCGTGATAGCCACTAGTTGCAAATGTCCTTGAGGTCACCAGACTTAGGTATGGATTTTATATTTCCTTTGTTTATTAAGTTACCTAGATAATTAGCATGAAAGTCCTGTAAGTAAATATGATACAAATCTTGTCCAATGTAGTCCGAAAGGGGCTTATAGAATTCACAAGGGAACCCATCAATCCTCGGGGCTTTGTCATTAGCCATGGAATGAACATCCTCTTTGAGATCATCAATTGTTAACAATTGAGCACAATAATTCTTCTGGGCTGAGGAAAACCTATTTGGCACGACAGCAAGGCAATCCTGGAGGGCTTGTTGTCACTCAGGTGTGGGCTCCCGTGCAGTGAAAACTTGCTCATAATGATGCACAAAGGCCTGGAGAATGTTAGGAAGCTCAAAAAGAACATGAATGCCATCTTTAATTTTTTTAATGCCCGGGGATGAGTGTCTAGCACACAAAGGCAAAAAAAACTCTTTAGAGGCACGATCACCAATTTTTAGCCAATGTAACTAGGTTTTGATTTGTGTGCCTTTAGTAGCATAATTGTCTGCAACTCACTTTTTGTGCCTTAATTACACCACCCTGAATTGCAATGATGTGGAAAAAGGGTTGGCCACCAAAGCCTCAGTAGTTGAGTGGAGGTCAATGGCGGTAGCCTCATAAGACTATCGATGAAAGATAGCTAGCTAATGCCCATTAATGCACAAAAATATAGTTGTGCGAGTGATATCATCATTCCACCAAGTAATCCAACTTGTATGATGAGCTGACCTGCACTCCAAATTCCAAATCTCTACGAATGTGGGTTAGGGTAGGCTTGTGGCAGAGTAAAGACATGTTTAGAAAAAAATGAGTTTTACACATGCGAGGGTGTCAAGTCTCCCATTCAATGCGAAAAGAAATGGGGAAGTGGTCTAACAAAGTCACATCCACTAAAGGATTAACCAGGAGAGAAGAACTGTCAAAAGAGAAGAAAGATTGAGCCAAGATCATGGCACAATCAAGGTGCTTAAAAACTCTGTCAGAACCAACCCTGTAATTATACCAAGTGTGCCAAAGTGTATGAGAATGACAGTGGCCAATATAGGGATAAAAAAGCCCCAATTTATTGTGCATGTAAAACCACACCTCCCTTTCGCCAGCTTCCCACCTGAATGGCAAGGTGTCATCTTTTTAATACACCATCTCAACCATATTGAAATCCCCACACAGTAACTAGGTAGCAACTGGCAGTGAATCAACAATCCAATGCCAAAGCAAAGAGAATTCCACAACATCATTAGAGGCATAAACATTAATAATCCCAAAGGAATGATTATTAATGTTGAGAAGGATCCAGATGAGCTGATGAGTGGGATCAAATATGTGGTCAACCACACAAGAGATCCACTATGGGGACAAAAGGGTGGCAGCTCCGCCACACCCAACATCATGAGTAGTGCAATACATTTTACTGGCTGGCCAATTAGAACAACAAACTGAAGTAAGCAAAAAACTAGAAATTTTAACTTCCTAGAGACAAAGCACTTCAATACCAGAATACTTACTCAAGGTATCCCTGATAGAATACTTTATAGAGGGGTCTGCTAGATCTCGAACATTCCATGAAAGGAAATTCATGAATGAAACATGTTTATATCATTAGATTTTGGTTCCTCTTCATTTAGAGAAGAGAAATGATTCTACAAAATTTTTGGTAGAACTAACCCAATTTGGATAGAAGGAGAGGAAAATCTCCACTTTTCTTGAACATATTCCCCTTCTTCCCTTGGTAGAGAAGGGTTGCGAGACTTCCTTTGAGATCCCAACATCGAAGGAGGAACATTCGGTTGTGCTATCATAACAACAACAGGTTGAGGCATTTCCTTTGGCCTAGGCTGCAATGGAACACTATCAGCTCCAACATGAGTTTCCTTCTCCTTCACTGAAGGGTTTGAAACAACTTTCCTTGGTTTGGAGGCCTTGGTAGCCGACCCAAAACCAGTGGAATTATTCTTGTGGTTTGTAACCACAGTCCATTTCTCATCAAGTTTGGTAGCAGAAGCATCTACCAGACAAGGTTTTTCAACATTTCATGGCAAAGAAGGTGTACAAGGCACTACCAAAGGGCAGTCCTTGATCTTGTGGTCTGTGAATTGACACCTATAACACGTGTTGGACAGATTAAAATAAGTGACCTTCTGGGTATGCCAGAGAGCTCTAATTTGGATATCAATGGAGTCTTTCAAATCTTTGGAAAGGTCCACTTCTACACAAACCCTTTTCTGGGGTCAGGCCTGAAAGAACCTATCTGGCTCAATGCAAATAACCCTCCCTAGCGAGGACACAATATGATTCAAAAAAGGCACACAAGGTAAGGGTAAACTAGGAAATTCAATCCAAACCAAGACTCACAACTTGGTGTCATCTGAGATAGAAAAATCCTAGGTCCATGCCTGGAAAACTAACAAAGAGGACTTGACATACCAAGGACCATGGGCTAAAATAGCTTGGACATGACTGACCTTTGCAAAGTGGAATAGAAAGAAACCTTTGGTTAAATTTTGGACCATGTCAAGGTAGACCCCATGAGGGACCTAGGCCTTGTTGATCCACTCCTTAAACACACTTTCAGTGGGAGTCCTCCCAACAAAATACCCAACAAGGGTATGTTGCTCAAGCCATTGACAAGTAGAATCAAAATTTGGTAAAGGAAAAACTAGATCAGTTGGTGAGTTAGAACACTTACCTCATGAAAGACTTTCAGAACAAATTTTTGGGGTTATTTTTTCAAAGAAGGAGCCATTGAGCAAAGTTGACAAACCACTAACACTAGCATGAACTGTTGGGTTAGAGTTGGTTGAAGGCATATTAAAACATAAAAACTACACTAAATGTGGTTGTACACATAGGAAAAGAGGAGTTTCCTCTGGTAACAATGCAGTATGATGCAAGAGGGGCCAAGAGTGACCTTAGACACCACAAAACCATAGCATAGCTCATACACCTTCCAAATTATTGTATTCTGCTTTGATCTTTTAATATATCCATCTCAAAATTTTGAGTGTAACTATCCTCAATTTCATTTCCAAGGTCAGTATTTCATGATTTCAGAAAAAAAGTGTCCGCTTAAGCCCCCTTTTTGGGAACCATTTTGGTGAACTTACCCAGAAGATACTCTTCCCACTTAGTGGGTTGATTCATGGCATACATTCTAAGCATGTTTTCCATAACCTGGTTAACTCTTTCAGTTTGACCATTTGTTTCAGGGTGGTAAGTAGTGCTAAAGTTGAGTTTGGTTCCTAATGTGGTCATAAAAGAGGTCCAAAACCTAGAAGTAAACAACTTATCTCTCTCAAAAATGATTACTTTTGGCATCCCATGCAGTCTAATAACTTCTTTTATGAAAATTTTAGCCAAAAGCCGGGCATCATCCTTCACATTTCTTGGTATGAAGTGCGCTACCTTGGTTAGCTTATCAACCACCACTAAAATACTATTGTGTTGATTCCTAGTTTTGGGAAATCCCTTCACAAAATCCATAGAAATTACCAACCACTTATGATGTGGTAGGTCATGGGGATAGAGTTTTTTTGCAGGGTGACAATGTTCCACTTTAACTTGCTAATATTCAAGGCACTTAGTGACATGGCTAGTTGTTTCCTTTTTCATTCTTGGTCAAAAGTAATGAGTTTTTAAGTCTGTATACATTTTAGTCACTCCAAGATGAGCTTGATAAGGCACATTACGGCCTTCGACGATAATTTTTAGTCTTAAGCCTTCTGCTTTAGGTACATAAATTCGATTCAAATAGCGAGGGACCCCATCATTTCCCACATGGTACTCGGCTGGATTGAACCTTCATTGTACTTCTAACCTCATTTGCTTACAAAAGGGGTCTTGTTCTTTCATTTGCTTGATCTTTTATGGGAATTCAAACTTTAGCTGAGAGATTGCAGCTAGTTTAACCCTTCTACTTAAGGCATCTACAACCCAGTTTTCCTTTCCCTTAACATATGAGATATATATCTCATAGTTGCTTAAGAATTCCAACCACCTTCTATGATGTGCATTCAAATCGGGTTGGGTGAACATATATTGGAGTCCTTTATGATCAGTATTCAATTTGAAGGGTCTTCCTACCAAATGGTGTTTCCATACCTTCAAAGCATGCACGATTTCTGCCAACTCCAAGTCATAGGTGGGGTAGTTGAGTTTGTGATCCTTCAGTTTCCTAGACTTGAAGGAAATCACTCATCCATTTTGCATTAGTACTCCACCTTGCCCATCCAAAAATGCATCTGTCTAAACTACAAATTGTTTTTCTGGATCAGACACTTGGAAGATTGGTGTGGTAGTACTTGAGCTTCCTTCAACTTTTGGAAATCAATGTCACATTTTTCTGTCCATTCAAACTTCTTTCCCTTTCACTAAAGGGAGGTTATGGGGCTAGCTATTTTGGAGAAGTTCTCTATGAACTATTGATAATATCCTGCCAAACCCATGAAGCTCCATACTTCAGCCACATTCTTAGGAAAAGACCATTCTACAATGGGTTGTACCTTGGATGGATCCACTACAATTCCTTGGGTTAATATAATATGTCTAAGATAATGCACTTTAGGCTAAAAGATAGAACATTTGGACAATTTCCCATACAATTTATGATCTCTCAACCTTTGCAAAACTATTCTTAAATGCTCCTCATGGTCTTGCAAATTTGTAGAGTAGATTAGTATGTCATTTAGAAATACTAACACAAATTTTTCCAAGTAGTCATGGAAAACATGGTTCATGAGACTCATGAAAGGAGAGGGGAAATTCGTTAGGCCAAAATGCACCACAAGGAACTCATAATGGCCATACTTGGTTCTGAATGTGGTATTTGGAATATATTCTTCCCTAATTCTTAACTAGTGATAACCTAACCTTAAGTCTATTTTGGAAAAGATAGCATCCCCTTTCATTTGATCAAACAAGTCATCAATTCTAGGTAGGGTATATTTGTTTTGAATGGTTACCTTGCTCAACATTCGGTAATCTATGCACAACCTTAATGTTCTATCCTTCTTCTTAACAAACAACCCTAGAGCTCCCCAAGGGGACACACTAGGATGAATCAATACTTTCTCCATTAGATCTTGCAACTGCATCTTAAGCTCTTGTATTTTAGTAGTGTTCATTCTATAGTGACTTTTGAGATAGGCTTGACCCTTGGAACTAGATCTATTGTGAAATCCATATGTTGCTTAGGAGGCAATCCTAGAAATTCCTCTGGAAAGACATCACGATACTCCTGGAGGATGGGATGGTCTTCAATGCTAGGTGTGGGATCATCATTACCCTCTTCTATCTTTACTAGATAATTTTTTCTTCCCTTTCTCACTGCCCTCTTGACTTGCATGGCTGAGATGATTCTTACCACCATTGGCCTCCTAATTCCTTGAAGAACCACTAACCTTCCTTGATCATCCAAACATTTGGTCTTCTTTTTCTAACAATCCAACTTGGCTTTGTGCTTCTAGAACTAATCCATCCTAAGGATTAGGTCGTAGGACCCTAATGGAGTGACCCATAGATCCACCTTGGGGCTTATAATCCCTAGTTCCATTTTAGCTCCACAAAGGCAATATTTGATCTTTTGTGTCTTACCTGACCCAAACTCTACCTCCATCTCCTCTTGACTAAGACTCTTATGATCAATTTTACTTTTTTAAACTACATTAGAAGAAATTAAACTATCTATGGCTCCTAATTCTTCCAAAATAGAAATAGGTTGGCTGAGAAGTCTACCTTGAAGTTTTATTAGTGGGACTTGTTGACCTTCTTGGCAATTATTGACAACTGCATAAATTTTGGTTGTGGGTTGGTGGTTTTGTTTGGATTCTTGGGACACACACTCATGTAATGGTCACCTCCACACATCCAACATCCATTCACTGGTCCTTTTCATTCTTCCTTGCATCTTGTGGAAGCACCTTGTGCCACTTGTCTGGATGATTTTTGTCTTTTGTCTCCTTTTTCATTTTGACCTTTTGACCCACGATTCTCTCTATAGTTTTGACCCCTCTTAAATTGTCGAGAAGCCTTTCCTTTAGACTTAACCTCTTGATTATCCCTTTGTTTATTATCTAAGTAATTGGAGGAATGAGTCTTTTGTTTGTGTTCCTATTTTCTATTATGATTTTCTTCAGCAACCAAAGCTACCCCCATAGCCTGATTTAAGTTTTTAGGTCAAGTGAGGGTGAAATCAAAATACTGTGTCTCACTTTTTTCCCAAGATGGACATTTACAACAATATTTTTAACTGAATCTTCATCTTCTAAGACCTATAACAACTAAACCATTAAGAATTTGAAGATGATGTAAACTAGTGATTTGTGGAAATTTGTGTAGATTCTAAATATATTTTTTATTTTATTTTTTGAAATAAATCATGAATCTTTCAACATCTCCTTTAATAACAGGTTTTAGAAAAAAACAACATTTTTAGAAAGTAATATTTGTGTCTTACAACATAACTTTTTTTCTATTAAGGATTAAATTCTAATTTTTGAAATATAGATTCTCAACATCAATATCTACGAAAAGGATATTTTTTCATAATTTTTTGTTGCATATTTTTTTAAAATTAATTTTTGAAGTCACTGTAACTATAATTTGGAAATACGTGTGTCGTACAACCTAACTTTTTGTGTATATATCAAAATCCAATTTTTCTTTTTTGAGTGAAACAAGGACATCAATACTTATGGAATGGGTTGTTTTTCAATTTTTTTTACAATGGTTTACTATTTTTTCACCTCTGCACAAAAAAGAGTTTGATGTTTAGAGAAAAACCTATGTTTAGTAAAAGTTGAAAATTAAATACATGATAAAATAAAAATATATCAAACCTATACTTGTTGGAAAGCTCATTTTGAGGGCTAAAATCTTGCAAAATATAATTTTTAAATGATGTTATTTAATCCCTAAAAAGGTAATGAAAAAGTGGTTTTTTGACAACAGTTTGATAGGTGCGAAGGAGACTCCATTGTGGATATGATTTAATACTAGAGGGATTCTATCCAAGGGGGTTTGATCTAAGGGGGTATTATCTATCCCTCTTTAATTCAAACCCTTTATATAAAGCCTTATAAGACTTAAATCATTAGTTTTTTCTAAAAATAGTGTTTTCAGGAAAAAAACAACACATCGCAAAAGTGAGACACACTATTGTGGGAGCACCTGTGAGCTTGGTTGTATATATAATATTCTTATTCAATCCCAAGATAAAATTGGTTACCCAATCCTCTTCTTCTTTCATATAAGGCACATGACATAGTAAGATCATGAATTTGGACTTGTATTCAGCTACCAACATTCTCCCTTGACATAGTGTATGGAATCCGGTCATCTTTTGGTCTCGATGATGTGCAAATAGGTACTCCTTGTGAAACCACTTGGTGAACTTGTCCCAAGTTAGTTGACCGATATAATAGTTTTTTATTTTTGCTAAGTGATCCCACCATAGTGAGGCTTCTCCTTCTAGGTGATAAATGGAAATCCTAGCCTTGGTATTGGTACTTAGTTCCATCAACCCAAAATATTTATTCATTCTTATGAGCCACGCTTTAGAGACATCCCCACCTCTAGTATCGTCAAACTTAGGGGCTTGCATTTTCTTTAATTCTTGAATCAATGGGTCTTTCCCCACTCCTTGTTGCAGCTCTGGTAGAGAGTGACTATAGATGGGAATTTTGGAACCACTCTCATGTTCCTAACTTATATGCAAATTGTGCTCCCTATCTAGCTCTTCAATTCCTATGATAGTGTTGTGATTAGTTCCTTGATCCTTTTTCCTTGTTAGATCCTCAATTTGTTGCTCCTGGGATGTTATTTTTGCATGAAGTGCATTCAATTCATCCTATAATTCTTTTGGTATGGTAGGAGGTGGAACACCCCTACTTTCCCATAGCATTTTAGCAAGGCTAGGGCTTGTTCCCCACCTTAAGGTTCTCCTAATTGAATTAAATTGATTCAGCGAGATAAAAGAAAGTGTTATTTAAGTGTCTTTGTTATTTCATTTTAAATCCTTTCTTTTATAAATTTAGAATTATGGTGAAATTCAAAGAAATCATATGATTCACATCATTTAGAAAGAAATCCATTCCCATTTCTCATATACAACATAACACATTATTTATATATATATCCTCATATTTTTCATTAATATTTAGCACTGTTTACATAAGTGAGACGATGTTTATTTAGTACTATTTCTTAACCTCAAGTTCATAGTTCTAGTTACAAACTAGTAGTTTACTCCTCTTCAGTTCTTCCTCATCTGAGGTTCCTGCATTTACAAACACTGCAACATGGACATGATTATATTATGCAATAGCTTCCTTGGTGAGAAATATAGGAGCATTGCGTCCACAACCAAAGGGGAAGTCTTGAATAAATGAGGGCCTGGGTTTAGGAGTTGGTTGAGGGGATTTCCTTGATGGTTCATGATCCTTGTCAAGATTATCCAATTCCTTCCCATTTTGTAGTTTTAATTATTTGATCATTTCAACTCAAGGCTCAGTATCAGATATGATTTTGGTTTTTGTGTTCAACCCTACAATAATAGGACCTTTGAATCCTACTAGTTCCTTTCATCGGGGACGTTGTTTTCCAGGGACCTTCTTCTTTCCTTTTCGTTTCTTTCCACGACCCATGACTGTCAATCCAAAAAAATCATATTAGTGCAATAAAAGACTGAGCACCTAGGTCCTAAAGTTGAGTTCTAAGCTGTGATACCTATGTGACATCAACCACAATGAAAGAAAGAATTTCTACATAATTTTTTTTGTTATCATTATAAGAAATAATACATGGAGTTGAACTAAAAATTAAACAAAAGAAAGAGAAATTAACATATACTTCTAAATCATTGTGTCAATATACATCTTACAAATAAAATTTTACTTTAATAACCAACAGAAGATTGTTGCTATTATGAAGTGCACATACCTTAAATATTTTACAATTCAAGAAGGCTCCATGTCCATGGTTTCCTTTGGATTATGGTGGGTGTAAAATGATCCCAACCACAGTGGATTCTAACCCTATCCACTCCTCCAAGCAGATTATGTGGCCTATGGTGTGTGTGAGAGAGAGTTATCATTCAAGCCCACTAACAATGTTTAGAACATCTCCCTAGTGACCAAATATCGAGATACATCTACCCTAGGTAGACTTAAGATACCAATTTCACATTAGTTATAAAGTTATGAGGGGATTTATATACTACCTACTTGAGCTTGTTAGGAACTCTCTTCCTTGCATTCCATCGGATGACTAAGCAACCAAGGTAAGCCATCATTGGCATAGAATGCTCCTTGACTATTTTCCATATTGAGCAAGGTACTGCCCCTAGACACCTATCAATCTCAAGCATAATATTGCTCCTTGACTTCTATCCATCTCAAGAATAGTACTACCCCTAGACACTTGTTAATCTTGAACATAGTACTTCTTAACTACTGTCCATCTCAAGCATAGTACTACCCTAAGAAACCTGTCAATCTCGAACATAATACTGCTCCTTGACTATTGTCCATCTCAAGCATTGTACTACCCCTAGACACCTATCAATCTCCAGCATAGTACTGCTCCTTGACTATGGCTTAGCGCTATGACTAGAAGATAGGTCCCTAACTTGATTAAGCAAGTTCCCTACTTAGTTGCAACCATGTATGACATTATTAAATACTTCATAAGGAAGAATTACACACTCATAGACTCCTTTTGGTTGGGGGTAGAGGTATCTAACCGACCACTTGCTAGTTGTGGTTGGTACCCAACTTATTTTTAATCCCTCAATATAAATTTCCAAAAAAGGACCCATAGGTGACTATTTTCTCATAACATAACAAAAATTTGCTACTTGATCACATAAGACTATCCTAGCAACCAACAAGCATATCAAAAATTAACTAGGTGGTTAACTATGAAAGTCCTGACAGCCAACAGTACATGGAAAAAATTAACTGTGTGATTAACTATGGTTGTCTTAGCAGCCAACTGAACATATCATAATTTATGACAGACCTAGCATCCAATAGTGCAATATGGCAGTGTGCAAATTTATAACTTGGGTTGTATGGATCATTTACATTTCATATAGAGGTGTGGCTTACCTTCTAACATATTTCTCTTTCAATTTAATACATGCCTTGAAGTGTTATTTTCTTGAATAATATTAATTTACAATATATATGATAGTCAAAATATAAGCTTTAACACCTTGGAATTATTAGATGCTTGAGTTTATAGAGGAACTAGTACAAAGAAAAGGGAATACGATATCCTCTAGTGCTTGCATACTTCAGGGTAATAAATTGTTTGTGAAGCCAACAAGCATAGAGTAGTTACATAGCAAAATTTTCTCTCCTAGATAATCATTAAAAGTGTCAAGTTAAGAGTCATCAATCAAGGTGTTTCTATTTTTTTTGCAATAATTTTTCCATTTAACATGTAAAGTTGTCTAAGGGTTTAGATGACTAGACAAGAGAAATAATGCAACCCAAAATTTTGAGACTAACATTTACACCAAAATTCTTGAGGATGGTGTTTGACCAAGTGTTAAAATTTGAAGAACTACACAAACCAAGGTCTGTAAATTCTCCATGACAAAAGCAAGTAGGTATTCTAATTTGGTTTCATTGTTTACCCAACTGAAAGCTACCAAGGGAAGTAGAGGAGAGTGGGAGTTAAGCAAGAGTGAACAAGGGAAAATTTAATCTAATTTTTACAATAGGATCCATGCCTAAAAATTATTTCAACATTAAACCAAGATATTCATGTTGAGTTTACAAAGGAATACAATTTTAGAAGAATAAAAGTTGCAGCAACATAAATCTCAGACCTGGTTTGGGCAACTAGAAGTCTAGTGTTTGAAGTAGACATTAAGAAATCTACTCTAGGCACCTCAGTCAGATTGTCCTCCTCTTTAAGGTATGAAACCTGCAAAGACCTCCTTTCTCTACTCCTCCAAGCTTTCTATTCTCTCATTTTCAATATTTTTGAGGTGTTTAAAAAGGCAAATCGACTCCCATTTTGCACGACCTAAAGAGGGAAATCTATGAACTAGTGTGCCATGCCCATTAATGGCACAACCACCCCTCCTCCTCTCCTCCACGCCTAGAACCAATCCCATTAAATTCCTCTTGTCTCTTGGCCGTGGAGTGAAGTTTTGTTCCAGAATGGTCATTTTCAGTTTGAATGCCCTCTTCCATAGTTTTATTTACTTCTTTTTTTTCATTCCCGTGAAGCTCGATGAGTGATATTCTATTTAGTTTCCCAAAAAAATTAATTAGGTGCCAAGATAATAATATATCATGGGTTGTATGAATTGTTTTTATTCTATTACTTGTTGGATTTTTACCTTTTATAGCTTATTATTTATTTATTTACTAATCTATTTATTTTAATTTTCTTTCTTTATTTATTGTTTTATATATATGTTTTAATTTATTTATCTATTTACCATTCCTTAATAAATTATAACATTATTCAATATCCAAGTAATTAATCTGAATGAGATATGTTATTTTGATGTCTTCTCCTAGCCAAAACAGATGACTATGGTGACTTAATAGACAACTAAGGCCCTAGGCTTAAATGAACTTCAAGTGGACATAAATTATAGGAAAGGTATTGACATTAGAATGACATTACCAAATGTTTGTCTCTCATCCAACCGAACCACAAAATCCACCTCATCTTGGACCTTGGGTTATGTGCAACCAATGATAACCTTGAACATAGTTCCAACAACCAAGTCATTAGTCTGAGTTAGCTTAGACAATTTAATGCATCAAATTTAAAATAACATAATAGGATTAATAACCAAATTCATTAATGTTAACATCAAGGTTTTTAATTAGCACACACACACCCACACACACACACACACATGTTTACATAATAAAATCCAAAAATCCACCCCTAGTCCAAATTACATCAGGGCTAGGGGTCATTCAAGAGATTTAGCAAGGTATCTAGGGATATGCCATAGTTGTAGAGCAAGAATGGTCGATGGAGTAGCTTCTCTAGAGGGATGACATCATGGAGAAGAGATGGAGGTGGAAAGTTTTAGTGCTGGCACAAGTTTAGTAGGATGGTAGAATCAAGGATTTTTAGATTATCACCATGCCACTGGAGCCAATGCTATCTCGCCAGGTAGAATGGATCTTGAGTAATAGCACCAATAGGTGTCTCCATCTAAATCATGGATAGAGACCTTCATAAGGCCCTAGTTTCACTCTAATAGTCAAGGTTGCACTTGGGGAGAGAAAGTTGTAGGAAGATATTAGAACCACCCCAATGTAGAATGTAGGAAAGCATATTTTTCACCTTAGTATTGGCATAACTGGAGGCCTTCCCCTAGGAAATTGATAAACTATTCTAGGATTGCACTCAAGGAGCCTACCAAGAGAGGCCAATATAGGCGATCAAGACAAAACAATGGCAAGATCGTGATGGATTAACCTAACCATTGGAAGGGGAGACCTCCAAAATGGAACTCAGGGAAGCACCCAGGAGATGAAAACCTGGCTAGGAAAAACTCCCTCTTTGTTGTTGAAGATAAATAAATTATCTTGAACAAAGATCAAAATTTGGGGAGTGAAGATCATGTGGAGCTGAATCAAGAAGGTGTGCAGGAGAAATCTAAAGCAAGGAGAGATCCTATTATTTCTAGAAAAAGGATTGTTATGAATGAGCCTAGAAGAAATAGCATGGTGATGGTCATCCTTAATAAAATGCTAAGGAACTCTATGGACATGCTGAGGGAGCCCACTTTCCTTGTAAAGTGAGGAGGGGGTGGTTGTTCTGTGGAGAAAATGGTGGATTGGTGGAGAGACCAATGGGGTGAAGAGGTATGCATCAAATTTTTGGCCTGCAACTTTATTCTAGTTATATGCCCAATGCCACAATTGAAGAAAAACGTCATGTTTGAAAAAATCCTACAAATGGATGGAATAGGGTTTTACATTAAAGAGTGGGAACCAAATTTCAACCCCCACAAACATGAAATGGATAGAATGAAAGCATGGGTAAATACACAGAACCTACCCTTAGAATATTGGGATGAGGTCTTAAGCCTGATACAAAACCAATTGGGCACTTATATTGGGGTGGATAAAACCTTACTTCATGGAGAAATGAAGACTCGGTTGAGAATTTGTGTAGAAATTAGCCTGAGTAGTTCATGCTTGGATGATCTGGAAATTATCATGGAGGAGGGAAAGTGGCACTAGGAAATAGAATGACATCTCATAACTAGAAAGGTTCCCACTTTCCCAAAGTATGACTCTATGATCAAGAAACAAAACCCAATGGAGGTTGCTTGACTGATTCAAGATGCAAAATTGTGAATAGTGAGGCAATGCCAATGCGTAGGGAAAGCTGTGGTTAGGAGACAAAGAAATCTGCCCAATAGGATAATGGTGGGTATGAGATTGTAGAGGAAGAAGCTTTGGTTGCAACATAGAATGTAGAAGGGGTTTTAGGATGGTCCCTAAACCCACAAGCAAAAGAGGGGACTACAGAGGAAGTCATGATTTTGGAAGAAATTACAGTAGTTGATGTGAATTGATGAGCTAAGTAGCTCTTGTAGAGGAAGAAGCAATAAATTTAGATATGGGAGATGACGACGATGACAATATCCTAGAGGGTCAAGCTATTATGGATAGTGACCCTCTAGAAGAAGGAGAGGTTTGGGAGTTTGAAGAAAAGGTAGCTCTACCATAAGGTAATGCAAATTCCCTAGCCACCCAGGTGACTCAGTGGAAAATGGGATTAAAATCAAGGAACAACGCTGGGAAGTCACTAGATTGCGGGGAAGGAAGGAGGAAAGGTATGTTGTTAAACATAGAAAAGAGAGCTATGGATGATGATGCAGAAGGCCAACAAAAACTCACTATGATGCTAAGATTAGGGAAGGGTGGTACCTTTCCCATGGAGCAATGAGGATCATATCATGGAGCATTAAGGGCTTAAACACCCCTAAAAAATAGTAACTTGTAAGGTGCTTCATGGATACATCAAAGGATGTTGTCCTCATGATGCAAGAGACAAAATTAAGCACTACATAAGTAATAATGTTCAAGAAGAAAGGAGAAATATGGAACTTAAAGCAAGTGGAAGTTACAGTAGCCTTTGAGGGTCTGCTTATGATTTGGAGACCCTAGGAAGTCTATCTAGAAAAGATAGTGGGAAACAATAGTTGGTTACCCTGCAAAGTGAGAAGTCTATCATCAAATTTGGTCTTCAAATTAATCAATATTTATGGCCCCTCAAATTGCATCAAAAAGAGGGAATTATGCTCAGAGCTTAGTGTTTTCTACAGTAGGGTATCCCTTGATTGTTGCATTTTAGGGGGTAATTTCAATGCGATCTTTCATAGTGAGGATAAAATGGTGGGTATGCAATGAAAGTACCAATCTCAGGTGTATTTTGAGAATTTTGTAAGGGGGAATGATTTGTTTGAAATTTATATGGCATATGGAAACCACACATTGATGAATAGGAGGTTGGGCTTCAACAATATTGTAGAAAAGTTGGATAGATTTTGTTTAAAGGAGATTTGGGAGCTTTTTTCATTCACCTTTGAAGGCAAAATTTTATCCCAATTAGGATTAGATCACTATCCTATTAAATTAGAAATAATGGGTGAAAAGAGACCTATGAGGTGTCTCTTTAAATTAAAAAAACATGTGGCTCAAGGATCAAAACATTTGAGGGCTGATTGACATCTGGCGGAATGGACAGAAAATCAAGGGTATTAAGATTTTTGGTATAGTATCAAAGATGAAGCATCTCAAGAAACAATTAAAGGACTAGAATACGACCCATTTCAAAAAAATATTTGAATCCTAATGTAGGATGGAAGAAGAATTATCAGTGCTAAATGAAGCAGTATTATCTTTAGGAATGGACAATGAAAAGTACTTGAAGGAAAAGGAGTTGCTCAAAGAATATGAGGAGGTGCAAGCAAAAGAGGAAGTGTATTGGTGACAAAAATTCATGGAGATTTGGATGTTGGAAGGGCATAATAATACTGAATATTTCCATAACATCACAAAGGCCGAAAGAGAAGTCAATAAAATCACAAGACTATAGGGAGTTGATGACTCAATTGTTTAGTTCCATGAGGGCATTCCTAGGGAAGAAGTCACATATTTAAAATATTTTTAAAATAAAATAGTAGGATCAAGTCTTGTATCATAAAACTAGCTTTTGGAGGTTATCCCAAGGTTGGTTGATGAAGGGTAGAACAAGATGTGAATGAGTGCATTTACGATAGAAGAAATCAAGGTTGCAGACTTCCAGCTTCATTCGGATAAAGCACCTAGATGGGATAGGTTTTTGACTTGCTTTTTTTAGAAATATTGGAGCACCATGGGTAATGATAAGGTTGCTGCCATAAAGGACTCAAGGATCTTGGGAGTTGTCCCAAAGGAGATGCATACCACCTTCATTGCTTTGATTTTAAAAAAGTAGAAGCCATCATCATTAGATGAGTTTAGGTCCATATCCCTTTGTAATGCATAAAATTATGATGAAAGCAACAATTGACAAACTAATTTTTTTTCTTCTGCAGAGAATTTATGAGGAGCAATTAGGGTTTACACCTGGGAAGTCAATTCTAGAGGGGGTCATCGTTGCATAGGAAGCCATTCACTCTATTCAAAGAACCAAAAAATATAGTATGCTATTGAAATTGGATATCTAAAAAGCATATGATTGGGTGGATTGGAGGTTTTTGTGCAGGGTATTGGTGGCCTTTGGGTTTGATAAAAAATTGGGTAAATTGGGTTTTCAATTGTATTGCTAGTCCTAGATTTTCAATTATAGTGAATGGCACTTCGAAGGGTTTCTTTGAGGAATCTAGAGGAATTAGATAGGGAGACCCTCTCTCACTTTTTTTGTTTATTATCATGGTTGAGGCTCTTGGAAGGGCATTTAGTGTTACAACAAGAATTGGGAGGTTAGAGGGAATTCAAATAATGAGCAATGTGCCTACCGTAACCCATTAGCAATTTTCAGATGATCTACTATGTTTTTGTGGTAGCAAAATGTTGTAAAGCTTGTAAGCTAAAGGAAATTTTGAATCTCTATTTAGTGGCTTATAGCTAGTAGGTAACTGAGGTGAAATCAAAATTCTAAATTTTTCATACTTCCCCACACAAAGATCAAGAGATCCTTAGAGTACTGATATTCATGAAAGGCCAATTACCATGTACATATCTTGGTTTTCCTTTAGAAAAAGGAGAGGAAAATGAAAATTTATGGGACCCCCCAGTAAATAAGGTAAAAAATCAGATGTCATCATGGAAGGGGCGGTGGTTATCATGGGTTGGCAGGTTAGTTATGCTAAAGGTTGTTATTTTTGCACTTCTAGTTTATTTATTGTCATGTCTAGCTCTGCTCAAGGGGACATATCAAAATTTAAACCAAAGTATAGGATTTTATTTTGACAAGGAAATGCAAAAAAGAAAAATTTTGCACTAATTGCATGGGATAGGATTTGTAAAGTGAAGGAGGTTGGGGGAACAAGATTACAAGATCTCTTAAGGAAAAACAAAGTATTGGGGGCCAAGCTAACTTGGAAGATGTACATTGAGAGTAAGTCAAAATGGGTTCAATTTATTTAGAATAATACATGGGGAACAATATTAAGAGAAACATCTTCCTACCACCACACTTCCCAAAGGTTCAAGAATTTGGAATTTCATGGTAGAGTGCAAGTCACTAATAATATAGTTCTTATCTTGGGACATTCATGATGATAACACTGCTCTATTTTGGAAGGATGTTGGGGGGGATACCTCATTATTGATAGTTTGGTAGACATGCAACACACAAAAGATCTACCCACACAACTTTGGGGAATGAATGTGAGAGATTGCCTTGATATCTACCATGTTAATGGGATATGCAGATGGCAATGGAAGGACTTCAATAGGCTCAATCTTGAATCCATTGAAACCACATAATTGTAATTGATTCTTAAGGGTAGAATCATAATTATCCAAGAGGTCAAAGACATGCTAGTTTGAACTACCACTAGTTCAAGGTAGTACAACACTAAGGATGGTTTCTTGATGTTGGGGAAGTAGGATGGGAGGACCTCACTCCCATGGAAATTATTTTGGGGCAATAGATGACTTCAAAAAGTTGGAGATTTTTCTTGAACTGCAATCTAGGGAAGGATCTTGACGTCAGATAGGTTTAGAAAAATGGGTTATCATGGCCCATCGTGGTATGTAATGTACAAGTCAAGTGAGGAAGAAGAAAATCACCTATTTCTTTGTTGCTCCTTTGCTCAAAGGTGTTGGAAGTGGCTATGTGAAAAACTGGGTTGGGTAGGCAGCCTCCCAAATGATATTTTGTCCCTTTTCAAATCATGACCCTTATTAAAAAGGAAAGCTATGTATTCATACATATGGATAATTAGCCCATCTATTTTGATATGGGAGATTTGGAAAGAATGAAACAAGAGAATACTCCACGGTAAGGAAATGAATGCATCATCCTTTCAAAATAAGGTGGAGACAACCATAATTGAGGTTGTGAACAATAGGGTTTCAAGAATAAATCCCTAGAAATTAGAATTCATGAATGAGGTGCAAAATTGAGACTTGGGTGGTTTGGCCTCAAGATCCTAGAATTTGGCACTTAGGGGGTAGTGAGATGGAAAAAACCTCGTTCCAAGTTGGTTTGATGGCCTCCCACTCAATCATGGGTCAAACTAAACTTTGATGGGACATCAAGAGGGGACTCAGGAAGGTTGGGAGTAGGTTACATAATTCATAATTGGGAAGGGGCTATAGTAGGGGAACTTTCAACCCCTCTTCTAGATGCGATGAATAATTTAGCAGAATTGTAGGAAATGATATAGGGGCTTTAGTTCTTCTAGGAACTTAAACTCAAAAGCATTGAAGTGGAATGCGATTCATCTTTGGTGATAAGTGCTCTCAAGATGGGGCAAGGTTTTGAATTGGAAGTTGCAAGGGCTAATGGAGAGAGCTATTAATCTTTTGGGGAAGTTTGATTGCTATGTGGTGAAACACACATACAAAGAAGCCAATTGGATAAATTAGAAAATATTAGTGCATATGAGGTTATTAAGACATAAATTTATGCATTTTCTCAAAGGACTTAAAGGTTGTCACATGTGGATTCATGCAATAGATCTTTGTGGCAGGGGGGAGGGGGGTTGTTGAAGTTGGTTGCGAGAGGAGTGCTACTTAAGCAGTAGGTCTAACATCTTGTGTTGCATTAAAAGGTTTGGCTCAACTTGGGCACAAGATTATGCACTACCAGTTGGTATAAAATCATTCAAATTTTTGTGACTAGCTCTTGGTGCATGTTGTGCCCTTTCGCTTATTTTTGCACTATGCCCGAGCCTTTGTTGCAGAGAGGAGTGTTTGGCTAATAAATGGTAGAGCCCGTGTTGAGTTTGATGCACATGGCTCTTGGGTGCTTCCGTTGGAGTCATACTTGTGCCCCTGCCATGATATGTAGCAACAAATAGACAAGACAACTAATTAGTGTTAAATATTGCAATTTCTTCATTGTCTTGATTAAGGAGCACGTGGCGTCCACCCACTCTCTCTAGCATTATGCTTAAACTTTGTTTTTGGAAGGTGCACATGGATGAAAAGTGACATTAACAGAGTTGGGACATATACATGTGGTGCCTTGGTGCTACTTTGAGTATCATATTCAAGCTTTTGTTGCAAGGAAGTGTGATAGCATGATAAGTGGACATTTTGATTGCAACATACTTGCTCCCTTTTAGAGGTAATTGCCTAGCACACTTTGTTGGGCTTACCATTTTTGGCAGTTCTTCATTCTATGACCTAGATTTAATGCTGAAATAAAATTGCAACTCCATCACTTGAGTTAATTTTACATGCGAAATTGACTAATTAGGGTGTCTAATCACTCTAGTTTGTTTAATATGTCTCACTATTTAACTATTAACATATAAAAAGAATAAAAAATCCGCATTATATAATAAGGTTGGACAAATAGAATAAATTGTAATACAAGGTACATGCAAAAGGGAATTACATAAAATTTTGAATGGATAGGAGTAGTAGGAAAAACAAAGAGGAATAAACAAAAATGGGAAGTTTAAGGTAACTATGTTAGTAGGAATAGGGAGACTATAAGGCTAAGGAAAAAAGAGTTAAATAATAAGGGTCAACAAAAGTAATAAAGTACAACAAGAGAAGGTAGGAAAATCTTAATTGCACTAATGTGGACTAGAAGACATGAAATGAAAGGTGTGAAATTAAAAAGAATCCCTTGAAGAGGGAATGTCAAACTAGAGGATAAAAGTAAAGGCATGTTATAAGAAATAGAGAATTCCCTTATGTGTATAATTATTAAGGATTTAGTTAATAATTGTGGGATACAATGGATTTAAAAAGACAAAGGAGACAAATGAATTAGGAAAAGTCACAAAGACCTAAGAAAAATATGAAAGATAAGAAAAATTTACATAAATAATAATAAAGGAAAGGGAATGAAACTCTGCAATACAACAGAATGGATGTCATTTTGATGGGATAAGCGAGAAAAATGAGACAAATTCATTGATTTTGAGATAATTTTGTTCAAATGAATAAACTAAGGTTATAGTCCCTAAGAAGGATTCATAGCACTAAATTGAGATGGATGGATTGAGAACTAAATTAATAGTCCAGTAACATAGATTATTGTTAATGGGAATAATATGATGGGGATTAAAGTAAGGGTTCAAACAAGATTGAACTAATAGGGAAAGAGAGAAAATTTGGTTCAAAAAGAGTCTAAGGAGGTGAACAAGGAAAAAATTGAGAGGAAGTTACAATATATGTGTTGTTTATAAAGTCCTCCATATTCTTAGAATAAATAAATAGGACAACCCTTATTGATATGTAGTTCATAGGGTTCAAATGGATAAAAAATTGGCAATACACAGGTCAATGGGTGACCAAAATTAGGTGGACCTAATTGTTTCCTTAAATTACCTCAATGTCATAGAATTTTCCTAATTCTTGAACCAAATTTAAGAAAATTTATAGATTTGTTTCATATTTAGAATAGAGGACTTCAAGCTTAACTCTAGTCCCTTGGTTGGTTATTGCTTCAATAAGCCTTTTCATGGGATTTATGGATCCTATTTGACTCTTTCAAACTTTGATTTTATTCTCATAATCCTCACGAGGAAAGTAGGCCTCAAGATCTTTCAACCTTGTAAGCACTTACTCATCCAAATTACCTCTTTATCTTGCATTCCTTTGACCTTGCCTTCCCTAGATCACATGGTCTCTCCTCTAGGTCATTTGGTCTTTTTATTTGATACCAAACTAATGTAGCTCTACTTTTGAACTCAAAAATAACCTTTGAAATAACCCTTGTTTAAGTGATGAAATATTCAAATTTTTTATTTCCAACAATAGCTAATATTTTATAGGACATGCTCTACTCCAACATGATATTCTATATTTTAATCTAGAAATTTATAAATAAAAAGAAATAAATTCTATTTTTCACTCACCCCTATTTTTTTATTTTACTTTAACATTATTTTTATATTTTTTATTTAGCTCTATGCTTTAAATTAACTTGAATATTTAATACTTTAAATTATATATATATATATATATATATATATATATATATAAACACAAAAGAATCATAATTTCATGTTTGCTTGTAGGTCTGCAATGAATGGCACCGTCTAGAAATAATGTGGGAGAAAGGTGAATAAGCCATCATGCCTGGAATTTGATGGTCACCCTTGCGAGTCATATAAATTTTTTATGATGGTTTGGTCATTTTACTATCTTTCAATTAACGTTTTAAGAAAATTATAAGTTGTCAAAAAATGTTGAGTGAATTTTTTTATATTGAAAGAATGTAGCTTACAAAAAAGCAGTCTAAAGACACAAAAAATAATAGCAATCAATGACATAGTCACAAACAAAACTACAAACAACAAGACCTCTTCCTTTGGAGAAACTTCATGGTGATCAGCTCAGATCGATTATTTCAAGCTATTCACCTTGACATTCACAATTGTACTATTCTTCCCTTGGCTACTACAGAGGATTCTTAAAATTGATCATTAACACCGTCATGATAAAATGAAGAACAATCAATGGACTGCCAAAAACAAGCCATCTTATCAAACCAAGACAAAAACAGGCCATAATGTTGGAAACTAGTAGATTTGTAGGAGTAGGGTCTAAGTAAGACCATCAAAGAGCACCAAGCTACTACACAACTTAAAATAATAGCACCACTACTATGCATAAAAAACCCTTACATCAAGTTGGAAGCTAATCCTCAAATTCTTATTGGAGACTCTTCTTTACACAAAGATTTATTTCTAAATTGGGTTTTAACATAAAAAACAATAAAACAAAGCAAATATTTATTTCTAAATTGATTTTTAACATAAAAAACAATAAAAAAGCAAAAATTTATTTCTAAATTGCTTTTTAAAATTTATTGAAGATAAACATTCTTTGAAAATATTTTAATTTAATATTATTTCTACATCAATTTAAAAAAAAAAATCAAAATAAACATTGTTAAAAAAAATCATTTATATTTCTATAACAAATTATTATAAAATAATATTATAAATAGAACTATTATATTATAGTATCTTATAATAAAATTTTATGTTTTACAAACAATTTAAAGTGTTATATATACGGTTATGAAATTTGAAGTTGTAAAATATGATCTAAAATGACAAAAACGATTAAATAAACCATCAAATTCTAGGCCTGTAAGCCATGCAATGGTGGAGCGAAGATCATCAACGCAGATTCTTTTTCGCATGAAATATTCCTACAAAGAAATCGGAGAGATAAAACTTGTGTTTAAACAAAAACAACGAAAAAGCATACCAAAAGTGCCGGCAATCTTCGGAAAAAAATTGTGTTTTATCCATGCAAATCTGTAGTTGTACGTGTTTGCTCCCCAACAGCAGTTAACTTGAATGGTGAGGGAGTGAGCAGCATTTTAACTCTGAAAAACGAAGATAGAGTGCAGTTATGGTGTATTCATGGCATGCATGCCTCCTGCGCATTTACGAGGCAGAACAGCCGTTTCCCTTTCGAACTGCCGAATAAGGCCCTGTATTATCATTCCTAATGCATGTTTAGTATCATGCCGGCCCGCCGGGTGCATGTATCGGTCCATTGTAAGGAGACTGGATAGCCGCTGCCCAGAACACATTCTTTTCACTCAATGGACTACATAAATAGCTGTCTTACCCCAGGATAAAATTCATTGGAAAAAAAATCCTAACCCTCTCGTCAACAACGTGTCTACAAGTTGCAACGACCTAAATAGCTGTCTTACCGCAGGCTAAGATTCCTTGAAAAAAAAGCAAGCTTGATTTGCAGTTCATACAGTAAACAACAGGCCTGCTTGTTGTTGCCTTCGGCCCCTGACTTGGTGAGACATCGGTCAAATTTGGTGAAGAATCCGCCATAGCCACAGATAAAGAGAGAAAAGATGGTGCAGTATAATTTCAAGAAGATAACGGTGGTACCCTCGGGAAAGGATTTTGTGGACATAATTTTATCAAGAACGCAGCGGCAGACTCCCACGGTGGTGCACAAGGGCTATGCAATCTCCCGCCTTCGCCAATTTTATATGCGCAAGGTAAAATTCACTCAACAAAATTTTCATGACAATTTTTCCGCCATAATAGATGATTTCCTCCGCCTAGATGATGTGCACCCTTTTTATGGAGATCTTTTGAATGTTTTGTATGACAAAGATCACTACAAGTTGGCCCTTGGCCAGATCAATACTGCCCGCAATCTCATTGCCAAAGTGGCTAAAGACTATGTTAGGCTGATAAAATATGGGGATTCTCTTTACCGCTGCAAATCTTTGAAGGTTGCTGCACTGGGACGGATGTGTACCATTGTTAAGAGAATTGGGCCGAGTTTGGCTTACCTTGAACAGGTCAGGCAGCATATGGCAAGGTTACCGTCTATTGACCCAAATACCAGGACTATTTTGATCTGTGGGTACCCTAATGTGGGCAAAAGTTCTTTTATTAATAAGATTACTAGGGCAGATGTGGATGTGCAACCTTATGCTTTTACAACCAAGTCTCTGTTTGTCGGGCATACTGATTATAAGTACTTGAGGTACCAGGTTATTGATACACCTGGTATTTTGGACCACCCTTTGGAGGACAGGAACACCATCGAGATGCTCAGTATTACTGCCTTGGCTCATTTGAAGGCGGCTGTGTTGTTTTTCCTTGATGTTTCGGGGTCCTGTGGTTATAGCATTGCGCAACAGGCTGCTCTGTTTCATAGCATAAAACCTCTGTTTGCCAATAAGCCTCTTATTGTGGTTTGCAATAAGATTGATTTACAGCCACTGGAGACACTATCGGAGGAGGATGCAAAATTGGTTGCGGAGATGAGGGCCGAGGCTGGGAAAAACATGGGTGGGTATTTTGTGGATCAGGGGACTGAGGGGGGGGATGATGGCGTGCTGCTTTCTATGAGTGCTTTGAAGGAAGAAGGGGTGATTGCGGTGCAGAATGCAGCATGCGAGAGGTTGTTGGAGCAGAGGGTGGAAATTAAAATGAAGTCAAAGAAGATCAGTAGTTGTCTCAATAGGATTCATGTTGCAATGCCCAAGCCGCGAGATGGGAAAGAGAGGCTCCCTTGTATTCCTCAAGCTGTTTTGGATGCCAAGGCGCACGCTGCCAAGGAGTCCAGGAAGCTGGAGAAAGATATCGAGAATGAGAATGGTGGGGCTGGAGTTTACTCTGCAAGTTTGAAGAAGCGGTATATTTTGGCCAATGAAGAGTGGAAAGAAGATGATGTTCCTGAGATTATGGATGGACACAATGTTGCAGACTTTATTGATCCAGATATCTTGCAAAGGCTCGAGGAACTGGAGAGGGAAGAAGGGCTTAGGATGGCAGCTGAGGGTGATGAGGATGATGAGATGGAGGAAGAGGAGTTGAATCCGGATGAAAAAGAAGCTCTGGCTGCAATTAGGAAGAAGAAGAAGATGCTTGTCATGGAACACAGATTGAAGAAGAGTACTGCAGAGAGCAGGCCTACTGTACCTAGGAAGTTTAATAAGGACAGGGAGTATGGCTTAAACAGAATGGGAAGACATCTTTCTAGCCTGGGCCTGGATCCTTCGGCAGCAATAGAGAGAGCTCGAAGTAGATCAGTGTCTCGTCAAGGTCGCAAGCGTGAAAGATCCAGTGCAGTGGAGGAAAATGCTGATGCCATGGATATTGATCAGCCAAACAAGAAGCAGCGTCTGTTATCACGCTCTAGATCCAGGTCTAGGCCTCCTGGTGAAGTTGTTCCAGGAGATGGTTACAGGACTCAACTCAGAAATTGAAAGCTATTAAACTTGGCAAGAAGGCATCAAAGAAGAGAAACAAGGATGCCCGCAAGGGAGAGGCTGATAGGGTAATAGTGAACCTGAAACCAAAGCATTTGTTTTCTGGCAAGCGACCTATTGGAAAAACTGATAGACGTTAAAAGTTCAAAGGTTTTCTTCTTTGGAAAGTATTTTTTGTTGTCATCGGCTGTTGGATTGGGATGCCAACTTACGGTAGATGCAGGATATGGTTTAACTGATGTAACTTGAGTTAATATTATTGTTTTTGTTCATTTGGTGTAATATTCCTCTTCCACCATATTTATTTTGTCCAAGGGATTTTCATGTTTCTCTGCATTTGTGAATTTCTGATTGACTAGATTCAGTTTTAAAAGACATATTAGATTTGGTCAAAGAGAATTAACAATTTATTTAAATGCTTTAATTTATTTAATTAGCCTAGATATTTATGTAAGGTGGTCTTCTTTCCATTTACTACCCATGTATTGCCTAACATTAATGATGAAATTGGAACACCTTTTGAAGTCATCTAAACTTGAATAAATTTTCTTAGGAGGATTGCTAGAGAAACCAACACCAAACTGCCTATCTGCACCACAGAAAAGTATATCTTTACAAAAACACATTTTTAATTAAAGGACATGTTCTTTCAAGAAAGATAAGTAGCAAAGAACACAATACAGGAGAAATGAACAATGCCGAGAATATCTTTATCTGTGTAATGGGGCAAATGAAATTTCATTCACATCTATTACAGATAAAAAAAGGTGAGTACCCATGCACCACAATAATATTTTACATATGCACCATGCCTGCATTTGCATTGTACAATTATTTATCATGTCCACAGATGGCATGATTATTCTCTTGTGTTGTACGTTACTTATGACCAAAATAGTTACTCTCAAATTTCCAATGATTACCCATGGCATAAGAATTGTCCAGTTGATTTTTATGAAAAAATCTTCTGCTGTTCTTGTTTTACAAACAAGTACGTCAGCTTGTGATGGGTGATTATATCTTCTAATTGTCACCACTACAGAGTGAATCTTCACAATCTGTTTGTAGTCTGTGATGATCCAAGTGATGTCAAAAGATAGAATGAAGAAAAATAACTGATCAATGGCTTCGGCCTTCACCATGGGATAAATGTCCATGAATAAACAGCTCCTTTAAAATCAATCTCCTGCTCAACTGCTCATTCTTTATAATGAAATATTAAGAAAAAAGAAAGAATTACTTCCTCAAAAGGAAACACAAGGGGTTTATTATATTAATAATGAACAATAAATATCTATCATGATATTTGAGTTTGCAAATTGACATTCAAGTGGTATTTCATGTTTGTTTTGGTTATTCTATGCATGTTATGTGGTTATCTAAACTTAATTTTGTTTTTCATATATATATATATATATATATAATGTTTTTTTGTATGGATGTACCCAATCCGAATTTTTTGCCGTACCAATATGCTTGAATCCCCATAACTGTACTTGTATCAGTAATTTAGTAAATATTTTAAAATAATCTGCAATAGCTAAAGGGTTAACCATTAGTGTTAGTATAGATTTAAAGTAAAATTTCCTCGGGTTTAAGTTTAGTATTAAAACCCTAACTGTTAGGGTTTTTAATGCTGTACTTAGGATATCAATAAGAGTTAGGTTGTTTGAGCACTTAACAATGTACATATGGTGCTCTTGTAGTTAGATATCACATAGTTGGATTGCTAGCAACTACTTGTAAGTTGTAAGTAATGACTTGGAAACTACTTTAGCATAGTGACACTTGCAAAACTGACTACCTTTAATGCAAAAACATTTAAGGGATTACATTTTAGCACTTTAAAATCTCCTTGGGGAAGGTAAGTAGATTAGCAATAAAAGACATACACATCTAGCTTGTCCTTAGTGCCATATGTAATTGTTAAAATTTCAAATGCCTAGTCGGCCTAATCATGAAATGGGGATGTGATTTGAGTGATTGAAGCACACAAGTGAGATAACAAATGGACAACATTTGCCTTATCTAGTGTTAAGTTACCAGATTGTTATCATCTAAGTAGTTGTTGGAGGAGGAGATGGAATGAAATTGATCAAACAAGTTGGCATGGTTTGAGTTGTGAGGGAACAATAAATAAGAATCATGAAATATAGGGGCCTTTCTAGGGACATTAGGTAGACTAATAAGAGATCACCTAGACAAAGCTGACCATGGAGAAGTTAGGTGAAGTAGTGATAAAATGTACATAGGAAAAGACTCACAATGAAAGCCATCAAAATTAGTGTGAAGCAAAGGAGTGTGGACTGTATCAGGAGCTTGTACAAGGGACTATGGAATCAAGAGGTCTTTATTGAACCAAGAAGACTAGCAGTATACAATATAACTTGAATTGGGAATGCATGTAGTCGCCTAGGTGTCATTTCTCTAGGAAAATTAGCTATGTGGGTGGAGATGTAGTCTTAATGACTCAGCAAATTGTCATAGTGCAGAGTCATTGTTTAATAGAAATAACTTGCAGTAATCTGCTCACCAACAAGCATATAATGAAAGTGATGATCTTTATTAATAATTGGATTCAAAATTATGACATTGGATTCTATGTTGTTAGTTGGTACTTAAATATGAACCAGGATTTCCTTTTGATTGAAAGGTACTTTGAGTTTGCATTGTTTGGCATTTTATCATGATTGTTATAGAGATTAGGTATCTTTCCATGGATGATGCACAGATCTTATGTATTCTTTAGGTTTGTCCTCACGGCATGTGACACTCTTAATTGTGCATTTAAGGTAATCTATGCTCTAATATGCACTTATACTAAGTTGAAGACATCTTGTTTAGGATCTACCCCAGGTTGCTGGTTTGAATTTGGCTTCAGAGTTTATGTATGGTGGTTTTGCATATATTTTTTAACTGGGTTTGGTATAGTTTTTGCTGATTTTTTAACCTGGATTAAGTGCATTGAGTTTGCTGATTCTGTTTACCCAGTTTCAGTATAGCTGGGAATCGATTTACAAAATATATATACAATATACGAAAATATCAATCTTAGTATAGATAATGGTGTGAAAGGAGGAGGGATTCATACTTGTGCAGTTGAAAATCTTAAGACATAGATGAATCCAATTGTACAATTTTGACAAGGAAATCATGAGTAGTTTAGGGCACCACATGTACCAAATTTTGGTACACCAAGTATCTTTGGTACATTTGAGTTGTCCAAAGAGTAAAAAATACAGTATCTTTTTACCGTCATGATCTTTAAGATTTTCCTGTTGTAAAATGAATCCTACTTCAGTTGCCAATTTAAAAAGGTCGTTTCCAAAAACCGATTCCATATATATATATACATATATATATAGTTATTCTATCAACTGTAGATACTGCACTCCCGTCAGAAATGCAGGGGAACTGTATTTCAGAGGACTTTTGCCCCTTTCTACCAAAAGTTTGACCTTTCTCCAGTTATACATGGCAGTTACTTGAGGGGATTAAATTAAGCTCTTGGAACTGTGGAAGACAAGATAACTGCCTGAGAATTATTTAAAGATAAAGTCAAGAGCATTTATCTATTCAAGAGCATTTATCTATTCATGTATTCATTTAATAGTTTGTTGATGAGGATTGCCGAGGACACTCCTGCACCACTTGCATGAGTCAATAAAATAAATGACTTCATATTTCTCTTCTGTTTTCTTTTTAATTCCATGATATATTTCATTAAAGATCTCTATAGGTTACATTAAAACCATTTCAACTCAGAAGTAATGAGTTCAATTATCTTCTCAGATTTCCTTTTATGTTTGAAGTAGAATTTAATACAGGTTTAAGGAAATAGTATCTCAAGTTAAGAGCTACGAGTTACTCTATGTTTTAGATTACATCAGTTCCACATTTGTTGTCAAAGCCAGCTGCTGTTACTTAGACCATAGGCTATTGATTGTTGTGAGTATACCAATTTTATGCATTTTCATTCGAGTAAATGACATATCTGAAAATGTTGCAAAAATCCTTCACTTGAATTTTCTTATGTACATGTAGTGATTCTGTTTTTAATATTTTTATATTGATTTTCATATTCATTTTGTATCTTCTGCCTTGGCCTACCGAACGTTATATTCGTTTTACTTAATTAGGAAATTACCAGTACAAACTTGAAGTTAAGGTTTGTTGGTTGATATCTTTGCTTAAGTACTTATCTTGCAATGAAATGTATCTGTTGTTGCTGCGGGTCTTCTCCTCTTTGTTTGATTTAGTTTGGACCTTCTCAAGCTGTGATCGATCCTTGTTTCACCAATGTCATATGCTCATCATGATAGTTTTGAAGGAGAGGGAGATAGTGGTGTGGAATGAGACTTTGAGCTTAAATGAAAAAATTGACAGTGCATCCTTTTGTCCATAAATTTTGCTTCTGCTTCTGCCTCTGCCTCGTTGTTATGGAGTTGCAACTGTGGTGATGTTAATTTGATTCATTCAATAAGAACAATTGGGCATTATTACTTTGACACAGACAAGCAGGATCAGAGGCAATATATGTCTTTACTCAATCCTCATATCGACATATGACAATGGGTAATTCCTTTAACCCAATATGTGTGATAGTGAAAATAAATGCTATTTGTTATTGTTTGTGTTCCTAATGTTTGAGGATGCTTACAACACTGTAATGCTGCTGAAATGCGCCAGGCCAGAAATTTCATCATGCCCTTGATGCTCCGCTCTATAAAACTCTTCAATCAAACAGTTCAATTCAATTAATTCTAATCAAATGTTTATGATAAAACACCAGAGCAGGGCAGAGGAGAATCAAGCTCTATAATATATCTTGCTTAGTTACAAAGAACGAATATTGCAACTGAAAGAAAATGTTTGTAAATTCAAATTAAAAAATCCCTGTGAATTTATTTCACTTCCATAGTTTTCATTTCAACTAACCAAAAATACATTTTAATTGCACAGAACAGAACTTGAGGCATTTGTACTAAATTTTGTTGCTGTAACATTATATATTGTATTTGGTATTTGCATTTTTTCTAATATTGAACAAAGCAATTACAGCAATTACTGATGTTTGCATTTAATGTGAACGCTTTTGGCATTGATTTCTTTGCATCGATTATAGCTTTGAAATGGCTGCATTTTTTTGTTGATTTGCACATTGTTGATGATATTGGTAAGTTTCGATTATTAGTAGCTTCATTAACTCTAAAATAAGATTTGAAGAACAGATGCAACTTGTTTAACTACAGTTTGGATTTGAATTTTTCATTTAATTTTATTAGTTCTGGTTGCTATTGGTTTGATGCAAAACATCTATAATGATTGCATTTGCTACTTTCAGGTTCTATTACAATTAGTTTATTTTCAATCGATTACATTTGGTCAAAAATGTTGCCATGCATCAACAAGAATATATTTTATTTTCAAGATTTTTATTATTTTATACCTAAGGGGTTCCTTCTATGAGAGGGAGCGCCCTGATTTGCCATATTTATGGCTGTTGTGGCATCCGGAACAATGTAAGATGATTGCAAGGATCTCGTCTGTCTACCTCCACAGACACCTGTTGCCTGTTAGTGTTCATTGGTTTCATGACCTACCTCCACAAACACCTGTTGCCTGCTCATTGGTTTCATGATGAAAGATGCAAGTCGATTGATGGAAATGGATCCTTTTATAGTCCACCATATTGGACCATCAGTTTTTGTCTAAAGATGGCTTATAGGAATATGAGACTACCCCATACTCCATGCAAGAGGCATCTAACTGTGCTACAAATGGTTTCATGATGAAAGATGCAAGTCAATTGATGGAAATGGATCCTTTTATAGTCCACCATATCGGACCATCTGTTTTTTATCTACAGATGGCTTATAGGAATATGAGACTACCCCATACTCCATGCAAGAGGCATCTAACTGTGCTACAAATGAGACGTACATACCCTACCCCCTGTAGGATTTGAACTTGTGACCTCTATTTCAAGAGTACAAGTTCTCTACCATTAGACCAACTCGAGGAACTGTGATGAAGAACCCAGTTCCGAAAGAATTTTAAATCCTTATTTAAACAACACTGTTGACTCCGAAGGCGCTGCCCACCTTTGTCAATCTCCTTTGCTGCCAAAATGTTCACACGTGGAAAGCAAGAGGATTCCAGCTGGCAGGACATTTAGCCGCGTGGCAACGGATTGAGGCGGTGCAGAACACAGAACGGTAGAATTTGTATTTTTCTGGTGTTAATGCATGGTTAATCTTTCTTCTCAAACCCTGCAATTTCTCCTCCACCTTCCTCATCCTTTCCACTGTCTCCTCGTACTCTCTACTTCCTTCTAACTCACCATCTTCCATTTCCCATTCCATATCTTCCATTTTCCTTCCAACTCAAAACAAATGTTTGCCAAAAAAATTTCACCCTTTGTTTCCACCATCAACAGGGCAGAGATCTTCATCCTCGGCAAGGGTGCTGTTAAACATGGCTGGAGTAGATGCCAACCTTTAGTTTCAAATAATTTCTTGAGTGGTGCTATGAAATGCATATTATAAGGGACATCAAGTCCTGCCTAAAACAGTTTTCACAAGATCTACAAAATAAAAAGAGTCTAGAATCTAAAGAATAATCGATTCTGTTGCTTTCTTAATTATATTTCGTTGCATACATCCCTAATGTCTCGGCTGTGGTAGTATCCTAGCCAACAAATTTAAACCATTTCGCAGTTCTCTCCAAAGTCATATGCCAAAACTAGAATTGCCCAAAGTATTGCAAAGTTCCTGTCAGAAATATTGCACGGACAGTGTAAATGCACTCCGAGCTCTATGAAATACACCCGGAACTCTCTAGATTGAATATCCACAGGGTAAACTATTATACAAACAAAAATTTAAGATAAAGATTAGAGAGATAATCAGTAAAAACCCTAGATATTCAGTGATCAGAAATGAGCACAAAAGGGCGAGAGGACAGTGAATTTTTTTTTAAAAACATCATACTTTACATAAGTACTATATGATTTAAAAAGTCGGGCTATTCCATTGCACTGTAAACAGCTGGTGAGGAAAATAACGAAGAATGCTTGCATAAAGATATAACTTAGCAGGATGAACTATAGTAGCTAATAACAAAGGCCCCGGTGCACTCCAATCTCTCTGGAATGAATCTACACCTTAGAAGAAGTTTTCCTGTGCGTACAAATGCAGTATACACCACCATCAATTACTTTTACAGTCTTAAATCTAGAACTCAGTATTTCTCGTTTTAAACGAGGGTAAAAGGGAGATAATAGAGGGAGAGAGAGGGAGCAAGAAAGATCTATGGAGAGAAGTGGCTAATAACAAAGGCCCTGGTGCACTCCAAGCTTTCGAATGAATCTATATCTTAGAAGAAGTTTTCCTGTGCTTACAAATGCAGTATACATGCACCATCAATTACTTTTACAGTCTTAAGTCTAGAACTCAGTATTTCTCGTTTTAAATGAGGGTAAAAGGGAGATAATAGAGGGAGAGAGGGAGCAAGAATGATCTATTGAGAGAAGTAGCTGATAACTAAGGCCCTGGTGCACTCCAAGCTCTCGAATGAATCTACATCTTAGAAGAAGTTTTCCTGTGCTTCCAAATGCAGTATACACGCACCATCAATTACTTTTACAGTAATAGCTGATAACTAAGGCCCTGGTGCACTCCAAGCTCTCGAATGAATCTACATCTTAGAAGAAGTTTTCCTGTGCTTACAAATGCAGTATACACGCACCATCAATTACTTTTACAGTAAGTCTAGAACTCAGTAATGATCTATTGAAAGAAGTAGCTGATAACTATGGCCCTGGTGCACTCCAAGCTCTCGAATGAATCTACATCTTAGAAGAAGTTTTCCTGTGCTTACAAATGCAGTATACACGCACCATCAATTACTTTTACAGTAAGTCTAGAACTCAGTATTTATTGTTTTAAATGAGGTTAAAAGGGAGATAATAGAGGGAGAGAGAGGGAGCAAGAAAGATCTATGGAGAGAAGTGGAGATAGAGGTGACGAAGAGAGGGAAAATAGACAATGAAAGATATAGAGGGGAAGAGAGGCAGATTGATAGAGGGTAATAGATAGAGCAAAACAGAATATAGAGATGAGAGAGAATGAGATACACATATATCAAGAAGGGGGTGATAGAGGTGACAAAGGAAAATAGAAAACCAGAGAATATATATGGAGAGAAAGAGTTCAATCAATTGTTTTATGTCAACAATCCAAAGATGACATGTGTTCATGTGGATCTATGCTTAAGAGCCACACTATTTGCTTAAAGACTTGATAATTTCAAGCACTTTATTTAGAATTCCAATAACAATTTTATCCTAAAGCTAAAATTGCTTGAACTTAGAAATCAATTCCAACAAATATATTTTATATGGTATTTACCACTTTTCATCAATAAGAAAACAATGTTTACTTAAATTTGATCAATTCATCTTATATTCAACAGTAAGGCAACACATATGATAATTACCTCAGAAATGTAAACTTACCCATACAAGACAACATCTAAGTCAGCGCCAACATTTTTTAAAGTTTTATTTTGGTTTATAAATGAATAACAAAAGAATCAACCTAAACTAGCATACATATATTAAATAAGCCGAAAGTTATCTTGTTTGAGGTGCATATTTTTTCTTCATTAAGGGTATTTTTTATTTAATTTCATAATGTGATGTAATTTATTTTTTTAATAATAAATCCACTTGCAATTGTATAATTTTTTCCTTACGTTCCAATAATAATATCTATGTTTGATATAAAAGTAGTAGTTGTTTACTCTTATATCTATGTTTAATATAAAAGTAGTAGTTGTTTAATATTTATAGCTTTGTAAGTATTTGTTTTTAAGTTTTATAAAGATTAACTTGAAATCATAGGAACTTATATATAGAAAAACATAACATGAACATCAACCATTTGCATTAAATTAGAACACACATACTTTCAATTTGTTAACAAAAAATAATATAACATAGTTTTTCTTTAACACAATCTAATAAATAATAAAGTTTATGTATAATACATAATTTGTAGCTTTTTTAATTGTTGTTAAATAGGTATCTTAAAGAATGCTTACATCTTCATTAACATTCATTTCAACAGTAATAGATATGATTTCATTATATTTTCCATCATTGTTTATTTCAATTGCCATATATAATGCTAGACACTAAAATTTTGTGGAATTCCTCCCCAAACTTAAAATTTAATATTTTTATTAACGATAACTTTGTAAGTATTTGATTTTAGTTTTTATAATTATTAACTTAAAATTATACCAACTTGTATATAAGAAAATATAACATCAACATCAACCATTTCCATGTAATTAGAACACAAATAATTTTAATTTGTTTAAAAAAATAGTTTCACTTAGTTAAACATTTATGCATTGGTAATAAGTTTTGAACAATATTTTTAAAATATTTTCGAAATTGAATTTAGCTATAGATAAAATGTATAAATATTTTTCAAACATTTGTTAAATAATATTTTAAAAATATTTTCAATTTGTTAACCATTTGTGTACTGGTAATTGTGCATTATCACTATTGTGAATAATAGTTTGAACTTTAATTGTCACATTGGACTTGACGGCATGCAATGTAGGTGTCCCATAGTGTGCACGTAACAACCTAAATGATGGCATGACCTGATGCACAGTGAATATGATGGAGTAGTTGAACTTTAAAGTAGCAAGCAACCATTCCTCAGGTGGTCCCGTGTGATAACTAATATGTGATTATCCTTTAAGAAATCTCATGAATTTCATATTGAGCTCATCACATAGATTGTGTTTTTCAATGGTTACTGTTGGAATGATAGTGACCTTCCAAATGCATCCTACAAGGTACAAATCATGAATCTCATGGTATAGATGAATTGACCAGTCACAAAAATCTACAATTTCAATTTGAATATTGTTAAATTTTGTATCCAAGTTCATTTTCAACTTGGATTCATAGAGAGAGTTAAAGTACATGGCATAATTATTAAATTTTTTTTTGGTTGTTTTCTAGTTCATTATTGATAATTTTCTTGACTATTTTCTCCCTCAACCAATAACAGACATTCAACTCCTCTATACAAAGGAGGACATTGAATGGAAGATGACAGTGATACTTCGATAACCAAATGGACACCCATGATGTATGCACATTATGTGACATCTTCCTCACTTGTAGGAAAATCATTATTTTTTCTTACATTAGTATTAAATAGGGGAAAACATATATTTTTAAACTTTTGAGAAAATTGCATATAAGAGATTAAACACTAAGCAAATTTATGATATCAAAGAAACTCATAATATATTAAATTCAAGTAGTAAAAAATAATTGAATATGTGAGAAGCATGTGAAACATACCAATTTTTAAAATAATGTGGTGAAATATGAAGAATCCACATGGGTAGCAAATGAATTTTAGATTTTCTAGAACTCACTAGAAACATTTGAAAAGTATCATAATTGTTTTACATTAGGAACATTTGTTTGTTGAATTTTCAATGCATTAAACATAGAAGAATTTTTAAGTACCATAACACATAAAATATATATAAATACATTACATTTAGAAATTTGAGTATAGTCATTGAAACAAAATTGAAGAAAATATATTTCATCAATTATCTTCTAAAATTTTAAGTCTATTTTCTTTAGCCTTTCTTTTGGCAAGTTGTCTACCCTTTTTCATGTTTTCATAACGGTCATATGTGAATGGTGGCATAATTCTTAGGCCGTGTAGAGACTTTACACCAGAAATGGCGACAAATGTGAATCTTCTTTCTCTTGGTCCAATATCAATAGTGGCTTTTGAAAGATTCAAACCCTGTGATTTGTGAATTGTTAATGCCCAAGCCAATCTTAATGGAATTTGGATTTTCCTCCACCTCTGTATTGTTGTAATTGGAATTGTATTTGGATTACCATCATCAAATGGTATTCTTGAATAATTGTCAAACTCAACCATTACATATGTTGGTGGTTTTGGTGGACCACTTCTAGGTTTGTATACAATCTTTCAAATATATCGTAGAGCTCCATTTACAAGACCTTCTTGTATCAAGAGATTTGAAGTCAACATTACCCTATCATCTTTATTGATCAATAATTCTAGATCAAGCTCATCATTTGAGCATCCTTCTGCTGCATTAATGCTTCTTGATTTTGTTGCAAGACTACGTGCAACAAGATGCTTCAATGATTATAGCATTTTCTTGTTATGTTTATGAACAATATCATTTGTTGAGAACAAATGAACACCATTGTCAAACTCCTCATTGCTTGTTGCATAAATGGTAATAGCAATTCTTGTCATAAGTAATCATCAATTGTTGGGTTTGGATCTTTAAGATTTGTCAAAAGTTGATGAAATCTCTATTGGTGGATGTTTTCTCCATCTTGTCTAAATATTTTATCTAAAGTAACCATAGTTTTGAATTCTTCCCATAGAAACCTAGCTCTTATGTTGCTGTCATATGCTGGTCTATCATTAATAGGAGGCAACTAACCCAAATCTCCAACCAAAATTATAGATATATCTAAAAGATAAACAATAATTTTTTTTAGCTAATATATACCTTCATATCTATATAAACTCCATAACGTGAATTACTTTTAGAATATAAATTAGTCATTTTTGTTAATCATAATCATGTGTATACCTGCAAATTTAATGTTTGCATTTTGTGGGAATGCTCGTCGAAGTCAAGAATCTATGTTCTCTAGCATGTTCTGACCTATGAAGCTCATTTCATCAATCAAAATGTATTTGATGTATGCTATATCTTCTTGAAAGCTTGTTAGCCTTGCTCCTTCTAGTAGAGAAAAATATCTTATTGGGATTCTCAATTTTGAATGTACTGTGTATGCACCAATGTTGAATGTTGCAACTCCAGTTGGTGCAAGTAATAGAAGGGGAGAAGAACTCAAATTCGCTGCATTTTCAAGAGTTTGTCTAATAGAGACAATTAAATATGAATTTCTTGCTCCTGTTGTTCCTTGAATTATCATTTGCAAGGGTGGTGGATTCTAATTATTATGGTAGTGTGCCATAATTATGTTGAGTGCCTTCCTTTATTTATCACTGAGATTTGAATAGTCGATACACTATGGTATGCCATCATGTATGAGACACCCATGTTCTCTCATGCTACTAATGGAATTCATTGCTTGATTTGTGTACACTTCACCTTGGTATTCATTACACCAATTTTTTTGTCTATCAATATCTCTTCTACTCAACATATCTATTTATGATATTTTGATATTTTGACCGTTATGTACTCTTGATATTATTTCTCATTCATGCTCAATAATATTTTGTTGAATAGTTTCATTATCTTCAATTTCAGAATCACTGATTTGTTTTCAATATTTTCTACAATTTCTCTTCACTCCATGTGCTAAGGGTTGTACTAAAATGACTCCCAATTTTCTATTATGGAGTCATTATTGTGACCGATATCTCTTTGTACATCACGAAATGGTTTGTACAATAATAACTCTGATAAGCAAAATTCATTCCATTTTTTTGACTGACATGGAGGAATGGATAAAAATCTAGGGAATACTATAAAATAACAATTGTTTGTCTTCGTTCCCATTTGTTATCTCTTTTTTCTTTTAGGATTATATATCCATGACTTGGCTACATCAATTAGTGTTATAGCTTCCATACATAAAGGCCTTGTTTTGTATCCATCGATGAAGCTTATCAACTATTCTTCATTATTTTTTTCATCATTTATACTTATAGGTTTGAACACCTCATGTGATACATTTAGATTGACAATTTTTTTGCTACTCTCTACTAATGGAAGTTCTAGTAACATGTGACATGTTTCTTGAGCTCCAATATCCCTTTCTATAACAGTCTATGTCAAAATCCTTCTATATGCTCTTGCAGCTAAATCATCTACATTTTCTGTGTTTGTAAGACGCATCAACATATGTTGGTATGTTTCAAAGCTTTTCTCTACTTTTGTTGCATACTTTACAATATATTTTATCACAACATGTTTAGAAAGAACAGATTTCCAATCTATATTTTCTCTCCACAATTGCAATATGTAGCGATTGTGTGAGTTTACTCTATCATCATTTTTGGCTAGCTCAAATTTCTTTTCACCTATTTCTATGTCTTCATATAATTTTGACCACTCTAAATTCAATGCCCAAGGAGTATTATACCTACAATCATTATAAATATGTCATCTATTTTAGTATATGACAATTATATTATATTCCACTTTGATATAAATATTTTAACTTGTTAAAACAGTTACCTGCAAACCATTGTTCCCCTATTTTTTCATAGGCATGCACCTTCCCTGCACATTGTGCATGTCGCTATACACAGTTTAGGATTTCTTTATAGTCCTTGTCAACATCTATCTTTGTAAGTTGTCTTGTATCTCTAATACATGGATGTGGAGAATAATTTTGGAATGCCTACAATTGGAAATGAAAATATATTAGTCATATTGTAGACTATAAATAGTTTATTTAATATATATTGCATGTATACATCCAAAATTTTTAAGACATGCCTGTATGTTTGGTTGATGTGGATCTACTCTAGGATTCCATGCCTGAACAATACAATGGAAACATCTTTCAACACTTTTTTGTTGTTCTTCATTTGACCAATTAATATTGTCCATAGTCAGTGCTCCATGTATCCATATGAATCCATGGACATGCGGTGATCCCCTATGTTGCCACTCATATTTGCACCAATAATCTTTTACTTTCATTCCTTTTTCCAGTATTTCTTTTTTGAATATTGAATGTCTCAAGTGCATGCAATGTGTGACTATATGAGGATAGTCATTAACATTTTGTTTTCTCCAATTTTGAGCCTCCCTTGGAGTAAATGGTTGTGTTCCTAACATTAATGCATGCAAATCAAGCCAATACATGTCTTCAACACTTCAGGTGAAGAATATTGTAGGAGAACCTATTTGATGAATCATGTTAGTTAGTTTTACATGACATTTTGTCTAGTATGGCCTTGTACCCCTTAATTTTGTTCCAAACCGCATCAACCTATCAGCTAGATGAGAGTGTGGCATGTTTTCCATATGCTCATGTAACTCATTGATGGTGAGTGGCATGTCTTGAAATTTCTTTTTACGAATACAACTAATGAATTTTGTGCACAGTGTCTCATCATGTTGATCATGAAATATTTAAGATGTGGATGACTACCAAAGTAATGAAAATATTGTAAATTAATATGAAATATTGTAAATTAATATGTATTTACTTAACAAATATTATAAATTAAAAATCATGTAAAATTATATATATTAAAATTAGAATACTATATTATATTTTCTTTAAAATTTCATATATAGTAGAAGAATAAAAAGATGATGATAATGCATGCTTTTAAAACTTACAGATATAAAAGATCTTAAATATAATATTACTATGAGATAGGTTAGTAGATGGGTTTATGTGTAGCACCCCTCCATTTTTCTCTTTTGATCAATCAATGTTTTTATGTATGCTTCACTTTTGTTAGCACTCTGACTTTGATACTTGGTTATTTTTGACCGCTATTTGATAAGTGATGTAAACATTATATTTTGATGTGATGGGATTTTATTTTGATGTTATC
>VDFB02193867.1:692640633-692660615 GCA_007258455.2 Sequoia sempervirens
AACCCAATTGGTTGGGACCATTCGTCATAACAACAAGTTACAAATCAGGGGCATATCAGCTATCAACACCTGAAGGGGAATCTCTATAGGAGCCTATGAATAACTCCCATGTCAAAAAGTTTTATGCCTAAATATTTCAAGGTATAGAACCAAAAAGTCCAAAAAAATTAGAAAATGTCCTAAAAAATGGTTACTTTGGCGAAAACTTGTTAAACAGGCGTCTTGGTGACAACAAAAAAATAAAAAAAAAAGCAAAAATCAAAAACTGTGAAAATGATAAAAAAATAGTAAAGAGAAAAAATCGCCCCTTCAGTGCGAAAACCACTTTGGTGGCACTTTGGGCAAGTACCTTGGTGAAAACTTGGAAAATAGGAACCTTTTGTAAATAAGCACTTTCCATCCACCAAGATCTCTATGGCTTGTTCTGCATCATCCATCCATTTCGCTTCCATCATCCATCACATTCGTGTCTCCATCCATCACTCATCCACTCGCATCCGCACCATAGCTTGGTCCTATTTTTGTATCATGATTCCTCCTAGTACTACTCGGCTCATCGCCAAGTTCAGTTTGTCCTGCCTTTATCGGAGTAGTCTATTGCATCATGCTAGGGGCATGCTCTCATCGGATTGGATTCATGTATATTCTTAAAGTCCTAAATATCAAAAAATCCAAAAACATCAAAAAATCTAAAAACATCAAAACATATCAAAAACCCAAAAACAAGTCAAAAAGTCAAAAGAAAAGTCATTTTGTTGAACTACATCATCTCAGAGCTTGAATGTAGGCAAGGTTGATCTTTGATCATGCCCCGAGACATTTAGGTCAGTCCTTTAGGATTCTATCATAATAAGTTGACATTTCATCATGTATATCTTCATCTGTAAATTGGTCAAGTCGTTAGTCAAACTACGTGGTCTCTACATGTATAACGTAGGCAAGGCTAATCTGTTGATGAGCCCCTGAGGCCCCTAGGATAGGTCTTTATGTTAGTCTTGTGGTCAAAATCTTAGAAAAATCTAAAAAAATTGGAAAAAAAAAAAAATAAAAATATTTGAAAACCTCAAAAAATACCAAAAATAGCCTCAAAACATAAAAAACATCCAAATATTTGAAAAAATACATCCATCTCATCTCGCTTGCACTTGTAGTAACACCATCCATAATAAACTGATCATCATCCTCAACCTTTGGTGAAACAGTTAGAAACAAGTCTAGCAGGTGAAAAGTAAAAACTCAAAAACTTCAAGTCTCAGGTTTAAATCAGTATGTAAACAAGTTGGTCAATTCTTTGTGTTGATAGTCCATCATCCAAATAGTCCCATATCAATCATCTGATAACATCATGTCCTAGGATGAATCCTTCCTACAATGGGAATTATTTATTAGAAAGAACACTTTGGATAAATGAAATGATGTTTCGCCATCCACTAACATGTCCTAGGGTGTATCCTTCCTACAATGGGCATTATCTTTTGGCAATAGTTTTAGTTATTATCCTTAAAAACACATTCCCTTTTGGTTAGCGGTATTTAAGAACATCAACTTGTTAGTGTGCTTTATCTTTATCTTTGGACTTATCTTATTTGTGCTCATTCCAAGGACCTCTCAATGATATCCAAATGAAGGATTTAGAGAGATAGGAATGGGGCAATGATCATTATCTTTTTGTCTATTATGCTTGTTGGATGTTCTTGTAATATGACCTTGATGAATACTTGCTTTGTTAGGTATGTAGGGAGGAGGCCTAGGAAAACTTGTTGACTATTGCATGGATAGGTTTACCTTTCCATGTTTTGGTCCGAGGTGTTTGAAACTTCTAAAGTACATCCTAGCAAGGTTTCCATATGTTAGGTGTGAACAAGAATACTCCTATTTTCTTTTCAAGTCAAAGTCCATCACACTAGGTACAACACCATCCTGGTTTTCTATACCTTGATGCATCGTACCACGTGTGTTATCAAACATAAGAAAATTTGGACCTTTGAAAATCCCAATTCCTCGGCAAGTAATCATCATCATCATCATTTGCATATGATCTCTTCTTTTCTTGCTCATCACGCTAACACGGTACTATGACAGTTGTTCATCATCATCATCATCATCATCGATCCTACATCCACAAATCATTAGCATATTGCATAAACATATCATATAGAAAACACATGCATTACATTTGAATCATGTTGTCATAACCATTTCTCACAGATAGGTGCATCCATTTTATTGCATTTCATTCATTACATAACATTGCATTTATCCTTGCATAACATAGCATTCATGAAAACATCTCATAAAAAATAAGTATATAGGCATTTAATTCATTTGCATACATACTCGCATAAATATCATGATATCATCTCATCACATTATGTTCATATCACATTACCCATCATCATATCACTTTGCATTAACATATCATGGCATCCTATTAAATACATCACATACATTACATCATCATTCAATATGTTTAGGATAATAGCATTTGTTATTGTAAGCATCTCATAAAACTATCTCATTTGCATTACACCATCTCATTCGCATCATATCACGACCATCACATTCATATTTACCATCTCATAAATAGCATCATAAATCATTCATTGCATAAATCATTCCACATAAACATAAACATACGAAATATATCACAAAAAAAATGTATATACATTCATAATCATTTATATAAGTCACATATCATTGCGCATGTACACCATAGATCATATCATTTTACATATTAAAATCCATATCACATATTAGATTATCCCATTTGCATCAACATAAATAAATCATCATATAGATAACATCATTGCACATCACATAAATACATCTCCATATCATAAGGTGACATAATATAGATTTGTTAGTCATAATCATAATGCATACATCATTAAAAATAAATGCATCCATAACATATAGAAGTAGAACCATACATGCATAAATAAAGAGAACACATCACATCACATGAAAATAATCATCGGCTCATATATATATCATCATCAAGTAACACAACTATCATAGTAAAAAAATGGTTAGATCATTGTACATATGTGTCAATTAGTACAAAAGGCCCATCGGGCTATAAAAAATGAGCCCATAAGGCACAAGAAGTATCGTATGTCTCGATCATGCTTTGTCCCTATGAATGCTTCCCTCACCTCTATCACCGTGACCCTCTGCTGGTCTGTGGCTGGCCTGCTCTAAGTACTCTGGTACCTGCTCTGCTCTGGGTACGACCTCGTGATAAAACCGCCAATAATACTCTGCCTCTCGGATGACATCCTTGTAGGACCGAACTGACACTGTACCCTGGGAGGAGGAGGTTGCCATGCTCTCTAGGTACTGTCTCCTGCCTAGCTCTGTGGCTACTTGTAGCTCTACAACCTGTCTCTATTGTATGGCTTGATCCCTCTCAGCCCTGAGCTGCTCTCTCTCGGCCCTCACCTAATCTCTCTCAACTGTCACAGCCTAGACCTAGGCCTACAACTGCACAATCAAGGTATCCTGTGCATCTACCTGTTCTACTGGCTATACCCATGGCTGCACCCGAAGAAGATCCTTCACTCATGGTGGTGGGATTGGTGGCACCTGCTGTTGGTACTATATGTGCACATCTCCCTGATCTGGCTGGACTGGAGGCACTAATGGTGGGTCCGGTTGAATCTCATCCCTCTATCCTTGTCCTTCCTCTCTGCCTCTGACTCTCTGCACATTTGGGACTATACCTGGAATCATCAACCGGATCGAAGGTTGAAACCAATCCTTGTAGGCCTGAGTGGTGCCTGAATATGCTAGCCCCTTATCATAAGCCCATGGTCAGGCTACTAGCTGTCAGAAATTGTCCACTGCCTCTGAAGCAGGAATGTACCACCCCCATGAAACCTATGTCATGGTGCGAGTGAAGACATCTGATCGAACTGACGCTAGCTAAACTGATCCTCGAATTGACGCTGCACGCGCCCAGGTAGGTACCTCTCGAGCATAGTGTGCTCCCGCCCCTACATAAACCGATCCTGGTGGCAATAGAACATCTGATCAGAATCGTCGGCCCATCCAGGATGACCAAGGTAGGGTCACCAAGTGAAAACCTACACCTCATCCAAGACCCTCCTCCAATAGGGGATCTCATGCTCACTGATGTGTGTGAAGGACACACCGCCTCTGCATCAACACATGAGGGGATCATCTGGCCCCATCAGAATTGAAATGACATGTGGACGTAGCATAGAAATGTGCTCCCACACCCAGATGTGAAGAAGGGTCACCCCTTCTCCCAACGCTCTGTTGTCCATGTAAACATACTCAAGGAGGTCTTTGTACAATGAAGCTAGGAGAGCAGGCCCCCATGCAAAATGAACCGGTGTGTCTCGGACCATCCGCTCCTAGCAAAACGTTGATGCAAAAATATTTCACACAATCAAATCCATAAATCAACTTAGCATTTATCATTATGGATTGTGGAAACTTGATAACATTGAGTAGACAAGGAGACTGAATCTTGCTTCTTACTCAACCACGCCACCAATCTGCATCCAAGAAAGAATGCACCACCACTTGTACTTTTTTTGGCATCTACACATCCAACCCATTATGCATTTGTATAGGCACTAAGTGTAAAGTTAGTATATTTAGGATACCACAATCCATAATCTAGAGTGCCATTCAAATATCTGAATATTCTTTTAACAATAGCAACATGTGTTTCCTTAGGATCTTCTTGAAATCTAGCCACAAGATAGATAGCATGTATGATATCCGGTCTACTAGCAGTCAAATACAATAGTCCGCCAATCATAGATTTATACTTGCTCTAATAAGCCTTAGGTGAATCATCATCTTTTCCCAATTTACATCCAGTCACCATAGGAGTACTTACCGGTTTGGAACCATCCATCCCAAAATTCTTCAACATCTCTCTCACATACTTAGATTGTGATATGAAAATTTCTTTCTCTATTTGATTAATCTATAGCCCAAGAAAGAAATTCATCTCCCCAAACATAGAAATTTCAAACTCTTTTTGCATTTCTTCCGAAAACATCTTGCACATACTTTCATTTCCTCCAAAGATAATATCATCAACATACACAACTACAATCAAGATTTTTTTTTTTTCAATCTTAAAGTATAAATTACTATTTGCTGTACCTTTGTTAAAACCTTGTTGAATCAAACACTTGTCTCACCTTGCATACCAAGCTCTAGGAGCTTGCTTCAACCCATATAAATATTTCTTCAATCTACACACCATATCCGGTTGATTTGTTAATTGAAATCCTTTCAGTTGTTTCATATAAACTTCTTCTTCTAGCTCACCATTTAAAAAAGTTGACTTGACATCCATCGATAGACCTTAAAGTTTTTATGAGTGGAAAATTCCAAGAACATCCTTATAGCTTCCATTCTTGTAGTGCCCCTCCATGATTCACCCTTCCAGTGTTGTCAGTTGGTCTTGCTTTTGACCATGCTTTGTGATTTGGTGTTGTTTAGTATTTGGCTTATTTGATTGATAAATGCTATTTTGATTATTTGTTGCATTGAAATAAAACTATTAAATTAATAAGGTACTCGTGGCAAGTAAATATAAAATATGTAATCATAGTTTATGATAAAATCAATTATTTTGCAGCGCTATAGTTAATAAATAAATATAAATACATTTGTAAATAAACATAGTTATAATGTAATATTACAATAAATAAAAATTGCAAGTGGGCAGTTATAAGTAATAAATAGAAAAATTAATGGGGAAAAATGAATAGGTCAGTTAGGATTCTAAATTTATTACTTGTCAGTTATTGAATTGCAGGGGGGGCGGAAAAAATTAGGGGGATTTTGGGGGAAATACCATGGAAGGAATTTGGTCGAGTTTTAGTTGAGCAGGGGATCCCTAAATGATTCTATCTATAATGCTGATGTAAGGCATGATAATGGGAAGGATTTAATGAGATATGAGAAAAAAAACTAAAAATGTTGTAAATAACGGAGGAACGACAATTCAAAGAGGGATATGGGTTATTCATTCGACCGGTGTAGAAAGGCAGTAGCGATAGGGGGAGAAAGTTTATTCAGGATAGTAATGTTATTGACACGGAAGCAAGAGTAGTAAGATGATTCCCTAATTCCAATTTAATTTTGTATTTAATTTAATTCCATCTTATATACCTTAGTTTGATTAATTTTGTATTATGTCTTGTTTGGAAATACCTATATTTGTGCATATATTTTTGAAAGGTTTTTATAGCATAAGCTTAGTCCAACAAAATGTCTCAAATATTTTTGTATCTTCAAGGGGAATAGCCTTGAACAAGGGGTACACAATAACAATTGTAGGATGGTGTCTTGATTTCCATCTGTCCTTTTTGCGCTAGTCTAAATGTGTGTATAAGTGGATTGAGTCAATTAGGGATACAACACCTAGTTCTAGAGGCCTTTGCATAGAGCAATGAATATAAATTTTTGGTAGTCCTTCATCAGCATCATATTTGTTTATACGAAACCATGCCTTTTTTCCAACATTCAAGTGAACATATTGTCGACTTGAAGTGACAAGGGGAAAATTATGTAACATATGGAATGTCTCTTGTGTAGAGATGTCACCCTCCACAAGGATATTGATCATGAATTTTTGATATGAAAGTAGTGTTTTATCCTCAACTATATTTGTATTTACAAGCCTTTTCAACATATCAAGGTAATTTTTTGATTTCTTCTCAGATTTAGCTGCATATTTGGAGATATAATTTAATACAAATTTCCTAGAAACAACTGGCTAACAGTTAACATTGCCATGCCAGATTGCAAGCATGGGTTGGCTATGAATATTTAGGTGATCATAATTTCTTGCTATCTTGTAGGATTTGTTAGACTCAACATTAGATGTCAATGTAGAGGTAAGTTGTTGTTGCTAAGGTGCTTTATAGAGGCATTGTAATTGCTCTCATTTTTCCCTTAACAAGTATATTTAGAGCATTTTGTGTTCCTTTTAACTATATTTACCAACTCTTCATAATCTATTATTGGATCATTGGAAAGAATCTGGCTCGTGGAAAGTAAGCATAGATTTTCTTTAGATCAACGATACATTCTAAGAAATATTTGTGTAGGGAAATGTGGATTCCAAGCTAAAACATATCTATCAAAAAATTTGCTTGCTATGGTAACATCATGGTGATTGGACCAATCAAGATTATCCATGTTCGAGGCTTCTAGAAGCCATAAAAAACCATACACATGTGCATAGCCATGATGCTTCCATTCATATTTATACCAATAATATTTTGTGTGCAAAATATTTTCAATCATCTTTTCATGGAAAATTGAGAATCTATGATGCAAATATAAAGATGTTATATGTGGATTTTGAATAACACTATCTATCAAGATCTTTTTTGAAGGCTCCATCTCTGAATGAGCCACATAAGAGAAATTTTTGTAGATCGGACCATTTTATGTCTACAAAACTCAGACTAAAAAAAGGGGTAGGTATCCCAAGTTGTTCAATCATTGTAGATAGTTGGGCTCAACAATAGTTCCTAAAGGAACAAGTCCCACGCAATGATGCACCAAAACACATCAACTGCTCTGCTATTTAGTCATCGAGAGTACATTGAATCCATTCACACAATGTAGATAAAGACTTCAAGATTTTGTCTTCCAAATCCACTTTGATAAATACAGAAACAATTTGTTGATTGCAATGTCTCATTGTCAAGTTGTAGAGGAAATATCTAAACCTGACATGTTTTCCAAATCTACGGTCAAAATATCTCATTAAGTGGAGGGAATATTCATGCAATTGAATTTGAATATTCCTTGGTTGGAGAGGAAGTGTTTCTCTAGGGGGGAACAATGTTGGAAAAGCAATTGTAAATAAACCTTTAGTGTTGTATTCATTAATAGGAGAAGAGCTAATTTTAGGCCAACACAAGATATTCTACTCCTTTTTTTCAATTTGTAATACTTGTTGATGGCTTGGAGCTCTCATGTAGCATTTGGAAAGAAATTATTAAATGATGAAAAGGTTGAAGATCCATTTTCATGTTCAATAGAATTTTTTGAGCTAGTTGATGGCATCAGCTTTTCATCGAAAACTTGCTCTATTGTATGCAAGAAATTCGAGAAATCAACAATAATATCAAGTAACATATTAAGAGCCTCAACATCAATCTCAAGATAATTGTAGTATTTTTCATATTAAATTTTGTATTTCAATGCATCTACGATATGATGCTTATTACACATAACAGTCATAGTTTGCACTTGCGCTGTAGAAAAAAGTACCCTCTTGCTTGACATGGGAATAATTCATGATAAATTGAACTTAAAAATTCCTTAATTCAAGTGTTTTAAGGAATTTTATTCATCCATACTAGGTCTTTCCTAAAATTAGCTCTTCTCCTATTAATGAATACAACACTAAAGGTTTATTTACAATTGCTTTTCCAACATTGTTCCCCCCTAGAGCAACACTTCCTCTCCAACCAAGGAATATTCAAATTCAGTTGCATGAATATTCCCTCCACTTAATGAGATATTTTGACCGTAGATTTGGCAAACATGTCAGGTTTAGATATTTCCTCTACAACTTGACAATGAGACATTGCAATCAACAAATTGTTTCTGTATTTATCAAAGTGGATTTGGAAGACAAAATCTTGAAGTCTTTATCTACATTGTGTGAATGGATTCAATGTACTCTCGATGACTAAATAGCAGAGCAGTTGATGTGTTTTGGTGCATCATTGCGTGGGACTTGTTCCTTTAGGAACTATTGTTGAGCCCAACTATCTACAATGATTGAACAACTTGGGATACCTACCCCTTTTTTTAGTCTGAGTTGTGTAGACATAAAATGGTCTGATCTACAAAAAATTTCTCTTATGTGGCTCATTCAGAGATGGAGCCTTCAAAAAAGATCTTGATAGATAGTGTTATTCAAAATCCACATATAACATCTTTATATTTGCATCATAGATTCTCAATTTTCCATGAAAAGATGATTGAAAATATTTTGCACACAAAATATTATTGGTATAAATATGAATGGAAGCATCATGGCTATGCACATGTGTATGGTTTTTTATGGCTTCTAGAAGCCTCGAACATGGATAATCTTGATTGGTCCAATCACCATGATGTTACCATAGCAAGCAAATTTTTTGATAGATATGTTTTAGCTTGGAATCCACATTTCCCTACACAAATATTTCTTAGAATGTATCGTTGATCTAAAGAAAATCTATGCTTACTTTCCACGAGCCAGATTCTTTCCAATGATCCAATAATAGATTATGAAGAGTTGGTAAATATAGTTAAAAGGAACACAAAATGCTCTAAATATACTTGTTAAGGGAAAAATGAGAGCAATTACAATGCCTCTATAAAGCACCTTAGCAACAACAACTTACCTCTACATTGACATCTAATGTTGAGTCTAACAAATCCTACAAGATAGCAAGAAATTATGATCACCTAAATATTCATAGCCAACCCATGCTTGCAATCTGGCATGGCAATGTTAACTGTTAGCCAGTTGTTTCTAGGAAATTTGTATTAAATTATATCTCCAAATATGCAGCTAAATCTGAGAAGAAATAAAAAAATTACCTTGATATGTTGAAAAGGCTTGTAAATACAAATATAGTTGAGGATAAAGCACTACTTTCATATCAAAAATTCATGATCAATATCCTTGTGGAGGGTGACATCTCTACACAAGAGACATTCCATATGTTACATAATTTTCCCCTTGTCACTTCAAGTCGACAATATGTTCACTTGAATGTTGGAAAAAAGGCATGGTTTCGTATAAACAAATATGATGCTGATGAAGGACTACCAAAAATTTATATTCATTGCTCTATGCAAAGGCCTCTAGAACTAGGTGTTGTATCCCTAATTGACTCAATCCACTTATACACACATTTAGACTAGCGCAAAAAGGACAAATGGAAATCAAGACACCATCCTACAATTGTTATTGTGTACCCCTTGTTCAAGGCTATTCCCCTTGAAGATACAAAAATATTTGAGACATTTTGTTGGACTAAGCTTATGCTATAAAAACCTTTCAAAAATATATGCACAAATATAGGTATTTCCAAACAAGACATAATACAAAATTAATCAAACTAAGGTATATAAGATGGAATTAAATTAAATACAAAATTAAATTGATGACCTAAAAGGAGAGAGATAGAACCCCAAAATTGAGGTGGTTCACTCAAACTAAGGTATATAAGATGGAATTGAGACTAAATACAATGATCTAAATGTAATTAAGTGATGAAATTGATTGATTATGAATGAAAAACTAATGATATGTGCAATGTTTGAAAACATAGTGAGGTATGTAAAAATGAACTAAAAATATGAACTAATGCAAACAGAATTGAATGAGGTTTAACAGAGTGCACTTGGAAGTTGAATGTTGATCCTAGAAGGTTCTGAAAACTGGAAGAAATCATTGTTGATCACCAGTGGGACTCATTCACCACTGATGGTGAATCAGTCCTCCTACTGGTAAAAATACCTGAAACTTCTTTCCGACTGTCGGGAACTGGATTTTGACAAAATCAACTTTTTCAGCCTATAGGTGGGACTCATTCACCACTGATGGAAAATCAGTCCTCCTCCAAAATTTTGCAAATTCAAAGGTCAATCCTGTAGGTCCATATCTTCACTTGTCTTCTTTTCGGGTTGACAGAGTCAAATACGCAGAAAACGGATTGTAGGTTGTCTCCAAGATTGAATTAGGGTTTTTTTGACTTGAAACACTTTGATGACTTGTTTACCACCTTTCAACACCTATTTTATTGATAGGTCTACATATAAAGTATACAAACACACATGCAAAAGGGGGGAATTGGTTAAGGGTTAAGGTATAGGGATTTTCCTTAGTCAAATCCCACTTTGGTAATCAAATCGTTGATAAAGAAATTAAATGAAATAAAGAAATGAATGATGAATAACAACATGCAAATGTCCTAAACTCACCAAAACCTTATTGTTGAAGTCTGAAGATATGTCAATGGCTGCTCCAAGATGCTTGATGATTGCTTGATTGAATGATGCTTGAATGAACTAGTGAATGAGATGAATGCTTGGATGAATTAGATGTAAAATGGGTAGAAAAACACTTATTTATACACACTTATGCCCTAATTACCCAATGATACAACATCACAGAACAACATAATGTCTTTTTGAATAAAAACCCGAATGGTATTTTGAATTATTTTGAATTTGGAGCCAAGAGGGACTCATTCGCCACCCATGGCAAATGGGTCCCACTTTAGGCTTGTAAGTGGGTGTTGAGAATTAAGTTGCATTTAATGTGGTTTTTTGGGTTTACATTCAAAAATACACTTAATTAAGTCTTATGAGTGAATAAAGGGGTCATATAAAGCATAAGAAAGGTGTAAATAATGATAACAAGCCTAGAAAAGCATGAAATATTGCTACAAGACTTTACAACACTTTAAAATAAGACTTGATAAGGGATAAAAGGGTGATTTTTGGATGAATTATAATAAGAAGAGTCTAGAAAAGTGTAGAAATGTGTTACAACACTTCACAACACCTTCACAAGACATCATAATTTGAATATTCAGGACCTAATGTGAATGCATAAGTTACATTGCAACATTAAATCAAAGAAAAATAGGTTAGACATCATGAGAGAAAGACCTAAATAACCATGAGAATTCCAATGATCCATTTTTCTATGGTACATTTAGCCCCCACTTTAGTGAGAGGATGTACTTGCTTCAAACTCACACTAAAGTAGCCATGCATATCGAGAGGAATCCAAATGCACTTATGCTAGAAAGATGAAATAACAATGATCAAGAGGGATTATCAAGCCCCCAAGATGAAGATCCCATCACAAACTAAACATAAGAACAAAGGAACACACAAGAAAGACAAAAAGAAAAGGAAGAGAAAAAGGGAAAGTTAGATCAAGTTTTGATTGTTTGTTTAGCTAGTTGTGAATCAGATCTAGGTTGTTTGTCTGAAAAAGAAAAAATGCATACTCACTCTGGGGTGACAGAACTCATGGTGGTTTGGTGGGTGAGAAGGCCCAAAAGGTGAGAAACATACGCTCGGGTGGTATGTACTCACAAACACATAGGTGGCTATGGGGAAATTTGTTCCTTAGAATGGGCTTCCTGCTCAACCATATCAAAGTTATACCTCCTGATAACTTTAACAAGGCGCCACAAAGGAAAATGTCAGTTCGTGCTTCATGAGACAAGAAAATCTTCATATGCTTAGAGCTCATGAACAAATAGGATGGTACCACAGGCATGCAAGTTGCGTTATGCAAAGTGGCAAAGATGTAAAATGTAAAAATGTAAAAGAGATGTTCAAAGGATTCTTGTTAAGTTCATGTGAGGTCTTTCACTTAGGGAACATTGTGTCTAATGTCTCCAAGAGAGAACCAATCAAAGAATAGAATATTCACAACTTAGGGGATGCAGTGTGTTGCATCAGGCCACTAAAAGGAATGTAATATGCTAAGATAGATCATGCTCATGAAAGAAATTATACCCAATGTCATCCACAAAGTGATAGACGTGTCGTATAAAGTAATAGGGTTGTACTAAGAACCAAGAATGCAAATGAATAATGCCAATGTATTCCCCCACTTTAAAGGAATTGCTACACACCGTTCGGTGAGAAATTACTTTAAAGTAGCAAAGGAAAGATGCAACAAGAAAAATGAGACATGAGAGCCAACTTGGAAATCCCCTATGCCAAGTCATATGTTTTCAAGTAATGCTACGTCATGTAAACAAAAAAGAAAAAAAAATAAAGGAGGGTTGCCCCCCAGAAAAGAACACGCTAAACACATAAGGGATCTATGGATTTGGGTTCAATATGTTTGTTGCTGCAATGTTTTTATTAAAGAGCTTAAAACTATCATCGTTCCCTAAAATGCATAGAACTGGAAGAATGACACAAAGAGAGTGGAAAAAAAAGAAAAATAAAGTCTGTTTTGGGTCAACGTGAAGGAGACATTTCGTTCTCAATGCCTTATGTCATCCCCAAAAGGAAAAACACAAGAAAAGATAAAGTAAAAAGGAAAAGGGACTGTTTGGGTCAACATGGAAGAGACATAGGGCATCTCAACGCTTTATGTCATCCCCAAAAGGAAAAAAACACAAAACAAAAGTGAAACAAAAGAAGACCTTGTGGGTCAACATGGAAGAGACATGGATCTCTACAGCATCTTCAAGGAGAAACACAAGCAAAAATAAAATGAAAAGAAAAAGAAAAGGAAAAGCTTTTGGGTGAACATGAAGGAGGCATTTCAGTCTCAATTCCTTGCATCATCTCCAAAGGAAAAGCACAAGAAAAGATAAAGTAAAAAGGAAAAGGGACCATTTGGGTCAACATGAAGAGACATAGGGCGTCTCAACACTTTGTCATCTCTAAAAGGAAAAACACAAAATAAAAGCAAACAAAAAAGGACCTAACATGGAAGAGACACAGGGCATCTCTACACTTTGCGTCATCCCCAAAAGGAAAAACACAAAACAAAAGTGAAAAAGAAAAGGTAAAAGGTACAACATATAGGAGAATAAAGGTATAAATAGAAAAAGTGTACAAAGAGAAAGAAAACATCATACACACATTACAGGGGAACATGATACACACATAAAACCTCACCAAAGAAAAGAAAAAAAAAAGAAAAATGCAAAAAGGCTAGCAAGGTGAATGCAATTCAACCATCCAACAAGTCTAGGTGATCCTAGGGTGGGTGCATAGAGATGGGTAGCCAATTTGTGGCCACTTTCAAAAAAAAGTTTTGAAAATTCATAACGTGAGCGCATGATGGCTTGGTGTGCCGAGCCTGGCTCAACACAACGAGCCCATAATGCATGTGCATTATGACATGTTAAAAGAAAAAAAAAAGTGAAACTCATTCATTTTGCATTTCGACTATTTTTTTGTTGTGCCCGTGGCCCAAACCCCCATTTTCCACGCTTGTGTTCTAGGAGGCATTGTGCAAAAATATTCACCAAGGGTTTCTATTTCTTCGCAAGGATGGCGCCACGAGGAGGAGGTGTGAGAGGTAAGGATTGTTTGCTTTTTGTTTTGAATTTGTTAGTTTTAGGTTGCATTTGATTTTTTTTTTTTTGAATTTGTAGGAGATGTAAATCAATCTGCAAACCCTCAAAATCCTCAACAAGAAGATCAACCAAATCCTCAAGACCAAAATCAACCACAACAACAACCTCCTCCACCAATCACTCAACAACCTCCTAGCACTCAACAAAATTTGATGAGTGAAATTAAGAACAACAAAAAGAAAATAAAGGATTTAATTAGTAGGTTGAGTGATCCAAATGGTTCAACCACATAAAGAATGACCCTAGCAAGTTCATTGAAAGATATGTTAAAAAATGTAGATTCAATTAGCAAACAAATAACTTGATGGCAAGATAGGAGGTAGGCAGCTAGGGCTTATTATGTAGATAAACTATCATATAAAGATGTGAAGGATTTAAAAATTACAAAAGGTGATTTGTGCTCATTATTCACTGACCCACACACAAATAAAAATCTTACCCTCAATGCAAAGAGGTTTCCTATTCATTGGTGCCACCACCAATAGATTAGGAACTATTTTTATGATAGGTGGTACATGGTCTTTGATTACCCACCATGCAACAATTGTGAAGTCTCGTAGTATTTCCTCAGGAAACTATACAGTGAGTTCATATTGAACAAAATCCCAAATTATTTTAATATGAGGGACTTATAGGGGAGAGGTGGGGGGTCGGCTCAAGATAGACCCGGTGCATAGTCGGATCCTACGCGGCAAGGGAGTCGAGCTCTTGCTAGGCCGCCTCGTGAGAACATTGTTATGCCTTCCGTCACAAAGGAGAGTGCTGGTGTAGAGACATTGCAGGTGATCAACACTTTGACCTAGAGTGTCATCCATCATACTATCCCTATTCTACAGTGCCATCTAGGGGAGTCTTCAAGTGGTGGCCTTCGAACCCATGTGTGTCAATCTTGCGGGGCGACTTGTTCATATGACCCCACCGACACTCAGGAGGCTACTACATAGGTCCATCTGTAACTATGTAGATGGAGAGGGTAGCTGACATTTTGCATTAGGCGTATTGCATTGATAGTCAGGTAAAAGTTAGCATGTTCATTGAATTTAATTTATTAAATTTCAATTTTGAAATGCAAGATTAACTAATTTAGTTCTATGATTTTAATAAAATTATAGGGTCACAGTGTTGAGACTGGATACACCGGCCCTCCACCTACTTATTTTTGCAATACACCTATCAGTGGGGTATGTAACTAGTAAAAAATTATAAATTTATTACATGTTAATTGCATTGTTTAATGAATGGTATTTTAATATGTGATTTTGGATGCTGAACAGGCTAATATTGGAGGTTTCCAAGGAACACCTCCCAGTGCCAGTGGATTTACTCAAACCTACACACAGGTAATAGAATAAAGAGTTTAACTAATGAATTGTACTTAATAGATTTGTGTAGTTTATATTCATATCGTTGATTACGCTGCATTGCACATCATTCAAACTCAAAGCATTACTTCACATTCCATAACTAATAACTAGATGTTGATAGATGACAAAATTTCAACTACAATATAGTTGTTTAGAAAGTCAACATAAGCAGTGATGCAATTACTTCACCATGAGACCACATTTCTTCGAGGCATTTCTTCAAACAACTCACCATCTTTTCTATGATACCATATTTTCCATACATGTGTACCAAAGCATTTGATTAAACTACTCACTTCCTTGTAGCTATGGCTAAAAGCCTAAAATAGGTTCTTTCCAACAAACTATGGATGCTTGGAAAAATATCTATCAAAGCATAATAGTAAGCAATAATACCATAGAGAAGGCAATGAACTTTTTGAAAAAAATCCTGAAAGAAATGCGGTCTTATGGTGATGGAATGCCATGACGTGCATTTTTTTGTAATGGCATTCCATCACCATGAGACCCCATTTCTTTGAGGCATTTTTTCAAATAGTTCACTACCTTCTCTGTGCCACCACATTTATCATACATGTCTACGAAAGTATTTGATCAAATGGTTCATTGGCTTGCTGCTATGGGTAAAATCCTAAAAACACGTCCTTTCGAACAAGATATGGATAGGGAAAATAGTAAGAATGCGAATCAGAAATATATAGTTTAATAAGTACTCCAAATTTTTTTCATTATCTCATACATTATAAGTCCTGGCATGGATCGGTATTGTATTTTTTGTGATTGAATAATTTAATGTTTTATTTTCAGTTGTTGCAAGTCCAAACACCTCTGAATGTGAAGAGGGAAATAGAGATTGGTGTTTCATCTACTATACAATCCTCGATGGCTCTTACAGGGGAGGTATGAGGCAAATTAGTAAATTTCAATTTACATTCGTTGTTATAGATGTTATTGAAAAATCAAACCATTATTGATTCGTAGTTTAATTTCTATTTGGATGGTTTATATAGGGCTTGAGCATGCCTGAGCATGGGTGTGTGAATATTTCCCTCGTGGATAGAGATCATGAGATGGCGGTAAGTGATTATTTTTTTAAATATATCATTTTTTATAATGTAATTTCTATATATTAATGTCTTTACTTCTTATTGTAATAGTTAAAACTTCACCATGAACTAAACACTAGGAGGAGCAGCAAGAGAACTCCTTGAGCGCAACACAAATGAGTGACAGACCTATTGCCATCCGATCGACAAGCAAAGGGAAAGAATTTATTTCCAAAGCATGGAGAGCAATGACTTTTGATTCCAAAGCCCTTTGTTGTATGCCTACATGGCAGTTTTGTACATATTTTGTATTGGATATATTTGACATTGTATGCCTATATGGCATTCTCGTAAACCTATATGGCTATTTTGTACCTATATTTCATACTTATATCGACATATATTGATGTATGCCTACATGGCTATTTGGTTAATACAAATATTTTTTTATCGATGGTGTCCATATTTGCATTCTAAATTGATGGTTCATTAGATATGAGTTATGTGTATTCAAGTGTATACTTTACAACTTACGTGTGTTCCAATGTATACTTTGTGACTTACATTTTTTCATGCGTATACCCTGTATTTGTGCATATACTTTGTATTAATTTGTGTATACTATGTATTCATGTGTATACTTCAAGGCTTATGTGTTTTTGAGTACTTGTGCTTCCCTTATTTACATGTACATGCTTGAATTATTCACGTGTATAATTATTAATTGGTTAGCCCTAGCATTGATCATTGTTGTCCTTCATGGTTTGTCTTGAATATTAATTGATTGATCCTAAACAACTTTATCTAAAAGAAAAAAACACGTTTTCAATTGGTATTCCATGAAATGATTCATAAAAAGATTCCAATATATTTAATCCTTTGATTGGAACAACTCAATTAAGTAAAGGATACATAATCTTCATAATACTTGCAAAACATAATATTCAGAGTAGATGAAGTAGTTAACTTATTGACACATTATTATACAAACATTTATCTTCAATAGTCTTTAAACATTTTCACAGCATAATCCTGATAGTGCAAAATGAATTGTTATGTTCTTGATGCGACACCATATAAACACATTGAAAGATTTATATGTCAAATTTTTGCAATATTATTTCATGTATACAAAATGGACTCGAGAGAAAGAAAGTTATAATTTATAATACAAATAAGAAATGGAATCAATGCTGTCATAGACCCCCGAATAGGTCTATTTAACAAAGCAACATGCTCTCAATCACTCCTCCAATTGGAAAACACCATTGGGCAGCATTTACTAGATTATGCTGCCCCTTGACTTTACTCACTTTTACTCCCTCAAACCTCTCTTTTTCATTCAAAACCCCTCTATTCCCAATTAGGGCATCATGCCATAACCTAATTTTGACCTCCCTTGTCCTTGAAAACCATTTGAACACATCAAACTCCACAACCTTGCCCTATTTCCAACCTATTCTAACTTATTCTCAAGCAATTTCTTCTTTTCACCTCGTCTAGCCTTGCTTTTAAGGCCTAAATTCTAAATTTTGAATAGGGGCAGTGTTAGTAATCTCTTCCAATTCCTTTACCAATGCTATTTTCTTATTCGTACTTACATAATTGATTCAAATGACCCCACACTAACTCAAAACTAAAAGCAAGATTACAAAATGGCCTATCATGTCCTTATTTGACATTATAATAACTAAAACCACTGAACTAGAGCTTCTTCATCAAATGGAGGAACAAGGTGCTCTGCACCAATGATCATATGTTTTTTGTGTGGAATACTCAGACTTCTCAACTGTCATGTGTATGTTTCTCTTTTCCATTGTTTTGCATGCCATCATAAGGGATCAAGCTAGTTGAACGTAGCTCAGATCAATTCCATGTGTTTGGGTGTGAAAGAGGACCATGCCTAGCATAAACCTACCTATCGAGACACATTGGAGCAGTTAGTTTGGTCACACAAATTGAAAAACAAAAGTTGCACCACTTTTCAACTTTACGTTGCTTCAATTTGACACTTTTTCCATCAAGTGAAAACTGGACACCACAAGAAAATGACTTCAAGATAACAAAAACTGAGAGAGGCTATTGTAGAGGGGCCCAACATGATCCCATAGGCTCAGATGGAGAGTTCGTAAGCATCATAGTTTCTAATTAATATCCCATCAAAGTTTGCTTCCCTTTTGCACTTTGGACCTTAAGGGATCAATCTGGTTGAATGTAGCTTAGAGCGATTCCACGTGTTTGGGTATGAAAGAGGACCATGCCTAGCATAAAAATACCTATTCGGATGCATTGGAACAGTTCGTTTGGTCACACGAGTTGCAGAACAAAATTTGCACCACTTTGCAACTTTGCACTACTTGCATTTGACACTTTTTCCATCAAGTGAAAATTTTCCGCCATGCGAAAACCACTTTGAGATAGCCAAAACCAAGAGAGATTTTTGTAGAGGGGCCCAACGCAATCCTGTAGGATTAGACAAGAAGTTTCTAATCATCATGCTATCTGAATAACAACATGTTGAAGTTTGGAGCCATTTCACACTTTGGACTCTTAAGGAATCGATCTAATTGAACGTAGCTCGGAGCGATTATGCATGTTTGGGTGTGAAAGAGGACCATTCCTAGCATAAACATAACTATTCAGACATGTTGGAACAGTTCATTTGGTCACATGAGTTGTAGAACGAAAGTTGCACCACTTTGCAACTTTGCACTACTTGCATTTGACACTTTTTCCATCAAGTGAAAATCCACCGCCACAGGAAAACCACTCTGAGATAGCCAAAACTAAGAGAGGTTTTTGTAGAGGGGCCGAATGCAATCTTGTAGGATTAGACAAGAATTTTTTAAGCATCACGGTATCTGTGTAACAACATGCTGAAGTTTGCAACCATTTTGCACTTTGGACTCTTAAGGGATCGATTTGGTTGAATGTAGCTCAGAGCAATTTCGCATGTTTGGGTGTGAAAGAAGACCATGCCTAGGATAAACATACCTATTCAGATGCATTGGAATAGTCTGTTTCATCACACGAGTTACAGAACGAAAGTTGCACCACTTTGCAACTTTGCACTGCTAGTAGAAAGATCATGAAAAAGGTGGTGGAATGTGAAAAACATGCATGCACACTTCACAACATCATCAAAAAGCTACTTTTTGTTGGATCACATGCAGAACCAGGAGAATATGTAGAATGCGTGTTTTGAGATCACGGGTATATTGAGTTTTTTTACCATTTTTAGTGCAACACAAAATGTGCTTGTGTTATAACACGGGCGCGTTATTTCTTCCTAAAATGACCATCTCTCTACTTCTTCAAAACACACTTGCGTTATGTGAAAGTTGGTTTTTTAATAGATTTATTTTCTCTCTTTGTCTATACCCTATATACCCTATTCTATCTCTCTCCCATTTTTTCCCACCCTCTCTCCCACT
>VDFB02193867.1:692660715-692687021 GCA_007258455.2 Sequoia sempervirens
TGGGTAGGACTATGTCCTTGTTGGCAGAAAATAGTGCCCAAGGTTACTGAGACTGTGAAATTATGTCATAAGGCTACAATCAATGAGCATGGAGTATAAATAGGAGTATCCATGACTGACAGAAAATGGGGAAGATCACCAACAAGGATGATAGAAACACCATTGAATGGTTATATTTGGTTATCGAGAAATGCTTGGCACAATCAACTATCTATTTTGAGTAACAACTTAGGGCCTAGAAAACTCATTTCATCTATCAAAATGTATTGAATATTAAATTGTTCTTGGAATATTGTTAATGGTTTTCCTTGCAAAGGATTCATATCCTTTATGGGAATGCAGAGGGTTGTATGGATTGTGGAGGTGCATATGTTGTAGGACACAACACATGTAGGGGCCAATGTTAGTAGCGGGAAATTGCATCCAGTATTAGAGGTGTTTATTTGTTGTCTTATACAAATTATCAAAAAGGATTTACCAGTGCTAGTTGTTCCTTGAGTGATCATGCAAAGAGGGGTTTTGGGGGAAGGCTGCATGTGATGGGATTGGATGATTTAAAGAGCTAGTTGTTGTTTTGGTGAAAGTTGATGGGTTGATATATTTACATGCAAGGACTATATCGTAGCTTGCTCATGTTGTGCCTTGGCTAATGGAATGAACTACAAAGCAATATTATGAAGTTGTTCAGGCACATGGTTTGTATTCCTTGAATGGTTCATATCAAAGTCTTTCCTACCCAATAGTTGGAGTTGATTTATACTAAAGTTAGTAGTAGCACCAACTTGAGACAAAACTTCCCATTCATATTCATCCATAGAAGGTTGATGGTTCAAATCATCTCTATCACTACCATGCTGCTCTTCAATTGTGGATGTATCTAGAATTCTATTAACATCCCAAGGATGATAACCAACTGTTTTAAAAAAATTCCAATTTTGTATTATGTCTTGTTTGGAAATACCTATATTTGTGCATATATTTTTGAAAGGTTTTTATAGCATAAGCTTAGTCCAAAAAAATGTCTCAAATATTTTTGTATCTTCAAGGGGAATAGCCTTGAACAAGGGGTACACAATAACAATTGTAGGATGGTGTCTTGATTTCCATTTGTCCTTTTTGCGCTAGTCTAAATGTGTGTATAAGTGAATTGAGTCAATTAGGGATACAACACCTAGTTCTAGAGGCCTTTGCATAGAGAAATGAATATAAATGTTTGGTAGTCCTTCATCAGCATCATATTTGTTTATACGAAACCATGCCTTTTTTCCAACATTCAAGTGAACATATTGTCGACTTGAAGTGACAAGGGGAAAATTATGTAACATATGGAATGTCTCTTGTGTAGAGATGTCACCCTCCACAAGGATATTGATCATGAATTTTTGATATGAAAGTAGTGCTTTATCCTCAACTATATTTGTATTTACAAGCCTTTTCAACATATCAAGGTAATTTTTTGATTTCTTCTCAGATTTAGCTGCATATTTGGAGATATAATTTAATACAAATTTCCTAGAAACAACTGGCTAACAGTTAACATTGCCATGCCAGATTGCAAGCATGGGTTGGCTATGAATATTTAGGTGATCATAATTTCTTGCTATCTTGTAGGATTTGTTAGACTCAACATTAGATGTCAATGTAGAGGTAAGTTGTTGTTGCTAAGGTGCTTTATAGAGGCATTGTAATTGCTCTCATTTTTCCCTTAACAAGTATATTTAGAGCATTTTGTGTTCCTTTTAACTATATTTACCAACTCTTCATAATCTATTATTGGATCATTGGAAAGAATCTGGCTCGTGGAAAGTAAGCATAGATTTTCTTTAGATCAACGATACATTCTAAGAAATATTTGTGTAGGGAAATGTGGATTCCAAGCTAAAACATATCTATCAAAAAATTTGCTTGCTATGGTAACATCATGGTGATTGGACCAATCAAGATTATCCATGTTCGAGGCTTCTAGAAGCCATAAAAAACCATACACATGTGCATAGCCATGATGCTTCCATTCATATTTATACCAATAATATTTTGTGTGCAAAATATTTTCAATCATCTTTTCATGGAAAATTGAGAATCTATGATGCAAATATAAAGATGTTATATGTGGATTTTGAATAACACTATCTATCAAGATCTTTTTTGAAGGCTCCATCTCTGAATGAGCCACATAAGAGAAATTTTTGTAGATCGGACCATTTTATGTCTACAAAACTCAGACTAAAAAAAGGGGTAGGTATCCCAAGTTGTTCAATCATTGTAGATAGTTGGGCTCAACAATAGTTCCTAAAGGAACAAGTCCCACGCAATGATGCACCAAAACACATCAACTGCTCTGCTATTTAGTCATCGAGAGTACATTGAATCCATTCACACAATGTAGATAAAGACTTCAAGATTTTGTCTTCCAAATCCACTTTGATAAATACAGAAACAATTTGTTGATTGCAATGTCTCATTGTCAAGTTGTAGAGGAAATATCTAAACCTGACATGTTTTCCAAATCTACGGTCAAAATATCTCATTAAGTGGAGGGAATATTCATGCAATTGAATTTGAATATTCCTTGGTTGGAGAGGAAGTGTTTCTCTAGGGGGGAACAATGTTGGAAAAGCAATTGTAAATAAACCTTTAGTGTTGTATTCATTAATAGGAGAAGAGCTAATTTTAGGCCAACACAAGATATTCTACTCCTTTTTTTCAATTTGTAATACTTGTTGATGGCTTGGAGCTCTCATGTAGCATTTGGAAAGAAATTATTAAATGATGAAAAGGTTGAAGATCCATTTTCATGTTCAATAGAATTTTTTGAGCTAGTTGATGGCATCAGCTTTTCATCGAAAACTTGCTCTATTGTATGCAAGAAATTCGAGAAATCAACAATAATATCAAGTAACATATTAAGAGCCTCAACATCAATCTCAAGATAATTGTAGTATTTTTCATATTAAATTTTGTATTTCAATGCATCTACGATATGATGCTTATTACACATAACAGTCATAGTTTGCACTTGCGCTGTAGAAAAAAGTACCCTCTTGCTTGACATGGGAATAATTCATGATAAATTGAACTTAAAAATTCCTTAATTCAAGTGTTTTAAGGAATTTTATTCATCCATACTAGGTCTTTCCTAAAATTAGCTCTTCTCCTATTAATGAATACAACACTAAAGGTTTATTTACAATTGCTTTTCCAACATTGTTCCCCCCTAGAGCAACACTTCCTCTCCAACCAAGGAATATTCAAATTCAGTTGCATGAATATTCCCTCCACTTAATGAGATATTTTGACCGTAGATTTGGCAAACATGTCAGGTTTAGATATTTCCTCTACAACTTGACAATGAGACATTGCAATCAACAAATTGTTTCTGTATTTATCAAAGTGGATTTGGAAGACAAAATCTTGAAGTCTTTATCTACATTGTGTGAATGGATTCAATGTACTCTCGATGACTAAATAGCAGAGCAGTTGATGTGTTTTGGTGCATCATTGCGTGGGACTTGTTCCTTTAGGAACTATTGTTGAGCCCAACTATCTACAATGATTGAACAACTTGGGATACCTACCCCCAAATCTCGAGCCTTGCAGATTACAAAAACCGACCTGCACTTCATGTGTTTGTCGGATAGTTTTCAAAAGATCTTTGAGAAAGTATTCAGTACCCATATATAACATTTTAGGCTTGGTATTTCATAGATTCTCAATTTTCCATGAAAAGATGATTGAAAATATTTTGCACACAAAATATTATTGGTATAAATATGAATGGAAGCATCATGGCTATGCACATGTGTATGGTTTTTTATGGCTTCTAGAAGCCTCGAACATGGATAATCTTGATTGGTCCAATCACCATGATGTTACCATAGCAAGCAAATTTTTTGATAGATATGTTTTAGCTTGGAATCCACATTTCCCTACACAAATATTTCTTAGAATGTATCGTTGATCTAAAGAAAATCTATGCTTACTTTCCACGAGCCAGATTCTTTCCAATGATCCAATAATAGATTATGAAGAGTTGGTAAATATAGTTAAAAGGAACACAAAATGCTCTAAATATACTTGTTAAGGGAAAAATGAGAGCAATTACAATGCCTCTATAAAGCACCTTAGCAACAACAACTTACCTCTACATTGACATCTAATGTTGAGTCTAACAAATCCTACAAGATAGCAAGAAATTATGATCACCTAAATATTCATAGCCAACCCATGCTTGCAATCTGGCATGGCAATGTTAACTGTTAGCCAGTTGTTTCTAGGAAATTTGTATTAAATTATATCTCCAAATATGCAGCTAAATCTGAGAAGAAATCAAAAAATTACCTTGATATGTTGAAAAGGCTTGTAAATACAAATATAGTTGAGGATAAAACACTACTTTCATATCAAAAATTCATGATCAATATCCTTGTGGAGGGTGACATCTCTACACAAGAGACATTCCATATGTTACATAATTTTCCCCTTGTCACTTCAAGTCGACAATATGTTCACTTGAATGTTGGAAAAAAGGCATGGTTTCGTATAAACAAATATGATGCTGATGAAGGACTACCAAAAATTTATATTCATTGCTCTATGCAAAGGCCTCTAGAACTAGGTGTTGTATCCCTAATTGACTCAATCCACTTATACACACATTTAGACTAGCGCAAAAAGGACAGATGGAAATCAAGACACCATCCTACAATTGTTATTGTGTACCCCTTGTTCAAGGCTATTCCCCTTGAAGATACAAAAATATTTGAGACATTTTGTTGGACTAAGCTTATGCTATAAAAACCTTTCAAAAATATATGCACAAATATAGGTATTTCCAAACAAGACATAATACAAAATTAATCAAACTAAGGTATATAAGATGGAATTAAATTAAATACAAAATTAAATTGGAATTAGGGAATCATCTTACTACTCTTGCTTCCGTGTCAATAACATTACTATCCTGAATAAACTTTCTCCCCCTATCGCTACTGCCTTTCTACACCGGTCGAATGAATAACCCATATCCCTCTTTGAATTGTCGTTCCTCCGTTATTTACAACATTTTTAGTTTTTTTTCTCATATCTCATTAAATCCTTCCCATTATCATGCCTTACATCAGCATTATAGATAGAATCATTTAGGGATCCCCTGCTCAACTAAAACTCGACCAAATTCCTTCCATGGTATTTCCCCCAAAATCCCCCTAATTTTTTCCGCCCCCCCTGCAATTCAATAACTGACAAGTAATAAATTTAGAATCCTAACTGACCTATTCATTTTTCCCCATTAATTTTTCTATTTATTACTTATAACTGCCCACTTGCAATTTTTATTTATTGTAATATTACATTATAACTATGTTTATTTACAAATGTATTTATATTTATTTATTAACTATAGCGCTGCAAAATAATTGATTTTATCATAAACTATGATTACATATTTTATATTTACTTGCCACGAGTACCTTATTAATTTAATAGTTTTATTTCAATGCAACAAATAATCAAAATAGCATTTATCAATCAAATAAGCCAAATACTAAACAACACCAAATCACAAAGCATGGTCAAAAGCAAGACCAACTGACAACACTGGAAGGGTGAATCATGGAGGGGCACTACAAGAATGGAAGCTATAAGGATGTTCTTGGAATTTTCCACTCATAAAAACTTTAAGGTCTATCGATGGATGTCAAGTCAACTTTTTTAAATGGTGAGCTAGAAGAAGAAGTTTATATGAAACAACTGAAAGGATTTCAATTAACAAATCAACCGGATATGGTGTGTAGATTGAAGAAATATTTATATGGGTTGAAGCAAGCTCCTAGAGCTTGGTATGCAAGGTGAGACAAGTGTTTGATTCAACAAGGTTTTAACAAAGGTACAGCAAATAGTAATTTATACTTTAAGATTGAAAAAAAAAAAATCTTGATTGTAGTTGTGTATGTTGATGATATTATCTTTGGAGGAAATGAAAGTATGTGCAAGATGTTTTCGGAAGAAATGCAAAAAGAGTTTGAAATTTCTATGTTTGGGGAGATGAATTTCTTTCTTGGGCTATAGATTAATCAAATAGAGAAAGAAATTTTCATATCACAATCTAAGTATGTGAGAGAGATGTTGAAGAATTTTGGGATGGATGGTTCCAAACCGGTAAGTACTCCTATGGTGACTGGATGTAAATTGGGAAAAGATGATGATTCACCTAAGGCTTATTAGAGCAAGTATAAATCTATGATTGGCGGACTATTGTATTTGACTGCTAGTAGACCGGATATCATACATGCTATCTATCTTGTGGCTAGATTTCAAGAAGATCCTAAGGAAACACATGTTGCTATTGTTAAAAGAATATTCAGATATTTGAATGGCACTCTAGATTATGGATTGTGGTATCCTAAATATACTAACTTTACACTTAGTGCCTATACAAATGCATAATGGGTTGGATGTGTAGATGCCAAAAAAAGTACAAGTGGTGGTGCATTCTTTCTTGGATGCAGATTGGTGGCGTGGTTGAGTAAGAAGCAAGATTCAGTCTCCTTGTCTACTCAATGTTATCAAGTTTCCACAATCCATAATGATAAATGCTAAGTTGATTTATGGATTTGATTGTGTGAAATATTTTTGCATCAACGTTTTGCTAGGAGCGGATGGTCCGAGACACACCGGTTCATTTTGCATGGGGGCCTGCTCTCCTAGCTTCATTGTACAAAGACCTCCTTGAGTATGTTTACATGGACAACAGAGCGTTGGGAGAAGGGGTGACCCTTCTTCACATCTGGGTGTGGGAGCACATTCTCATGCTACCGGCCCACATGTCATTCTTCACCTGATAAATGCATGATCCCCCGCCGTGTTGATGCAGGCGCGGTGTCCCTTCCACAATAACATCAAAGGAGCGAGATCCCCATTGAGGAGGGTCTTGGATGAGGTGGAATTACCGAGACTCCTATCTTTGGTCATCCCCGATGGGTCGACGATTCCCGACCGATAAGTTCTATTGCCACCAGGATCGGTTTATGTAGGGGCGGGAGCACACTATGCTCGAGAGGTACCTACCTGGGCGCGTGCAGCGTCAATTCGAGGATCAGTTTAGCTAGCGTCAGTTCGATCAGATGTCTTCACTCGCACCATGACATAGGTTTCATGGGGGTGGTACATTCCTGCTTCAGAGGCAGTGGACAATTTCTGACAGCTAGTAGCCTGACCATGGGCTTATGATAAGGGGCTAGCATATTCAGGCACCACTCAGGCCTACAAGGATTGGTTTCAACCTTCGATCCGGTTGATGATTCCAGGTATAGTCCCAAATGTGCAGAGAGTCAGAGGCAGAGAGGAAGGACAAGGATAGAGGGATGAGATTCAACCGGACCCACCATTAGTGCCTCCAGTCCAGCCAGATCAGGGAGATGTGCACATATAGTACCAACAGCAGGTGCCACCAATCCCACCACCATGAGTGAAGGATCTTCTTCGGGTGCAGCCATGGGTATAGCCAGTAGAACAGGTAGATGCACAGGATACCTTGATTGTGCAGTTGTAGGCCTAGGTCTAGGCTGTGACAGTTGAGAGAGATTAGGTGAGGGCCGAGAGAGAGCAGCTCAGGGCTGAGAGGGATCAAGCCATACAATAGAGACAGGTTGTAGAGCTACAAGTAGCCACAGAGCTAGGCAGGAGACAGTACCTAGAGAGCATGGCAACCTCCTCCTCCCAGGGTACAGTGTCAGTTCGGTCCTACAAGGATGTCATCCGAGAGGCAGAGTATTATTGGCGGTTTTATCACGAGGTCGTACCCAGAGCAGAGCAGGTACCAGAGTACTTAGAGCAGGCCAGCCACAGACCAGCAGAGGGTCACGGTGATAGAGGTGAGGGAAGCATTCATAGGGACAAAGCATGATCGAGACATACGATACTTCTTGTGCCTTATGGGCTCATTTTTTATAGCCCGATGGGCCTTTTGTACTAATTGACACATATGTACAATGATCTAACCATTTTTTTACTATGATAGTTGTGTTACTTGATGATGATATATATATGAGCCGATGATTATTTTCATGTGATGTGATGTGTTCTCTTTATTTATGCATGTATGGTTCTACTTCTATATGTTATGGATGCATTTATTTTTAATGATGTATGCATTATGATTATGACTAACAAATCTATATTATGTCACCTTATGATATGGAGATGTATTTATGTGATGTGCAATGATGTTATCTATATGATGATTTATTTATGTTGATGCAAATGGGATAATCTAATATGTGATATGGATTTTAATATGTAAAATGATATGATCTATGGTGTACATGCGCAATGATATGTGACTTATATAAATGATTATGAATGTATATACATTTTTTTTGTGATATATTTCGTATGTTTATGTTTATGTGGAATGATTTATGCAATGAATGATTTATGATGCTATTTATGAGATGGTAAATATGAATGTGATGGTCGTGATATGATGCGAATGAGATGGTGTAATGCAAATGAGATAGTTTTATGAGATGCTTACAATAACAAATGCTATTATCCTAAACATATTGAATGATGATGTAATGTATGTGATGTATTTAATAGGATGCCATGATATGTTAATGCAAAGTGATATGATGATGGGTAATGTGATATGAACATAATGTGATGAGATGATATCATGATATTTATGCGAGTATGTATGCAAATGAATTAAATGCCTATATACTTATTTTTTATGAGATGTTTTCATGAATGCTATGTTATGCAAGGATAAATGCAATGTTATGTAATGAATGAAATGCAATAAAATGGATGCACCTATCTGTGAGAAATGGTTATGACAACATGATTCAAATGTAATGCATGTGTTTTCTATATGATATGTTTATGCAATATGCTAATGATTTGTGGATGTAGGATCGATGATGATGATGATGATGATGAACAACTGTCATAGTACCGTGTTAGCGTGATGAGCAAGAAAAGAAGAGATCATATGCAAATGATGATGATGATGATTACTTGCCGAGGAATTGGGATTTTCAAAGGTCCAAATTTTCTTATGTTTGATAACACACGTGGTACGATGCATCAAGGTATAGAAAACCAGGATGGTGTTGTACCTAGTGTGATGGACTTTGACTTGAAAAGAAAATAGGAGTATTCTTGTTCACACCTAACATATGGAAACCTTGCTAGGATGTACTTTAGAAGTTTCAAACACCTCGGACCAAAACATGGAAAGGTAAACCTATCCATGCAATAGTCAACAAGTTTTCCTAGGCCTCCTCCCTACATACCTAACAAAGCAAGTATTCATCAAGGTCATATTACAAGAACATCCAACAAGCATAATAGACAAAAAGATAATGATCATTGCCCCATTCCTATCTCTCTAAATCCTTCATTTGGATATCATTGAGAGGTCCTTGGAATGAGCACAAATAAGATAAGTCCAAAGATAAAGATAAAGCACACTAACAAGTTGATGTTCTTAAATACCGCTAACCAAAAGGGAATGTGTTTTTAAGGATAATAACTAAAACTATTGCCAAAAGATAATGCCCATTGTAGGAAGGATACACCCTAGGACATGTTAGTGGATGGCGAAACATCATTTCATTTATCCAAAGTGTTCTTTCTAATAAATAATTCCCATTGTAGGAAGGATTCATCCTAGGACATGATGTTATCAGATGATTGATATGGGACTATTTGGATGATGGACTATCAACACAAAGAATTGACCAACTTGTTTACATACTGATTTAAACCTGAGACTTGAAGTTTTTGAGTTTTTACTTTTCACCTGCTAGACTTGTTTCTAACTGTTTCACCAAAGGTTGAGGATGATGATCAGTTTATTATGGATGGTGTTACTACAAGTGCAAGCGAGATGAGATGGATGTATTTTTTCAAATATTTGGATGTTTTTTATGTTTTGAGGCTATTTTTGGTATTTTTTGAGGTTTTCAAATATTTTTATTTTTTTTTTTTTCCAATTTTTTTAGATTTTTCTAAGATTTTGACCACAAGACTAACATAAAGACCTATCCTAGGGGCCTCAGGGGCTCATCAACAGATTAGCCTTGCCTACGTTATACATGTAGAGACCACGTAGTTTGACTAACGACTTGACCAATTTACAGATGAAGATATACATGATGAAATGTCAACTTATTATGATAGAATCCTAAAGGACTGACCTAAATGTCTCGGGGCATGATCAAAGATCAACCTTGCCTACATTCAAGCTCTGAGATGATGTAGTTCAACAAAATGACTTTTCTTTTGACTTTTTGACTTGTTTTTGGGTTTTTGATATGTTTTGATGTTTTTAGATTTTTTGATGTTTTTGGATTTTTTGATATTTAGGACTTTAAGAATATACATGAATCCAATCCGATGAGAGCATGCCCCTAGCATGATGCAATAGACTACTCCGATAAAGGCAGGACAAACTGAACTTGGCGATGAGCCGAGTAGTACTAGGAGGAATCATGATACAAAAATAGGACCAAGCTATGGTGCGGATGCGAGTGGATGAGTGATGGATGGAGACACGAATGTGATGGATGATGGAAGCGAAATGGATGGATGATGCAGAACAAGCCATAGAGATCTTGGTGGATGGAAAGTGCTTATTTACAAAAGGTTCCTATTTTCCAAGTTTTCACCAAGGTACTTGCCCAAAGTGCCACCAAAGTGGTTTTCACTAGAGGACGATTTTTCTCTTTACTATTTTTTATCATTTTTCTGATTTTTTTGGATTTTTTTTTTATTTTTTTGTTGTCACCAAGACGCCTGTTTAACAAGTTTTCGCCAAAGTAACCATTTTTTAGGACATTTTCTAATTTTTTTGGACTTTTTGGTTCTATACCTTGAAATATTTAGGCATAAAACTTTTTGACATGGGAGTTATTCATAGGCTCCTATAGAGATTCCCCTTCAGGTGTTGATAGCTGATATGCCCCTGATTTGTAACTTGTTGTTATGACGAATGGTCCCAACCAATTGGGTTCAAACTTGCCTTTGCTACTTGGGTTTGGGACATTTTTTTTATTCTCCTTCAATACCAATTCTTCGACTTGGAACGTCTTGCTTCTAATTTTCTTATTGTAGCTCCTTTTGAGTCTATCCTGATAGACTTGCAAATGATTCAAAGCATCTATACATCGCTCATCCAGTAGCTACAGCTCATTTAGTCTTGATACCCGGTACTCTTCATCTGTGATGAGGTTTTGCAGTGATATCATGAGGGATGGGAGCTCGATCTCAATGGGGAGTACAACTTCTGATCCGTAGACCAGGGAGAAGGGGGTGGCACTGGTGGGTGTGCGGATGTTGGTTCAATAGGCCCAGAGGGCGGGATTAAGCTGTAAATGCCAGTCACGACCTGCATCATTGACAGTTTTCTTGAGGATTTTCATAATGGTCTTGTTTGTAGCTTCTACTTAGCCATTTCCTTGGGGATAGTACAGGGTGGAGAAACAATGTTGGATTTTGAATTTTTGCATAAGCGATGATCCTCCTGATTCTTGAATGGTGTGCCATTATCTGAGATAATGGCTTGTGGGACATCGTAACGACAAATGAGGTAGTTCAGGATAAACTTTGAGATCTACTTTCGAGTTATGTACATCATGGGTATGGCTTCCACCCACTTATTAAAGTACTCCATTGCGGTTATGATGAATTTATGTCCATCAGATGAAGTCGAAGTTATCTTTCCAATGAGATCGAGGCCCCATTGTGAAAAAGGCCATGGTGTGAAGATAGGATGAAGCTCTTGAGCTAGAGCATGGATGAGGTCCCCATGCTGTTGATATTGTAGACACTTTATGGCATAATCATGTGCTTCCCTTTCCATTGTGGGCCAATAATACCCCATCCTTAGCAGTTTCTTAGCTATGGGCATTCTGCTCGAGTGTGAACCACAAATACTGTTATGTACTTCAGTTAGAGCGGTTAATGCCTCCTCAACATTTAGGCAGTGTAGTAGGGTTCCTTCTATGCTTCTACGATATAGGACCATATCTCCCAGGATGATAAATATAGATGTCTTTTTTACAAAGGTTCGTTTTAGGTTTGAAGGTAAATCGGCAGGTATGACTCCTATGCGAAGGTATGTATAGATGTCATGGTACCAAGGATCACCAAGACCAATGATTTCACACACGTATTCTGATTATGGTACCTCGAATACAGGCACAAGAAGCTGTTCTATCGGGAATTCATATTTTGGAACATTGTTGGGGATGTCCAGTAAGGACCCAATTGTTGCCATGGCATCTGCTGCTCTGTTGTTGGCTCTAGGAATTTGCTCAAATGTGATTTCAATGAAGGATTCTTTTAGAGTCTCCACCAATTTCTTGTATGGAGTGAGCTTTTCGTCCTTGGTTTGCTATTCATCATTCACTTGATTTATGATCAATTGAGAATCCTCGTATACCCTGAGAGGTATGATATTCCACTGCACTGCTATTCTGAGACCTATGGTTAAGGCCTCGTATTCTGCAATATTATTAGTGCAAGGAAATGCCAGTTTATAAGACCTTGTTATGCAATCCCCCTATGGAGTGATAAAGAATATGTCGGCTCATGATCCATGTTGTGTGTATGAACCATCAAAGTATAGTTTCCAATGGTCAGCTACATTGAGATTAAAAATGGATTCATCAGGAAATTATGAGATGAGAGGGTTCTCTCAATAGATTGGTGCCTCTACTAGTTGATCTGCAATAACTTGACCTTTGATTGCTTTTCGTTCAACATACTCAATGTCGTACTCTGACAATATCATCACCCATTTGGCCATTCTTTTCGTGAGCATTTCCTTTGATAGTAAATATTTGAGGGGATCAATTTTGGCGATAAGCTTTATCTTGTGTGCCAACATGTAATGTATGAATATTTGTGATGCAAACACTACTGCTAGGAATGCCTTCTCGATGAATGAATAGTTTAGTTCATGCCCAACCATTATTCTGCTTCTATAGTAGATAGCCCATTCCATTCCATTTTCGTCATGCTGAGCTAGGAGAGCTCCAAGGCCTGATGTTGTTGCTGATACGTATAAGATCAATGGTTTCTTTGGGATGGGGGGCATTAAGACTAGTGGTGCTAGTAGATATTATTTGATTTTGTTAAATGCCTCTTCACAATTGGCATCCCATTTGTACACTACTCCCTTGTGGAGTAGGTGAGAATATGGGTTCTATTTATCTGCCAGTTGTGCTATAAATCTTGGAATGGATTGAAGTCTACCTTGTAGGCTTCTCAATTGTTTTAATGTCTTTGGTGCTTCCATTTCGAGGACACTTTTAGTGGATCTACCTTGATACCCCTCATTGACACTATATATCTTAAGAGCTTTCCTGATTGTATGCCAAAGATGCACTTCTTTGGGTTTAGTCTGACCATGTACTACTCCAGTCTATCAAAGATGGCACTTAGGGTTGCTATGTGATCTTTTCTCTTTCTGGACTTAGCTATAATGTCATCAACATAGTCTTTGATTGTCTTATGAATCATGTCATGGAATATCAATGTCATGGCCCTTTGATATGTTTCTCCTGTATTCTTTAAGCCGAATGGCATCATGTTCCAACAGTATGTCCCCCATGGACAAGTGAAAGTTGTCTTATGTTGGTCCTCCTTAGCTATCATGATTTGATTGTACCCTGAGAATCTGTCCATTAGTGACAACATCTCATGTCCCGCTGTCATGTCTACTATCATGTCAATGTTGGGAAGCGGGAAGTCATCTTTTGGACATGCCTTGTTCAAATATCTCAATTTTGTGTAGATTCTAATGGCTCCATCAGGTTTTGAAATAGGTACCAAGTTTGATACCCATTCTAGATAATTTATCAATCGGATGAATCTTGCATCTAACAACTTTTTTAGCTCCATTTTGACCAATAAGGTGATTTGAGGATGCATTTTTTGAAGCTTTTGTCTAACAGGCTTCACCTTTGGATATACTACTAAGTGGTGGACTATGGTTTCTGGATCAAGGCCTGGCATGTCAGCATAACTCCATGCAAATTTTATCTGTCTTTCCTTTAGGAAAGCTACTAGGAGCTCCTGTCCTTGTGATAGTAGTGACTCTGCGTAGAATGTGATATATGGGGTCTCCTATGTTCCTAGGTTGACCAGATTACATTTTTCTGCCAAGACTATTGACTTTTCCTGATGAAGAGATCTTAAAGGAAGATTGAATCCCCCATCCTTGGGTGCCTCAGAGAGGTTTTCACCATTGCATGCATCCTTTCTTTTTACTTTTCTCTGATCAGAGAGTGCCACAGTGTGGTTTTCACTCAAGGACTTGGATATTATTCTTAAATTTTCACTTTTGCAACTAAGGGATTCAATTGTTTCCCCATAATAAGCATGTGTATCTAGCTCTATTATGAACCCTACTTTATGGTCACCCTCTGGAATGTTATCCCGCAGTCCCATGAATTCTGAGAGCGCCTCATTGTTTTTGAATGTATCAAGAACTGGTGGTCCTCATTGGTCGTAGTCGATGAGTTGGGGATATACTAAGCGGATCTCATTATTTTGTTGGTTTGGTTCAAAGGATAGGGTACTAATCATGCAAAGAGTGGTATCCTCAAAAAGCCTAGGTAGATTGGATGTGGGATCCTCGTCATCATTGCTACTACAAATGTCAATTATAAAGTTACCTATGATTCTACCTGTGGATACTGGTAAGCATACTTCTACTGCAATTGCCTAAGGAGGAATATTAATCGTTCTAACCAAAGGACTTCGGCTACGTATGGTTATACTCATAGGGGTACATCCAAGGCCAAGGTTTGTTATTGGTCGCATCTCTGGCATGATAGGTATTATGAGCCCATTGTCATTTTGTCCCAATCTTTGATTTATGTCATAGCCCATTACGAGCATCATTTGCAGACCCTTGCTTCCATTATCCATTGGTAATTCTGATATTGGTCTTTCATCTTGATATAGCATATGTGATGGATCTACCTCAATAATCTCCTAGCCAAGGTCTCCCCATCTTGTGAATTTGGGATAGTCTTTAGGAGACGTTTGTGATGTAGAAGCTTGATTTTCTTATGGACGACCCCGTGATCTAGGAGATTGTGGTAACTCTCCTACCACAAAAGAATTGTTAGGGAGCTTGCAGCTTCCACAACTCTCATCCTGGATGATTAGCTTAATGTCAGAAATGGTGGGAATGGTGGGAGTGGCAGGTGTCTTTGTCTCAAAGGTGGATGTAAGGGTGGCAAGATCAACATATGGTGTGGATGGGCCCTCATCATTTTTTGGTACTTGGGGGATTTTATAATACTTTGCTTCAAGATTTTTGCAATAGGAGAAGGGTTTGGGATCTCCATGGACAGTAACTTCTTGTCCATTATGTGTAAATTTCACACATTGGTGGAAAGTTGACATGACTACTTTCATCGCATGGATCCATGGGCGTCCTAGAAGGATGTTATACGGCAAGTCGAGGTCCAAGACCTGACAACTAGTTTCCATGATGGTGGGACCTACTTGAATAGGTAGTTTTATTGTGCCCTGAGAAATTCTTTCTTGGTCATCATATGCTCTTATCTTGATACCCTTTCCTTTTTCTATAGAATCTTTTGATATTTTCAACTGCTTGATGAGGCTGAGAGAACAGATATTCAAACCCACACCTCCATCCACCAAAACCCTTTTTATTTTTCTCTTATGTACTATGGCTTCCAAGTGAAGTGCAGGGTTGTGAGATGGTTGAGAAGGGAAATCTTAGTTAGAGAATGTAAGAAGATTGGGCGTAATGATTTTTTTGACCATAGCTTGGAATTGCTTCGCATCAAGATCTGCAGGGACAGTGGATGAGGCCATTGCTTCTTCAAGGATTTTCTTATGGGCCAATGAGATTTTTAATAACTCCATGATGGAGATTTGTGTTGGCATTCACTTAAGTTGATCTATGACATTATAGCCATTAGGAACGGATCTAGATGCAAGGACTCTGTCTGGCTGGGATGATCCTACGATAGTAACTTTTCCACCTTTTGTGGTGACTCCACAATCTTCAGCATGGGCTCCTTTGATGGTGATGACCATGTAGCTTTCATCTAGGGAGGCAACAACTATTTCATACACATGATTTACGTTTGAGTGGGTACCTTTCCCTTTATCTTTTTGATTCCCTTTGTTGCCATGATTCGGCATCGGATTCGTGTATATCTTAAGATCCTGATTTCCTGTAGGTTGTTCCATGTTTATGATTCTTTTATCGATAAGGTCTTGAACGATGTTTTTCAATCTCATGAAACTATTTGTGGTATGGCCTTTGATTTTATGGAATTCGCAAAGTTGATTCTCATTATACCAAGGAGGTTTCACATCCGATTCTTGGTAATTTTTAAAGGTGGATGCTTTGATGAGTTTTTCGTTGATCAACTTTTTCATTATGTCCTCAAGTGGTTCCCCCAAAGTTGTGTATTTTCGCTTGGGATAACTCTTGCGTTGGGGTGGTCCTATTTGCTCATTAAGATTATTGATTGTTGGATTGTTTTTTGGTTGGTATGTTGTGTGATGATTGTTTTGGTGTTGGATTTGGATTTGTGGTGTGGGTTTATTTTGGCAAGGAGCACTAATGACCACCTTGGCGTCAACAACACCATCATTGATAACATTTTTGTTTCTTTCCCATGTGCAGGGTTTGTCATTGTAGTTAGAAGGTGGGCGGTTATTTTTTTGTTTGGGGTATGAGGTTGATCTTGTAGGTTGTGTCATAAAGGCTCTTTCGATACTAAGCGCCTTGGGGATCAACTAGTCATATGGGGCTATCCCTTGAACCTTGATATGAAATGCGAAGAGGCCATCAAGGTTGGCTATAATGGTACAAACGTTTTGTTCTTCTAGCATGGTCCACTTCCTCTGATTGGCCTTGGATTGCCATCATTGTAGGAATGAGGCGAATGATTCACCCTTTCCTTGTTTCAAAGCTGAGAGCTCTTCTAAACTAACATCTATTGCAATGTTGCAAGCATAGTTTTTTTATGAATGTGTCTATAATTTCTTGGAATGTCCTAATGCCTTAAGGTAAGCGAGAGAACCATTCCATAGTGTGGCCTGCCAAACTCCTAGGGAATAGTTGCATCAGATAAGTATCGTCATATGTGACTTCCATTCAATGAACCTAGAATTCCCTGATGTGATCTTCAGGGTTTCCCGTCCCTCGATAGTTGTCAAATTTGGGGATTTCAAATCCCCTGGGGAATGGTTTCATTACTAGGATCTGATCAAATGGATACAGACACAAGTTGCTTGGTTTCTTTGTTGTGCGCCCTAATTGAAGATCAAGCATTTGTTGTGAGAGCAACCTGATTTGTGTCATCACATCATTTTGTAGATCAGGGGGTGGGATGAAATTGTTTTGGGGTGTTTCAACCATGGGTTGGATGGGTGGGTTGGTTGGTGTGTTTTTTTACATGTTGTTCGATGGTATATGTATGTTTTGTCAAGCTAGGTAGGCTTCCACCTGTTGTTGTATGAACAATGCCTGTTGTTGATCTTGTTGTTGATGTGCTAATATTTGTGCTTGTTATTGCGCTTGTTGTTGTTCTTGCTCATGTTCCAACAATGCTTGTTGTTGGGCTGCCAATTCAACTACTTCTTGTTGCTCTTGATATTGTTTTATTACTTGTTGATATGCTTGCAATTGTGCTGCTTGTCTTTGTGCAAGAAGTTGTGCTTGTGCTTGTGCTTGTTGTGCTTTGTATTGGGCATTTGCTTGAGCTTGAGCTTGTTCTTGCACTGCTTGTTGTTGTAATAAATCTTGTGCTTGAGCAGTCTTTTGTGCTTATAATGCTTACAATCCTTGAGCAGCTTGGAGGCTTGTTGTCATTGTTGTTGCAATAAAGCTTGGGCTTGCGCGGTGTGTTGCACTTGTAATGCGGCTTGTGTAGCTTGGGCGGCTTGCGCAACTTGAGCGGCTTGCTAAGTGGATAGTTGTGTAGCTTTTTGTTTTTGCACTTGTTGGTATCCCCTTTTAAAAGTAGCTTGTAATGCCGCATTGTATTGACTTGATGTGGTGGAAGTTGGTGGCGGTGGGGGTGGTGGTGGATTCGGAATAGTGTTTGATAATGTCATTTTGGAGTTTTGAGTGATGGATGGTGGTATCAATGTGGTTGTTTGAGTGATAAGCAATGTTGTTGATGTGATTAGTCCTTGAGAGACCATACCTTGTGATGTTAAGGGGGTGTTTGATGATTTTGCAATTGTTTGTGCATTTTTCATCTGTTGTTGCGATATCAACAACAAGTTTTGAGTGTTTTGCATAATGATTTGATTGATATTTGGGATGTTGGTTTGATTTATACTTGGTAGAGGGGAAAGCCCTAAACTGAGGAGTGATGTGGATGATGATGGTAATGGTGGGAGAGGTGGAAATGTGAGGGCGTGAGTTCTTGCAAAACTTTTGTCATGTCAAAGATGCCTCGTGGTCCGAACATGTCTCCTTCCTCTTGCGAACTTGTGAGGGGAGGATTTTAACGTGTTGCGTAAAAAAATGATGATGATGGGTCATGATGGAAAGTGAGAGGAACATTCTTATGTAATGGTTTTCAGGTATTTTTTGTTCTAAGGTGGTGTTTGCATCCAAGTTTTGATTATTAACAAGGGGGTGTGTTTGGATAGCTTTGAGAAATGCATTTCCCTTATTAACATTGGGTTGGATTAGAGCAAATGATGTCGTGATCTACGGAATGTTTTGAGTGATATTGTGGGATGGGGGTGTGGATGAAATGGGAATGGTGGATGAAATTGGAGGAAAAGATGTTTCTATTATGGTGCTTACGTCAAAATCTAAAGGTAATTTGGCCCCTTGTTTTGCTAGTTCAAGCATGTATAATAAAGGGTTGAGCCTCATCATGATGTTGATGATTTTATGGTTCTCTATATTTTGGAGCATTTCAGTTATTTCTTTGTGAGACATCCCAAAGGTAAGGTCCTCTCCTTGGGTTTCCTCTTGTGTATTTTTGGATGATGAGATGGTCAAAGGATTTCTTGATTCGGTGGGATTTATTTCAACGTTTGTTTGGCTAAGATCACTTAAGTGGGTGTTTCTTTGTTGGCTTCCATGCTCTTCTTGTATTGAGACCTAGTTTGAACCATAAAACAAGGATCAATTTTCAAGAGTAGGAGAGATGAATCTCTTGATTCTTTGGATTGATTTTTATTTTATGTCCAAAGTAGAAAATTTTAGGATATCTTGAGGATAGAAAGGTGATATGATGATGATACAAGGGATGGATGGTGTGGATGTTTTGGTTTTTGATAAATCTTGAAAGAGATAGTAGGCTTTTAGGACTTTTGGATATGTTGCGGATTTTGATTTTGATTTGATTTTGGATTTGGGATTTGTCCTTGATTGATTGGTTTTGGTTGTTTTTTTATTTTGAACAAATAGACCCTAAGATGTTGGATGATTATCTAAGGGATAGATTTGTTCAAAGAATGATAATTTGAATATGTGCGGGGAGAAGGATGCATCTACCCACACCTATTCAAACAAGATGATAGTTTCACTAAGCATATGAAGAAGGATTCATCTACATATACTAAGATAAACAAAATGATTTTGATAACTTTGACTAAGCATATGCAAAAGGATGCATCTACACATACCTAGCCAAAGGTGATTTTGATAATGTTTTCAAGGATTTAGTCTCAAGGATTTTTGATGAATTTTGATTTTGCCAAAAATCCTAACATTAAGGATGATTTCAAGATTTTCCAAAAGGTGATGATGTGATGATGTTTGTTTTAATGTTTTGAAGGATGGATGAAAAAAGATTTTAATTTTCCTTTGATCCCAAGATGGGCCTAAAAAAGATACTTTGTTTGCCTAGACCTAGGTATTGAAGAGCATACAATGCCTCTATAGACCTTTGTAACCAAGAAATGATTCCATTTGAACATACATTTTCAGATTTCCAACCAATGATTTTTACTTTGGGATTTGGACTTTTTGAGAATCGTGAGTCTTCAACACACATGAAAGCTCATTTTTCTTAGCTTTTCTTAATGGCTTTATTTTACCAAAAACACTCTCTTTGATTAAGTTTTCAAACTAAGATGTCCAATGTCTTAATTTCTTCAAACCCCAAAAGTTATGTTATGTGGAAATTCGATGAACTTAAGGCAAGGGTTTACCTATTTTTTACTTAAATAGACAAATCGAGATGTAATCCAATGTTTAGAAACCTCTAAGGATGTGAATCCCAAGGGCAAGCAATAACATATGGATTGATTCAATGGTATTTGTCTCCAAAAGGGTTTGAAATTTGGATGATGATGTTAAGTGTTTGTTTTCAATATTTTTTCGATCAAGCAATGCATTTTGTAACCCAAGAATAAGTACAATCTTATGGATGTGTAAGACAATATTTTTTGGATTCCCACTTGGACAAGTCCAGCTACACTTATCTTTAGTGAATGGTTAGATGCTTGACCCCACTGGCTCCCCTCCATGGCACTCACTTATATGGGGCATCCAAGCATCAACACCCATGAAACTCCCATGGCATGTTTTCTATTTATACTAAAAGACCGCAAAAGTGTGGGGTGGCTTCAGAATGACCATTCTTGCACCAACAAATAGATTAAAGGATTTTGGAAAATTCTAGCACATGGGTTTTAGTAAGTACTTTTTGTTCATGGAGATTGACCCATACAGAAAGATTCCCCTTTTGTATCCATCTTGTGGGAATCAACCACATGAATTGGTGTTTACTCCAATACCCACATTTATATACCGGTTGGAAATAATCTTGGCTTTAGAGTGTTACCAGTTGAGTCTTTTGCTTGGGTGAGTACTTTTTCCCCAAGGCAGGCCCTCTAGGATAAACAAAAGTGAATAAGGAACAATATTCGTAACTTGATCAATCCTTGTTGGCAACAAAGAGAATATACACAACAATGCCCCTACTCACACTCGCACAAGATTTTGTTCAAGTTTTAAACCAAAATCAAAGTGTGGAGGTGATTACTTTGTCTCAACCTAAAATCATGAAAAAGGCCTTTTGATTCTCAAGATCGCTATAAAGCATGAGAGAAGCGCATAGGTCCTTTTTCAATGAGGTTAGTTCAAGTAAGCCTTCACAACACAAAGTTGCACTTGTTCTTTTTAAATCCTCAAAGAAAAATGTGAGTTCTTTTTCAGCACCAAAAGACAAATGATAGACACTTTGTTCAATTTGTTAACCAAAGAAACAAACTCTAGTGTGTTGTGATCCTAATGTTCATTTTAGCCTTTTGCAAGAAATGGAAGGATTCTTTTTAAACCCAAATGAAAACTAGTGTCCTAAGAAAGAAGTGATAACAATTCCTTAAAAGTGTTAACCAAACACTAAAGTGTTTAAAAACACTTTGATTTGATGAAACATACCCTCATGCTTGTCCTTTCTTCGTTCTCGATTTCCAACCTACAAGGAAAAAAAAATAGTCAAATTCTAGAAAATACAGAGACCAAAAAGCAGAAAACAAATGAAAAATTAATCATTAATCAAAGAGCACATGCTAAAATTAAATTTCTCCTTTTTACTCCCTTCCAGCGTCGCAACTCGTAACTGCGTCGTAGTTTTATTTCTAAGCGATGCTCTCACAGCGTCGCTTTCCAATCAGCATCGCTCTGTGTCGGGACATAGAGCTCAACTACATCACACTTTTCGCCCAACATCGCTGTTTTCTTCCAACGTCGTAGTTTGATATTTTTGAAAATTTATGTGAATCAACGAGTCCAGCGACAGAGTTTATAATTCAAATTTTCTTGGTGCGACGAGTCCAGCATCACACTTTGAGTCTCCCGTAGTGCTATATAGCGACATTGAAGAGATAGTAGTGACAAAACACCGACACTAAGCTCCTAGCGTTAGAATTTTCTATGTATGAGCAAAAAACACAAAAAAAATGGGAAAAAGTGATAGAGAATGATATCCAACCCTCCTTCTAGCACCAAATGTGTGAACCCCAATCCTAGTACCTAAAAAACAACAAGAATAAACAAGTTAAACAAGAGATTGCAAGCTAAAACAAGGATTCCCCATGAAATCCATTTACAAACTCAAAGTAGGAAAGAAAACAATGAAAAGCATGATAAAGAGAACAAAATAGATTGAATCCTAATTTAAGTGTGCAAACTCATGATCCCATGGGGGAATTGGTGCCAATTTGATGTAAAAATTGGCCCTTTCCCAATTCCTAAGATGCAAGCTTGGTATGTTGATTGAAATTGATCCACTTTGTTGATGAAGGATGAGAGCTCCAAGCCAAAAATATGCAAAAACCTAGCTAAGAACTCAATGATGATGGATGAAAAATGGCTAAATATTTTATCATAATAACTTTACTCAAATTGTGGATGATCAAATGAGGATATGAGGTCTTTTATTTATATAATGTCAAGATGGATGAACGTCTAAATTTGAACAATGTGGGACTAACATTCATCCAATGGCATGATGCCACTTGCCAAGCTATGAATGGATGGAGGATGTGCAAGATTTGGGGATTGTGCCAATAAATGCATAATTTTGAAATTCAAATTTTTTGAAATGACTTGGAAGAGGGAAGGGAAAATGCAATAAATGCCACTTGGCTCAAGGAAAAGGACATGTAAGATGAAGTTATTGCCTTGTTGGATGTACATGTTGACTTGGAATTTTTGAATTCAAATTGAGAGAATATTCTGAAAGTGCCTTGTGAGGAAAATAGAGATTTAATAAATGAATTAAATCTATTTTCATGTGCAACTTGCATTATCTAGAGGATGGGACATGAGATGTGATTAAATTAATCAAGGGTTAATTAATTTAATGAGAGAGGTTAGATGATGTGACCTATTTGACTCAAAATTATGGATTTATTTAAATCAAATAAGAGAGGAATATGACAAGAGATTAATTAAATAAGGATTTTGATTTATTTAATTAAAAGAGATGGTGTTAGATTAAATCAAATAAGGTTTTAATTTATTTAATTTATTGGATAGACTTTAGAGATTTAATTAAATAGGGATAATTAGATCAGATGAATTGATTTAATTAACAAGAGAGTGACTTAATTAGACAAAATGATTTATTTAATTAAGGGATGAAATTTGATGATTTTAATCGGATAAGGAGATTTGATTAAATGGTTAGACAGAGGGATGATTTAGGAAGAAACGATGTTAGTAGTCAGGATCAGATACACAATGTCAATCAGTATATTTTACATGTCTACACAAACAACAAATGAGTCAAATGTTCAAAGGGTACTTCTGTAGATTAAAATTGTTGTGTGAATATTTGCATGGTGAATTTAAAACAAATTATATTGCTAAGAATAGAGAACCCAACAAACAATAAAAAATTTGTCTTCCATGTCTAAAATTGAGCAGGATGCAAAATAAATAGATAACTTCAATGGTGCACCTAATTTGAGCTACATTATTTGGTACTAAATATTATAGAAAATTTTGGAAATTGTAAAAGAGCTATTAGAAAAACACCTAAGAATCATAGGAAAATGAGAGATGGTCAAAAAATGACATTAAATAGAACTTTAAAATATGGAGAATAGAAAAGGTGAACTACAATAATTTGTAAACATATTGTTCACAAAGAACATATAACATGTTAGACTATTCACACAAAACACAAAACTAAACATACCTTCACAACTACTATAGTAATTTTATCTTTAAAAAATATGCATACGTAGGGGCAATTGTATGTGTATGTTTTTGTAGTATAACATTCAAAAAAATAGACTGTTCACAAAAAGTATATAACATGTCCCATCCACAAAAAATGTAAAATTGAACATACCTTGGTAGTTACTAAACTAATTTTATTTTGAATATCTTTATGCTTTCATATTGACCCTATATATATATATATATATATATATATATATATATATATGCAACTGCTCCTATTGAAAAGTATTGATACAAGACAAGCAGTGTACATAACAATTGGCTTCTCAATTCAAAATTCAAGCTACATTCTTTGCTACTAAATATTATAGACAAATAGAGAAATTGTATAAAAGGTATACTTCCTCCTGTTGTGTTAATTGCCATTGTGAAACAACACAAGCAAGAATTTTCCACTCTACTTTCTCCTATCGAGGCAACCTAGCCCTCTAACACCACCATCCCACGTGATTAACAAAATCCACCTCCATGGACTGTCATGATCAACAGCCTTGGGAAACTCACCACCAGCCTTCCAGACATATTCATTTCTGGTGACAAGGAATGCTTTCTTTGGTATAATGGTTTTGGCAATGCATAGATGCATTGTCGAACCTTGTTGTTTGTCAAATATGCAAAGAAAGCTACAATGGGATGCACACCTTTGCATCTGGTGCAACAACCATGTGTGCTAGATTTTATTCTAAAAAAGGCTCCCACTGTTTCAGCTCTACAAATCACATGGACCCAGGACCACAACCATTCTTGCTAAAAAATCTAACAAAGGTTGAAGAAATGTTTATTGCTAGGGTGGCTCTAGTTTTACAAGTGTCCCACGCTAGAGGAGGGAAGTTTAAATATAGTGGTCACATGATAAGCTTTCCTCAAGATATCTCAAGCATTGCAAAAATTTTGTCACACTGATTACAAGACCTTGAGGTTGTGATCATATGGAAAACCACTATTGAGGGTCTTAAACCATATATTTTAAAGATTAGAGATGCTAAGTCTCTTTTGCTCAATTAGGGTCTTTCACCTAATGAAAAGAGATAGATCCCACACCCAAAATCTAGGTGGTTCACTCAAATTAAGATGTGTATGATGTTATTAAGGCTAAATGAGATGATCTAGATGCAACTAAGATAAGTAATTGATTTATTATGAATGCAAAACCTAAGAAACAAGTGATGATTGAAAACACATTATGTAATGTAACAACACCTAGAAATGAATGCAAGACTAAACAAAAATGAACCAAACTAAAAGTGTGTGCTTGGAATGCAGATGAAGACTGGAAATGACATTTGAAATGTTGTTGATGTTTGTGTTAAGGCCTAGTGGGACTCATTCACCATTCTAGGCAAATCAGTCCCAGTTATGCAAAACTGAGCTAGAACCTATTTTTGACAAAAGGGTCTCGAAGAAATGTAAAAAACTCAAAATTTACCTTGGAGTGGGACTCATTTACCACCCATGGAGAATGAGTCCAATTTTGAATTTTTGAATTTTCAAAAGTGGAATCTGGAGCTTTCGATCTGCACTTTGATTCTCTACAGGTGTCTACTTTTGAAACTCTGATTTATGAGTCTAAAAGTAAGATTTTGTTGATATTTTGACTTTTTCAATGAAGATAAGACTTGAGAAACCTTTAAATTTTATTCCTACTGATTTCCAAGCTTCCAAGAGACCTAAATCTACAAACAAACAAGACAAGAAAGATAAATGTTGGATGTTAGGGCATGGGGGTTTGCCTTGGTCAAAACCCTTTTAAGTAATTAATCCAAAATGACGAAAGAATGTATTGAAACATGCAATAATGGATTTGATTACCTTTCCATGATGTTTGATCTTGAATTTCTACAAGGGTAAGTGCACCAAGATGGTTCCCAAAAAAGGGGCTTAATGGCCATTTTTTTTTCTGAAATCAGGAAATACTGACCTTGGATGTGAAATTGAGGATAGCTACACTCAAAAATTTTAGATGGAACGAAAACAAGGACCGTAGTGCTCCGAGTCTACTTTCTAAACTACTAATTTATTTTGAAAATGGTTGAGATTAAGGGGTTCAAAAGAGGGATGCACACAAATTGCTGTTGTTTTTGTCAGAAAAACATAACATAGCAACTCTTGTGTGACCCAAGCACGGTGAACTTTTTTGTAGTATTTTTAAAATCGCTCTAGTCAGAAGTTAGATATCAGTATGTAGTAGGGACAGGATTTTTTCTGATAATTTTTTAATGAATATTTGATTTTTTATTAATTTTCTAAGTGGGTACTTCCTAAAAAGCATAATTTTGGTCGTGCTCCCACTAAATTTTTTTGAAACTAATAGATTTTTTAAAAAAATTATTTTTTTTAAATTGTAGAATGGAGTCTAGTTTCTAAAAATGTAATTTATTTCAAATTTTTATGAACAGTTAATTTATAACAAAAAAAATACCAAACCTTTGCTTTTTTGAAGAACATACAAACAAAAGAAATTATGGATGAAAGGCTTAACGTTGTTAGAAAGTGAAAAAAATTACATCGTTGGAAAGCTAATAAAGAACTTAACATTACCCATGTGTTCAATTTTCTTGATATTGACCCAGAT
>VDFB02193867.1:692688062-692740867 GCA_007258455.2 Sequoia sempervirens
TCCTCTAGCTCTCTCCCTAGTACCCTTAATTCTCTATTCTAGAAATGTACCATCTAAGGCTTTAAAAAACCAAATTTATCATAATGCGAGCACGTTATTAACTAGTAGAGATATGTCTGTTTAGGATTAAACAACGCATTCACGTTATAATGCGAGCACACTTTTTATTGCACTAAAATGGCTATTAAAAAGTCACAATATAAATCTGATGTTGGCCCACATTCCTCGTAGATTCTCCGGTTTCATACAAGTGTCTCTAATAAAAATAGCTTTTTGGTGATTGAGTGAAGTGTGCATGCATTATTTTGAGATTCCACCACCTTTTGAATGTTCCTTCCATCACCTTTGCATGAAATAACAGAGTTTTCACGTTGAGAGGCTTATAATATCAATTGAAATTTGAATTATAGTGATAATTGATATAAAATTGAAATTTGGAGGGGAACAAGCTTTTGAAGAAGTCAAATTTTTGAGGAGTTTGAGGAAGGAAGAAGCAAAGGATGCATAATTGGGTAGAACTCCTTGATTTGAAACTTTTCTTTTTAGGTATGTAAAATCTTTGTACATTTTATATCATTCTATTATGGCTTGCTTTCATTTTTGCTGTTTTTCTTATTCCATATTGATCAAATTGTTTGTTTGTGATGCAATACAACAATCACTCATCAACTCAACTTACCCCTTCAAGGAAAAAACAATCAAACACCTCTATTCCTTAGACCTACAATCAAACATCATCCCAACCATTTAAGATATCTTTGCTCAAATCAACACATCCATCATCCTATCTTCACTTAAACACCATTTGTAACAACAACAATCAGCATTAGTTTAACATTGTCACCAGACCTTTAAGATACCAATTTCATCATGTTTTGATTGTAATATTCCAATATATCAGTATAGACACACTCTGACTACTTTGCATTCAAGACACCATTGCCATATATTGGAAACATATGCCCAAAACATCAAATCTTTCACAATCTACCTTCAAAACATTACCAAGCATAGACACAACTGTGGAATAACAAATGAGACTACTCCCAATCACTTAACAACATTCCTTTCACTATTTCTACATATTCTCAGGCCTATTTTGATCCTTTTCAACATACTCTAAAAGTTTATACACTTATTTCACAAAACTGAGTATTGATTTGTGGGATTCACCCGATTTAGGGTATGGAGTCCTAAAGATTAAATACCATATTGATGTTAAAGACTAAGGAATTTGTATGTACAGTGATAGTTGTATTTATATTTGTGACAAACTTGTTTGCATAGCGGTAATGGAATAGCATCACTACTTGGGTATAGGGACAGTTTATATTGTTTTGATTGAGTTATGCTTCCAAAGCTTTCAATTAGTTAATTTGACAACTTAGCACTTTTTGCACAGGTAAAATTATTTGCCATGCCGAAGAAACGAACTATTAAAGGGAAAAAACTAACAGATGATAAGCTCCAAGCCTTAAGAGATAAAAATAACAAACGGATGAGGGAATATAGTGAAAAGCAAAAATTGGGAACGATTGATGAAAACAAGCCAGTTGAAGAGGAACTTCAACCGTCAAAAAGAGAAAAGAAATTGGCAGCACAAAGGGAACGAATGCGAAAGAGTCGTACTAGGGTAGATGTAGATATCGTAGTTGGAGACACACCCTCTACCACAAGTGAAGACGAAGGGACACCATCACACACAAGTGAATATGGAGGGACACCATCTACCACAAGTGAGTATGGTTGGACACCTTCCACCACATCTGAAGTTGAGAGTACATCATCACTCAAAATTGAGGAACAAGGTACGCCATCATCCCCATGTGAACCTCAAGGTATGTCTTATATTCACAGCCGGTCGAAGGTATACGAAATCTAGCCCACCTCAATTAAATATTGATGAAATTGCTAATGTTGAGATGCATGTACCTAAGAGAACACCACCTAGAATTTTGTGTAGAAAGCCAAAGCTTTTGATTAATATTGATGAGGATATTTTGTAGCACATGGAAGGTAAGATTCCATAATGCACTTGTAGAAGATATGCTGATAAGATTTGGAAAATGTTCTTTGAAAGGCTAAATGAGACTGCAAGATGTCAACTATTTGTTCAAATGATGTAGGGTTTAAAGTACAGAAACATCATGAAGACTCTTGGGTTGAGAACATCGAATGCATCAAGTGAAAACACTATTGTGAAGAATCTAATGGATGCTTATGACACTATGGGTAAGACCTCACGCTCAAAGGATAGTAATGTCACACGACGTGTCATTACATCAACTGTGGTAAGCTATCAAACAAAGATATCTCGCCTCATTAAAAAGACAAGTGAACAAGTGGGAATTAGTAGAAAAACTTTATCAAAAGCTGTTCAAAGGCGGAAAAGAATTGAGGGCACTGATCCAAATGAATTATGGGCATTCTTGGGGAGACTACCACACAAAGATAAAAAAGTTGTTGAAGCATTGAGAACACTAATTGAGGATTATTGGAAGAATAATACAATGCCATCTTTGAATCAAAAGGATGTCATAAGAAGGAGAATCGGTAGTCGAAACCGTGAGCCACATCCAAAGCATTTTTTGGATATGACTCAAACCCAATTTTTTCATAAATTTCAAAATGATTATCCTCAAATTAGTATTTCTCAAAGATTTTTTGAAATGATTAAACCTTTTATGTCAAGATAAATCACACACGCACTACTTGTTGTAAACTGCATATTGAATTCTCTAACCATTATATGATGTATCATTCTATATGTTTAGATTTGCACACTATGATTGTTTTCTGAGGATTGTGACGCCGGCCCCACCAAAATCTTCAAGAAAAGTTCTTATCAAAAATTTTGCTTGAAATAGAGGATGTCCAAATATTCTACAGGACAACATGCTTGGATGGTTCATGTGAGCGTTGCAGTGGCTTGCAATGTATGCTAGTATGTGAACATATGGAAAACACATATGAGGTGGGACAAAAACTAGTAGAGTTAGGGAAGTATAAAACAGTGGCATATGGTACAAAAGATGGGTCTGAAGCAAAAAGGTGTGAGTTGGTTATTCAGAAAATTCTAGTGTATTAGTTCATGTCCATGTTTCGTGAGAATCTAGTGTATGAGTATGCAAGGCATACCCATAGAGCCCGATGGCTGGACATGCAATTCAAGCTATGCAAGGACACCTTTCCACTTGGCAGCATAGTATCGGTGGTTGACTTTGCAGAGAACTACACTCTACAGCCACAGCGTGAGGTGCAGTCACAGTATTACAACTCCACACAGGTTTCGATATTTGTGCACATAGCATTCATACATGCAACTGATAGTACAGAGGACAAAAGGAAGGTATTGAGGGAGTATCACTTTATATTAGTGATGATCGCACACATTCTCCAGAGTTCGTGCAAGGTTGCTTCCAGATGTTCTATAGTGATTTGGCTCGGAGGGGCATAGCATATGGTCGACATATAATATGGTCAAACAAATGCGGCCACCCGGTTCAGAGCGGCGTACTGTTCTACTGGTTATGCGAGGATGCCATCTCGCACTACGTGTTCAACATATGCGGAACTTTTGTGGCCGAGGAACATGGAAAGAGCATGGCAGTCGCGGAGCATCGTGAAAAACGTGCCACGAGAAGAGTTAAAAGTATCAAGGCGATTACGGTTAGCCGGTCTAAAGATCAATGCGTCGAGTGGTGTAATGCTTCAATGGAGTCTGGAAGTAATGAAGAAGGTACATCTTGATTCATAGATTTTTAGTTGATGGATGATACTAACATTGCACCATATGAGGATTGTTGTACACTAACGGGATCCAGTGAGTTGCACTCTTTCCTTAGCTCAAATCGCGGGTTCATGGAGTATTGATACACGTAATATGGCATGCTTTGTTCTTCTGTACAATGCAAGCCTGGAATGATTGTGAGTTAGGGGAGTGGGTTGACAAATGGCTGACAAGTTATCTTAGCCCACTTCACACGTATCGCCCTTCGATGGCATTGGAACTAACACGAATGGAATCATCAGTCGACTTTGACCATGTATCAGATCTAGTTCAACCAGGTAATATATCTACTTGCTTAGTATTTGAAATTCCATATTGTTATCTTACTTTGTACTGTATTCATAATGTTGACTAATTTCAAGAGATATGCTGCACATATAAATGCAGGGCATGTTTATCTGGAGTTATTGCAGATGAAGAACAACGAAGGTATAGACTATTACTTGTGTCGTTGTGTTGAGGCAAAAAATAAATTGGAAGCCCCAATTGTAGATGGAGAAAACATTGAATACCCTACAGGATCAGTTGTTGTTACTGGAACGTGGCTCAGAAGGTACCCACATAAGAGTGTTAAACATTGGTTGTTTGAGGAATTTGACATGCATTGTAAAATTCTTCATTACTCAAACCTTGTCATGGCATCCAATGTTCGTTTGACCAAATATAAGGGTTAGACCTTTGAACAAGACCTTGTGGAAGGTCTGTGAGTCTGACCATGAGGCAATACTTGACACAATAAAGAGTAGAAAGACTCGGATGGTTCATTGGATTAATTTTTAAGTATATGCACAACTGTTCATTGGATGGTCCTAAGCTTTAACTGTCGTACAATGCTTAAACTTGAAAATGGTCATTTCCTAGGGTTTTAAGCCATTTTCTGGCTGTTTTCAAACTATCAACTTGTTCTCACATCAATTGAACTGATGGAGCTTTCTCCTTCATGTGGAAACTAGGTAAGACACTTGCCTACCTCCTCCAAAAAGCAATTTATCAAGAACTGGTCACCCCTACAAGTTATGTGCTCTGCACTACTTGTCTTCCCTAGCCAGACTCTTCCTGGCTCGCCTAGGGCAAGACTTTGCCAACAGCTCCTGTGTTCACACAAACCCTAAATCCTACCATATTTACACACATGGAGTTTAGTCACTATTCCCAAAGGGCCGTACAATTTGTATGGTGGAAAAGTGATCTAAACCTCCATTTGCTCAAGACTGCCTGGTTCAGACCAGCAATAGTGTGGAATCCAACTTATTTACAAACTAGGGGTACCTAAATTTGAGAAGGGTCCTATAGGTTAAGGTGGAAAGCCAAAACACCAAGGAGGTCTTGCAAGCAAGACCTAGAGCAGGAATCTGTGATTGATTCCTCCAACCCCCTCCCTATCAGAAACACAAGAATACCACTTTCTTTAACTAATCTCCTCCCTTCTTCCAAAGTGATTCTATAAGCATGAAAATCTATTTATTAGATAACTTGTTGAGTGACCTCGGATGAGCCCAAAATGTGCTCATGATTTGGATATCTTGGTGTACTTTTACTACCCTCATTTCTGTTGTTTATAGTTGTTTAAACTCTTTAAGAAACCTTTTATTGGGATATACTATAGCAATATACTTTCATGATTCCTGCAGCCTATCATGTTGACTTGTCTATATTTATTACCCCGTTTGACTCCCTAAATGACTGGTGCAACGCATATAGTTTTTGAATGATGAAATAGATTTAAATATGTGATTAATGAATGGATATTGTGTATGTGCCATGCACCTTTTCTTTCACATCTGTTACCTTGTGTTTCGCAGGTTGTTGAAGAAAGCATGATCGAGTCAAGCGCAACCGATCTCGGCCTTGCATTAAATCCCATTTCCTGCACGACTTTGAGGAAGCTCTAGCGAAGACTCTTTGACCGAAACCATTGGGAAGGATTTTAAATGTCAGTCAATCTAGAAGAGTGGAGTGTTATATTCTCTCTGGGTCAGGTTGAACGGATAAACTCATTTATGAAGTCTGTTCCTCGATTCCAGGATACATTTCAAATCCATGTCTTTCTCTGATAGTGTTAGTTAGTAGTTGTTTTCTTGATTTTAAATAAGTGCTCCTCCTGCACGAGTGAGCAATGGATAGATAGAAGGGAGATAGAAGCATAGTGATAGGAAGATAGAAAGATATCATGTAAGAGTTAGTGTGATAAATAAAAGCAAAATCAGTATGACAAGAGACAGAGTTTTTTGTTAGTTTTCATATGAATAGAGCAATGTATACCATTTTGAGTTTATGAATAAAGATTGATGAAGTTCTGAGTTCAGCACTTGTGTAATTAGTTGATGCTTGCTAAGGGGGCCCACTTAGTAAGTATCTGTAGTTAGTTAGTTAGCTATTCCTTTTCTGTTGTTCATCAGTTAGATTTCATCTTTGAAGTTTCTGTGCAAACTCAGTCTTATATTGTTCCTACGGCATCGAGAATCCATTTCTGTGTCTGTTCCTGCAGCATAAGGCCAGTTCATAGTTTGTCTTTCAGTCGTAGCTGTTATGATTTATGCTTTATTTAAATTATGGTTGAGTTAAGAGAACTTTGTATTACCTTCCTGTAGCATAGGTAGAATCTCTTTCCAAGTATTTATTTCCGTTAAGTTGTGACTGAAACTAGTTCTTAGTGCATATATTGTGCTACTCCATTCAAAGTATACGTTCCCTGGTTTGACAAGTAAATGAACGTCCATAAAGAGATATTAGTCGCCTGCTGGAATGTCCAATTCCCAGGATAGTTTTTTCTGTGATTTTCATATCCTTTTGTGGGCGCGACCATTTTTGGCGTCGTTGTCGGGGATGGTGTCAAGCTAAGAACTTGTCAGAAGTCATTTTTAGCATTAGTTTAGTTTGTTAATCTAGAATTTTTCAAAATCATTCAAAATCACCATTCATTCTATTGCATGTATAAAAGAAGAGATGCGTTGGGAAGTTTTCTCCCTGAAAACTTGTTTGTTGAACTGCCATTTGACCCAGCTAATGAAGAACCTGAGGAAAATCCATTTGCTCTAATATTCTAGCAAGCAAATATGGCAAATAATCCACCTAATCCACCTCCTGCTTTTGAGTTTCCCATTGTTCCCCAGCGAGATACTGATAACCTTAAAAATATTCCTTCTTCATTACTTCCCAAGTTTTATTGCCTAGTTATGGAGGACCCTGAAACTTTCCTGTTTGAGTTTGATATCCTCTGTCGCAGCTATGATTACACTTCAGATGCACACAAGCTGAAGTTGTTTCCCTCCACCTTGAAGGAAGGAGCTCTTAGATGGTTCATGAGTTTGGGGAGAGGTGTTGTTGATAGTTGGGCAGCCATGCAAACAAAATTCCTTGAGAAATATAAGGAATATTGTAAGAGTGGTAGTAAGGGAAATGATATATTCAGAATTCAACAAAAGGAGGATGAAAGTCTGGAAGACTATATCTCAAGATTCTTGTTTTCCTTGAAAAAGAATTCAAACCATACTCTCAACGAAGAATCTCATAAACTACTTTTTCTAAGGGGAATCAGTGATACCTGCATAGACGCCCTAGACCTGATGGGAGGAGGTGATATAACCCAACTGCCTTGGGATGATATCAAGAAAATATGTCTCGAATACTCCAAAGCAAATGTGAAGAAGGGTAGAGGTCATCAAGCCACAGTCGAAAAGTCCTCTACTAATGGAGTTTCCCAGATGGAGATCACAAATTTGTTGTCAGATTTCAAGCAGGAAATCATAAACAACATGGCTACACAGTTGGACACTATGCAAGCTCGAAAGAAACATGAGGAAGTTGAAGCGATCCTGGCTGAGTTCTGTCCACATTGTAGATAGAAGAAATGTGACTGCAGATGCAAGATGGTGGCCAACATGGAGGCTAAACAGTTACCTATTGATTTTAAGATGATAGAAGGTGATGATGACCAAGTCTTCTTTGTTGCACAAAGGAGGCCATGGGCCCCAAGACAAGGTATGCCTCAGGACCCTTTGCAAAATTTTGGTTCATATAATAGTCAATGGAAAAATCAATACCCTCCAAACTATGGGCCATACTCCCAAATCAGTGGAATAACTCTTGGCCAAATTCCCAGCAAAACTATTGGAAATCCTCGCAAGGGAATTGGCAATCACCACAGCAAAATCAGTGGCAACCTCCACAAGGGAATTGACAACAACCTAATCAATGGAGAGGAGGCTAGCAATGGTCAAATCCACCTGCTAATTTCCTGTAGCAACCCCAACAACAATCCATTATGCCACCTCCTACAGCTAATCAAGGTCAGAATCCAAAATCAACCCAACTACCTACTCAGGCTGCACCTAATCCAAATAACCAGCAACCGCAGCAGCAGCAAGTCTATTTTGCTGATCCTAATCATCAGTCTGCCTATGCTCTTAACCTAAATAATATTAATTTACGTTCAGGAACCGTGCTTCCCACACCATCTCCTCACATAATCTCAGAATTACCATCTAAGGAGATTGACCAAGAAGAAGATATCAATGGCCAAGCCCAACCAAATCAGTCAGTTTAGATCCCATCATTACCTAAGCCATCTGATAAAGTGCCCCCTCTTTTCCCACAAAGATTGGAAGGTGAAAATATGAAAAAATAAGAGGAACCTACCTTTCACATCCTTGACCAGCTAAAGCATGTATGTGTGAAAATTCCCCTTTTCCAAGCAATCAAAGAAGTACCTATCTATGGCAAGGCCATCAAGGAGGCATGTTTGAAGAAACCAGGGAGGAAAAAGAAAGACCCTCAAATTGTCCATGTAATAGGCCACCTCTCTGACTTAATGCTAGGGAAGCTTAGTATCCCAAAATATTTAGATCCAAGAAGTCTTGTTGTGGAGATAAATGTCAATGGGTTGCAAATTAAGAATGCTTTAGTAGATCTTGGTGCAGCTATCAATGTCATGACAAAGGACCTGGTTGTAAAACTTAATATTTTAGAAATAAGGACTACACCTACAATATTACAACTTGTTGATAGCTCAACTATCAAACCTGATGGGGTAGTTGAAGACCTGGTAGTCACCTTGGATTCCTGGGAGTACCCTACTGATTTTATGGTCTTATCTCCAAAGGCATCATTGGGGGATACCCTGTCATACTAGGAAGGCCTTGGTTGGCTACTGTTGATGCTTGCATTGGTTGTAGATTGGGTGACATGATAATATCTGATAGATATAGCACAAAGAAGCTTACCCTCTATTCTCCAGCACTGCCCCAACTTGAGCCTGGAGATGTTGTTTGGCCAGATTTGGGAGAAGAGGAGGAAGTGAACTCCGTGGCCAATTTAATGATGATTACCAGAGAGCCTTTCATTGCACAGCAAGAAGAAGAAGATATACTGTCCAATATCCTATTGAATAACTATGGTACTAAATATTTTCATTGTGAAAAAAATTCATGTTCCTTGCAGACTATTATTTGTCCATCTACATCAGCTAATTATCCTGCAGCAACTGATTGCTTACACACCTTACTACCCCATGAGGTATACATGCCATTTGTCTAAAGTATCTATGATAGACTTAACCTCCCAAGTTGAGGTAGCTGCAGGAAAAACCTTAAGCATTAATAAAAACTTCACCAGTAAGCAACAAGAATCTATGATCAAAATGCTTACCAGTCATAAGTCAACTTTTGCATGGGACTATGGAGATATGAAAGGTTTAGACCCAAAACTCTGTACACATCACATATACATTAACAGTGAGTTCAAACCTATCAGGCAGCCCCAAAGAAGAATTAATCCAGCCTTGAGAGAAATTGTTAAAGAAGAATTGCAGAAAATGTTAACAGCTGGCTTTATCTACCCAATCTCTGATAGTCAGTGGGTTTCCCCATTGGTCATTGTTCCTAAGAAAGGAGGAAAATGGAGGGTATGTGTTGATTACAGAGAGCTCAATTTGACAACAAAGAAAGATTACTTTCCTCTTCCATTCATTGATTAAGTTCTGGATAATCTAGCAAGGAAGAAGTACTTCTCATTCTTGGATGGTTTCAGTGGGTACAATCAAATCAAGATTGCTCCTAAGGATCAGGAAAAGACTACTTTTATATGCCCTTGGGGAACGTTTGCCTATTTAGTTTTGCCTTTTGGTCTTTGTAATACTCCTGCAACTTTCCAAAGGGCAGTCATAAGTATCTTCTCAGAAATCTCATATGATTGCATGGAAATATATATGGATGACTTTACTATTTATGGTACAACATTTGAGGAAGCTCAGGCCAACTTAGAGAAAGTACTACAGAGATGTGAAGATCACAACCTATTGCTGAATAGTCAAAAGTGCTACATGATGATGCAGGAGGGAATAGTCCTTGGTCACTATATTTTTGCTGCAGGAATTTAGGTTGATCCTGCTAAGATTGAGGTCATCTCTAAGCTACCCTCTTCTACTAAGCAGAAAGAGGTACGGAGCTTTCTAGGCTATGCTAGATACTATAGAAGATTCATCAAGGATTTCAGCCAAATAGCATGCCCCTTATATAGTCTACTGAAGAAATATGCAGATTTTTCTTGGACAGAGAAATGTGAAAAAGCATTTCTTGACTTGAAAGTCGCCCTTACATAGGCACCTGTTCTAAAAGGACCTAATTGGTCACTTCCATTTCATATTCATACTGATGCATCGGATTATGCAATTGGAGCAGTGTTAGGGCAGAAGGATGGTTCGACAGAACATGCACTCTACTACATAAGCAAAAATCTGCAAGGGGTTGAATTCAACTACACTGTTACAGAAAAAGAAATGTTGGCAATCATCTACACCCTCAATAAATTTTGGCATTATATCACTGGTTATCAGATATTTGTCCACACTGATCATGCAGCAATCCGATATCTCATGAACAAAAGTTCAATATCCGGGAGACTGGCAAGATGGTTGTTGTTGATGCAGGAATTTGACATTACAATTGTGGACAAGCCAGGTAAAGCCAACGTAGTTGCTGATTTCCTTTCTAGAATTCAAAGGCAAGATGACTCTGCACTTATTGAAGATTCCTTTCCTGATGAGCACCTATTTGCAATCAAGGTTATTCACCCATGGTATGCTGATATAGAAAATTATCTAGCTACAGGAAGAACTCCTCCTCATTTCTCCCCTAAGGAAAAGAGATTATTGGTAGAGAAAAGCTTTAACTTTTCTTGGATTGCAGATTGCATGTTTTATACAGGGCCAGATCAAGTTATGAGGAAATGTGTACAAGAGGACACTCATGATATACTACATGCAAGCCATGATGAGCCGTGTGGTGGACATTTTGCTGCCAAAAGAACAACAATAAAAATTTTAAATACTGGTTACTATTGTCCAACCTTGCATAGAGATGCAGCCAAATATACCAGGAGATGTGACAGATGCCAACGAATGGGAAGACCAACTCACTCTGATGAGATGCCTCTATTTCCACAAGTTGTAGTTACACTCTTCGACAAATGGTGACTGGATTTTGTGGGACCAATTGACCCACCTTCCAATGGTAAGTCCTACATCCTTGTATGCACAGATTATGTTACAAAATGGGTAGAAGCTAAACCTATGAAACATGCTAGGGATAATAAAGTGGCTGAATTCCTCTATGAGGAAATATTTACTAGGTTTGGTATTCCTAGGGAGATAATCATAGATCAAGGAGCACAATTTACTTCTACACTTATCACAGCTTTAGTCAATGAATACAATATACGGCACAGGAAATCAACTCTTTATCACCCCCAGGCCAATGGCCAGGTTGAGGTCACCAATAGGGATATAGAGGTCATTTTGACTAAAACTATAGATTTGCATAGGAAGGACTGGGCCACAAGGTTACCAGAAGCTATATGGGTCTACCGTACTACCTAGAAGACTGCTACAAGATATACACCTTTTGAAATGGTGTATGGTAAAACAGCTATGATGCCAATAGAATTTGAACATAAGACTCTCAGAACAACACTGGAGATGGACATAGATTTAACAAATGTACAAAATGACAGAATCATGCAGCTCAATGCTCTGGATGAACTCTGAAAGAATGCCCTGCAGCACACTGAGATAATACAGAATCAGCGAATGAGGTGGCATGATAAATACATTAAGGAAAAGAAATTCAAAGTAGGAGATTGGGCTCTACTTTATGATTCATGGTACAAGGAAAGTCCAGGAAAATTGCAGACCCGATGGTTGGGCCCATATGAAATTGAAAATGTATTTGCTAATGGTTTAGTTCAAATTGTTACAATTGATCCTGTTAGATTCAAGCTGTTAGTTAATGGACACCGCCTCCGGTTGTACCATAAACCAATCTCAAAAGAAGAATTTATGCAGCAGTTCATTCAAGATCCTGTCGTTAATCTTCCTACAGCCGAAGGCTTTAGCCTTTCTCCTGCAGCTTCACCGTAATTTTGAAAATATTTATTGAAAGGTATGCCATATCTTTTATTATCGCATATTTCATTTTTTTCATTTTTTTCATTTACTACTATGTCTGTATCAGTCATTATTACCCGATCTCCACCTATTCTTTAGTACATGTGAGGACACATGTCATACTCTAAGTAGGGGGCGGGATAATCCACTTTTTAAAACCTGTCTTTTCGCCATTGCCACAACTGCTCAGATAACCTTTCTTTATTATTTTTCTGGTACTTTCCAAATATGATTTGCATGTCTTTTTCATTGCATGTTTTTCATTGTAAATTACAATTAAAACTGCATTGCTTGTTCAAAAATTTCATTTTTGGAAAAAGAGAGAAAAGTGACGACATGACAAAAAAGAACTAGAACATAAAGGGAAACAAAAAGGGAAATTTTTGGATTTTCAGCAAAGAGTTGAGTTTAGCTAAGGAAAAACTGTGAACGTGGGTGGTCAGCTGGTGTGACATGAGTCTGTAGCTCATGAGTTATTATTGCAAAATCCTCAAATAGTCCATGCATTCAGCCTCTATGGATGGTTAAATTACTTCTTGAGTTTAAATGCTTTCAATGAGGAGGCTGCAGGCAAATTTTTGAGAACCCTTTCTGAAGGGGAGGCTACTGTATGGGGTCTAACAGTTGTTGTAACTGAAGAAAGAATTGCAGAGGTAACCGGGCTTCTATCCATTGGAGAAAATTTTTCTTCGGATGTTGTCTCTATAAGGGCAGAATTTACAATACCCACTGACGGACCTTTGGAAGTCTCCAAGCAGGGATGCAAGCGAGTATCGTTGCCTCCTCCATATCCAGAATACGCTACTTACATAATCAGGTATTTAACATGTGAAGGCCATTTCTCTTACCTGCATTCTTACCATTTCAAATTGTTAAGTCATATGAGGCATGGGTTAGCTATAAATGTTCTAAATTTCTTGTTAAAATTTTTGGAACAAAGTGCCTATGGAACCCAACAGGGGAAAGATAATTCTATTGCTCACCATGGCCTTATCAAATTGTTGATTGAACGCTCTTTGAGAAATGTCTCACCTCTTTCCTGGCAACAATTTGTTGCCCAAAAGAGCTTGCAAATTCTAGAACCCCCTAGGGTACTTACTCCACGGCCTCAAAAAAAGAAAGAAGAAATTGCGTCTACCAGTAGAAGAACAGGGCAAGGGTCATTTGCTCCTGCAACACCTAGTCTTGTAGCTCACACACCAGAATCCTCTGCCCAGGTACAAACTAGGTCTACCACTAGGAGAGAGAAGGGAAAAACAAAGGCAAGAGAGTCATCTGGGGCGGAACAAACCCTAGAGTCTGACCCTCGTTCTTAGAAAAGGCAATGCCCTTCTCCTGCAGCATCTTCCCCTGTAGCCATCTCTCCTACAGCAACACCTGTTGCTATCAGCAGTTCACCATCATCCTCTAACAAGGTAGAACCCTCTAAATAGTTCAGAAAGAGGAAGGCTACAAGAACACCTCTTGCAGCTGCACTAGTGCCAAGAAGAGTTTCCACAAGGAAACAATGTAAAACCTCCCCTGCTTCACCTCAACCTGAGGTTATTATAATTTTAGAAAAATTCGTAGAGTCTGAATTTGATGTTTCTTAGAATGTGTCTGAGAGTGTTGCACAAAATTCATTCATTCCTGAAGAGGAACAAATTGAGACAAAGGAAATTAAGTATAATGAAAGAGGGGTACCAAGTCTTGATGACTTGGTTGTTGCTGCTATGCAGATTTCAGAGAAAGCACAGTCTTCTCCACTATAGCAACAGGAATTCATCCTGCAGCAAGAGTAGGAACTGACTGAACAATTGGAAGTAGCCAATGAAGCTACATTTTCCCCTGCAACCTGTCAAGCCATTGTTGTCTATAAAAAGACATTTTTAATTGAGTTTTTGGAATATGTCAAAGCTACATGGAAACCAGTTACATTGCAAACCCTGACTTTCCGCCATCTAGCCCAGACTAAAATGCAACAAAGTCTATGGGAGGAAGAAAAGAAGAAACTGAAGAAGGAAATTGAAAGCCAGAAACAAGAAATCCTGGAATTAAAAGAGAAAATGGATGAAATGTTGAAAGTAACTGGTCAGATTATGGAATGAAGACCACCCCCAGAGTTTATGCTCTGTGTCTTAAGGAACAATTCATGTGGTTCCAACTAATGAGAATTTCCAGAAATCAAGATCCTATTATTCACACTGCTAGAGAATTCTACGACGCATACCAGGCAGCCCCTAATTGGCTAAGAAATTCATTGTGTGAATTCTATCTACATGGCTTTATAATTCCATTTGAAACAGAGTGGAATCCCCTGCTGTACATTGACAATATCCATTTGAGATCACTTATGTCATGGGCAGCAAATGAAGCAAATTATGGTAGGCAATGGGAAACATATGAGGAAGCCGAAAGGAATGAGCCTGTTCCATTGCGCTATGAAAGTTCAGACCCCCATGCAATGTTGGAAACCTGGTTTACCTTGGCATATGGATTTCATAATAATACAGTCAGGATGAAAATATTTGATCTCAGGAAACAGGTATATGATGAATTTCAGGAACAACCATACTTGTTTTGGAGGTTGTCATACACCAGAATTGAGAAAAGGTGGGAAAGATTAACTGTTGGGCTAAGAAGGTCTGAGCCTCACAGTCCTCTAAATTTTATAGCAGCTCTCAAACAATCAAGCAGATACATACAATTGGGACTTCAAAAGTGGTTTGAATTATGGATGCCATTGACATTTAGACCTCCTGTGCTAATGTGGCCCCTTTATCCTTACCAGGCTACAAATCTTAATGAAGATACAGAAGCTCGAAGGTATGAATGGTGGCAGAGTTTCAGAGGATTTTGTTACAAATTTGGAACTCCATTTCAGAGTCATGCTGCAACCACTGATTTCAGAGAGACCACCAGGAAGTGAAATGCTGGAGGACCAGCATTGGGTTAAGTAAGGGGAAAATGATGAGCCCAAAATGTGCTCATGATTTGGATATCTTGGTGTACTTTTACTACCCTCATTTCTGTTGTTTATGGTTGTTTAAACTCTTTAAGAAACCTTTTATTGGGATATCCTATAGCAATATACTTTCATGATTCCTGCAGCCTATCATGTTGACTTGTCTATATTTATTACCCCGTTTGACTCCCTAAATGACTGGTGCAACGCATATAGTTTTTGAATGATGAAATAGATTTAAATATGTGATTAATGAACGGATATTGTGTATGTGCCATGCGCCTTTTCTTTTGCATCTGTTACCTTGTGTTTCGCAGGTTGTTGAAGAAAGCATGATCGAGTCAAGCGCAGCCGATCTCAGCCTTGCAGTAAAGCCCATTTCCTGCACGACTTCGAGGAAGCTCTGGCAAAGACTCTTTGACCGAAACCGTTGGGAAGGATTTTAAATGTCAGTCAATCTGGAAGAGTGGAGTGCTATATTCTCTCTGGATCAGGTTGAATGGATAAACTCATTTATGAAGTCTGTTTCTCGATTTCAGGATACGTTTCAATCCATGTCTTTCTCTGATAGGGTTAGTTAGTAGTTGTTTTCCTAATTTTAAATAAGTGCTCCTCCTGCGCGAGTGAGCAATGGATAGATAGAAGGGAGATAGAAGCATAGTGATAGGAAGATAGAAAGATATCATGTAAGAGTTAGTGTGATAAATAAAAGCAAAATTTGTATGACAAGAGACAGAGTTTGTTGTTAGTTTTCATATGAATAGAGCAATGTATACCATTCTGAGTTTATGAATAAAGATTGATGAAGTTTTGAGTTCAGCACTTGCGTAATTAGTTGATGCTTGCTAAGGGGGCCCACTTAGTAAGTATTTTTAGTTAGTTAGTTAGTTGTTCCTTTTCTATTGTTCATCAGTTAGATTTCATCTTTGAAGTTTCTGTGCAAACTCAGTCTTATATTGTTCCTGCAGCATCGAGAATCCATCCTTATGTCTATTCCTACAGCATAAGGCCAGTTCATAGTTTTTCTTTCAGTTGTAGCTATTATGATTTCTACTTTGGTTAAATTATGGTTGAGTTAAGAGAACTTTGTATTACCTTCCTGTAGCGTAGGTAGAATCTCTTTCCAAGTATTTATTTCCATTAAGTTGTGACTGAAACTAGTTCTTAGTGCATATATTGTGCTGCTCCATTCAAAGTATACGTTCCCTGGTTTGACAAGTAAATGAATGTCCATAAAGAGATATTAGTCGCCTACTAGAATGTCCAATTCCCAGGATAGGTTTTGCTGTGATTTTCATATCCTTTTGTGGGCGCGACCAACCTCTTCATATGTAGATGGGTCAACTCCTTTTCATTATCCGATTTTTCCTTAAGTTCATTTTTCTTCACTTTGATGATGAAGTCTCTAAAGTCATTTGTAGTAACAAAGGTATCATCATCCATGAACTAGCTACAAGCTAATACTTTGACATCATTGGGAACAGAGTTCTCATCATAAAAATTAACTGCTAGCCTATTTTTAGGAACTTGTTCATCACCTTGATTGATTTTGGGAGAAGGGAAGTGTTAGTTCACTTCCTCATCTCTAGGAACATTCTTCATAGTCTCCTCTTGCACACTCTCCCTTTCTTTTGGATTCTTTGAATAATCAACCAAGGGTGCATCAAGAGTTTGCATTGATTGGCTGTGAGCAACTTGTGCTGATGATTCTGTTGACAAGGCTTGTTGTTGAACAAGTTAGCCCACTTCCATCCCTTTTTCTCTTGCTCTGCCAACTTCATCATGCTAGAAAAATTCCCATCTGCCATGGCAACAAACATCTTCTCCATCATTTCCATGGGACTTGTGTACTTTTCAAAGGAATAACATAAGCATGATTATTTTTATCCTCTTCTATTTTGTTTGGACCATGAACATCCATTTCCTTTTCCTTTCTCTGACCTCCTTATTAGTTTTGAGGTTCCTTATCACATCATTAGATGCATGGAAATGATGGTAGATATGAGATCTACCCCTCTCTACCCTCATTTTACTGATATACCCTTTAGGATCACAACTCATGGCAATGTCTACTTTCATTTCATAAATAGCCTTGATCAATAGCTATGCAGGCTAGGATCAATAGCCTTGAGAGAAATAGGTGAGGAGAACAAGGAGAACAAGAAGAAAATGATGAAGAAGAAGAGCATGTGCGGGTAACTCAAAGACAACCAGCAGATGAGATAGAAGACCCTGAGGAAAGGAAGTTCATAAGATTGTTGAAAGCAGCACAAGGTCATGGAGGAAAGAGTCACATAGAGTTGCCTATCTATTAGGGGAAGATGGATAGTGAAGAGGTGTTAGGATGGCTTGATGCCTTAGAAAACTATTTTGAGTTTGAAGAGATGGAAGAAGAGAGGAAGGTTAAGTTTGCTAAGACAAAGTTGAGAGGTACAGCACTGACATAGTGGACAAGTTTTCAGAATGATAGGATGGCTAAAGGGTTGGCAAAAGTTTTTATATGGGAAAGGATGAAGAGTTTGGTCAAGGAACAATTTTTACCATTGGATATGGGCCTAATGTAACTTGAATTGTGGTAGTTTGAATGGGCCTGTTGAGTGGTTTGGCAATCTTTGTATTGCATCAGCTTGTTGCTTACTATTATGCTTTGATAGATTTTTTCCAAGCATCCATAGCTTGTTCGAAAGCACCTGTTTTAGGCTTTTAGCCATAGCAGCAAGGCAATGAACTGTTTGATAAAATGCTTTGATATGACATGTATGAATGTGTTAGCATAGACAAGGCATTGAACTCTTTGAAAAAATTCCTCAAAGAAATGTGGTTTCATGGTGATGGAACGGCATGACGAATGCCATGACAAGCAAATTGCTATGGATTGTCATGGCATTCCATCACCATTGAGACCACATTTCTTTGAGGCTTTTTTTCAAACAGTTTGCTACCTTTTCTATGCTATTGCTTATTAGTATGCTTTGATAGATTTTTCCAAGCATCCATGTAGCTTTTTGGAAGCACCTATTTTAGGCTTTCAACCATAGCAACAAAGGAAGCCGGCTACATTTTGATATTCCACCACCATGAGACCACATTTCTTTGGCCGCTTCAGCGGTTCATTCCCTTGTCTATACTGGCCCAGCACTATTATGCTTTGATAAAGATTTTTTTCTAAAGCATCCATGAAAGCGTTCAAAAGCACTTGTTTTTGAGCTTTTAGCCATAGCAGCAAGGCAATGAACTATTTGATAAAATGCTTTGTTGGAGCATGTATGAAAAATGTGTTAGCATGAAAAGGCTAGGTGAATAACTTTGAAAAATGCCTCAAAGAAATGAGGTCTCATGGTGATGGAATGCCATGACAATCAAATATTTTTGATTGTCATGGCATTCCATCAAATGAACCTCATTTCTGAAGGCATTTTCTTAATCTATATATTATTCAATTACTATTATGCTTTTGATATATTTTTTTTTCCAAGCATGCATAGCTTGTTAAAGCACTTCTTTTTAGGCTTTTTTAGCCATAGCAACAAGGCAACAGACTATTTGACCATTCTTTGGTAGACATGTATCAAAAATGTGGTAGTATAGACAAGGCAGTGAACTATTTGAAAAAATGCCTCAAAGAAATGTGGTCTCATAGAATGGCATGACAAGCAAATGCAATTGGTAGCTGCTCCTAGTTATTAGTTATGCAATGTGAAGTAATTGCATAACTGCTTAGGTTGACTTTGTAAAAACTATATTGTAATTGAAATTTTGTCATCTATCGGCATCTAGTTATTAGTTATGCAATGTGAAGCAATGCTTTGAGTTTGAAAGATGTGCAATGCAATGTAATCAACGTTATGAATATAAACTACAAAATTATAAATTAAAGTTCAAAACATAAAAATGTCAAGTGTTTACAATCAACCATTATTGATTATTGATCAATCTGAAGAGTGTGAACATTTTTCTGTGTGGAAGGCAAACAAGAAAAAAGTGGTTCAAAAATGAGGAATTTGTCTTACGCACCAAATGAGAAATATTCACAATATGTGCTAGGAAGAAATAAGTCCATAAGACCGAGTATGAAAGAACTAAGAATTGCAAAATTGGCTTACGTTTGACTTCTGAACAAAATTTTTCACACTTTTCAATGTTCCAATGTAAGTCAAAAAGTATATGTGCGTAAGTTGTAAAGTATACACTTGAATACATGTAACTATATCCTATTGAACCATGAATTTATAATGCAAATGCCAAGTTACAAAAATCCATATAGGCTTACAAAAGAATGCCATATAGGCATACAATGTCAAATATATTGAATACAAAATATGTACAAAATTTTCATGTAGGCATACAACAAAGGGCTCTACATTCAAAATTCATTTCTCTCCATGCTCTGGTTCAAATACAATTTTCTTTCCCTTTCCTGGGCGACCTGATGGCGATAAATCTGTCACCCGTTTCTGTTGAGGAGTGCTCCTGCTGCTCCTCCTAGCGTTTAGCTCCTGGTCAAGTTTCAATTGTTACAATAGAAGTAAAGACATTAATATATAGAAATTACATTATAAAAATTAATATATTTAACAAAATTTAATCACTTACAACCATCTGACGATCACTCTCCTCGATGGAAATATTTGCACACTAATGCTCAGGCGTGCTCAAGCCCTATATAAACCATCTGAATAGGAATTGAACTACGAATCAATAATGGTTTGATTTTTCACTAGAACTAGTTCATCTATAACAACGAATGTAAATTGAATTTAGTAATTTGCCTCATACCTCCCCTATAAGAGCCATCGAGGATTGTATTGCAGTAGAAACACTGATATCCATTGCCCTTGTTACATTTGGTGGTGTTTCTCTCACTAACATCTGAAAATAAAACAACAAATTATTCAATCACAAAATAGTTATCGAATTTGAAGTAATGCTTTGAGTTTGAATGATGTGTAATGCAACAACCAACAATATGATTATCAATTTTTAAAAGCAATAGCACGGGAAAATCTGCTTCGAAAAACAAAAGACCCTTTAGGACAAATTTTAAGTGAAAAAGCGTCAAAACACAATGTAAAATATGACAACCAATATGAGAAGAAGAGATGATCAAGTCAAAAGGAGCTTTGATAGTAGCCAACTGAGTTAAGTATGACAAATCCAAGTATCACTATTGCAAGGAATGGAGTAAGAGCTAAATAAAGATACAGCGACAATAAAAAATGATGGAGCTAACTTGTCAAGGGCCTATTCTTCAAAACCCTTATTAAACGCTTGTCATAGTTTAAGATATGCAATAAATGTTTGACAATGGAATTAACCTTTTGAGGATGACAGTGATTAAATTGAGGTCTCCTTTTACCATGAAAAGATTGAATATTCTTTCTTTGGCCTATCATTATGATTTTTAAGTTTCCTCACTTGAGTTAAATATAATAGTCAAGTGTTTATACCAAAGATGATAGAGAAAATAATCAAAAAAGGAGAATATGATGGTGATCAATGACAAGTCAGTGGCACATTTGACAATCGAAAGAGTAGAGGAATGCATAGTGAACATCATGGTACAACTTATGATATAAATTAAGCCACATGGTTGATGTGCTTTGAATCCTTACATCTAAAGGAAATTTCCTTAACATAAATACTGCTAGGGAATTTCAATGTTGCCATTGTAGTTGGCATTAAAGCCCTGCAACATTGAAAATTATCCTTATATAAGAATTCCCTCCATCTTGTTGATTGGCTTGTAACACTCTTGATGGTGGCTGTATGAAATCTAATTATGATTCCTCTTCTACATTAGAGGGTTCATATCCTTGATCTGACTCTTCTGAATTATCAGAATCAAAATCACTAGCTTCCATATTCAAAAATTCCCAACCAACATCTTCAATAAATTTATCTAGATCATCAATAATAGTCTTACAAATTGGTTGCCAGTTCAAGTTCATTCTACTTTCATAATACTTTATATCCATGGAGTTCATCCATTCCTTGATGCCATCAAGTGAAGATTCAGGAATGGTGTACATATGGAGTACATCTCGCTTTAATTATTTGAAAACAATAGCCATATCAAATCCCTTTTTCCCAAGTCCTACTCTCTCAAGGTTAACAATCTCAATCTCACTAATAGTGATTACTAAGAAATGTAATTCCACCAACTCTACCAAAAAATTTACCATAGGAACAATAAAAGCAGAGGATTTGAAAGGAACTCCATGAAAACCAAGCTCTCTAAATGATATATAAAACTCTAGTTCAAAATATTTTAGATGAGGTTGCTCCCATAGCTCTCTTACTCGCTTGAAAAATCCTTGAAACGATGTATTGATTTTATTTTTCCTGTTCCTCTCTTGTTGTTCTTCCTTAATTTCATTGGTGCAGGAGCACCTAGGAAGCAATAGAGAGCACACTAGGCAAAATGTGGAAGTATAGAATGAGTTTATGACTTAGATGTATGCCTTCAGGAATTTTTGTGGTTGGAATGATGTTTTCTAATAAGGTCATGTTGACCATGGGTGAGAAACAAAAAGGTTCTAGTCCAAAGTTTAGGAATGGAGGTTTTTGCAATTATTGACATTTTTTGCAAAAACATGCTCCTTTTGTGTTTGAGTGGCCAAGAAGGGCCCATTGGAAAAATAACTGTTGGGAAAGCATATTTAAAGGTTTCCTTGACCTTTGTGCAAGGTTGAAAGTACGTTTGTACGGATTGTTTTGTTGGAAATTGAAGGAAAACAGTTTTTTGAGTGAAATTTTCTATTTTTTGGTCTGAAAGAAGGCTCTAATGGATTAAATCTGGTTCTATGTTTTGTGTAGGATGTAGAATAAATCCAGTACAAGTTTTTTGTAGCCTTTAGATAGTTCTTTCAATCATTTTCTTGTCTCTTTGTAAATATTTTGGTTTCTTTGTGCTTGCTGGCCTGAAACAGGCAGTGTTGAGTAAATGGGGTGCTAGAGCACTTTTCCACCGTACAAACCATACGGCCTTTTGGAAATAGTGCCTAGACACCATGCTTGTACATATGTTAGTTGGTAGGTTTTTTTTGAGTGCAGGAGTTGCTAGCAAAGTGATGCCCTAGGCGAGCCAGTGCAGGTTCCGGCTAGGAAAAACTTGTTGTGCAGGTCACAAATCTTGCAGGGGTGCTGAGCCATTGAGGATTTTCTTCTTGGAGGAGGTAGGGTGGTGTGTTACCTTGTTACTACATGAAGGAGGAGGCTCCATCTGTCCATTTGGTGTGTAAACAAATTGGAAGTTTGCTAACTGTCAAGGGAAGGCTTAAAACCCTAGTTTTTGCTCCATTTCATGTTTGAGCTTTGTACGGACAGTGGAAGGCTAAGACCTCAAGAATCTTTGAGTGTTTTCCATGTGAACCAAGAACCTTGGAAAAAGAGTGGGAAGTCCTTTTGAGATTTGTGAGTTCTAACCTGTTTTGTAGGTGAAGGAGACCTAATAGGGGCTCAAGGGCTACTAGCCTTTCAAACCCTAGCTAAAGGATTGGCGAGAGCGATGGGAAGTTGAAGTCTTGGAGGTTGTTCAAACACCTTTGGAGGATAGTTTGAAGCCTTTTAAGACTTATCACTACCCCTGCAAGAGTTGATGGAGTGTTGAGGAAGATTGGTCTTTAGTATAGTGTAAAGGCTAAGGAAGAGTTGTGGCAATGAACCAAGGTGGACTTGGTGGTTGGAGTTTGTGATAGAAGAGGGGTTGGTCAGACAAACCAGGGGTACCTAGTCATGAGTAGGGACCTATAGGTTATATTGGTGAAGCAAATCACCAAGGAGGTCTTACAAGGAAAGGCCTAGAGTAGGAATCAGTGATTGATTCCTCCAACCCCTCTCCCTATCAGATTGGTATCAGAGCAAGCAAAATATTTGGGATTGATCTTGTATGTCAGAGATAGAGTCTAGTGGTTCTAGCATCATGGTGAAAAATGTTGAGTTGGCCAAGAGGGTTGAAGAAACAGAGGAAGACAATAGGGTATTGAGAGAGAAGTTAGACCAACTTGAGCAAGCACTGAATGTTATGCGGTTTGATGGAAGAATAGCAAAAGAAGAAGAGGTTGTAGAGGAGGATAGAATCCCTGAACCTGACCCTATATTGAAGGAGGATCCCTTCTTGAAAGCATTGAAGGCTTTGAGTGGAAAAGCACTTGAAGGAGTACCACTGTTTAGTGGAAAGATGGAGGCTGATTTAGTTATGGATTGGATAGAGGGAATGGAAAACCATTTTGAGTGTGATGGAGTCACTGAAGCATAGAAGGTAAAGGTGGCTAAATCAAGACTAAGAGGTTTTTCCTTAACATGGTGGAAATTCATTTAGATAGAGAGGGAGAAGGAAGGCAAGCAGCCTATCTCTACTTGGAAGGGAATGGTTGCCAAGGTGAAAGAAGCATACCTACCTGAAGACTATGAAATTTAGTTGCATAAGAGGAGACAGAGTTTGAGGCAAAGAGATCAGGATGTGAGTTCTTATACTGAGGAGTTTCAAAGACTTTGCATGAGGTCCAATGTCATAGAGGATGAAAGTATCAAGGTGGCAAGGTATCTCAATGGTTTAAAGTGGAACATTCAAGAGGAGATGGTTCTCTTAAGCCCCAAAATAGTGCACCAATGTTATCAATTGGCATTAAAGATTGAAGAGAGGAGTAAGAGGAAGCAAGATCATACTTCTAAGGGCAGAGGCAAAGGTAGAGATCAAAGAGATCAAAGAGGACAGTGTGGTGGCTACCAAGGTAAAGGAAATGACCAAAGAAACCAAGGAGATTCAAAACTCACAAAGCATGGAGGTGAAACATCTACAAGAGATGGATATAACAGGGGTAGAGGACCTCAAGGAGGTTCAAACAAAGGAAGAGGAGCAGGCAGGCAGGATCTTTTCCTTGTATGTACCTGCTCTAGGCCTTTCCTTGTAAGACCTCCTTGGTGCTTTGCTTCACCAATCTAACCTATAGGTCCCTACTCATGACTAAGTGCCCTTGGTTTGTCTAACCAACCCCTCTTCTATCATTCATCAAGATCATACATTGACCTTCTTGCCCCTCCTAAAGTTTGGACCACATCTATTACCTCCACATAAAACTGGACATCCTTGGTCTTCATGGTTCCCACACTGTGATATGGTTATGCAAATGAAAATGAAGAAAAGTAATCATCTCCTTATCCATTGGCTGCAAGAATGCATGCTTAATGTTTTGATACATGATATCAGCTCTCTCTTCTGCTCTCATGGTTGAATATCAAAATCCAGTATGGTGGGCCTCCAGAGTTCTAGTCATCTTTCTTCCTCTTCCACCAAATGTTGTCCTAATCCACATGTCTGCTAGCCTAATTGGCTTTGTTTTTGAAAGCTGAAGTTTCTCTTGAGTCACCAGTGTAGCTCTCTCTACCTTTCCAAACTCTTTCATTGCTACAAATTGTCTTTGGGATTTAGTCATTTGTACCACATGGTTGATGTGCTTTGAATCCTTGCATCTAAGGGGTTTAAAACCTTAGGGGCCTTAGATGAGAAAAAGAAGTAATGTTTTTCTTTTCTTTTTATGTGAGGACTAGTAGTGAGATAAAAGAGGACTGTATAGAAAAATGAAAAAGAAGACATAAAAATTCATGGACCATACTATATCACCTACATGCTAGCTAACAAGGACATGAATGTAGTAGATTTAGGTATGATAGGGGTATTACCAAGGTATATTTGAGGAATATATAAGAATGAAGAAGAATTCAATGGATCAAATTAGTGTCAAATGTTTTCCTAAAAGATCTCCCACACCCTATTAGGGAATTTAATCATTTCTAAGCATTTTCCACGTCCTATGGGAAAGTTTGAGGAGGCTCTAATAGTTGAGAGTTTAATGAGTGCTTATAACTTCTTTCCATGCAATCATGATTAGTTAGAGAACATATAGGGAAACTTGATGAGCTATGCAACAAATGAAGAGAATATAGGGTATTTTGACCTAGTCTTAAGCATCTCCAAGCATCTAGGAGATATTGAAGGAGTCTTGGCTGATAGATAGGGTTGAGGATAGAAGTTTTATTTTTGGTTACATTGACATCATGTAGGACATCCATAGTCTTATTCTTGGTTACGTTGACATAACAAAAAATTATATAGGATGCAGTAGAATGTAGCTCTACCTTTGTCAGTTCCATGTTAAATTTTATTATATATAGCTTGCTAGTGTAGGAATTCTAAGACAAACAATCATGGTAGGACCATTCTTACAAGATTTCAAATAATAACCTAGTGAACCCATATACTCTTATGACTATATATACACAAATATAGATTAAACTTAGAATTCATTAACTTTAAGTTCTCTTTATTCTATATTACCTCAGTTAAAGTTTGAGAAAATCTACTCGCACTCGGAGGTGTTTCCTTAAAACCTCCAACAACACCCTGTTCAACATCCAAAATCACATATTAAAATACCATTCGTAAAACAATGCTATTAACACATGTAATAAATTTATAATTGTTTACTAACTTTACATACCCCACTGATAGGTGTACTGCAAAAATAAGTAGATTGACTGGTGTACCTAGGGTCAACACTATGACCCTGCAATTTTATTAAAATAATAAAACTAAATTAGTTAATCTTGCATTTCACAATCAAAATTTAATAAACTAAATTCAATGAACATGTTGAATTTTACCTAACTGTCAATACCATATGCATCATGCAGAATGTCAGCCGCCCTCTCCATCCCCATAGATGCATACGGATCAGGCTGCGTAGAAGCATATGGATCCTATGTAGCACCCTCTGAGGGCCGGTAGGGTCATACGAACAAGTGGCTCTGCAAGATCGACACACATGGCCTTGAAGGCCACCACCTGAAGACTCCCCTAGATTGCGTTGTACAATGGGGCTAGTGTGGTGGATGACACTCGAGTCAAGGATGTGATCACCTACAAAGTCTCTACATCAACACTCTCCTTTGCAACTGGGGGCATGTAATCTGCTCCGCGAGGCAGCCTAGCGAGAGGTCGTCTCCCTGTCATGTAGGATCTGGCATTGCACCAGGCCTATCCTGTGCTGACCCCCACCTCTCCCCTGAAACTCCCTCATATCAAAATAATTCAGGATTTGGTTCAATACAAACTCACAGTATAATTTCCTAAGAAAATATTGGGGGACTTCACAGTTATTGCATGGTGGGTAATCAAAGACCATATACCATCTATCATAAAAATGGTTCCTAATCTCTTGGTGGTGGCACCAATGAATAGGAAACCTCTTTGCATTGAGGGTGAGATTTTGATTTGTTCTAGGGTCAGTGAATAGAGAGCACAAATTGCCTTTAGTAATCTTTAAATCTTTTACTTGTTTATATGATAATTTGTCTGCATAATATGCCCTCGATGTTTGCCTCCTATTTTGCCATCTAGATATTTGTTGGGTAATTGCATCTACATTTCTTAACAAATCCTTCAATGAATCTGCTAGATGTATTTTTTCTGTGGTTGAAGAATTTTGATCACTCAACCTACTAATAAGATCCTCAACTTCTTTTCTATTGTTTTCAATTTCACTCCTCAAATTTTCTTGAGTGCCAGGAGGGTATTGAAAGAATGGTGGGGGAGGTCGATTTTGTTGTTGAGGCTGATTTGGTTGAGGATTTTCCTCCTCTTGTTGAGGATTTCCTACAAATTAAAAAAAAAACATTCATTTCTAAACTAAAACAAACAAAATCAATTTAAAACTAACAAATTCAAAACAAATACCAAACAATACTTACCTCTTGCATCTCTTCGTCGTCATGGCGCCATATTTGTGAAGAAATCCAATTGTTGTTGATGAATTTTGAAGAAATCACCTCTCCAAGAATGCGAGCATGTAAGATAGGGTTTTTGGCCGCAGGCGGAGCTAAAACACAGAAAATACCAAATGAGAAATGATATTTGGATTTGCTTTTTTTTTGCTTTTAAAAAGCCATAACGCGAACGCGTTATGGCTTTTTTTTTATTGTTTGGCCACAAAAGTGCGACCATCTTGGTGCACTTACCCACAACAAAACATGAAGAATCTTCCCATGAATGTCTAAAAATTGATGTTGAATGATTATAATGTTAAAACCCTAGCTTGGTCGAGAAGATCAATGATGAATGAGTTGTAAGATGAGTTGAGAGATTGAATGGGTAAATGGGGAGATGTAAAATGAGGAGAAAAAAACTTATTTATACACAATTTTTCCTTAGTAACCCAATGATACCTCATCACGGACTGAGATAAGGTGATTTTAAATAAAAACCTGAAAAATATATATATATATTTTGAGAAATTATTGCATAATGAAATGTGAGTGGTGATGTATGCCCCCACTTTAAATAGGTTGTGAGCACCAATACTGTGAGAAATTTCTTTAAATTGGAAGGAGACATGAGAGCTTACTCAGAAATCCCTATGCCAATTCATATGTTTCTGATAAGCTATGTCATCAAAGAGATAAATATGTCATATGCGAGCCAACTTAAGGCATATCATCCACATCCCAAGATTTCTCTTATGTATTCATGAAAGGTTAACAATTATCCAAAGGAGGAAATGGAAAGTGACATATGAGGACAAGGCTTGCTAAACACCTTGCCCCCACTAAGCACAAGAAAAAGGTGAGCTAAAACAATTGATAATATGTAGGTGAGGGTGAAAATTGGTATCAATTAGAGGAATTAGGTGCCCCCACATAGGGAAGCATACCAAACTCCTGAAAAATGTTTTATTTTATGACTCAAAGCCTTAAATTCATTAGTGGAGTGTCCATGAACTCTATGATATGCATAGAATGAATTCTTGTAATAGAATTTATTTCGTGTTATTGGGGGAAGGGATATCAAATGATCTTGGAGGAGTCTTGTCAAGATACCCTCTTGATCAATGGTAGAAGGTGTTTGTATAGTTTGCGACAAAGATATATCTTGCTTAGATGTATAAGATGTCATATCTACACAAGACTCTATAGATTGTGAGATATTGTTCTATCCTTTACAGGAGGGTGTAAAATCTAACGACTTTAAATCACTAGTGTTTTGGAGATGAAAGTGACATTAAATGAAGATTTATTTGTTTGTTTCATTTCTTGCAAAGGAGAATGATCAAGACCACTAGTTTCGATCAGTTCAGGATGCACTACTATGAAAATCATCTTAGAAGGATGTTTTGTGATGGTGTTGATGGTGAGTGAAGGCTTGGTGATTTCTACCAAAGGAAAATAACCAAGACCATGAGTTGTTTATGTGATAGGGTCGATAAGGTTGTGGATACCTTGTTTGTTAGCACCACATCCTTTTCCACTATATCCAAGTTGTTTCATAAGCTCATAACCTTTTCCATAAAGCTTTTTCATTGCTTTTGAATTGGGTGGTTGTTCATTATTGTGTTCATCAAAGGTTGTTGTGTAGCTTGTGTCTTTGTCTAAAGTGGTTGAGGTGGATACTTTCGAAGGGTCATCCAAATTTTGTGTAGGGGATGTTGATGTGTTTAAGGATTTTTCTTTGTTTTTCTCAAGTTGTAAGACACTATCAGGTTCAGGATCAATGTCAAGTGTGTGGAATGTGTTGTTTGTGAAGAAGAGTGGAAGGCAAGCATTTCATTGCATGAGTCCATTGTCTACCTAAGATAAGATTGCATGAAAGCTCATAAGGCATAACATGGATTGGTGTATTCAAGGTGACCACTCCAATAGTAAGAGGCATAATGATTACCCCTAGCGATTTCTTTTCAAAATTGTCAAATCTGTTAATAGAGAAAGGATCAAGTTGAATGGTTGAGTGATCTATGCCAAGCCTATCCAAAAGGGTCACACTACACACATTAAGTTTAGAACCAGTATCTACAAGAGTTCTCTTTATCCCTTTTTTTTGTATTGCGCTATGATCATGAAAGCTTCATTTTTTTTTGCAAATCTAAAGAGGGGAGTTCACTTTGGTGGAAAAAATTGTCAATGTTTGGTCCCTGTATCATGGCTACTATGTCAATTGGTTGCACATTAGAAGAGACAAGAACTTATTGTAAGGTTGTTTGGATCATGTTGTGATAGTGAGGGGAGGCTTGAAGAAGGTCCCACAATGATATCTTAGCAGGAGTATTCTTAAGTTGCTCGATATGATCATACTCCTTGCAACCTAGTAAGAAAGGATTGGGTGGGATAGGATTAGGAAATGGTAAGGGTGTTGGTGTGGGTTGTTGTGGTTGTGGATTATTTCAAGTGTTATATGTATGAGCAATGGTATTATAACTTGGTTGTTGTGATACATTAGTTTGAGGAGGGTAAAGGATAAGTTAAGGTTTATTTTGAGTTTTTTGTTTATGTGAAGGTGGGTAGAGAGTAAACTCAGGTTTAGGTGAAGGTTTATGTGGCAGTGGGTAAAGGATGAGTTGAGGTTGAATAATAATAACATCCCTTGGCAAATGAGAATCTAACATAGATTCTTCATCTCCTTTCAAGGGCATAATATTATTATCAATACTATCATTGCATTGTATGATGATATCTTTACAATTAAGGCTTGGTTCATCCAAACTAACTTCATCGCAACTAAGGGAATTATTAATGGTTGAATATGTTTGATTATTGATAGTGAGGAGATTAGAAGAAGACTCTATTTGATTGTCAGTTGTTTCTAAGGTCTTAGTCTCTTGTTCCATATTATTTACCCTATTAGGAGAGCTTATAATATGTTCATCTAAGGTTGAAATTTGTAAAGTAGCTTCATCACAAGTGGGAGAGGTATCAAGAGAAGAACCATTAGGATTTTCTTCCCAAATGGGAGGAGCATTAGGAAAGGGAGGAACAAAGATGCCATGATTCTTAATACGGATATCTTCTAACACCAACCTATCCTCTTTACATCAAGGAGGGATATTAGGAGAAGGAAAAGATTGATTGTCATGACCATGGAGACTAGGTAAAGTGCCTTGTAGGAATGTGTCTATGATCTCATGTTCTGGTTGTCTAACATCATCCAAAGGGGAATAAGGAAATGGAAAATCAAGACCCTCAATGCTTGTAACTTCCTTCATCAAGATACCTTCATCACTAATAGGAGAGGTATTGGGAGAAGAACAAGTATGTTTGTTATGATTGTCTACACTTCTATTCGCACCAATGGATAATGTAATGATTTGGTCAATACTAACATGTTCCTCATTATTGTAATCAAAATATAACTCATAAGAGGGGGTGTTCTTATAAAATCCATGTTTAATCGAATCAAAGGTACATTTAAATAAAATGTTATGCAAAATTAAATAAAGTGCAATGAACGTTTCATATGTAAAACAAAGTAAATTGTTGATTACAGTCTACAATAGTCTAAAAAATGAAATGTGGGAGATGTAAAAGTGAAATTAAACAATGCATGAAATGAGCTATTTTAAGTGAGATCTAGTGAAATGCATATTACAGAAATGTGACTAACTAATATAGGTAGGTTAAAGCACCAAATAGAAGCTTAAAAATAGAGTTTTTAGGTTTTTAAAATGTAGCTTTAGGGGTTAAAAGGGACTGATTCACCCAGGGTGGAAAATGAACTTCCCAGTATGGACTTTTTTCAAAATTTTCAAAATAAATTGAGGGGTTTTGATGGTTTCTAAGTGCTATGATGTAGACCTAAGTGAAAAAAGTAGAATTTCAGAAAATCTAAATGAATTTAGATGCCAACAATGTAACCTAAATGCACCTTTTATGAATGTGAAATTTCAAACCTAGTATGCAAATGAATTCATGCAAGTCCTAATGCAATATCAATGCAAGCTAGATGCATGATAAATAAGGGCTCCAAATCAATCAAGAAAGTAGTCAAAAATCATTTTCACCAAACTGAACCGTAGATTTTAAAGATTAGGGAATCTAAGTCTCTTTTTCTTAATTAGGGTCTTTCACCTAATGAAAAGAGATAGATCCCACACCCAAAATATAGGTGATTCACTTAAATTAAGATGTGTATGATGTTATTAAGGTTAAATGAGATGATCTAGATGCAAATAATCTAATTAATTGATTTATTATGAATGCAAAACCTAAGAAACAAGTGATGTTTGAAAACACATTGTGTAATCCAACAACACCTAGAAATGAATGTAAGACTAAACAGAAATGAACCAAACTGAAAGTGTTCACCTAGAATGTAGATGAAGACTAGAAATGACATTTGAAATGTTTTTGATGCATGTTTCTAGACCTAGTGGGACTCATTCATCATTTTGGGTGAATTAGTCCCAGTTCTGCAAAACTGAGCTGGAACCTATTTATGACAAAAGGGTATTGAAAATGCATAAAACTCAAAACTGACCTTGGAGTGGAACTCATTTTCCACCCATGGTGAATGAGTCCACTTTTTAATTTCTAAATTTTCAAAAGTAGAATCTATAGCTTCTTATTTGCACTTTGATTGTCTATAGGTGTTATTCAAAATCCACATATAACATCTTTATATTTGCATCATAGATTCTCAATTTTCCATGAAAAGATGATTGAAAATATTTTGCACACAAAATATTATTGGTATAAATATGAATGGAAGAATCATGGCTATGCACATGTGTATGGTTTTTTATGGCTTCTAGAAGCCTCGAACATGGATAATCTTGATTGGTCCAATCACCATGATGTTACCATAGCAAGCAATTTTTTTGATAGATATGTTTTAGCTTGGAATCCACATTTCCCTACACAAATATTTCTTAGAATGTATCGTTGATCTAAAGAAAATATATGCTTACTTTCCACGAGCCAGATTCTTTCCAATGATCCAATAATAGATTATGAAGAGTTGGTAAATATAGTTAAAAGGAACACAAAATGCTCTAAATATACTTGTTAAGGGAAAAATGAGAGCAATTACAATGCCTCTATAAAGCACCTTAGCAACAACAACTTACCTCTACATTGACATCTAATGTTGAGTCTAACAAATCCTACAAGATAGCAAGAAATTATGATCACCTAAATATTCATAGCCAACCCATGCTTGCAATCTGGCATGGCAATGTTAACTGTTAGCCAGTTGTTTCTAGGAAATTTGTATTAAATTATATCTCCAAATATGCAGCTAAATCTGAGAAGAAATCAAAAAATTACCTTGATATGTTGAAAAGGCTTGTAAATACAAATATAGTTGAGGATAAAGCACTACTTTCATATCAAAAATTCATGATCAATATCCTTGTGGAGGGTGACATCTCTACACAAGAGACATTCCATATGTTACATAATTTTCCCCTTGTCACTTCAAGTCGACAATATGTTCACTTGAATGTTGGAAAAAAGGCATGGTTTCGTATAAACAAATATGATGCTGATGAAGGACTACCAAACATTTATATTCATTTCTCTATGCAAAGGCCTCTACAACTAGGTGTTGTATCCCTAATTGACTCAATTCACTTATACACACATTTAGACTAGCGCAAAAAGGACAAATGGAAATCAAGACACCATCCTACAATTGTTATTGTGTACCCCTTGTTCAAGGCTATTCCCCTTGAAGATACAAAAATATTTGAGACATTTTTTTGGACTAAGCTTATGCTATAAAAACCTTTCAAAAATATATGCACAAATATAGGTATTTCCAAACAAGACATAATACAAAATTGGAATTTTTTTAAAACAGTTGGTTATCATCCTTGGGATGTTAATAGAATTCTAGATACATCCACAATTGAAGAGCAGCATGGTAGTGATAGAGATGATTTGAACCATCAACCTTCTATGGATGAATATGAATGGGAAGTTTTGTCTCAAGTTGGTGCTACTACTAACTTTAGTATAAATCAACTCCAACTATTGGGTAGGAAAGACTTTGATATGAACCATTCAAGGAATACAAACCATGTGCCTGAACAACTTCATAATATTGCTTTGTAGTTCATTCCATTAGCCAAGGCACAACATGAGCAAGCTACGATATAGTCCTTGCATGTAAATATATCAACCCATCAACTTTCACCAAAACAACAACTAGCTCTTTAAATCATCCAATCCCATCACATGCAGCCTTCCCCCAAAACCCCTCTTTGCATGATCACTCAAGGAACAACTAGCACTGGTAAATCCTTTTTGATAATTTGTATAAGACAACAAATAAACACCTCTAATACTGGATGCAATTTCCCGCTACTAACATTGGCCCCTACATGTGTTGTGTCCTACAACATATGCACCTCCACAATCCATACAACCCTCTGCATTCCCATAAAGGATATGAATCCTTTGCAAGGAAAACCATTAACAATATTCCAAGAACAATTTAATATTCAATACATTTTGATAGATGAAATGAGTTTTCTAGGCCCTAAGTTGTTACTCAAAATAGATAGTTGATTGTGCCAAGCATTTCTCGATAACCAAATATAACCATTCAATGGTGTTTCTATCATCCTTGTTGGTGATCTTCCCCATTTTCTGTCAGTCATGGATACTCCTATTTATACTCCATGCTCATTGATTGTAGCCTTATGACATAATTTCACAGTCTCAGTAACCTTGGGCACTATTTTCTGCCAACAAGGACATAGTCCTACCCAACAAAATTTTTGGGAAATCCTTCTCCATATAAGAAATGGAAAGGTTCTCCATGATGATTGGGAAGAGTTTATGAAATAAACAAATAAAATTCTTTCGCCCACAAAAAGAGAAAAAATTTATGTTGCAACACATTTGTTTGCCACAAATGACTTAGTCATATTCCACAATAAAAAAATGATCAAATAATTAAACCTACCCATAGTCATTAGCATTGCTTGAGTATCATAGCAAAAGACATTTGATTATGGAGATGATGACCAAATTCTCCTATAATTGTTGCTTTGTGTTGGTGAATGGGTGATGCTAACAAAAAATTTGTGGATTCAACTTGGGCTAGTCAATGAATCCCTTGGTCTTGTTACAACTATTGTGTAAAATGCAAATTGCAAACCACAAGATCGACTGACTATGTTGTTTTTTGCTTCCAAAATTACATTGGCCCACCATGAGACCCGTAAAACCCAAGAGAAATCCCTATCCCAACTATAACCCAAGGTAGTCAGACACAAATTCCACTCACCATGGCATGGGCAATCACAATACATAAAGCACAAGGCTTAACATTAGACAGAGCAACAATAAACATAGGCAACAAAGAAAGGAAAAGGCTAACTTTTACAACTATCTCTCATGTCAAATCAATTGAAAGACTATGCATTGATCCAACATTCTTATTTGAGAGATACTGCAAACTAAGCAACAACAAATACACTACTCGATGTTATAGCAAAGAGGCCCGATTGGAACAGCTCCAGCCCTCACTAAATGCTTTTTTCCCTACCTCATGTTTTGGATTATGAAAAAGGTTTTGAAACATTTCTTTTCATATTGGATCACACTATATACCATCCTCTTTTGAAGGAATTTAAGTTGAATTTTACATAAACATACCAAGTAATAACCTGTGCAAAATGGGTATAATTCCAAAGATGCACAAAGATACCAAGGAATAATAAGCAGAGGGAAAAACTTGTACAAGTGACATGTTTTGATCATTCTAGTCTATTAAAATATATATTCAACTATTCTAGAAAGATTTTCAAGAATATTGTGTTGTGTTTGACTGACTAACTTTTTAAATTATGCACCTATGCTCTATTTTCCATTTTATGTGCCTATATACTCTAAGTTTTACTACCACATTAAATTGCCCCTATTTATTCAATGATTTCCATCATCTTAAGCCTTGCACATTAAACATAATTTTCTTGTTTTTTACTGTCTTATGTACCTTCAGCAATACAATTTCAGTTAAATTCACTATACAAATATGCACCCATAAATATTAATATAAATATTTTCAACATTTTGTTGTTTCATACTTTATGTATATGACATTCAGAAGATATACTCTTATGTATACTCAACCTATCCATGTTTTTCCAGGTGTCTTTAAATTCCATGATGTCAATTCTTAAATCAAGATACCTATTTTTTATAAAATTACCAGAACAAAGAATACACTACAATATGAGAGATCATATATGAAAACACCAAATTTTCCTGAACTTTAAGTAAAAACAACACAAAAATATGAAAGATCATATATGAAAACACCAAATTTTTCCCAACTTTGTTATTGTGTGACATATGACATGAAACTCCATGAAATTAATCATGGGTGTTTCATACTTTTCTTGCTTGGGGGATTGGCTAGAGCCCATAAGGCTTCATGATACCAATATGGTAGGGAGGAGAATGAGTGTGGGTTTTGTGCTTTTTCCTTTTATGCCAAATATTTCTTGCTAGATAGATAGATATGTACAAAATCCCTTCCATACACTTGGCTTCAAAAAACATATTGTACTCTACCCATTGGATTTCTCCATGTGTGTACAACTATCCTTTCAGCTTATCCAATTGATTATTTATACAAAGTTCTTTACCAAGATACCAATTCCCAATGAAATTATCACAACATTTACTTTATGTTATATTAAATGTATTTGTATAAAATATACCATTGCAATCTAAGGAATGTGTAAGGAAAATCAGATGCAGAAACAATTCTCCTAACGTCAATACCTCAGGAAAGAATGTAGATATACTTTTAATTTTTCACTTACAGTTCAATTAAGATGCACTATGAAGCAGATAACAGAAACAAAGTATTGACAATCACACAAGAACACCAGATATACGTGGGAAAACCCTTACAAGAGAAAAAACCCACCACACCAAGAGAAATCACTTTGTATTACAGTAATGAAGATTACATACAAATTCTAGACTTATCTTTTTGGTGTCATTATACAGCAGCATTCACCATGAACATTCATCGAATAGAAAGTTTCAAGTTACAGCCTATACAGATTAGAACACATTCACTAATCAACAATTTATCAAATCAACCATTGAACCAATCAATCATCTAACAAATCACAAACTGCAATCTCTGAGTATATCCATGACATTCCCTGACTATCGAACTTCCTCACAGAACCGTCACAACGAACCAACTGCTAACTGTTCACCTTTGGCTCCTCCTATTCGTCCACGAGATGCCACATCGGAAAGTCTTACTTGAGCAACAGAATTTTCACTGTGTTGGCATCTCGGTGAGACACTAACAGTGTCTCGCCGATGCCACTTAGACTTCATATTGATATTGCCAAGAGTCACCGTAGTCACCAAGATGTTCTATCAAGCTTCATGTGTTACACCGAGGCACCACGCAGTCACCCAAACCTATCACTTTTTCCAGGAGATCATAGCGAGTCATCAAAGGTTATACCGAAGTCATATAGACATGAATATTCCATTTGGCAAGAGTATCGAGCTTCAGTGAGCCTTCATATCGATGTTTCAAGTCACTCCGAAGAAAAATTTTGTTGACAGGACATATTGTTCTCGCCAAGTCCTCACTCTGACGTTCTCCACATGTATCATTGTCACCCAAACTCATAGCTTTCAGTGAGACATTATACCGATGAGATCAAGTCATATCGAGCTCCAAAGAATAGTCAGCAATACTTATCATTGTCGCCAAGAGGTTTCATCGAGATAACAAATGTTACTCTGAAGACTTAATTCATACCGAGCACCAAGTCACAGTCAACAAGACAAAAGCTTATCGTTGAGATGTCTTCCCGAGATCATTAAGTTACCCCGATAGCCATAGGCTATTGGCAAGACATTCTCCAGTCGCTAATGGGTTTCTCCGATTGCTTTGAGTTACAGCGAAGGCTAACACTTGAGTCTTCATCGGTGAGACATATCCGCATTTGTAGGACTTCTTACCGATGGCATTTCCTTTAGCCAAGTCTCCCTGATGAATACAAACCAAACACTGTCGGTGTGACATTTTCTTTCGCGGTGACTTCTCACCGATCCAATTGGGTTGCCCCAAAGACCTCAAAGTAAATGTTGTTGGCGAGACTTTAACACTTTGCTGAGACTTCTTAGCGAGAACCCTTAGTTATTGCGAAGACCATAGTCACCAAGAGTCTCCCCGATATGTGATTGAATGGCCTTTCAGCCAGAGGTCTCCCAAGCACTAAGAGATCATAGCGAATACACTATGTCACAGCGATAAACCAAAGTGTAACCTTTCGGCAAGACAAAAGCTAGGTCACAATGACCTATTCAAAACAGAATGAATCAAACTACTAGTCGGCCAGACAATGAAGATGTCACACCAACTTGGCTCTAATGGAGGTTTCAGCCTGTAATGTTTGAGGCACATATTTCCAACAATCTCCCACTTGACGAATATCATACAGGCACCTCCATAGCACAACATATTTATTGAAAATCATGGGCACTAAGGCCCATTGAACTGGCACACCACCTGAACTTGTATGTGCTCACTAGCTTCGTCAATGCATTTGCAACATTCTCCAAAGCATCAACCTTTTCCAAGTTGACCTTTCCATCCTCCACCATATCTCATACAAAGTGGTACTATACATCAATATGTTTCGTCCTGGCATGGAAAGTAGGGTTCTTTGCAAGACAAATTGCACTCTGACTGTCACAGAAAATAGTTATTTCCCTTGCATCAAAACCAATGTTAGAACACAAACGTTTCAACCATACAGCTTCTTTACAAGCATGAGTAGCTGCCATGTATTCATCCTTCGTAGTGGACAAAGCTACTACAGCTTGCCGCTTGCTCATCCAACTCACTGCACCACCATTCATCATGAAAATGTATCCACTGGTGGATCTCCTATTGTTAATGTCCCCTGCCCAATTAGAATCTACATATCCACGAATGCTAAGATTCCTCTATGATTCAACCGAATTCCCATGGTAACACAATGCAAAATTTGAAGTCCCCTTCAAATATTTGAAAACTCTTTTCATAGCATCCCAATGTGTTCTTCTTGGATTAGCCATAAATCGACTAAGTACTCCCACTGCTTGGGAAATGTCTGGCCTTGTACAGACCATTGCATACATGGGACTGCCTACTGCACTAGCATAGGGTACATTGGTCATGTCCTCCATCTCAGTAGGAGATTTTGGACAGTCCTCAATAGATAGCTTCGTTCCCTACAAGACTGGAACAACTAACTACTTGCAATCATTCATGCAAAATCTCTCGAGAACAGTCCTTATATACTTACTCTAACTAAGCCAAAGCTTTCTATTCTTCTTGTCCCTAGTTATCTCCATCCCTAGAATATACCTTGCTGCCCCAAGATCCTTCATTTCAAACTTAGCAGACAATTGAGACTTAAGATCAGAAATCATTAGCTTGCTATTTCCTATGAACAACATATCATGAACATAAAGAGAAATAATAAGCACTTGATCACTTTCAGCTTTATAATATACACAGTGATCATATTTTGATCTCACAAAGCCTAAAGATAATACATAAGTATCAAATTTCTGGTACCACATTCTAGGTGACTGCTTTAACCCATACAGAGACTTCTTTAATTTGCATACCAGTTTTTCTTTACCTTTTTCAACAAAGTGCTCAGGCTGGGACATATAGATTTCTTCTTCAAGATCACCATGAAGAAATGATGTCTTCACATCCATCTGTTCTACCTCTAAGTCATACACTACTGCAAGTGACAAAAGAAATCTAATGGACGTCAGCTTTGCTACAAGAGAAAATATTTCCCCATAATCAATTCCCTCTACCTGGGAATAACCCTTTGCAACCAGTCTTGCCTTGTATTTTTCTACATTGCCATCCAGATGAATCTTTTTCTTAAATACCTATTTGCAGCCCACAGGTTTTCTGCCTTTAGGCAAGGGCACCAAACTCCAAGTTTCATTTTTATCTAATGACGCCATTTCTTCATTCATGGCTTCCAACCAAGAATCTGAATCAAAAATTTTAAATGCCTCCTTTACAATCCTAGGCTCATCAGTGCTCAAAATTAAAGTGTAGGCACAAGTGGAATCAATTAATGAGAACCTATACCTATCTGGTTATTTCCCTTCTCGGGTTGACCTCCTCACTGGTTGAGGATGAGGTTCTTCTTCTTCAGAACTTTCAGAACTGCTTGAGCTTTCCTCAGTTTCAAGTACGTTTTGAATTTTCAATTCCTCTTTTTCTAGTGTAGGAGGAATTGCTGCTACATCCTTACTATTTTCTGACTTTGTCTCTGACTGTAGATCCAAGGTGGAAGGTTTCAGCTCAAGAAAGATTACACTCCTGTTCTATACAACCTTCTTTGTAACAGGATTCCAAAGCTTGTATCCTTTAATGTTAGCACTATAGCCAATAAAAATACATTTGACAGCCTTGTTCTCCAGCTTAGACCTTTTCACATCTGGAACATATGCATATTCTTCACAGCCAAAGAATCTAATATGTCTAAGAGAGGACTTCTTACGAGACCACGCTTCCAAAGGTTCCTTCTCAACAAGAGCATAGTTTGGAGACCGATTAATTAAGTAACATGCAGTAGCAGTAGCTTTAGCCCAGAACTTCTCCTCCAAACCAACACTACTAAGCATACTTTGTGCTCTCTCCATCACTGTCCTATTGAACCTTTCTGCAACTCAATTCTGATGTGGAGTATAAGGTGTAGTCTTATGTCTTTTGATTCCATGGTCTTTATAGTATCTTTCAAATTCATTAGAATAGAATTCACCGCCATTATAAGTCCTTAAGCATTTTATTTTTCTACCAGTCTGATTTTCAACAAGATTTTTAAACTCCTTAAATCAACTAAACACTTCTGATTTACTTTTCAAAAAATATACAAATGCTCTCCTTGAATAATCATCAATGAATGACACATAGTATCTTGATTTAGACAATGAAGGAGCATTCACTGGACCAAACACATCTGAATGAATATAATCTAACAAACCAGAAGATTTATGAGGACTGTCATAAAATGAAACACAGTGATGCTTTCCATATATACAGTGTTCACATAATTCAAATTCTAAATTACAATCTTCAAGCCCCTCAACCAAGTTTTTGTTCTTCAAGGTTTTTAAACCTTTTTCTCCTATGTGGCCTAACCTATGATGCCAAAGCATAGTCTTCTCTGTAGGAAGTTTTACTTCCATAGAGTTTACATAATTAGGGATATTTCCCTCTTTACCTCCGTGAGTAGCTTTCAGTGACTTCGAAGAGACACTGTTACATTGAACAGCTTGTGCATCCAACTTGTACAGGGTACCAATTCAAGCACCTCTAGCCAACACCATTGAACCTCTAGTCATCTTGTAGCCACTTCTCGAGAACAAGACTTGTACTCTGATATCATTAAGCTTACTGATAGAAAGTAGATTCTGAGCTAGACCTGGTATGTGCATAACATCATTGATACCCTTTATTTTTCCATCAGGGAATTGGATTCTAACTCTTCCACGGCCAACAATTTCCAAAGTTGAATCACTCACCAAGTACATTTTTTTTCCATCGTATTCTTCATACTTTGTGAACCATTCTATGTGAGATGTCATGTGGAATGATGCTCTAGAATCAATCAGCCAGACATCATTGGATGCCTGAGTAGCCAAGGCTACAATAAAGGCGTATGCATCACTATGAGAAGAGTCATTGTCGGAGGTAAACTTCTTGTTCTTCTTCTTCTCATCTTTACAATCCTTTCGGACATAACCAGATTGCCCACAATTCCAGCATTTCACCTTGGACTTCTTGCCAGGAGACTTTGATCTCCCTTCTGATTTCGATTTGGACTTCTTGTCCTTCTTCTTGCCTCTGTCTTTTGACCTTCCTTTGACAGCAAGAGCTTCCTTAGCCATCTCAGAATATTTTCCTCTCATTTCTTCTGACAGCAAAGAACCAACAACATCTTCCATCTTGAAACTAGATGTTGTACTCCCAATAGCCATCACCAGATGATCCCAAGAGTTTGGCAAAGAACACAACAAAAGCATACAGCGATCTTCTTCTTCAATCTTTACACCAACAGATGTTAATTGTGTGAGCAGCATGTTAAATGCATTCAAATGATCAGCTACAGACCCTCCTTCCTACATTCTCAAAGAGTAGAGCTTCTTCCTCAGGAATAGCTTATTCACCAAAGATTTCCCCTGATAAATAGATGCCAGTCTCTTCCACAAGGAAGAGGCAGTCTTCTCTTCATGCACATTGAGAAGAACTAAGTCTTCCAAACAGAGCCTTATCAACCCTTTTTCCTTTCTATCTGTCAGATCCCAATCCTCTTGCTTCATGGTCTAAGGTTTCGTTCCAGAGATTGCAAGCCACAGATCATGATCAACAAGAAGATCCTCCATCTTGAGTTTCCACAACTCAAAGTTACTGCCGTTGAATTTCTCTATTTCCATCTTTTTGGATGTGCTAGCCATCTCAACCTGTAATCAGAAATAACAAACTCTACAAGACTCCCACTAAATAGAATTGACACAAAAAACCCAATTTACCCCCAAGGATAACACAATTGGCCAAGCTCTGATACCACTTGTAAGGAAAATCAGATGTGGAAACAATTGTCCTAATGTCAATACCTCAAGAAAGAATGTAGATATACTTTTAATTTTTCACTTACAGTTCAATTAAGATGCACTATGAAGTAGATAATAGAAACAGAGTATTGAAAATCACACAAGAATACCAGATATACGTGGGAAAACCCTTACGGGAGAAAAACCCACCACACTAAGAGAAATCACTTTGTATTACAATAATGAAGATTACATACAAATTCCAGACTTATCTTTCTAGTGTCATTATACATCAGCATTCACCATGAACATTCATCGAATAGAAACTTTCAAGTTACAACCTTTATAGATTAGAATACATTCACTGATCAACAATCTATCGAATCCAACAAACCAATCGATCATCTAACAGATCACAAACTGCAATCTCTGAGTATATCCATGGCATTCCTTGACTATCAAACTTCTCACAGAACCGTCACAATGAACCAACTGCTAATTGTTCACCTTCGGCTCCTCTTATTCGTCCATGAGATGCCACATCGAAAAGTCTTACTCGGTCAATAGAATTCACACTGTGTTGGAATATCGGTGAGACACTAACAATGTCTCGCCGATGCCACTTAGACTTCATACCGATATCGCCAAGAGTCACTGTAGTCGCCAAGATGTTCTATCGAGCTTCATGTGTTACACCAAGTCACCACGCAGTCACCCAGACCTATCACTTTCACCAGGAGATCATAGCGAGTCATCAAAGGTTATACCAAAGCCATATAGACATGAGCATTCCATTCAGAAAGAGTATCAAGCTTCAGTGAGACTTCATATCGATGTCACAAGTCACTCCAAAGAAACATTCTATCGGCAGGACATATCGTTCTCACGAGGACCTCACACCAATGTTCTCCACATGTATCATTGTCGCCCAGACTCATAGTTTTTGGTGAGACATTATACTGATGATATCAAGTCATATCGAGCTCCAAAGAATAGTCAGCAAGACTTATCATTATCGCCAAGAGGTTTCATTGAGATAACAAATGTTACTCCGAAGACTTAATTCATACTGAGCACCAAGTCACAGTCGGCAAGACAAAAGCTTATCGCTAAGACGTCTTCTTGAGATCATTAAGTTACCCCGATAGCCATAGGCTATCGGCAAGACATTCTCCAGTCACTAAGAGGTTTCTCCAATCGCTTTGAGTTACACCGAAGGCTAACACTTGAGTCTTCGTCGGTGAGACATATCCACATTAGTAGGACTTCTTACCGATGGCATTTCCTTCGGCCAGGTCTCCCTAATGAATACAAACCAAATACTGTCGATGTGACATTCGCTTTCATGGTGACTTCTCACCGAGCCAATTGGGTTACCCTGAAGACCTCAAAGTAAACATTGTTGGTGAGACTTTAACACTTTACTGAGACTTCTTAGCGAGAACCCTTAGTTATCCTGAAGACCATAGTTGCCAAGAGTCTCCCCGATACACGATTGAATGGCCTTTCAGCCAAAGGTCTCCTAAGCACTAAGAGATCATAGCGAATACACTATGTCACAGCGATAGACCAAAGTGTAACCTTTTGGGAAGACAGAAGCTAGGTCATAGCGACCTGTTCAAAATAGAATGAATCAAACTGCTAGTCGGCCAGACAATGAAGATGTCACACCGACTTGGCTCTAATGGAGGTTTTAGTCTATAATTTTTGAGGCACATATTTCCAACATAATGATATATTAAAATCATCCTCTTTTTGCAATTGTAACACTGTATGATATATACAATACTCCATCAAATTCCCAATCACTCTTTTCTACTTTTCTTGCTTGGTGATTTTGCTTAAGCCTATGAGTCTTCATGATTTTCACATAGGGTTCACATTGCATACAATTCTCTTTCAACTAATTTTAACATGCAGTATTCTAAACATACAATTTCAACTATTACAAATTGATAGATATGTACACACAAACAACATTAAGTGTCAAAGATGCACAAAGATACCAATGAACAATAAGTAGAGGCTGAAATTTCTATAAGTTAGTAATATGTTTTGAACATTCTAGTATATTAAACTATATATGCTCATACTCTAGAAACATTTTCAAAAAAAATGTGTTGCATTTGACTAATAAGTTTAAAATTATGCAAGGGTAAGTGCACCAATCTATGACAAAATTTAGGTGTCAAATTGTAAAAAATTGCAAAAAAAGGGCCAAAATTGGCCATTTGGCACAGACGAAATTTGATGCATGCCAAATGGAAAAGAAAAATAAAAATCCCAAATCATATTTCAAACCCTCATTTATCTTCAACCTATGGCTTGGCTTGGAGGATTGGTGGTTAGCAACTCGCACTCGCCAAATATCATCTATTATTTGCATCGTTAGCTTGCTATCTTTCAGGAGGATGCCGCCAACATGTCAAAGACATTGAAGATTGCGAAGAGGTATGTATTTTTATTCAATTTATTTTGAATTTGATTTAGAATGTTGATTGAAATATTTTTTTATAATAAAATTTTGTTCTAATTACTAGGGAATGAATCTCCACCTCAAAACTTTGAGAATTCACATTCACCCCCTCAGGAAGAGCCTCCTATTCAAGAACAATATGAAACCCCTCCATCAATTCATAGGAATCCTCAAGGAACACAAGAAAATATTCTAAATCAAATTGAAAACAATAAAAGAGACATTGAATAATTAATTGGAAGATTAACCGAGCATGTCAAAACCCACCATTATAGGAGAGGGATTACTAAATCATTGAAGTCAATTGTATCTCATGTAGGAGAAATGAGTGAGAGCATAATTTTTTGGTCAAATAAGAGGCATGAGATGATACAATATTATACTAGAGGTTTTTCAAATGTAGATGTTAAAAAACAAAAAATTAACAAATCTGACTTGTGTACCCTATTTACAGACCCGAAAACCAACACACCTTTGTCTCATACATGCAAGAGGTTCCCCATCCATTGGTGCCACCATGAGTTAATTAAAAATAAACTATGGGAGCGGTGGTGGATGGTATTTGACCAACCTCCATGCAATAACCATAAGGTACCACAATACTTTTTGAGGAAACTGTATTGTGAGTTTCTCCTCAATAAGATGCCAAATTATTTTGACATCTTAGACTTTCAAGGTAGAGGTGGGGGCTCCACACATGATAGACTTGCTTCACAATGTAATCCATAGTTGGCACCAAGACCCTTGGCCAAACCCATGGTGGAGCATGTCACTATTCCTTCCATTGTTAAGGATAGTGTAGAGGTGGACACGCTGGAGTCGATTGGCTCACTCACCCAGACCATTTTATAGTGTGTGAGGCCTCTAGTAGAGCCTGCTGTGGAGGAGATGTGTAGGCCCCAAGCTCCACCCCACCATTGTGGCGCTTGTGGTGTAGTTTGCACATATGATTATTAGAGTACTCAGGATGCAACTACACAACCTACATCAGTTGTAGAGGTGATGACTTTCATAGATGATTTGTTGAATGATACATTTGGCATTGACAATCAGATAAAATTCAACAATTTCATTTAATGTTGTTTATTAAATTATATTTTGAAATTTAAGAATAAGTAAATTAGTAAAATTTTGATTTGATGAAATTTCAAGGTCGGAGTGTTCATGAGATGTGCCCCATTCCTACAAACCCTTATTCATTCTTGACATTGAGTCCATAGGTATGCAACTAGTATTAAATATATTATTATTGCATTTGAACAGTTGAATTTTATATTTGAATGTTTGTCTCATAACATGCTTTGGATTTCAAATAGTTTCCTGGTGGACCTTCAACCTCCACACATTGCAATTCATTTCCTCAAGGACCTTACACTCAGGTAGCCTTTATTCAATAATGGTATTGTAAAACAATGTTAGCTAGTTTTCATAATTTTGCATAATAAAATCTAGAAAATTGATGAGAAACAAAAACATTGCATTTTTATTCCTTCATCGGGTCACATTATCTTCTCCTAATTCACTTTTTGTTCCTTTATTCCTTCCTAATCCCATCCCATTAACATTTAATAGTTCACTTTACCATTTACTCTTTCATTTACCATTTACAGATGTTGACATCACACAACCCTAGTGATGTTGGTGGCATGATGGACCATGGAGTCGTTGCAGCAATAGCCAATTATGATCCATTGAGAGAGGTATGCAACAGATATGTTGATTTGACATTATATTTTCTCTTTTAAAGGTCTATTATAGAAAATTTTCATCATAATTTTGTGTAGCTTATTTTCTATCTTGATGGTTGCTACAAGTGGTTGTCACTCTAGATCATGGACATAGTAATGATGTAAATGTGAATGATGACAATCTATATGTAGTAAGTGATTATATTTTGTTATATGTTGTTCCAAAATTAATTTTTTGTGTATTAACATATTTACATTTTATGGTATCAGTTGAAGGTCCAGAGCGAAGAGAGGAGGACTAGCGAGTGTGTTTGAAAGACTAGAGAACCAACAATCACTCGATCTAGCCAAATTTTGAAGGTTGCACGGGATCTATTTCCTTCCCCTAGAGGGAAATGATTGTATTAGGGTCATTTGTTGTATGCCTATGTGGCATTTTGGAACATATGTTTTGTACAAGAGATATATACGTGACATTTTATGTCCATAATATGGCTCCTTTATACTAAGCATGTATGGAATTTTTGGATATATTCTATATACTTTTATCAATATATATCATTATATACCTTGCAACTTTTTGATTAAAAAAATCTTATTTTGCTACTACCATTCTTGAATGATGTTATCATGCGTATTGTGTAAATCGTTTGCTTGAATGTTGTAGGCATGGATTTTGTTTACATCTAATGCTTAATTAATTATTGTTGATTGCTCAATAAACTCCATCTAAAGCGTATTTTGTAAATAAGTTCCATTCCTAGTGGTTTGTATCCTTTGGAATACTTCAATTACTTGTGCCTCACTTATTTGCATGTATGCTTTAGTTATTCACATGTATACTTCACGTATAGTGTGTGTATTCACGTGTATGATTCATGTTTTGAATGCATAGCAACAAAAATATTTTGGGGAAAATTTGACAAACCAAAAGTATAAGAGCTTTTTAAAAATTCGAGAAAAAATCATATTTAAAAAAAACTGAAAAAAATTGTAGAATAAGAGATAAAATATATTTATTTTGAAATCGAAAGGTGTTTCCATAGCATATAGAGATATAGATAGCAAATAAAATAAATATTTTAAATAATTAATTGTAAAAAAATATTCTTTTGTAGTTTCTATGCATATCGTTGATTACATTTTATTGCACATCTTTCAAAGTCAAAGCATTACTTCACACTACATAACTAATAACTAGATATTGATAGATGAAAAAAATTCAATTACAATATAATTTTTACAAAGTCAACCTAAGCAGTTATGCAATTACTTCACATTGCATAACTAATAAGTAGGAGCAGTTGCCAATTGCATTTTGTTATAATGGCATTCTATGAGTTTAGATTTCTTTGACATATTTTATCAAATAGTTCACTGCCTTGTCTATGTTACCACAATTTTCATACATGTCTACCAAAGTATTTTGTCAAACAATTCATTTCCTTGTTGCTATGGATAAAAGCATAAAACAAGTGCTTTCAAAAAAGCTATGGATGCTTGGAAAAAATTTATTAAAAGCATAATAGCAAGCAATACTATAGACAAGGCAATGAACTGGTTGAAAAAAATGTCTGAAAGAAATGTGGTCTCATGGTGATGGAATTCCATGACATGCAAATTGTTATGGATTTTTATGCCATTCCATCACCATGAGAGTACGTTTCTCTAAGGAATTTTTTCAAATAATTCATTTCCTTGTCTATGCTACCAAATTTTTCATACATGTTTACCAAAGCATTTTACCAAACAATTCACTGCCTTGTTGCTATGGCTAAAAGCCTAAAATAGGTGCTTACAAACAAGCTATCGATTCTTGGAAAAAATCTATCAAAGCATAATAAGAAGCAATAGCATAGACAAGGTAGTGAACTATTTGAAAAAATGCCTCAAAGAAATAGGGTCTCATGGTGATGGAATGCCATGACAAGAAAATTCCCTGGATTGTCATGGCATTCCATCACCATGAGACCATATTTCTTTGAGGCATTTTTTTCAAATAGATTACTACCTTGTCTATGCTACCACATTTTTCATACATATCTACCAAATAATTTTATCAAAAAGTTCACTATCTTGCTATTATGGCTAAGAGCCTACAACAAGTGCTTTTGGATAAGTGATGGATGCTTGGAAAATATCTATCAAGGCATAATAGTAAGCGAAAGCATAGACAAGGTAGTGAATTGGTAGTATGCAATGGATGCTCCCATGTTTTACAAATCAGGGGTGAGCTCAATTTATAGGCTCGTCGAATACAATTCAATGGCCAAGATTGATTTCGAATCAACGACCAAGATTACAAAATAAAACCCTAATTAGGGTTTATCACAACTAACTACCTCTCGACCAATGAGAAAATTATATATGGGGACACTTGTCCTTCTACTAAATATAAACCAACAATAAAAATTTGTTACATTATGAAGTGTCAGGTTCATTGAACCTAGACATGCTAGCTTGGAACAATTTGATTGGTTGGAAGATGATGAGGCACCATCTCAGCATTTTGGATGTCCCCTTTGATCTTGTCCTAAGGTGGACTTCAAGATATGTTTTCCATCTCCTATTTTCAGCTTGGAGTGGACTTTAAGTTCTCTTTTCCATGTATGCTTTGAGTTGGGTCAACTTTACGTTGTATTTTCCATGTATGCTTTGAGTTGGGTAGGCTTTACCTTTTTCTTGGAAAAGCATTATTCAAGCCAAGGGTAGACTTGACAGTAGTTTGGGCATAGCTTTTCTTTCCCAAGCATATTTTGCATCATCTTCAACATTTTCCTTCACCATGGGCATGGTGGACTTTGCTTGTGCCTTGCCAAGATTAGGTGGAATTGCTCTTGAATTAGACATGCTAATTTTTCTTCCAAGTGAAAACCAAGAGAGGTTATTGTAGAGGGGCACAACATTATCCCATAGGATTAGATGAGAAGCTTCTAGGTGCATGGTGTCTAAGTATCCTCATGTTGAAGTTTGCAGCCATTTTACACTTTGGACTCTTAAGGGATTCAACTGATTGATCATAGCTCAAAGAAATTCAGCACATTTGGGTGTGAAAAAGAACCATTCCTAGCATAAAATTACCCACTTAGATGCATTGGAATAGTTATTTTTGTCACACGAGTTGCAGAACAAAAGTTGCACCACTTTGCAACTTTGCACTACTTGCATTTGACAACTTTTTCCCCCAGATAAATCTCTCCGCCACAGGAAAACACCTCCAAGATAGAAAAAATCAAGAGAGGTTATTGTAGAGGGGCACAACATGATCCCATAGGTTCTAACAAGAATTTTCTAAGCCTCACAGTGTTTGAGTAATGTCATGTTAAAGTTTGTAGCCATTTTGTACTTTAGACTCTTAAGGGAGTTGAGCATAGCCCGAAGTGATTCAGTGCATTTGGGTGTGAAAAAGGACCATTCCTAGAATAAATGTACCCACTCAGATGCGTTGGAATAGTTAGTTTGGTCACACAAGTTGCAGAACAAAAGTTGCACCACTTTGCAACTTTTCACTACTTGCATTTGACAACCCTTTCCCCAAGAAAAATCTTGCTGCCATAGGAAAATGCATTAGAGATAGTAAACACCAAGAGAGGTTATTATAGAGGGAAAAAACATGATCCCATAGGCTCTTATGAGAATTTTCTAAGCCTCATGGTGTCTAAATAATGTCATGCTAAATTTTGTAGCCATTTTGCACTTCAAATAATTAAGGGATTCAATCAGTTGAACATAGCTTCGAGCAATTCAACATGTTTGGTTGCAAAATATGACCATTTATAGTGTAAATGTACCCAATCAAACATGTATAAAAATTTAGTTTGGTCACACGAGTTGCATCATGAAAGTTGCACCACTTTGCAACTCTTCATTACTTGCATTTGACAACTTTTTCCCCAAGAGAAATCTCGCCGCCACAGGAAAACACCTATGAGATACAAAAAAAAAGAGAGGTTATTGTATATGGGTACAACAAAATCTCATAGGATTTGATGAGAATTTTTTAAGCCTCATGGTGTCTGAGTACCGTCATGCTAAAATTTGCATCCATTTTGGACTACAGACTCTTAAGGGATTCAATAGGTTGAACATAGCTAGAAGCAACTCGATGCATTTGGGTGTGAAAGAAGACCATGACTAGCGTAGATGTACCCACTCAAATGTGTTGGAACAATTATTTTGGTCACACAAATTGCAAAATGAAAGTTGCACCACTTTGCAAGTTTTCACTACTTACATTTGACAACTTTTTCTCCAAGAGAAATCTCACTGCCACAAGAAAATTCCTCTAATATAACAAAAACTGAGAGAGGTTACTATAGAGGGGCACAACATAATCCCATAGGATCTAACGAGAATTTTCTAAGCCTCATGGTGTCTAAGTAACATCATACTGAAGTTTGCATCCATTTTTCACTTCAGACTTTTAAGGAACTCAGCTGGTTAAACGTAGCTTGGAGCAGTTCGGCATGTTTGGGTATGAAAGAGGGCCATTCCTAACATAAACACACGTACTCAAATACATTGGAACAGTTAGTTTGGTCCCATGAGTTACAGAATGAAAGTTGTACCGCCCTGCAACTTTTCACTACTTGTATTTGACAACTTTTTCCCCAAGAGAAATCTCACCACCACATGAAAACACCTCTGAGATAGAAAAAACTGAGAGAGACTATTGTAGAAGGGCACAATAAGATACCATAAGCTTTGACAATAATTTTATAAGCCTCATGGTGTCTGAGTAATGTCATGCTAAAGTTTGCAGCCATTTTGCTCTTTGGACTCTTAAGGGATTCAGCCAGTTGAATGTAGCTCAGAGAGATTTAGCATGTTTGGGTGTGAAATAGGACCATTCCTAGCGTAAATTTACTAGTTTAGATATGTTGGAATATTTAGTTTGGTCACATGAGTTGCAGAACGAAAGTTGCACCACTTTGCAACTTTTCACTGCTTGCCTTTGACTACTTTTTCCCCAAGAGAAATCTCACCGCCACAAAAAAATGCCTCTAAAATAGTGAAAACTAAGAGAGTTTATTGTAGAAGGGAACAACATGATCTCATAGGCTCTAATGAGAAGTTTCTAAGCCTCACAGTATCTGAATAACATCATGTTGAAGTTTGGAATCATTTTGCACTTCAGACTCTTAAAGTATTCAGCCGATGCAACGTAGCTCAGAGTGATTTAGCGTGTTTGGATATGAAAGAGGAAAATTTATAGCCTAAACACACCCACTTGTATGTATTGGAATAGTTATTTTGGTCACACAAGTTGTAGAATGAAAGTTGCACCCCTTTGCAACTTTTCACTACTTGCATTTGACAACTTTTTCCCCAAGAGAAATCTCGTTGCCACGATAAAATGCCTCCGAGATAGAAAAGACCGAGAGAGGTTATTGTAGAGGTAACAACATGATCCCATAGGGTTTGATGAGATATTTCTAAGCCTCACGGTGTCTGAGTAATGTCATGTTGAAGTTTGCAGTCATTTTGTACTTCAAACTCTTAAGGGATTCAGCTGATTGGACGTAGCTCGGAGTGATTCGATGCATTTGGGTGTGAAAGAGGACCATTCCTAGCATAAACATACCCACTCAGATGTGTTGGAACAATTATTTTTTTCACACGAGTTGTAGAACAAAAGTTGCACCACTTTATAACTTTTCACTACTTGCATTTGACAACTATTTCCCCAAAAGAAATCTCACCGCCATAGGAAAATTCCTCCAAGATAACAAAAACTGAGAGAGGTCATTGTAAAGGGGCACAACATGATCCCATAGGCTCTGATAAGAAGTTTATAAGCCTCACAATGTCTGAGTAATGTTATGTTGAAGTTTGAAGTCATTTTACACTTCAAACTCTTAAGGGATTCAACAAACCAGGAGGCTCAAACTTAATCAAATTGAAAACTTGCCTTCAAGAGGCATCTAACAATATTGAAATGGTATTTTAAAGAAATTCAAACAATATTTCAAGTTAGAAAACAATTAGAAGCACCATTTCTCAATTTCACCCATGAATCCTAGTAGTAATGCAAACTGAGTTTTTGGCCTTTCACTCAAATACTCTCCAAGACCTACTTGACAAACATATGATGGTTTCAAACACCCATTTCAAAGTTGTAACACATATCCAAAAGTTAGAAATAATTATTTTGGACCAACCTCCTAAAAACACCCCTTCTATGTTGACCTATTTAGGCTGATTAGGCCTAAATTACAAAGCAACATATCTTTAAACTTCTCACAGGCCCTTGAAAAATTGGGTAAGAATTTCCTATGCCCTCAAACCTCTGAAACCACAATTTTTTCCTAGGGTTAACCCTTCCAACATAGAAAACCACAAAACCCTCAATTTCATGCCAAACCAAGAGGGTTTATTCAAAATCCTACTTACACAACCTCCCAGACTATGCCACTAACTCAAACATGTGTATTCTAACCCCTACATGCTCAAAAGTTGAAAAAAACTCCACACTCATTGATTTTCACAAACCCTAGGCTGAGGGCTCCATTTTCATGTGTTTTCTTTAACAAAAATCAATAAGACAACAGGCTTATCTCCTTTGTTCCTTCCCCACAACTCTAATCATGCAACCTACAACTTAATAAAACTCCCTAGGGCCCATTACAATAGTTACAATAGATGCAATTAGTGTAAGGACCCTTTAAGACATTTTTTTTATCACAAAACCCTCAACAAGGTGCTCTTAGCCTGTCATAGGAAAATAATGATTTCTTCATATCATCTTTATTAAATTATTTCAAACCTAATGCAAAATAATCCTAACACAATCCTCCATGATAAATGAAAGATTACATAGCAAATGTTAGTCTGTACGACTCGTACAGGTCTGCAAAATGTGAAAGAAACACAAAAAAATTAAGAGAAATTAGAATTTTCTTATTGCCAATACCTTAAACTTCTACCCTCTACCATCAACCCTAAAACCCTTAACCATCTCTCTCTATCCCTCTCTCTAAACCCTCAACCCCCCTCTCTCTCTCAACCCTACACCCTCTACCCTAAATCCTAAACCCTAAAACTCTTAAACCCTCAATCCCCCCTCTCTCTCTCTC
>VDFB02193867.1:692741318-692807834 GCA_007258455.2 Sequoia sempervirens
GAGAGAGAGAGGGGGGGAGAGGGGGTGGGAGGGAGATACCTAAGAGAGAGGGAGTGAGAGAGAGAGGGTGTGGGAGAGAGATAGAGGGAGTAAGTGAGAGAGACAAAGAGAGACCTGGCAGAGGGAGAGAGATACATGGGTGGGAGGGAGAGACTTTAGAGAAATAGGGAGAGGGGGTGGCAGGGAGATACATAAGAGAGAGGGAGAGGGAGAGAGAAGGATAGACTGGGAGAGAGATAGAGGGCGTGAGAGTGACAAACTTGAGAGAGAGAGGGAGAGGTGGTGGGAGGGAGATGGAGAGAGATAGAGGGAGTGAGAGAGGGAGGGAGTGGAAGAGAGATAGAAGGAGTGACTGTGAGAGGGAGATGGGGTAGGAGGGGAAGTCTTGACAAAGAGAGAGAGGGAGAGGGGGTAGGATGTACATACTTGACAGAGAGAGAGAGACAAAGGGAGAAGGGGAAGGAGGGAGAGGGGTGAAGCCACAATAGTGGTTTACAATTTGATGGAGGAAGGAAAACTGAGAAAAAATGACCACATGGAAAAAAAAGAAGTGATTTTAGGGGTTCATATGAACCTAGAAGTTTGACTGAACCAAAAAGGGGTTTGACTGAACCTGGGTTCGAGCAAACCCCTTAAAATTTTTGCATGAATGATTGCAAGCAGCTAGTTGTTCCAGTCTTGTAGGGAACGAAGCTATGATCTGTTGAAGATTTTTCCAAAATCTCCTACTGAGATGGAGGACATGACCAGTGTACCCTATGCTAGTGCAGTTGGTAGTCTCATGTGTGCAATGGTATGTGCAAGGCCAGACATTGCCCAAGCAATGGGATTTCTTAGTCGGTTTATGGCTAATCCTAGAAGGACACATTGGGATGCTGTAAAGAGAGTTTTCAAATATTTGAAGGGCACTTCAGATTTTTCTTTGTGTTACCATGGGAACTTGGTTGAATCACAGAGGACTCTCAGTATTCAAGGCTATGTGGATTCTAATTGGGCAAGGGACATTGACAGCAAGAGGTCTACCAGTGGATACATTTTCGTGATGAATGGTGGTGCAGTGAGTTGGATGAGTAAGCGGCAGGTTGTAGTCGCTTTGTCCACTATGGAGGTTGAATACATGGCAGCTACACATGCTTGTAAAGAAGCAGTTTGGTTGAAACATTTGTGTTCTAACATTGGTTTTGATGTAGGGAAAATAACTATTTTATGTGACAGTTAGAGTGCAATTTTTCTGGAAAAGAATCCTACTTTCCATGCCAGAACGAAACATATTGACATGTAGTATCACTTTGTACAAGCTATGGTAGAGGATGGAAAGGTCATTTTGGAAAAATTTGATACTTTAGAGAACATTGCAGATGCATTGATGAAGCCAGTGAGCACAGACAAGTTCAGGTGGTGTGCCAGTTTAATGGGCCTTAGTGCCCATGACTTTCAGTAAGTTTTGTTGTGCTCTGGAGGTGCCTCTGTGATCTTCGTCAAGTGGAAGATTGTTGGATATATATGTCTCAATCCCACGGGCTGAAACCTCTATTGGAGTCAAGTTAGTGTGACATCTCTTGTGTCTGGCCGACTAGCAGCTTGAATCTTGTTAAATAGTGCCTGTCATTGTGACCTTTCAGGAGTCTTGCCAAATGGTTATACTTTGGAGTCATTGGGATAACCTGTGGCGACTTGGTGAGAAGTCTTATTGAAAGTAATATGTCTCGCCGATAGCATCTTGCATTGAAGTCATTGGGATAACTAAAGGGGTCTCGGTGAGAAGTCACAACGAATAGCCAAAGTCTCAATGATAGGATGTTTCACATGGAGTCATCGGGGTAACATATGATAGCTTGGTAAGAAGTCTTACCAATGAAGGAATGTCTCACTGACCGTTTCCACTTGGGTAACTCAAAGGGCTTCGGGAAGATGTCTGAGGGAGAGTGAAAGGTCTCACCGATGGAAAAGTAAACGTTTCGGTATGACTTCTGGCCACTAGTGGTGCTCGATATGACTTGTGATTGTTCGGAGTAATGTCTCAACGATGGTATTGTGTCTTGCTAATCGTTTGGACACTTCAGAATAATATGAAGTATTCACTGTGAGGTATTAATGATGGAAAGAAGTCTTTCTAACTATTTGGTAAGGCTTCGATGTAACATAAAGATCTCGGAGTAAAGTCTTAGCAAAAGACATTTGTCTTTCCGAATGGAGAAACTCATCTCTATGTGACTTATGGAACTTGGTATGATCTGCTGGTGAAAGCAATATGTCTTGCTGACTGTTGGATGCACTCGGAGTAACACATGAAGGCTCAGTGTGAGGTCCTGGCGAGAGCGATATGTCCTGCCAATAGAATGACTCTTCGGTGTGACTTGTGAATAGCTATATGTGGTCTTACCGAAGTATGATATTCTTGCCGAAAGGAAAACTAAATTTGATACAAGTTGTATGCTCGGTGGAATCTCTTTCCGATGGAAACAACTCTTGGTGACATCGATATGAAGACTTTGTGGCATCGGCGAGACACTGTTAGTGTCTCACCGATATGCCAACAAAGTTTGAATTCTTTTGACCCAGCAATGACCATCTACGTGGCTCGTTGTCGACCAATAGGAGAAGCCGAATGGGAACCGCTAGCAATTGGACCGTTGTGGTAGTTCTGTAAGGAAGCTCAACAGATAGGGAATGACATGAATATAGTTTGAAGTTGCAGATGCTCGATGGTTCGGTTGGTTCGATCAACAGTTGTAGTATCAGTTCGAATTGTATCAGTGGATGAATTACATTATGTGAAGGCTATAATGTGATGTTTTGTAACAAGTTTGATCATTGTGAAAGCTGTTGTAATCTGGCATCAGAAAGATAAGTTAGAACTTTGTATGTAATTATTTGTTACTATAATACAAAGTGACTTCTCTTGGTTTGGTGGGTTTTTCTCCCGTAAGGGTTTTCCCACGTAAATCTGGTGTTCATATGTGTTGTCAAATACTTTGTTTCTGTTATCTCTTTCATGTGCATCTTAATTGAACTGTAATTGAAAATTTAAAAGAGTCTCTATATTCTTCCCTGAGGTTTTGACGTTAGGAGAGTTGTTTCCGCACCTTGACTTTCCTTGCATCCAAATGACACATCACATTTAGTGCACGCAAAATTTGGCACTTGCCAAATGTGATGTGCCATTTGGTGAGCACCAAATGGCCTACTTTGGACGTGTTAATTGACATGATTTTCCAAATTTCCTCATATTTTTGGTTGTGCTCCTTGTCTCATTTACACATATTTTAATGCAAGTTTATAAAAAAAATTGTGATAGCATTGACCTCTCTCTTAGCTATCTGAATATATAATCCCTTTTTCATTTTGATTTAGTTATGGTTTTGATCCATGGCTTCTACTGTAAATGCCTCTATTTTTGGTAAAAAACCAACATGTGCTAGCTTTAGGATAGATTTGTACTCGTTTATTGAAATGTGAAACAAATTACATTTTTTGAAACTACACTCCATTCTACACATGATGAGAAAAAATGATCAATTTTTTTATTAGTTTTCAAAAAAATTAGGGGGGAGCACGCTAAAATTTTAGCTTTTGAGGATGTGTCCACTTTGAATATTCATAAAATATTATATATTCATAAAAAAAATTATCTGAAAGAACGAGGATAAACTACATGGTGTTAGCTAATTTCTCACTATTGGGATTTTTGAAATTCTAAAAATAAGTTAATCAAAAAGGGGCGAGCCTTGAGGCGCTATGCTTTTTTTTTTGATAAAAGGACCTATTTCCCCTTTTGAGACCCTTAATCTTCATTAATTTCAAAAAAAAAGTAGCTTAGAAACTAGACTCAGAGCACTTCAACTTTTTTTCTTGATGGATCTTGAAATTTTGAGTGTAACTATCTTCAATTTCTCGTGCAAATCAGATTTTTCTGATTTCAAAAAAAAAGTGGCATCTTAAGAGCCAAAATTGTGTCACAGATCCATGCACTTACTCGCATCTATGTTTTGATTTCCATTTTCTATGCCTATATACCCTAAGTTTTGTCATTTTTCCTTCATGCTTTGCTTGCACATATTCTTATGTGTTCTTTCTACCTTTTCAATTAGTTTGATTTGATTCAAATACTTGGAAAATGTTGATCTACAAAATTCTCTTTTGAGCATTTCACTTTTTCGCGCTTCCTGTTTATTACATTTAGAAATATATAGCCTTTTCTACATTGCATTTTTGTCTAAAATATGATAAGAACCCATGCAATTCGCGATGGGTTTTTGAGGCCTATTTACAATGATGGTGGAGTTTTTTTACCACGTGGGTTGGCGGTGGTGGAGTTGGTTGCATCAATCAATGGAAAAAGAAAGGTAAGTATTTGATCACGTGAGGGTTAATGCATCCTGGCATTGTTGTATGATGGCATAAGGGGGAGTAAATGCAATATTCACTATTGTAGTGTAAGGATGTATATTGTTTTGGTTGCATTGTGAAATGACCCACTATGGTCTTGCTTTGATAGCAGACTATTGAAAAATCCTTTCATCCACCTCTGTTAGATAGTAGATTGGAGGGTTTTACAAGTGTTGTGCTCCACAATCTACAACATTTGGCCTCCTATTGTTGCTATAAGTTGTTTTGCAACGTCTTTTTGTCATTCCATACACATCTAACCACAAACATATATTTTGATATATTCAAATAAAATGTTGTTTTGCAGTAATATCATGTTGGGCTCAATGCAAGCATGGATAGACAAGGAGATATGAAGACCATCTATGGGAAAATTGGCACCTAAAAGATGATCATAGTTGTAAGCACAAACAAGGTTTTTTTTGTAAATTTATATTTTACTAAGTTATACATTCAACCCTTTTCTTCCTGCATGGCTAGATAGGCTCCATATATTTGTTACTATATATATATATGCATACACAAATTATTACACACACTTGACTATAATAAACATAGTCTATTGTACACATTACATTTTTTCATGTTTCTATAGTTATCTTTTCAGCTTATGGGAAAAATTATCTATAGGCAGCTCTTTATCAGCATACCCATCTTATTAAATAGCAACAAAAAAATACTATAATATAAGAAATCATATATGAAAACACCCAAATTTCCCCTACTTCGCCATTCTGTGATATATGATATGAATCCATTAAGTTTCTAATGGGTCTTTCATACTTTTCTTGCTCGGGGGTTTGGCTAGAGCTCATGAGGCTTCATGATGCCAATATAGCAGGGAGGATAACAAGCATGGTTTTTGTGGTTTTTCTGTGTACCATCATATATTGACTACTACAAATGCACAACATATTGTATTCTACCAACTGCATTTCTCCATGCTTATATAACTATCTTTTCACCTTGCCAAATCAATTATTTATTAAACCCAGTTCTTTATGATGATACCTATTTTCTTTAGGTTATGACAACAATTATATGATGTGATCCTAAATTTTTTTATGTAAAGAAAACCTTTCCCATTTTTTAAAACTTATATAGATATAGAAAATTTTGAAACATATTGATACAAGATTACAACTATGTCCTTTGGTAGTAAATATTGAAGAAAAATAGAGAAATTGTATAAGAGGTATTAGAATAACACTTATTTGCTACTTAATATTATAGAAAAAAAAAAGACATTAAATAGAAATTTCAAATATGGAGTATGGAAGAGGCAAACTACAATAATGAACAATTTGTTATGGGAAACTAGAAAAAAGAATATCATGAAACATATTGATACAAGACATATAACATATTCCATCCAAACAAAATAACCACAACAATTAACAATTTGTTATAAGGAGATTCAAATAGATGAGGAAAAAAGAATATCATGCACAAAACATATTGGTACAAGACAAGTAGTCTACATAATAGTTGTAAGAGGTATTAGAATAACACTTAAGAATCACACATAAATGACAGATGAACAGAAACCTTTGGCCTACTTTCAATTTTTTTGGTCTGTGTATCTTTTCCTACCTCTCTTAAAGTTTTATTTAATGTGGGTTTTTCGGTCATTTGTCATTTACCTGTGATTCTTAAGTGTCTTTCTAACACCTCTTTTACAATTTCTCAAATGATAGATGATCAAAAACCCATTTTAAATAGAAATTTAACATATGGAGAATAGGTGTAAACTATGGCTATGAACAGTTTGTTATATAGAGCTTTTGTTGTACAAAATGTGTATAGCACCAAAGATGCACGGAGATAACAAGGAACAATAACCAGTGGTCGAAAACCATACAAAGACCAAAAAAAATTGAAAGCAGTCTAAAGGTATAGGTCAATGTCATGTTTGTAGTTTATACCAATTTACAAAAAATTAGAATTTTGAAAGTTAAAAACAATTCTCGTCACAAGGACAATAGAATAAGAAACTCCTAAAGTGTCATGCCAAGCAAAAAAATACATGGGGACACAATCCTTAATTAAATGCACAAAATATTTACCTAGGTTAAGATATCAAGAATACACAAGCTAAACTATGCCAATGAACAACTTGTTACAAGGAGCTTCAAACAAATGAGAGAAAGATAATATCAAGAAACATATTGATACAAGACAAGCAATATATGTAAAAATTGGCTTGTCAATTCAAAATTTGAGCTACATAATTTGGCACTAAATATTATAGACAAATAGAGAAACTGTAAAAGAGCTATTAGAAAGACACTTAATAATCACAAGAAAATGATAGATGATTGAAAACCCATATTAAATAGAACTTAATAACATGGAGAATAGAAGAGGTGAACTACAATAATGAATGGTCTATTATGGGGAAGTGGATATTGATACAACACAAGCAATCTATGTAACAGTTGGCTTGTCAATTCAAAATTCAAGCTACATTATTGGGCACTAAATATTATAGACAAAATAGAGAAAGTTTAAAAGAACTATTAGAAAAACACTTAAGAATCACAAGTAAATGACAGACAATTGAAAAACCACATTAAACATATTGATAGAAGACAAGAATTCTATGTAAGGGTGTTGTGCATGTTTTGCACATACGCCCTGCCGTAGGCAGGGACCCCCTTTTTTCGCTCTTGATAGGCTACTTTGCTCCTATCTTGTTTTGTGTGCCCCATTTTCCAAGCCCAAATTGGTCATGTGCCTTCAAATGATCAAATTCCCCTTACCAAATTCACCTACTTGGGGTATTCAAATATAGGGAGAAATAAAGTCCCCCGTCCCTTTTCTGCCTTTTGTCTTGTTCCTACTAGCTTGGTCCCTGATCACTTGATTCGCTTTTTTCTACATTTTTGACTTTGGGGAAAACTTTCTGGTGGATTTGGGATGATTTTGTGGTGCCTAAGTGAACTGCCAAGGTTTCATCAACGTTTCGTTAAGTTTCTATGGTTTCGGAACTTTCCCTCCAGAACTCCCTCCCTCTTTGGTTATTTTGAAACATTTGTAGACCCCCAACAGTTCACTTTCCACATTTTTGAATTTGGGGACAACTTTCTGGTGGATTTGGGATGTTTTTGTGGTGCCTAAGTGAATTACCAAGGTTTTTTCAATGTTTCATTAAATTTCAATGGTTTCAAAACTTTCCCTCTGGAACTCCCTCCTTCTTTGGCTATTTTGAAACATTCATGGACTCCCGACGGTCCGATTTCCACATTTTTGACTTAAGAGACAACTTTTTGGTGGATTTGGGATGTGTTTGTGGTGCCTAACTGAACTTCCAATGTTTCATCAATTTTCTATTAAGTTTCAATGGTTTCGGAAGTTTCCCTCCAAAACTCCCTCCCTCTTTAGCTGTTTTGAAACATCTGTGGACCCCTGACGGTCTGCTTTCCACTTTTTTGACTTTGGGGAAAACTTTCTAGTGGATTTGGGATGTTTTTGTGGTGTCTAAGTGAACTGCCAAGGTTTTGTCAATTTTTTGTTAAGTTTCGGTGGTTTCAGAACTTCGTCCCTCTTTAGCTATTTTGAAACATCCGTGGAGCCCCGATGACTCGGCCTCCGGGACCCAACAGCTCTGTGACCGTTTCTGGGACTCTGTCCCTCTGTGGTCGTTTTGAACATCTGTGGAGCCCTAGCAACCCAACCTCTGGGACCTGGCCCCTCTATGTCTGTTTCCAGGACTCCATCCCTCCATGGCCACTTTGAACATCTATGGAGCCCCAGTGACCCGGGCTCTGGGACCCAGACCCTCCGTGGCCGTTTCTGGGACTTCGTCCCTCTATGGTCGTTTTGAACATCTGTGGAGCCCCGGTGACCTGACCCCTCCATGGCTTTTTCTAAGACTTCATCCCTTTGTGGTCATTTCTAGGACTCCACCCCTCCATCGTCATCTGGTACTTTCCTTCCAGGTCGTCGTGTGCTCATTGACTTTTCAAAAGGGTAGTGACCTTCTAGCTTTCCCCTTCCAAGCTTCCGGTTTTTTCAAATGAGTCCAATCTGAAGGAATTTTTTCTATGCACTCTTCCCTCCCCTTTTCCCATGTGCTATAATTGAAAAATCTCAGTTTTGCTATGTTTTGTGAGGTCTGGGAACTTCCCTTCTAGTTTGTTGTCCCCCATTTGTTGCCTGCCCCCTTGGGTCCACATTAATGTTTATGGTCCAAATGAGCTCCAAATATGAATATTATGATATTTTTATGATGCATGGATGGATATAACAAAAATTTTGCAAGATTTGACTAACATTTTCCTTGATTTGTGTATGAAAGCACTTACGGTGTTTCATGTACATAGGATTCAAGGAGCCTACTACAGGTCCATCAGGAGACCCATCGAGAAAGCTGAACAAGGAATGCACATAACTCCTGTCACCATTCATTTCATGTTCACCTCTCCCCCTTAGCACCCACCAACAGGGTTGGCATTAGAAGAAGGCATGTGCCAAGGAAGTCAAGGACAAAAATGCAAGGGGGTGGCCTTGAAGAAAGCATAAGGGAGTTGTCCGCCCGAATCAAGGGCAACCAAACCATTGATGCCAATCGTCAATGGAATCATTTGATCCAAGGAAGAAAACTACAAACACATCAAGTAAGAAGACAACTTTTAGGCAGTTTCAACTATAGTAAAAGGGCAATCAGCTAAATGATGAAATTGCTATAGTGACTAGCACTAGATGACAAAATAGGGAAAAGACAAAGATGTATTTTAAAATTGCTAGATAATGGGGAGTAGGTGAAACCCTAATGTAAATCAAATCTAGGCCATTCGATGTAATTCAATCCTAGCCATTCATTTGGGCTTTGGAAAACAATAAATAGGGGCTTGCCTCTCATTTGTAAGGTTGTAGAGCTATTGTAAAAAACATTTGCAGTAGTAGAAGACAACATTGCATGATTTTATGGATGTTCTCTTTGATTTTTCTCATCTTGCATGCATGGTTCTACCTTCTATGCTAGTTTTAGTATTAGTTTCTTGAATGGTTGCCATGATGGTGTTGTTGTTATAGTATTTGATGAGCTTCCAACCCATACTTTTAGCACTTATTGATGACAAGTTGTTGTGCAAAGTTAGCCTGGGATTCTTTCTGTCATTGTTGCAAAATAGTTCAATTGCATGTTCATGATGTGTATGTGTAATTTGAAAATCAACATACCTTAGAAGATTGCACTAGTTTTGTGTAGTTGTAGGTTTCTCTTGGTCAAGCAAAACTCAATTTAGGAAGCTTGTCTACTATAGCAGCCACCATTGTTACTGTTCATTCGTAGCTTAGGATTAGAATAGCTTTCTTAACCCTTCTCCTTTTGCTATTTATTTTAGTCCTTGGTTAGGGTAGGATCTCAAGAATCACCATGAAGCTAAATTAGATGAATTTGGTGGGTTTTAGCTTGTTGTTTTGAGTGGGTAGCCACTGTTCATTCACTTCTAGCACTTTAAAACTGCATTTGCAGGCCCCAACTTCCCACGCTTTGTAACTCATCCATAAGTCCGCCTTGTGATTACTAGAAAAATCACATCAAACATCAACTAAGGAGTTCCATGCAAGTCATGACCTGACACCTGAGAGACCTTGGGGAGATGTTCAGTAGCTTGCAGATGGAGATTTCCTTTCAAGAGAGGTAGTGCACGTATGCATTACCTGTGTTGAGAAGGTGTGCAAAAATACCCATCAACAAAGAGTTGGATTGTGAATTCAAAATTCAAGCTATGTTCTTTGGTAGTATACCCACATTAAATAGAACTTGTAAAGCCAATGGGTAGCAATAACCTATGCAAAATGGGTATAACGCCATAGACTTAATTGAAAATTTGAGCTATATTACTTGACACTAAATATTATAGAAAAATAGAGAAATTGTAAAAGAGCTATTAGAATTATAACACTTAATAGCCACTAAACTAATTTTATCTTGAATATCTTTATTATTTCATATGAACCCTCTCTCTCTCTCTCTCTCTCTCTATATATATATATATATATATATGCAATTACTCCTATGTTAATCTGCAATTGATCCTATGTTAGTGAGTATAATGCCAAAGATGCATAGAGATAACTACAAACAATAAATGAAGGGCGAAAAAATTACTAACCCTAACCATATTTTTTGACGAAAGAAATAAGATTTAACTACAATTTCTCCATCCATACAAAGCCATAATCTCTTTGAAGTCTCCCAAATGGGTATAATTCCAAAGATACAAACATATAACAAGGAACAATAAGAAAAGAACGAAAGACATGAACAATAAATTAATCATTCTAACACATCCTATACAATTTCTCTACTTGTCTTCAATATTTATTACCAAAGAATGTAGCTTGAATCTTCTATCAATATGTTTCATGATATTCTTTTTTTCTCATCTATTTGAACTACAAACCCATCCAAAAAGATTGATTCTGCAGACTATAGAAGTTTATAATAACTAAAAGGGTGCATCTAACTTCACAAACATATATACTAGTATAGATTTTGTTTTGTAAGTGATTATATTTTCATTGCATGGCTAAGATGTATATGCAGAAATGTGTTTATGAAACATGGGCACATATAGAAACCAATAACTAGAAAGGAAAAAAATGTAGTCATGTATGAAATGAAAACCAAGTCAAAGGCAACGATTTTTACAATAGTTTTCTATGAAACCAACACCATAATGGCTCTTTTGACAATGCAACTTAATCAATATATTTTCTTGCGCATTTCGGAGCACATCAGTGTTAAAACCCTCCAACCTACTATCAAATAGAGATAAAGGTGATGATTAGCTCAATACTTTGGTGTCAAACGAACACCACAATGGCTCATTTGACAATGCAACCAAAAATAACAGATTTTCCCACACTACAACATTGAATATATGTATGTGTGTGTGTATATAGATATATATGTATGTATGTATGTATATATATATATGTGTGTGTGTATACACACACACACATATATATATATGTATATATATGTATGTATGCTTTTCTAATAGTTCTTTTACAATTTTCCTATTTTTCTATAATATTGAGTGCCAGATAATGTAGCTCAAATTTAGAATTGACAATGTCAAGATGCATTAACCATCACATGAGCAAACACTTTCCATTTTTCTTCCACGTATTGAGGCAACTAGCTCCACCAACACCAACCCACATAATTAGGAAACTTCATGCCATCATATGTTACAACCCTGGGAAACTCACCACCAATTGTTGGTGATTATTGATCTCCAATGTTGAGAAATTACATTCACGACTAGGCTGATGAAAATCCTGACAGAAATTACATGGGTTAAGATATAGAGAATACAAGAGTTAAACAATGATAATGAAAAGCTTGTTACAAAGAGCTCCAAATAGATGAGAAAAATAGAATATCATGAAACATATTGATACAAGAACTTACCTATGATTCTTAAGTGTTTTTCTAATAGTTCTTTTACAATTTCTCTATTTTGTCTATAATATTTAGTGCCAAATAATGTAGCTTGAATTTTTAATTAACAAGCCAACTATTACATAGATTGCTTGTGTTGTATCAGTATGGTTTATTCATTATATTCTTTTTGCAATTCCACAAAGAAAATTGTTCATTATGTAACAATTGGTAGTCTATGTAACAATTGGCTTGTCAATTCAATGACCATTTTTACTATATTCTTCCTTAAATTGCTATTGTATTTTTTATATAAATCCATTTTGAATTGCATAATATAAAAAAAATTATAAGTTTAGGGAAAATTTCCATCTTGATAAACAACTATATGTAAATAATCTTTTAGATAAGCTGAAAAGATAACTGTACACACACATGCAGAAATGCAATGGGTAGAGTAGAATATCTTTTATGAAGTCAACTGTATGATAGTTTTCCCACAAAAAAATTGCCATTTAAGATTTCCCCTTTTACAGTCATTGTAGATTGTGGTTTAAGTGATTGTGGATGGAAACCACACACCATTGTCATGTGCTTTTGAGAGGATAAATAATTTGTTGATTGCATCACATTGTTTATCCCTACAAGCACATGACAATGGTGTATGTTGCTCCATTCAACTAAACCATTTACAATGTCATGATTGGCCTAGTTTTCATTTTGTACTTGACTACATTTTTTTCCTTTCTGGTTAGTGGTTGTTATATTTTTTTATGTTTCACAAACACATATCTGTGTATGCATCTTAGCCATGCAATGAAAATATAAGCACTTGCAAAAAAAAATCTATACTAACATATATGTTTGTGAAGTTAGTTGCACCTTTTTAGTTATTATACACTCTTCTATATATTCTTCCTATCCATGTTTCTCCACCCATCTTCAAATCCCATGATGTAAATTCTTTATCAGGATACTTGTTTTTGTGAAACTTTGTCACAGCAAAAAAAACTACAGTATTAGAGATCTTGTTTGAGAACACCTATTTTTACCCAACTTTGTTATTGTGTGATATTTGATGAGAGTCCATCATATTTTCCATGGACCTTACCTGCCTTTCTTGCTCAGGGGTTTGGCTAGAGCTTGTGAGGCTTCATGATGCCAATATGGTAGGGAGGAGAACAAGTGTGGGTTTAGTGCTCTTGTCTTCCATCGCCATATATTTTTTGTTGCTTATTGTGCAAACCCCGGTCCTAGTACCTGTAAAACAATTAGAATGAACACATTAGCTTAGAGATTGCAAGGCAGAACAAGGATTCCCCATGAAATCCATTCACCAAATTCAAATTAGGAAAGAAAACAATGAAAAACACAATGAAACAAGAAAATATAGATTCAATCCTAATTAGACTTGCAAACATACTATCCCATGGGGGAATTGGTGACAATTTGATGTGAAAATTGGCCCTTTCCCAATTCCTATGATGCAATGTTGATGTGTTGATGATGATTGGTCCACTTTTTTGATGCTTGATGAGTGCTCCAAGCTAAAAACTTACATAGCCTTGCTATGATTCAATGGTGATGGATGGAATTTGATAGATATTTGAGCATGGTAACTTTGCATAATTTGTGGATGATCAAAAGAAGAGATTAGCCTCTTATTTATAGAATGCTAAGTTGGAGAGATGATCAAAATAGAGCAATGTGGGACTAACATTCATCCTATGGCAAGATGCCACTTCTCAACTTGTGAATGGAGGAAGCTTGAGCACATTTTGATCAATGTGCAAGTTTGAAATTTGAATTTGATGAAATGGCATGTTTAGGGGGCATGAAAGATGAGTTAAATGCCAAGTGGGAGACATGTAAGAGCTTTAAATTCTTTGTTGTATGGACAAGTCATTTTGGGGGGGAGATTTCAAATTTGAAGAATATTCCCACTTGGATGTCTTTTTTGAATGAAAATAGGTGATTTATAAAACAATTAAATTTATTTTCATGTGCAAGTTGCAAAATCTAGAGGATTTGAGTGATTAGGATTAAATTAATCGGGATTTGATTAATTTAAGGGGAGATTTAGTTGATTTGACCATTTGATTTAGATTTTAGGATTGAAATAAATCAAAAAGAGATGAAAATGATTAAGACTTAGTTAAATAAATATTTTGATTTATTTAACCAAAAGGGGTGATGTTAGATTAAATTAGATAAATGTTTGATTTATTTTATTTAATTAGATGAACTTTAGAAATTTAATCAAATAATATGGATTATTTAATTAAATAAAGATAGGAAGATGAAATGACCTAGCTAATTACACAGAGACGATGATTTAATTAAATTGAGGGATTTATTTAATAAAAAGGGGAATTATGATGACTTTAATCAAATAAGGCTATTCGATTAAATGGTTAGACCAAGGGATAATTCAAGATGAAGCGATGTTAGTAGATCAAGATTGAGTGTGCAATATCAATCTATTTATTTTCTATGTCTACACTTATATACATGGAAACACAAATTCTCACATGCACTTTCCTATGAAAAACATACTCTATTCTATCCATTGTATTTTTCATTATTTCCACAGTTCTCTTTTCAACTTCTCCAATAGATTACTTATATACAATTCTTTACCAAGATTTCATGTATTCAAAATGTTCCATTTTATCTCTTTCTATTTACAACATATAATGCTAACCTCTTTTATTGTATACCTATATTATTTCCTTTATAATGTTGCACAGATACAATAGACATTCAAGAAAATTAGTGTATTATAAATTTTCTATTTCAAATTCTTTCATGGTCCAAAACCTTGATCCAATGTTGCTTGCCCTTGTTAAATACCATCAACAATACATGTAAGTACAAAAAATTTCAATTATCAATAAATAGATTTGATGAGCCAATTGTAAATATTACTAATTATTTTTGGTTTTACATTGTCTATATTGATTTTACAAATATACTTACTCTTTATGCTTCCTTTTTTATTTTTCTTGCCCATCCATTAACATACCCCTATCTTCTATTTGAAGGAACTAAGCTAAAGCATGCAAAAGCATTCAAATATCAAGATACCTATTTTTTTTAAAGTTACCATTGCAAAAAAAACACTACAATATGAGAGATCATATATGAAAACACCATATTTTCCCCAAATTTGTTATTGTTTGATGTATGATGGAACTCCAGGAAATTTCCTATGGGCATTTCATACATTTCTTGCCCAAGGGTTTGGCTAGAGTCCACAAGGCTCCATGATGCCAATATGGTAGGGAGGATAACAAGCGTGGTTTTTGTGCTTTTTCTTTTAACACCATATATTTCTTGTGACATAGATACATGTGTACACAAATCCTTGTATACACTTGGCTTCCAGAAACATAGTCTCTTAATAACATGTTTTTCATGTCATAGCAAGTGGTGGGGAAGCACTTGAGACTTAATTTTTCAATTTTGATTTTTTAAGAATAAATTTATTGAAAAAATGTATTCGTTGAGAATTAATTTACTATGTATTCCCAATGATCTGTCATTTACCTATGATTCCTAAGATTATTAATTAAAATTAATTTTAAATAACTATTGTAACTAAAATTATTAAATATTAGCATATTAATAAAAAGAAGTTATTGATGATTACTTACTTAAAATTAAATTTAATGGATACATTGCAAATAATAAGATTCGTTCAACATGACATATGGTTTTATTTTATATTTTCATAATCAATTTTCAACTAATAAATTTTGATGTGGAAACGCAAAGATCAATTTTCCATTTTATGCAAATGATTCTTAATCTCCCATGCATTGTGTGTGAGATAAGAACGAACAAGTGGACTATAACATAAGGTTTAAAATGCTTTATAATGTTCAAATTAAATGAAGACATATAAAGTAATCTCTACGCCAAAATTAAGTGATTTATAATATGTTCAAGTTAGGTGATTCAAATTGATATCTTTCAATGCACACATAGGTTGGATTTAACTTTAATACATATGTATCAATATGCTTGATCTATCCATCTAATTATCCATAATAATATATAAATTTATTTTCCAACATCTCTCTTCATTATGATCTACTCCACCTATTTTATCCTAGGTAAAGTCCAAAATCATAAGCTTCACCTCCTACTATGAACTAACCTCACATTATTTCATATTGGCTTATTAACACTTTTTCCCTTTCTCGACTCAATCAAACAATTTGAAATATTATTGATTATTTATATTTGACATTACATTCTAAAAAAAAAAGTTTGTTTCTTACTTCCCATTGAATAGCCATTTTCGGTGGACCTCTATCGGTTGATTGTTGCATGCTTGTGCATGTGACTGCTAGTATTAAATTAAATCCAATTTTCTACTTATTTGATTGAAACTTGAACTATGATGGCAATTAGAAAGCACATAGGAAATACATTTGACAACTATTGGGAACCTTAGTTATATTGGAAAAAGGTGCATAACCTCACATTTCCAATGTTTGTATTTAATTATTTAATGGTATTTATTTATTATTCACTCACATATTTTGTGTCGTCCCACTTCGATTGGCACTAGTTGTCACTTGTAGTTTGTAATTTGGTATTTCTAATTATCAATTGCTATATAGAACTATAATAATTGTAAGGAGTGCACAAGTGTTGCCAAATTAGAAAGAATGTGAAAATGGGAAATTATGTGTGGACTTGGAGAAGATCAAGGAATATTTATTTTTTTTGCATGTGCATGCTACCAAAAAAGTAAATAAGACTAAGTGGAGCATGATAGTTGAAAGATGAAGTTCTTTATTTAAGTTTTAGCTCACTCTTCTTGATTTTCACATTGGGACTTGCATGGATCTATTCGTGTGTCACTTTTATTCAATTTTTTTTCTCATGATTCTAGAAACCATTGGTGGTTTCTAGTTTTGGGTCTTACCAAAAAAAAATTGCATAGTTTAGAAACGTATGATGATATTATTTTTTAAGGGGTTATGCTACTAGAAATTCTCAATACTTTTGGTGTTTACATATCTTATGAAGGCTTCAAATTGCTCATGTATTACAATTGGAAATTTCATTCTATGATTCCATTGGTTCATGTTTTAGAGGTTGGGTTTCTTCTTACAAGGATTATCCCATCATAAACATTGTGTCATTGTGGTGAATTCCATTGCATGTATATTTTCATTTTTGAAAGTGTTAGATATTCCATGCATGTCTCTTCTCATCAATAAGTGTAGGAATTTTTCTATTATCATTTTCCTTTCATTTTTTATTAGTTCATGATAACCTATATTTCTTGGTTGTTTCTTAAAGACAATTTTTGGATTGATCATGGTTTGAGTGGGATCCGTGCATATCATTTTATTTTTTTCAATAAAATAGAAATTACATCAACAATGGGGATGGACTGGGTTAATGGTACAAAATTCAAGCTATAAAAACTCAAAATCAAGGATTTGTTGACAAAAAAAGCTCCATGGGTAGACATCTCTAGAAGTGAACCATTGAGAATGAGGGATTATTGGATTGTGTTAGATCAAAATTTTAAAATTATCATTCAAATTTATTTAGTAGATTAATGCTCCTAAATGTTAGGAAATAATCCTCTATAAAAAATATATAGGAATAATTACGAAATTTTTACCAAGACAAATCAGTAGTGACTGGAATAAATTTATATAAAATAGTTTATATTCTTTGATGATGAGTGATGGGGATTTAGTTGTTGATCACCTAAATGCATTTATCACTATTGTAATTCAATTATAGTATTTTGGTATAAATATGAAGGAAGAATATTGATACACATGGTCCTATTATATTATTTTCTAAGCTCATTGAATAATCTAGTGATGACCATTAGAAGTGCTACTTCAATTTTTTTGCTTGATGAGGAATTGGATTCTCTTCCTAGGAGTACAAATGAGACAAGTTAATGAATATATGAAGGAAGCACTAGTTTCTCATGGGTAATCTAAGGAAAAAAGAAAGAACAAGAACAATAGGATATCTAAGACCTTAGGGATCTATCTTCTAAGTATCTTAGATATTCCAAGGTAATATGTTGGAAAAGTTGTAATAAAGGATACATTAGAAAGAAATGCAAGGAAAATAAGAGTCAAAAGAATGTTGACATATGATTATTTAAATTATAAATCTTCTTAAGATGAATCAAATACATTTTTTTCATCCCCTAACTTATATGCAAATGAGGATTCATATATGATCAAATACTTCACCTCTTTCCACATGAATCCTCACAAGGAGTGATTTGTTGACTATGAGAATATTGATGGTGGAAAGGACTACCTTGGTAACAACTCTTATTTGGGTATTGATGGGCATGGGACTCAATCCAAGATCAAGTCCTCTAATAGCCAGATCAAGCTTATTTTAGTATTTCTAAGCATCCTAGGTTTGGTATGAAATAGGTCTATTATATGTAAGTAAAGGGTCATACCACAATAATGGGTCTCAAACTTGGGACATCTCATTTTTTTGCTTGAAATCGCATATTTTTTTAAAAACTAATGATTTAAGGTTTGAGAGATTTCATATAAAGGGTTTTAATTGAATAGGGTTATATAAGAACCCCTTAAATTAAACCCCCTTGGATAGAACCCCTCTAGTCTTAAAACATACCCATAATGGAGTCTCCTTCACACCTATCAAAATAGTGGAAAAAAAAACTTTTTCTTTACCTTTTGAGAGATTAATTAGTCATTTATAAATTGTTTTATAAGTATGTAGCTTTTATTATAAGCTTTAAAAATTATATTTTTGATTATTTTTAATTGTATTATTATATTTATATTGTATTTCTTATGAATTTTGTTTTTCCACAAAGCAAGTTGCAGACCTTCATTCAAGATAAATTATTCAAGAGTTTTTTGAGTGGTAACATAGCTTTGTTCATTCTTCATTCCCTCTTTCATGTTTTTATTCATTTCAAGGTTTGATTACCAAAATGGGGTTTGACCAAGGCTAACCCCCATTCACCAAAAACAAAACATTTTTCCCTCTTGATTTGTGATTGTAGATTTAGGTGGAAGAAATTATCTTAAAGACCTTTTGAAGATCAAATTTGGGGAACTTGTCAAAGTTGTTAAATTTGTCATCTCACAAAAACTCATTTGCAAAAATTATTTATGGCTTTTTGAACTTGAAACCTAGGAAAATTGGAAGATGAGTTCGGATCTATAGGAAAGGCTCTCGAAGATTGCAGAAAAACCCTAACTCAGGACTCATTCACCCCTAGGCAAATGAGTCCCAAACAGCTTCAAAAAATAACTTAAATTGGTTACTAGTACACATGCTTCTACCCTTCTCTTTAATCTACATTCTATTCTCTAGTTCTTTTAATGTTATGCTTAATCTACTAAACCCAAGTGATAGATTTCATTTTGGAGTTTATTTGCTATTTTTAGTCTTTCTCCCCAAAGTGTTGTTTAACCTTGACCCCCATCCTGACACACAAAGGTAATCCAAAGATTCCTTCATAGAATTGATTCTCTTAGAGGTAGTTAGTCAATTCTTTGTGGGGGTCTCATTTCCTAATGAAAGTAGGGAGATAGGTCCATCATAACCCTATGTTTCCATGTTTTTCTTGGTGAACCTATTTTTCTCTATTTCAATTTCAACAAACCTTTGCGAAAGGATTGAAATGGTACCTAAACACACCATTTCACAATTATAGATCTCACAAGCACTATCTATCTCCACATCTCCACATGGTACCTAAATTCAATCACAAATGGATTCTATAATCCTTGTTGGGGTTTTGGTGGTACAAGTTCTATACTATTTGGTTGGCTATTCTTGAGCCAAAGTTGGCTCATTTTTCCTTGTGTATTCTATACCAAGGCCTACCCATTCATACTAGATCATCTCATATGAGAATTTTCAATCTTTTCTACCCATTATGTGGATAACAAGCTATTTTCAAGCACCTCTTTTAATTTTATCTTCAATCTTAGGAAGCTTTGAATTAAATTCATGAATTTTTCAATTCTTTTAGACCTAATCCTTTGTCATGGCACATGGTATTCTTTGAACATTGACCTATAATTCTTGCTAAATTTACCCAATATGACATGCATTTAGGGTGAAATTTATTTTTAGCATTTGGAAAGATAGAAACTTTATTGTTTTCACTAGTTGTTCTATTAGTGTTTATCGCTCACTTTATACAAAAGTAATGGTTCACTCTAATGCTCTTATGCAAATTCAAGTGCAATCCAATAAAGTTGCATTTGAAGTGTTACATCTTCAATTGCTTTTAGATCACTTGGGTTCCTATGCATGATTGTTAGAGTACTATTGACTTAAATATCCAACAAGGAGCACTCTCTATCTCATTGGTATTAACATGAGTGCAATCAATCTTCTTAGAAAGGTCGTCATCCTCAAACATGTGGTTCTCAATCCCCTCCAAGAAGATCCAACAACCAATCTTCTCATAGCTCACTAGATTTTAGGAAGTTTCCTTTCCTTAGTTTTTACATTCAACATGATGAGGAAGAAAAGGAAGAGGGAATTATCATTAGTTCGAAGATTACTTTTAATGGCCTAGACCCTGCTGATGTATGACGCAAACAAGATGACCATGACCCCCTCTACCCCCTCTACTAATATAGTTCTTGTTGCTCAACTACTTTGTCTTGTTGTCTTGTATTTTGATTATCTAAACTCAATCCCACTTAAGCATCATAACATATCTTTTTTAAATCACTTTTTTTTTAATATGTATAATTTTTTTTTTCAAGTAATATAAACACGTATTCATAAAAACTAAATCAAATTTCACATCATAGAATATATTCAATCAAGAAAACTTAATTTAAGAATTATATAAAAATTAGTGATGCAAGTTTGCTTAAATGATCAAGCTTGTAGTGAAACCAAAGATATTTTTGTATGAGTGCTATATTGTTAAAAATATGATATATATCCATAATACATAACAATATAGCTTTCACGTTTAAAAATAGAAAAAATCAATTAAATAACAGCAAAATCTATTAAATACAAGTTTGCTTAAATGATGAAACTTGTAGAGAATCAAAGACATTTTTGTATGAATTCTATATTGCAAAAAAATATAGTATATATTTCCATAATACGTAGCAATATATCTGTCACGGTTAACAATAGAAAAAAACAATTAAATAACAACAGAAGTTCAAGCAAAACACAGATCCCTTGAATAGGAAAGATCAACATAAACTTAATTTAAGAATTATTTAAAAATTAGTGATGCAAGTTTGCTTTTAAATGATGAAACTTGTATGGAATCAAGAGACATTTTTGTATGAGTTCTATATTGCAAAAAATACAATGCATATATCCATAATATGTAACCATATAGCTGTCACATTTAAGAATTAGAAAAATTCAACTAAATAACAGTAAAAGTTCAAACAAAACACAGATCCATTGAATAGGAAAGATTAGCATAACAATCCAATAAGGGTGCACTTTTATTGTGCCCAATGATAATGGCGGCCGTGGTGGTGGTGGCCATGGCGTTCATACACAGCGTAGCCCATCTATTAACGCTGCCCTGGACCTTTGCCCCAACGGCCATACTTTTTAGGATCCATATTGAATTTGACTGCATTCATATGGGGCTGCTGCCTTGGATTCCCCCCCAATAGGTTCTTGAACGGCTGCCCTTCCGCTATGTTCTTCATCTGCTCTTCCACTATGTTCTTCGCATTGTTCACCTGCTTTTCCATAAACTTCTTCGTATCCTTCACCAGCTGCTGCACTGGGCCTCCGACTGGTTTCATATTGAGCTGCTGCATTTGCCTTATCACTGGCTTCCCATTGACCCGTTCCACAATAATCTGAAATATCCATTGTATACACAATATTCTCAAAAAACATATTATATTATGACTGAAAATTTTATATTTTTAGTCATTAAACTTACCCTGGCATTCTCATCTTTAAAGCTCTCTCCTCTGAGAGCCCACTGTAGTCCGAGAGGCCCCTGTACTCGGTTGTTGTTCGGGGTGCGTACCGTTGATGGCGCCTGTACTTCCTCCTTGTTGGACATGGTGGTGGGCAAGAAAATATGATGGAATGAATGAATGAATTATTTTAATTACGAGATCAATCAGTCTATGAGTCTCCCAAAATGAAATAAAAAATCACCTTTATCAAAACAACAAAACAATAGCCAACCCACAAATAGACTTGGACAGTGAGAATTCTGCAATGAATAGAATTGGCTAAGGAAATGGATGAAATGAATAGGAGGGAAGTGGGTGTTTATAGGACGACAGACAAATGTAGGCCGCGTTTCCTGATAATGAAGCAAATGAACAATCACTTAAAAATGGCGCTGTTACCTACTCTTCTTGAATAAAAGAAAAGAATCTAGGAGCTTAATACTCGTTTTGAGCAGTGGTTGACTAGTCTTTGGCCAGTGATATAGCGAGAGTTTTAGGAGGCTTGCATCATACGTGCATGAGGATCGGTTAGATTGGAATCAACAATTATTATTCACAAAAGCCTTGGAAAAAAAATTATAATTTATGTATATTAATGTTTTGGATCATGATCAAGAAATGTTAATTCGTTGGTATATGTAATCTAATATTAATTTATTTTCTAATTATTTGCACACACGTAATCTTTAATTAAGTAAGGTCAATAATTCCATTAAATCATGCACATGGGTTTTTATACATGTGACATGGCTTTATCCCTTCACAATGTTCACATGGTTCTTGTTCCCTCAAAAGTATCAAGAAATATTTAATTCATTTATTTTGGGTGGTCCCACTTGAATTGACACTAATTGTCACTTGTAGTTTGTAATTTGACAATTTATAATTATCACTTAGTTATCATGAGATTTGTTAAATATAATTACATGATCATTGTAAGGTGTGTACAAGTTTTTCTAGATTAGAAATAATAGGAAAAGGGGATATTATGTGTGAACTTGGAGAAGATTGAGGAAGACATTTATTTTGCATGTGCATGTTACCAAAAATATAAATAAGACCAAATGGAACACTCTAATTGAAAGATGAAGTTTCTTATTTATGTTTTTGTTCACTCTTCTTGACTTGGGCATTGGGACTTGCATGAATATTTAGGTGTCACTGTTATTCAATGTTATTTTCTCTTTGTTCTAGAAATTATTGGTGGTTTCTAGATTTGGGTCTTACATATAAATACTAGTGCATAGCTTATAGATGTATGATGATATGATTTTGTAAGGGGATATGCTACTAAAATTTCTCAAGGATTGCATTTTCTTCTCTTATGAAGGATTGAGTCTCTTGATGTATTATAATTAGATTTGGTACTACATGAATACATTAGTTCATGTTTTAGAGGCTAATTTTCTTCTTGAAAGGGTTCTCCTATGGAAAACATTATATCATTATGGTGAATTCCTTTGCATGAGTATTTTTATTTTTGAAAGTATTACATATTGCATGCAAGTCTCTTCTCATCAATTAGTGTAGGAAGTGTTCCTACTATCATCTTCCTTTCATTTTGTATTAAATCATGATAACTTATGTTTCGTTGGTATTTCCTAAAGATATTTTTTAGACTAATCATGGTTTGAGTTGGATCCATGTATACAAGATCTTTTATTTTTTAAGAAAATGAAATTACATCATGAAACATAAGTTATCATGATTTTTTGATAGACAAAATTTAATGGGTAGAAATCTCTAGAAGTAAAATGTTGAGCATGAAAGATGATGATTAGATTATGTTAGATAAAAAATTCATTCATATTTATCTGATATATTTAGTGCTCTTAAATGTTGTAGGGTAACAGCACAAAGTTGTGTCATACTTTCAACCAACTAAATAGTTCCAAGCGAAATTGTTTTGGCCTAAATAGTTTCATTCGAACAAGTTTTTCCCGAAACCATGTGGCCTATACGTGGCACATAGAGTTTCGGGTGAAACCCTTTCGCCTGAAATCATAAACTTTAAATTTTTCTCTTTGTCACATCGAAATGTAGTTTATTTTATGTGCACCGTTTTGGTAGAAAGGGTTTCAGTTGAAACCCTTTCTACTGAAACTGTTTATGCGACATCCTAGTTTGTAGCCAACTCGGCTTTCTTTAGAATTTTCTAAAACTTTCAACTTCAACTAAGAATTTATTCAGTCAAAATGATTTTAAAAATAAAAGTAAAAATACTTTTTTGTAGAGCTCAAAGTAGTGAATCCAAATATGTAATTTTTTTAATATTTTGATTAGTTTTAATATATTTTATTTTTAAAATAATGTAAGTAGGTTGTTAAAGTTAAAAAAGAGGCTGATTAGAATTTTTTTAAAAAATATATATTAAAAAAAATTAAAAAATATATGGTGCACTAGAGGAGAGAGCCATCTTCAAAAGGGCATAATTTTTTTTTGAAGGTGATTAAAAAAAATAGACAATAGTTGACATTAAATGAAAACTGTCAAATTCTAACAAGTTTGACTTTAAAATGTTATTACGAGAAAAATATACATCAAAATTTCAAAACAATAAATCCATGCACTAGATATTGAAGTCACCTATTTGGAGAGAAAAAAATTAGGGGAAAATGAATCTTTTTTCTATTTGTTTCTTGACATCAAGTGAACATCACTTCTTCTTGAAATTTTTAGAATTTCAAAATATGCTCTTAAATTGATAAAAAAAACAATCGAAATAATTTTTAAAAATATTGAAAAATTACAGGAATAAACTTCATCAATGTTTCTACCTTTCATTAGTTTACATCATTTTGAAATTCAAAACATAAAGACCACTTTTATGTGGTCAAAGTTCAGATTTTTTTTTGCTATTGGTTGATTCCTTCATAAAGTGTGACACAGGTTTGTGCTTTTACCCTATAAAATAATCCTCTACCAAAAATGTATAGAAAGAGCTAAAAAAGTTATAAAAAATTATTGGTGACCAAGATGTTTCTAGATAGAATAAATTATATTCTTTGAGGATGGGTGATGGGGATTCAATTTTTGGGCACCTAAGTGCATTTATCACTATTTAATTTAGTTATATAGCATGTTAGCATAAATATGGAGGAAGAATATTGATACACACGGTCCTATTATATTATTTTCTTAAATCATGGAATAATCTTGTTATGGCCATTAGAAGAACTACTTTAAGCTTTTTGCTTGATGAGGTATTAACTTCTCTTCTCTTGGAGGAGGTGAGGAAAAAATATTCAAAATATACCAAGGAAGCATTAGTTGCTCATGGACAATCTAAGGTAAAAAGGAAACGAGAAGGAAATGAACATATCTAAGACTCGAGGGAGATCTAATTTTCTTGGGGAATCTAAGGTAATATCCTAGACATGTGATAAGAAAGGATACATCAAGAATAAATTCAAGGACAAGAAGAAATAAAAGAATGAGTCAGATGATGATTCAAATTCTCAAGCTTCTTTATATGAATCAAATACATTTTTTTCATCCATTTCCATACATGCAAGTGAGGATGTATGGATGATCAATTATTCCACCTCTTTCCATATGACTTTGTACAAGGAGTAATTTGTTGAGTTTGAGAAGATTGATTATGGAAAGTTATACCTTGGTAACAACTATTTTTTTGGTATTTTTATATTATAAATAGAGAAAAAACTTAATACAGAGTTTCATGATGTATTATGCATCAACTGTTCATACTACCTATTGTTTATACATTAGAATTGTAGACACTAAAAAATGTCATGGTCTACGAGCAACATTTTTCTACTTCAATCTCTCTTCTTCCCCGCATTAGTAAGTAATTTTAATTATTTAATTATTTTACTATCTTCCTCTATTAATTAAATAATTTTTAATTATTTAGTTAATTCACATTTCTTGACTTTATTCTTCTTTTTGATCAAATAAATAAATTAATATTTATTTAACTATGTCACTAACATTCTTTTTTCCTTCTATAGTTAAATAAATTAGCATTTATTTAATTATTCGCTCTTCATTATTCACCTATAATTAAATAATTATGTTTAATTATTTAGCTATTCAATAATAATTTTCCTCCTTCTATAGTTAAATAATTATTGGAATTATTTAACTATCTTTTATCACTCTTCCATCACGAAATGATTATTTTGAATTAATTATTTAATGTCCCTTTCATATTTTCTCTATATTTAATTTAATGGTTGCACAATCATTTTAAATTAAATATCCATTTCTATTATTCTCTCAAATAAATAATCTGAATGATTATTTATTCTTTCACATGCTTCTCCATGAATTAAATATTATTATTTGATTCCTCCACTACCTTCCCTCCACTTTCTGATTTCAAATCTTGACTATTGATTGCTTTTGGTCTTCAAAGAATCTTGACTGTCTATTCTTAGTTGTCCCTAGCCCACTACTATGAGGTGAATGAATCCTCCACTATCAATCTTGGAATCTTCTAGAACTTTAATCCCATCTATCCATTTGAGAATCTCTTCTATAAAAGAAAGATGCCTCTTTCATTTTTGCTTTACAACCACACTTTCTCCAAAGTTCTTGCTACCATTTCATCATCACTTACAGGTATTTGAATACTTCAAAGTGAGGGAAAACTTGCAAACTCATAATGAATGGAGGAGAAGCAAGGAAGAGAATCAACTGTATTATGGGGAGTTTATATTAGTTTTCTATTTCATTTTCTATCCATTTTTGTTTGTGCTTTCATGTTTTGGTTTGAGATTCTAGACTTAGATTTCAATAGTTGTGGTTTCTATTATAATATTTTCCAAGGTTCAACATTCACATTTTGTAGCTCATCTTCTAATCCTATGGGTGCAACATTTTTAAAGTCTTTTGGTACACAAAATAGTACACCCTTGATCAATGAAGTCAAAATCAACCAAACAAAACAAGGAAAATTCACATTGTTACATCTAAAGTGCCAACACAAACAATCAATGCTACTCCAAACACTAACATGACTTTTGGAACAAATTTGAACAACAATTCCCTTTCATCACAACAATATGTCACACCAAATTCGAACTTCATACCACAAATCAACACCAATGCCATATTTTTATCAACAAGGAAATCCAAATCTTTTGCAACAAAACATGAATCCAAATCAAACATTGGGACCAAATGCATCATATAATCACCTCAACATTCCCAACATTAATGTTGATCCCCTTATGCAAGGAAAATTTAACACGACACCATCTCCCATGGACACTTTAATGCAAAAAATGCAAGCAATACAACAACAGATGGCAAACATACAATTAGGGACAAATAAGAAGACATATTCTATGGAGGAATTGTGCCCTTACCCTTATGATAGAAAATTATACATGCCACCCTTTCCTCCACAATTTTCCACACTATAATTTAACAAATATAGAGGGAAAGGGGATCCAGTGGAGCATATACAAGAATTTAACACAACATGCATGGGCATTACTTATGAGCCCACATATTTTATGAGATTATATTTCCTCAAATATTTTTTGGGACAACTCTAGAATGATTTGAACACCTTCCTCTTGGGATAAGAACATGGGTGACTTGGCTGAAAAATTTATCAACCACTTTTCCTACAACATAGAAAGTGGCATGACCCTTGCAATACTATTCACTATCAAACAAAAAGAGGGAGAATCACTTACATCATTCTATCAAAGATGGTGAAACATGGCTAATAAGCTCCCTTGTCACATACCTGAGAAACAATTGATCACTATTTTTATAGAAAGCCTCCATTCAGAACTGATGACTCAACTCCAAATTCAATGTTGCACTACCTTTGAAGATGTCATTGAAAAAGGAGTTTTTATTGAGATGGCTCTTGTGGAAAAAGGACTAGTCAAAATATTCAAATAAACTCCAAACACTCCTAGTGACAAGAGTAAATTTTGGTCTCAAAATAAGAATGTCACTAATGATGGGGTTGTGGACGCTAAAGTGGTAAACCAAGGTAACCTCACCCTTCATCTTAAAGGTCCTTCTACATCAAACTCATGAACACCCAACTATGATCAGACATTAAATGTTGTCCAAAATATTCAACAACAACGCAAAGGACCTCCTCATACCAAAAGGAAATACACACCTCTAGGAGAACCCATTGAGTCAGTTTTGAAGAAACTTTTGAAATCAAACATCATTCAACTTCTAAACATTAAGACATTATGAACCAACTTTGGTCAAACCTAATTGGTGGAATGAAAATGAATTTTGTGAATATCATCATGGAAAAGGACACAAGACATCATCATGTTGGAAACTCAAAAATCTCATTCAAGATCTTATTGAACAAGGTGACATTTCAGTGGACAACCTAAAACCAATGCTAATCATACCATATTCAAAACTCCCTTACAAGACCATGAAAAAGGGAAGGCCTCCAGTTCAAGAAGTAATGTTCACTAATGCTAATTATACCCATATTGTGTATGACCATACTATCCATCATATTTGAGCCCTTGATGATCATGTTGCTACCATTATATTAGAAAAAGTTTAGAATGAATCATCACTACCCGTAAAACTAAGGTGACCCTGTAAGGGGCTGCCTTAATATACAACCAAAAAGTTAGTACAACCTCTTTAATCATCTAGGAAAGACACTCGCACAGATATCCATTCTTGAGTTGCTTCACATTTCCCTAGAGCACATAGTCATTCTAGAAAAATCCTTGCAAGATACATTAGTACCCTCATCATGACACCTTTTTCATCAGAGAGCAGTCATGTATCTTGTAAGGCTTTTTCTAGAATGGCTCTGTGCTCTGGGGAAATGACACCTTTTTTGAACAAGATCTTTCCACACAAAAGCCAAATCATAATGATCCCATACACCTTGAAGTATACATTAATAAACACAAAATCAGATGCATCTTAGTAGATGGTGGAGTAGGCTTGAACATATGTACCCTAAAATTGGTTACGGTATTGGGATTCTTTGAGGCTTTCATAAATCTATCTAAAACAATTATTGTCAAGGCTTATGACCATGTTGAGCCCTCATTTGAAGGAGTAATCACACTTCACATAAGGGTTGGCCTTGCTATTTAGAACACAATGTTCCATGTCTTGGATCTAGAATTTCCCTACAATCTTCTTCTAGGTCACCCACAGATTCATGCCATGAGAGTTGTACCTTCCACTTACCATCAATCCCTAAAGTTTCCTTGCAATGGCCTTGAAATTACCATACCAAGTGATCCTGATCCTTTCCAGTACTCCAACAATCTAAGAGGAACCATTGAACATCAAGTTCCTATTAATCAAGAAGCTTCATCTTCCACCTCATCTAATTACATTGATCCATCTTCCCTCGAGTCAAATCATCCACTCCATTCATCACACCCTCCAAACCCAAATTCTAGATCTATGTTAAGGGATGTGGGGAATACAACATGGAGAGATTATTTTATGTGGGAAAGCTGCCTAAATCACCAAAATCTTATGGAAAACCACACTTTATTCAGCCCAAAATCACCATTTGTAACCCTCCTACCATCTTCATTAAATGGGGGGAATTAATTAAAGATCCCATCAACGAGGACATTTCTACATGGATTTATAAAGATGAACAAGACATTGAGCCTAAGTAGTTACCAGTTGAGCAGTATCCAAAAGGGTTTGAGCTTATGATGCAAAAAGGATATGATGGACATAGTGGTCTTGGCCTAAACAAGAATGGAATGATAGAACTGATACTACCTCCTCATCGACCAAAGTACATTAGGCTAGGGTATGTACTTGCAAAAGTGAGTATACCTAGTACTGAGTTACCTTCGAGTGAGGTCGTTGACACTTCAAATGAAATTGAGACATCCAAGGATTGTTACTATGGTGAAACTGATTCTAATGAGTATGAATGGGATTCCTACACAACCATGGATTATAAACTAGACAAAGTCTTCCAAGAACTTAACCTATCCTCCTCCCCAACCAATATCATGGATATTAATATCTAGATAGATACCTTTTGGGAATCAAATGACTCTACCTCTATCTTCTCTATATCTACCTACACATTAACCCTCGACAATACCAATGATGGCTTACCCCTTGTTTACCCACTACTCATTGATTGGGACCAGCAAGGACCACTGAGTTTAGACACATTTGAGAACGACGAAGTAATTGTTGAGTTCATGGAACTTTGTGAAGGAATACCAAGTGGGGATCATAAAGTTTGCTTCATCATTGAGCTTGATAATGCAGCCTATTTTGGAGAGTTTTCTCCTCCCTCTAGTCGCAAAAGTGAGAAAAATAATAAAAATAAAAATAAAAAGAATGGGTCTCTAGGTGAAATTTGAAAGGCTCCTTTAGACCATGAAAAATTAAAAATAACTTAGGATGTATTCAAAGGTGAAAACCTCTTTGAGGTGCCTAACGATGGAGGGTTGGACAGTCTCCCTATTGACCAAGAGAGATCGTCATTGCTAATAGAAGATTCAAAAGAAGTCAATCTCGGGACAAAGGGCAATCCTAGAATCATTCAGTTTGCAGCATCCCTAACCACTGAAGAAAAACTAGAGTTCAAGTTACATTCTTTCTAGAAAGATAAGTTAATTTTTCAAGGTCATATGTTGATATGCCTAGGTTGGACCCCAAACTAGTTCTACATCATTTACCATTTCTTCCAAATGCTAAACCAGTCAAGCATAAATTAAGAAAAATACATCCATAGATCTCACTCTTGGTAAAGGTTGAGTTAAAGAAACTTTTTGATGTTGGTTTTATTCACATATTATGTAGATGGGTCTCCAATCTTGTTCATGTCACTAACCCAACTAGTGGTATCAAAATATGCATGGATTTTAGGGATTTAAATAAGGATTTTCCTAAATATTATTTCTTGTTGCCTAATATTGACATCATAGTAGACCTCACATTGGGGTATGAGATGTTATCACTTATGGATGAATTTTTAGGATATAATCAGATTATAATTTCCCTTGAAGATCAACACAAAACACCTTTCACTTGTGCTTGGGATACCTTTTGTCGGAATGTAATGCCTTTTGGTCTCAATAATTCCAGAGTGACATATTAGAGAGCTATGACAACCATTTTTCATGACTATATGCATGTGTCTATGGAAGACTATGTTGATAACTTGTTGACAAAATATTTGAAAAGATGTGGTCATCTTCGACTAATAGGCAATATTTTTAGAAGACTAGAAGAATATAAGGTCAGACTAAATTCAAAGAAATGTTTCTTTTGGGTCCAATTAGGAAAAATATTGGGATATATAGTCTCTCGTAGAGGAATTGAAGTTGATCCAACAAAGGGAAAATAAATCCTAGATATGCCACCACCCACCAACATTAGTTAATTGAGGACTCTACAAGGAAGATTGTAGTCAATACGAAGGTCCATTTCCTAGTTAGCAGATAAGATCCATCCATTTCAACATTTTTTATGCAAAGGAGTTCCCTTCATATGGACCGAACATTATCAAGAAGCATTCCATCAAATAAAATATTATTTATTATCTCCTCCAGTTATCATGCCTCTTATTTACAGAAGAAACTATCGTATATATCAACAACTATATCAACACTAGGGACATTAATAGCATAGAATGACAATGATGGAAAAGAGAGAGCCATCTACTATATTAGTTGAACTCTGGTAGGATATGATCTTAACTACAGTCTCATTGAAAGAGCATGCCTTATAGTTGTTTTCACAATACTAAAGCTGAGACATTATATGTTGAACCATAGAAAAAATTGATATCCAAGATTGATCCTCTAAAGTATCCATTGAGCAAAGCAACTCTAATAGGTCGATTAGCAAATTAGGTTATGATTCTGAGTGAGTATGAAATATAGTATGTTGATCGTAAGGCAATAAAACAATAAGTAATAGTTGATCAACTTGTAGATGCACCAATGATAGTAGACCATCCTCTTGTGTCTGAATTTCTTGATGAATCTATCTTTGAAATAGAAACTCCTACAAAATGGAAATTGTACTTTGATGGATCCTATACAAATCATGGTTCAAGGGCTGGAATTATTTTTATCACACTTCAAGGGGATTCCATTCCTAATTCATCTAGAATATAATTCTCGTGTATGAACAATATGGCTAAGTAGAAGCATTGTTGATAGGACTACACATGGCAATCAAATGGAAATTTAAGGATCTTCAAGTCTATGGTGATTCCTAGTTGGTTATCTGTCAAGTGAATGATGATTATGATACAAAGGATGAGAAGCTTACCCCTTACAAGTGCATGGTGGGTAGTTTTCAGTTGTACTTCAATGATATTTCTTTTGAGAAAATTCTAAGGATTAAAAACAAAGCGACTAATGCAATGACAACCATTGAAACTCTCTTGGATATTCCTAACAATGATCATAGTATGACTTCTTGGTGGAACAAATATTGATCCCCATGTTCAAGGTCCCCAAATCCAAACTCATGTGTGAACTTGTTGTTCTTGAATCTCCTTGGTACAAAGACTTCTATAACTACCTGCATGACTAGATTATTCCTCCCAACTTGTCTACAAACCAACACAAAACCTTTATTTGGCAAGCCTCCAAATATGTCATCATCAGTAATACCCTTTACTATTGTAGCCTAGATATAGTACCCTTCTCAAATGTCTCGACTCATATGAAACACAGACAACCTTACAAGAGGTATACAATGGTATATGTAGAGCTCACTCTACTAGTCCTACTCTAGCTAAGAAGTTTATGAAAACAAGATAGTATTGGCCTACAATGGAACATGATGATTACTAATTTGTGAAGAAATTTCACCAACATCAAATACATGGATATCTTGTACATGCACCTGCTCAGGAGCTGCACCCACTTACATTCCCTTTGCCCTTCTCTCAGTGGGGAATCGATCTTGTGGGAAAGATTCACCCTACTTCCGCTAATGGATATAAGTTTATCCTTATTGCTACCAAATACTTTACCAAATGGATTGAAGCCATTCTAATGACCTACATTACTAAAAAGAAAATATCTAAGTTCATCCTTAATTACATCATATATCGGTATGGTGTTCCTCGGTCCATTATTACAGATAATGGTCATCCCTTTAAGAATCAAGATGTCCTTGAGTTATGTGATAAGTTTCATATCCAACACCATTTTTCTACTCCATACTATCCCCAAGGTAACAATCAAGCTGAGGCATCTAATAAGACTATACTTAAAATATTAAGGAAGACTTTCAATGATGATGATCATGATTGACATGTCCAACTCAATCTTGCACTATGGGCCTACTGCACTAGCATCTATGCACCCATAGGAGCCACTCCATAGTCCCTTATCTTTGGATCTAAAGCTATTCTTTCCATTGAGGTTGAGTTACCATCCTTGAGGGTATCCATGCAATAGTTTATTGATGAAGAAGAGTATTGTATAGCTCGTTTACATGAGCTTGATTTATTGGATGAAAAAAGATAGAATGCCTTAACCCATTTGTAGGCATATTAGAAACGTCTTCGGTGTAGTTATAATAAGAAATTTTGAGCTATATACTTTAATATTCATGACTTGGTTCTGAAAGAAAATCCTAAGAATCAAACAGAATGAGAAAAACCTAAAACCTTTGAACCCAATTGGTTGGGTCTCTACATCATCATAGCAACATATGGTTCTGGTGCTTATCATTTATCTCCTCTTGAAGGTGAACCATTTCCTAAACCCATCAACAACATGCATCTTTGTAGACATTACACCTATCCTTCAAAGAATCCCATCAAAATTCAAAAAAATATAAAAAAATTCAAAAAAGTCAAAAATACAAAAAAAAAAAACTTAAAAAATAGTCACCCTGATGAAAACCTAGCAAATAGGGATCTTGGTGACAACAAAAAACTCAAAAAATAAAAAAAATAGTAAAGATAAATAATTCATCCAATAGTGAAAACCACTTTGGTGGTGCTTTGGATAAGTACCATGATGAAACCTTGGAAAATAGGGACCATTAATATCCAGTCTTTGCTCTATTGTCTACCATCATTCTATCTAGTTTTTCACCTCCATCCACCCATTCTTTCCTTGTCATAATAAAGCTTTGTCATCCTTCTCATGGCCTGAGAACCATTGACATTTAGTGTTCGCCGCTTTTCATGACCATCCTTGGCATCTGTCAATTCCTCTTGTGTATAATAAGTTGGTCTTATACCTAGTTGGGGGAAATTCCTTGACTTATTTCTTTATGGGATCCTACACAAGGTATGAACTTTTAAAACATCAAAAATCCAAAACAATCATAAAACCTTCAAAACCCAAAAAATTCATAAAACCTTCAAAAATCCCAAAAAAAATTGTAAAGCATCAAAATTCTAAAAAAACAAAGTCAAAGTCAAAGTCAGTCCAAGTCTAGTCGAACTGTATTGCCTCGGTGCATTGCTACATAGGAAAGGCCATCTTTTGATGAGCCCTCGAGGCACTAGGTCAGTCCCTTAGGATTTTTTTGAGTCAAATCAATCATGATTTGTGTCATAGTAGTGAGTCATTTTTGGTCCAAGTTGGTCAAAATATGATGTATCTATGTGTATAATGTAAGGTCATCTATTAATGAGCCCCTGAGGTGATAGGTTAGTCCTTTAGGTTTTTCGGGTCTATCTTGGTCCTCTAATGAGTTTGAGCTTGCTAAGGTCAGCACTCTGGATTCAAGAAAATGAGTATCTAAACCAAATTATGATTCAATAGATCAACTATTCAACTAATCTTCAATCCAAACTGGTCAATTTCCTAATCATCAATCTTCTTCAAGTCAATCGTCTTATCATTTGTCCTATTTAGGATGCACCCTTCCTAAATGGGGACATTAGTCATTTGTCGACCTTGTCATTTTTATTATACAAGATATGTCATTCCTAAAACTAGGCATGGTCAAACAATCTTATCAATTGGTCAATCCTATTGGTCAATCAATCTGGTCAATTGATCTTGGCCATTTATTCAATCTTTCAATTTGGTTAATTCATCAATCTATCTAGTCAAGCAATCAATCAATCAGTCAACCTTAACAATTGATCAACCCTATAAATCAATAAACATCGGTCAATTAATCAAGCTTGTCAATCAATCATTCAATAAATCACCTCATTCTTATCATCAATTAAATTTTGGCAACTGATCAAAATGGCTATTGACTTTGTTGGTCTAGTTGGTCTTACCTTTTTGATTTTATACAACATGTCAACTGTTCACTGAAGTAAATTTTCCTATGTTTTCACTTTGCAAGTAAATAAACTATGTAACAAACCATTACAATAAAAATTATTTTCTTTATTGAGAACAAATTTACATAGATGGCATAACAATATATAACAATGATTCTATTTCAATATAATAAATTCTTAACTACAATATTTCCAAGAATGTGTATAAAGTACATACATAGCTCAATCGAGTTTCAAGCAATAGATTTAGATAGTCCATGAACCTCCTTTCAAATCTTGGTCTTCTTGTCACCTACTGAGGAGGAGAAGCATCACTGAAGCACTTTTTTTGCCAACCATAGACTCTTATGTGGTCTCCCACACATCTATCATTCGATATATGGCACTACCATTTGATGAAGAGATTGGTGGAGTGACCTCGTAATGACAACCAACTGAGATTAGTGTTGTGTCCCACATACTAGAACTTGTAAACCCACAATCTATAACTAGCATGTAAATAATTGAATTGACAGTGGATCCAAAGGAAGTCACACTACTTTGGCCAAAGTATTCACACCCACTACTTCAAGTGATAGTCATTTTACTCACATACACTACTCAAGCTTGATTTGACTTTGGGAAACCATATACTATGCATAGGTTTAGCCTTCAACGGGTAGTCTATAACCCTAGTGTCAACCTATTCCCTTATTTTATTACTTAACGATAGATCTACTCATAAAGCATATATACAAGTTCCTCCCTTAAACAAATACTTAAACCCTAGGTGTAACTTAGAAAGCTTCCAATTACAACCAAATAATAAGCTATGTATAACTTTAAGCTATCTTTTTTAAATCATATCTAGTATATAAATACCTATGACAAACAATCTCTCTTATTACGGAGTGAATACAAGCACTTCATAGAAAAGTATAAATTAGCTTATTTTTCCTTTTAAAAACAAACACTATATTTTCCTAATGCAAGTAATTACATTCAGCCCAACATAGCATACAAAAACTCAATCTTTCATAAACAAAATAAAAATAAGAGAACTAGATCCCCGTGCCTATTTTCGCTTAATCCAATTGTTTATTTCATTGCATACCTTTTCCAACAACAGCTCTCAAACTTCACTTAATTCTCTCCCACTCAATGTCTCACTATAACTTCACTCTTAAGTTGGTAATATGCACTCTAAAAGTAATTCTCACACTATAACTCTCAGCTCACAAAATAAATAGCTCTTAGACTAAAATATAGCAGAACAAATTTGCAAAGGAATGTGTTTTGAACAAGAGAGCTCTCTCCTCTATTTATACAACAAAAAGAGATATTGTAGCCTACAGAAGTGGCATGAAATTTGATAGCTTATTCTATGCAAATTGACTCACTCAATTCACCTCAAAGGTGGTGAATAAACAAGGAGTACACTCAGCATAAAATGCCATAGATCGACTTCTTTTGTTGACAACAGGTTAAGACTATTTCAATTTTCACATGGTTAAATGTTTCCAATCAAATTGTTTCCAAAATAGCCTTCTATAGGAAATAGAACTTCATAAGATGGCATCAAGAAAGCAGACTATTCACCTATTATTTGGTGCAGCTCTTACTCTTTGAATCAGTCTATGTTTAAAATTTAACACTTACATATAGTCACCTAAGTCTATGCTCATCAAATAGTAAAGGAATGATGAGTCACCTTGCTCATAAATGACGCTTTGACCATTTTCGTATCTTGTTGTCTCTTATCCTATTATCATGTGTTTCACTTTATTTTTTGTTTGGTAATTTATTCCATCACCCTATGATAAGGTGTCCCAAGTAATTGTTGTTTACCAAGTTAATGATGTTTTAACTCAAAGCTCTGACTATGTCAAACTCTCCATGTCAACTTAACTATTGTGTATTACTTAGTATATATGTCAATCTTTACTCTTTTCCAATATATGTTATATTCGGCCTTTACAATGCATTGTATATGTTGCATACAATCAGCTTTGAGATTTTGCTCCTATTTTTCTATTTTTTTGATAGATGGAGATAGCTTTGAGATTTTTCTCCTATTTAACCACTTTCTCATACACGATATCCATGGTAGCAAGACCATGCACATCTACCTCTCCTATGATCTGATTATTAAGTCCCACAATAAAATTTCTTATATGGAAGCATTCATCCTTTTGGTACATAGAAACATAACATAGAAGACTGGTAAACTTCTCCCAATATTCATTAACCATCATATCCCCTTGTCTTAGATTCTAAAAATCTGTAAGTTTATGATCAAAATAGAGTTGAGGCAACCATCTTTTACAAAAAAAATTAATAAATTCACTCCAAGTCAGTTTCCATGAGTTAAGATTGAGTTCCATCTGCTTATTCATCCACCAGTTAGAGGCTTCTCCTACTAACTAGTATGCTCCCCATGCGGCTTTGGTGAGCTCAATATAATTTTGAATCTCAAAGTACTTCTCCATTTGGACTATCCAAGCCTCTGCTTCATCTCCACTTGCGCTTCCTTCAAACTTGGGTGGGGTAATTTTCTTCATATCTCTAGAGAGTTCAGAAGCCATTCGCTTCCTATTAGTCTTCTCATATAGGGAAGGCGATTTTTGTTTTTCATGATCATGGGTCTGATCATGCTCATTAGAAGATTTTTCTCCCTTGTTGTCGTTCTTTGGAACTTATTTCTCAACTCTACCCTTTTCTCTTCTTTCTTTCTCTAGGTTTTCCAACCATGCTAAGGTTTGGTCTAGTCTAGCTTCAACTCCTACTGGTCCTTGCCTAACTTCTTGGCTTCCACTAGTATTGGTTCATGTCCTCACCATCTTTTCAAAAATAGATTCTACCTAAAGGTTTGACCATGTTAGATTTAATCATGTTATCAATTATCTTATGGAAAACATTAAAATGAGCTATTAATCTCACATAAGGCATTTCACATAAGAATTTAAGCACAAGATTTTTGATAAACACTTGATTTTATTCATTTCTCAAGGATCTAAATATCCTTTTGATTACATGGAGTGACTATTCAGATGGTCGATTGGAGAGTATCCCTTGGATTCACTCTATGACACGTAACTTAGTGGAGTATACCCTATAGATTGAGATTTTTGATCTCTCATTTTTTCAAACCTATCTCAAAATGGATAATAGCCTTTGGATGTGTCATTTGATACATATTTTTGAGGTACATATCCCTCAAAATCATTACTCGAGGAAATTACAATTACTTCCACCTTTGGAAGAACTCTAGGGTCCCTAAAGATAAATGTCAGACTGATGCTCCCTTCCAAGGGAATATCCATGGAAAGTGATAAAGACTTATACTTTTCTATTGAGACGGAAGGTAGGTAATTGTATTTAGCCTCCATCTTCATCTTTCTCTTCACATCCTTGATTCGAGAAAGTGTGTCACTGAAGGTTTTAGTGTCGCTTAACCAGATGGTATTGTCATAATTGGTACCCTCAATTATCTTAGCTATGGCCTCTCTTTCCTTCTTGTCCTTGAGGTAGCACTCGTTTTTTATTATTGAATTTCTAGTCGTTAACCTAAGATGCACCATCTTACCATAATAACTTCCAAACATTAGATAACGTTGGACAGAAAGAATGATGAGCTCATAGGTTCCAAAGCTAGACCTGGTAGCTGTGATACCACATGTAACATGTCAACTATTCACTAAAGTAAAATTTTGTAAGTTTTCACTTTGCAAGTAAATAAACTATGTAGCAAGCCACTGTAATAAAAATATTATTTTATTTATTGATAACAAATGTACATAGATGACATAACAATATACAAAAATTATTCTATTTCAGTATAATAAATTTTTGATTACAATATTATAATTGGTTGCTTATGTGAATTATAGATGAGTATGGTGTACAATTGATAGTTCCATTCACATAAGCAACCCGTTCATAAGCATCCATAGGTATGTCTACCTATGTACCCTCATGTACATGTCCCTCATGTGTATGGTCTATCATTGACATGCATATGTGTACATATACCTATATTTCTTGTGTGTTCAACTCATCAATACAAGCATAGTAACATAGGGAAGAACTCATAAGCTCCCAACATATAAACATCATCTAAGCATGCATTCAACAATATTCAAGACCTATACAAATTCAAACATTCATACTAAGGATGACTTACCAATTCCCAACATAACAACTAAACTCAATCATTCTACTTGTGAGTATGTTTGTAAGCTCAGATAGGTTACGTTACTAGTTACCTGACCAAGATCTTCTCCTCAGTGATACTTCCTCTCCACCTGGAGGATTGAAAATATACCTACATCAACTAACACATTCCCATGGTAGTTAGTTGTTCAACAAAATATGCATTACATATAATACATCTCCATACTTGTAATAATCATTTCATTGACTATCAATTTCACATATATGCATTTCTTCACATATCACTTAAACAACATTTATTCATAAATCATTGATAACAAAGTGCAAGCACAATTTATTCCCACTTAGAATTCAAATTGCATTCATATTTACCCTACATAGAAATAGTAAATAGTAAATACACAATTGGGGTGTAACATCTTTGTTCATGTTACTAGCTACCTCGAGGATGTCCCACAAGGATTTAGAGGGGCAATAATGGATCATGATCTCTCTTTTTTTAATTTCTACTTGTGGTTTGTCTTGACAAAAAGATTGGGAAAATTGGGTCCTTAGTATGCTCGTCCTAGAATTCTTTGTCTGTTGAGTGTTTGCTTTTGCAAATGGTAACATTGCACACATTGGTCTATGTCATACCATGGTGTTTATGGTCCATTTTCTATAATTTTTTCACCCAATGATGATAAACATGCAAGTTTCCATTTATTAAGCAAGAATATCCATCCCTTTTCATTTGACTAAACCCATGCTAATATTTTTCTTCTTTGTACTAACATCCACCTTCACACTCTTTCCTTTCTTTTCCATAATTATCCTGATATCATCTTGTGACACACAAAAATATCCTACATACATAATCATTTTAGAAACATATAAGAATCATAAAGCATCATAGTAATCATCATAAACATGTCAGGTCATCCATATTGCATTTGAAAATACAAAAATGTAGATAGCATCATCATACATGCATGCATGCATACATTCATATAAACATTACATGTTAGGTCATGATTACATAATATCATCATGCATTCATATCTCATTGCATACATTTTCATACATGATCATCACATTTCCATATCATAGCATTTACATAAATCAGATACACATCCATATCATAGCATTTACATACATCATTCATATTGCATCACATCATCTAGTATCCATAACATCATAAACCATACATCACATGTGTATCCATATAAACATCATAATCATTTAGAATCATCATACATATAGAAAAAGATATCATGTGCATCATCCATACATCATAAAATAGAGAAGCATACATGACCATAAAATGTAAACCATCATCCATAATACATCAAAACATATAGAGATGTATGATCATATAGAATCATCTCATAAGTGCATAACATCTTAGCATCATAATCCAACATACCATAAAGAAACATGCATAAGAAATAATGCATCACATAATCATTTCCAAAATCATGCATCTTGCATATATACCAAAAACTGATAAGTGTCATTGTACAATATTAGAATGATCTCAAAAATGGATCTCGTAGGCTTGATCAAAATACATATGTATGTCAGTGTCTAAAAGAATAATAAAATAAATCTAGCCACTGCCCACCCTATCTCCTAATGGGGAGAGACCTATTGAAGGTGGTCTGTCATCCTAGGGCTAGTGCAATCTTGATGACCAGTGACTTGATCCTGATGTCTACTGATATGGAGATAATCACTGTGACACCCCACTGTTGCTCTATGATCATCTAGACTAAGATCTACTCTAAAGTATGCTCTCAACCTGTGAGAAGTTGAGCTCTCTATGCTCAAGGGGTACCTCTCTCTTATAGTAGTCGTTGTAGTACTACTCAGCCTGAATGGCCCTCCTAAGCTCCCCAAGAATATATGTTGTTGAGCCACTACCTTTGCTCATGAAATTAGTGGAGATCTACTCTACATGCAACACCATGCTAACAACCATATCCCACTCAACCTGCAACTATTGTATCTTAGTTTGTGTTGCCTATAACTATGCCTAAAGTTGTGTAATCTACCCATCCACTTGCCGATCTTCCCCCTCCACCTCCATCCTCTCTAGGATGGGGATCTCCTCCAATACCTCCCCCATGATGAATCTCTCCCTCTCCTCCTCCTCCTGGCCTCTAATCTCCTCATTTTGACCAACCTTTCCTACTCCAACATCTATCCTAATGTCCATAACTAGATGCTCACCCTCTGGTCATCTCTCCTCCTAATGAGGAGGTGCATCAACCTATGCTACAACCTCTGCCTCAGCCACTCTGACCTCTCCATCCTAATGAGGGGCCTCTATTATCTATCTACCTCCATCTACCCTTGGTGGATGAGGTGGACGTATGTACCTAACTCTCCCAACCCTACCTCTCCTATCTCCCCTGCCTTCTCTCCCTCCATCTCCTCTGTCATCTCCCTTGTCATCCTCTCCTACACCTCCTCATCCTCTTTCATCCTCTTGACCTCACACTCCTCTCCTTGGTATCATATTTTTTCTCTCAACCAGCGCAAGATTATTAGGATCAATAAGTGGCATAGGCCTACGTTGTGCCCACCAGGCATCATAAACAAGTGTAGTCCCTACATCTGCAATTTGTGACCCTCCTCGCCACTACACTAGTTGTAAATCATCTATATCTTACTCTACTATGTTCACAGGAATCATAGGGCCCCAAGGATCAATCTCCCTGCTCGAGTGAGTAAACTATGCATTACCAATAGGTAATCCATGTTGCTCACCGAACTGTCATTGCACTCTCTCTGATAAATATCTCTCAATCAATGTGCTAACTCTACACTGTGTGACCAATCAGGTATTGAGGCTCACAATAATAGGGATAGTGATCATCATCATCAGAAAATGGAGTGCAATCCTGTTGGAGAAACAAGGACAAACAACTGAGAGGGGGGCTTAATTAGTTGTCAAAGAAAATTAAACTTCAATTAACTTTTCACACTTAACTTAATCTCTAATATGATGAACAAGAAAATAATCACAAATAATTAGAACACCAGAGACATAGATAACACCAATATTTTTTACGTCAAAACCCTGTTAGGGGAAAAACCATGGTGGATGTTAATCCACAATTATACCCTGTTAGAAGTATAATGAGAAATAAAAAGGGGAATCCACATGTATTTAGGCTCACTTCCTAGATCTCACTGCTCAATTACAAAAGGGCTCACTTCCCAATAGAAAATGGATTAGATCCACAAGGATTTGAACTGATAGAATAGCTTCTGCAACAGCTAGAGTACAGTTCCAATTAAGCACTGTAAAATCTTTTCACACTTCACTCTTTCTCTTCACTCTCTGCTTTTCCTTCGAATGATCTAAACAATATTCACACACATACAACATAGACACACATGCATATGCTCCTTTCTTCACTCACACAACCTTTCTTATATAGCCATTATACAGATTTACATCAACAACCTAGTCGACCAGAGAATACAAAATATATTTTACAACATTGGCAATGTTGGCTCAATATTACAAATAAATTTTCAATGTGGATCAAACACCATCAGCCAAGATTAAGATAAGACCAAAATAAATATTCTCAAGCATGCCAAGCATTTAAATTTGAAATCCAAAAATCGGTAACACATTACCACCACCATGTCGGCCAAGAACAAGAAAAATTGAACAGGTACAAGAAAATATTTGACCATGAGCACATCGATCAATGCGTACATGAAACAAAGATAGAGAACATACTAGAAGCATCCATGAGCACCAAGAAAAAATAGAGAAACATCTGCAATAGGTAAAATCACTAGAATCATACAGACTTCAATCAGGAATACTGATAGAGACCACATAAACATTGTCAAAACATAGATTCCCATAACTTACACAAATAATCATGCGGACCTATGAAACTTCTGGTGGATGATCTAGAAACTCTCAATAGTAAACCCTTTAGTCCATAGTAGCTAAAATTACATGTATAGATCAAAACACCTTCACAACCTTGACTGATCCACAGACTATCTAAAACTATTTCTTTTACAATTTTCTCAATATCCTCCACATGTACAGCCTTAAACAACTCCATGCTAATAGTGTTGAAATCAATGAAAACCACATATTAGCAGCACAATGATAGTTCCAAAAAATCTCCCCCTTTGGCATTGATCGCAACACATGATGTGAAAAATACCATCAACCCAAATCTTCAATTCACAACTCTTCCTCTCCTGTACAAGACTCTTCTCCTCTTTAGACCACAAGGATTTTTCACATTACTCTTCTCCCCCTTTCACATCAATGGAAAAGGTAAACAATACCTTTCCACATACATGCTCTGAACCACATATCTACACATCTGACTACTCCCCCTAAGTAGCAGTCACAAAAACATCAATCTGAATCAGGATATGGCAATGATACACACATATTGATGCACGAAAATGCATCTTTTAGTTTTTATCGGGAGGGGTGATTACCCTTAGAAACACTTTAAGATACTCAAAAGTATCCTTCAGCAATGGCTTAGTGAAAATATCTGCAATTTTTTCTTTTTTAGGAACATACTCTAGTCTGACTTCTTTTTCATTCACTTTCTCCCTCAAGAAATGGAATTTGATTGATATGTGCTTATTCTTTGAGTGTAGTACCATATTATTTGATATGTTGATTGCACTTGAGTTATCATAGTAAATGGCAATAGGTTCATCATATTCTATCCTAATATCTCTTAACATCTATTTCATCCACATCACCTGTGTGCAGTTATTAGCAGCAACAATATACTCAGCTTTAACAGTAGACAAGGAAATAGAATTCTGCTTTTTGCTCAACCAAGACACCAACTTCTACCCTAGGAAGAATGCACCACCACTAGTACTCTTTCTGTCATCTACATCTCCTGCCCAGTCAACATCATTATATGCATTCAGGATAATATCATCATTCTTTGCATACCAAAGCCCACAATCAGTTGTTCCTTTCAAATACCTGAAGATTCTCTTAACTACAGTCACATGAGACTCTTTTGGATCAGTCTAAAATCTAGCAACTATACATACAACATTCATAATGTCTGGCCTAGTTAGAGTTAGATATATCAATCCTCTAATCATTGATTTGTTTCTTGTTTGATTAGCTTTGGGAGAATCATCATTCTGTGTCAACTTACATCTAGTTACCATGGGAGTACCAATTCGGTTTGAGTCATCCATACCAAACTTCTTTAACAGTTCTTTCACATACTTGGACTGAGATATGAAGATCCCATTGTCTAACTAAGTAACTTGTAATCTCAAAAATAATTTCATTTCTCTAATCATTCTCATCTCAAATTCACTCTTCATTTGATCAACAAACTTCATACACAGGTTATCATCTCCTCCAAAAATGATTTCATCAACAAAAACTTCAATAATTAACTCTTTGTCATGATCTAATTTAAAATAAAAGTTTCTATCAACAGTACCTTTGTTGCATCCAAGCTTCAGTAAGTATTTGTCCAATCTAGCGTACCAGGCTATGGGGGTTATTGTAGTCCATATAAAGCTTTCTTCAACTGGAAGACCATATCTTCTTTGTCAGTCAGTTGGAATCCATCAAGCTATTCAATGTAGACTTCTTCCAATTCACCATTTAGAAAGGAATATTTAGCATCCATCTTATAGAATTTATAGTTATTTTATGCAACATAAACAAGAAACAATCTTACCACTTCTATTCTGGCAATAGGGGAAAAAGTCTCTTCAAAATCAATTCCTTCCATTTGTGAGTATCCTTTGCAGACTAGTCTTTCTCTGTTTCTGACAACTTCATCTTGTTCATTTAGCTTATTCCTAAAGACCCATTTAGTACCAATCACATTCTTATCTTTAGATCTAGGAACAAGTACCCATGCATTGTTCTTTTCAATCTGCATCACCTCCTCTTTCATGGATTCCATCTAGTACTCATCATTGCATGCTTCTTGGACATTGTTTGGTTCAATCTGGGAGATCAAGCAATATTCCTTTGCAATTTTTCTTCTAGTTTGCACACCCTTATTCTTATCTCCTATAATTTTATTTTCAGAATGATTCAATCTTACATACCTTGGAACATTTGGATTCTATCACACATTTGGTTCTTCTCTTTCTTTTGCACTCACACTTGTCTCTGCTTCTTGACTGTCATAATTTACTTGAACAGTTTGAGGTTGTCTCACCAAAACATATGGCATGATCTGAAGTTGATTTTGTGTCTGAATATTCTTCCCTTTATTTGTATTATCTTAAATTGAATCATAGCCATTTCATTTGGATGATTTACCAAGGCCCTCATAAACACTAACATTTTTACTCTCAACCATTTTCCTCAGTCTTTTGTTAAAGCATCGGTAGGCTTTACTCTTGGTAGAGTAACCTAGGAAGATTCCCTCATCACTTCTTGGTTCAAATTTTCCTATAGCATCATCTCTTCTAATGTAGCATTTACTTCCAAAAAATTTAAAGTACTTGATAGTAGGCTTATGTCCAAACCATAATTCATAAGGAGTCTTACCAGAGTCACAATTTACATTTACCCAGTTCAATGTGTATACAGCAGTGCGTACAGCTTCACTCCAGTAGGTTTTAGGCACATTACCTTCTAACATCATTGTTTTGGTAGCATCTAGAATAGTTATGTTCTTTCTCTCTGCAACACCATTTTGTTGAGGGGATCGAGGAGCAGATAGCTATCTTCTAATTCCATTCTCTTCACAAAAAGAATTAAACTCCCTAGAGGTAAACTCACCACCTCTGTTTGACCTTAGGCATTTTATTTTCAGACCTTTCTCATTCTCTACCATTGCTTTGAAACTTTTAAACTTTCCAAATTCTTCACATTTTTCTCTTAGAAAAGTAATCCATATCATTCTAGAATAATCATCAATGATCAACATAAAGTACCTTTCACCATGAGGACTTCTTACTCTAGAAGGACCACATAGATATGTGTGCACCAGCTCCAGTAATCCACTTGTATGATACTATTTGCTTCAGAAGGAGGTTCTTGTCTGCTTACCCATTTGACACTCTTTGTATATTGTGTTCTAAAGAAAGCTTTACTATCTTAGGTAGATCTCTAACCACTTGATAAGAACTTATCTCAAAAATGTTATCAAAATTTACATGACACAACCTTTTATGCCATAGCCAGCTTTCATCTACTTGTGCAATCAAACAACTTTCTCTAGCAGCAATCAGATGAAAAATATTACCTTTTGTCTATTTACCTGAAGCAATTAGGTTTCCAGAACTTCCATATATCTTGCATCTTCCATCTTTGAATTGAATATCATAACCCTTATGCACCATCTATCTGACACTCAACAGATTGTGTTTCAAACCTTCAACATAGAGAACATCATCAATGTTGTGGTTACTGTTGCCCAATTTTCACCTACAGGCTCAACCAGGCAAGGAAAATTTGTGTTCAGATGTTCAAGAAAGCCAAATGGGACTTTTGTCACAAGGGTTAGGTCCTACATCTGCTGGTATTTCATAGGGAGCTCAATTTGAAGGTCGGCTTCATTCAGGTTTGGCATATTTTTCCTTTAAGCAGAAAGTTGGCAAGACCTTCCAGATGTCTCGTCGACTAGCAGGGGTTCCATCAGGTCTGAAAGCTTCACATTGGGGATCCTATCAGCATAAGATTATCTGGGTCTCCCTGAACCATCATGCATTTGGTTAGATACGCTTCTGTGTTGCCTATCGGCAAGATTCCAGGAATGTCACTACGACCAGAATTCACCTATAGTTTGCCTTCAGCAAGACACCGATCATCATCCTGGCGACAAAGGATATGCATATCGACGGGAGTTTTCCTTCGGGGTGAATTCTTTACGACTTCTTTGGGTCTCACCGACTAGCGGTGACAAAGGGGGCGATTTCGGTAAAGGAAAGTCATATCGATGAGAGGTCTGGCTGATGGAGTGGAGTCTTGGCGAAAGAGGAGATGTCATCGATGTAATGTAGGGACCTCGCTACAGAGTTTCGCCGATGAACTGAAGTCTCATCGGAAAGGTGTAAGAGATATCACCATAGGTCTCCCTGACTTGCTTGCGGTCTCGGCCAAGGTTGTTGCCTTCACCATAATGTCTCGGGGAAGATAGAAGGTCTCACCAATGGAATGAAGAGCCTCGGCTGAAGTTAATGGTTTTGGCAAAGGGTGGAGGAATTGTCGTAAGGTCTTGCCGAACGGAGGTGATCTTGCCAAAATAAAAAGGGGGAGTTCGATATGTGTTGACTTCGGCAGGAGTCTCGCCGACAATGGTGGTCTCAGCGACGAAAAATGATATCGGCATGATTGATAAGCCCGCTGTAACCTCTCGTCGATGAATGTTTCTCTTGCCGAAGTGAAATGAAGTGAGCCCTCGCCAAAGCAAGGTGCCTTCGGCACAACCTCTTGCTGATAAAGCGATGTCCTACCAACAGGAAACCAACGGAAGTCTCCCTGACCTGAGGAAGTCTCGCTAACTCTGGAGCACAGCAGTAGGATAATGAAGCTTCGGTGAGAAGTCTCACCAACACACGAATGTCTCGCTGAGGAATGAAGAGCCCGACGATGGGTTGAAGTGAGCTCAAAGAATGAAAAGGAGGTCGGTGAGATGTCTCATCGACAAAGCAGGTTATGGCTGAAGTGAAGTTGGAGCTCGTTAAGAGGTTGAAGGCCTCGCCGTAACGTCCTGTCGACCCAAAGGGGTCTTGCCGGTACAAAATGAACTCAAGGTGGCTCACTGTGATGTCTCCCTGATAGGTGATGAATCACCGTAAGGTCTCAAGCTCACCGAAGGATTTTTAAGTCTCGCTAAGACGTCTGGATGACATACAGAGACGCAATCTCAGCGAATTGAAGCGAGCTCAGAGTGAGAGAAAGGTGATCGGCAAGACTCTTAGAGCTCGCTATGACTCTTTCCAATGATAGTGAGTTACGCCAATGGCTGCAAAGAATCATAATCGCATTAGGGAGACATGATTAAGTGTCTCACCAACATGCGATTCTGGTGATGAGCTTGTGACCGCCCGAGACAGCTTGCATGGCAATTTGACCAGAAGAAGAAGAAGATCAATAGGGAAAAAGACAATGTGTATCCATTGTAAGCCCAGGGGCATTCAAGGAATTCAACCGAAGTGGTTCAAATAGGACACGATGCTAGGAAGTGAATGCGGTAGCTGCGAAAGATCAAAGGGGTTCTCCAAGATGTTTCTTCACCGACATAGGCAACAAGAGGGACACGTAGGGATACAACATTAAATTAAATCAAATATCGGGGGGAAGATCTTTTTCTGGGCCTGATATTATTTTGTAAGCCCTAAGGGGCTGATATGAGTCTGTATATAAGGCATTTTTTTCCTTTTTGTAAACAGTTCGGATTGTGCATTCGAAAGAGTTAGTGATTTTTATCAATCCTTTCTCGACTAAATGTATGTTTTGTAACTCAACTAGAATCTGGAATACAACACAGAGTTTACCTTGGAAGCTACTGTTAATGTTTGTATTACTCTCATTTATGTATTTTAGACTATACAAGTTCTTAACTGTGTTTTCTAAAATCTGTATTCATACCTAAGGCTGTGAAATTCATCTTTCCTTCCTAAGATATGCATGTAGAGCAAGCTTGTTAAGAATAGTGCATGAGTTTAAAGGGGTTATGTTAAGTAAGTGAAAATGCTGACTATTTTCTTTCCAGTGTATGTTCTTCCTATGTCTATTTCATGATTTCTTATCAACTCGGTGTATCACCATAGGAATAGTTCAGTTTAGTTTCAATTTTTTTGTATACACTCCTTCTCCCTTTACCTTACAGAGATCATTAGTTTAGGTGATACCCAAAGGAAGTCAGCCTTCTCCAGAGGTTCATTTCAGTTATAGGTGACCCACAGCCTTGAGATGATCCCATGTTGCTCTAGAAAGCTCAATTTTTGTAAACTTTGCATAGGGTGCATTTCTAGGTGACAACAGTTACCACCAAGACAGTTAGACCCTCTTCCACGAATATCACAAGAATTGTTATCACCAAATCTTACAATCCTTCCATCATACTTATCTAGACTTACAAATTTGTCCTTATCACCAATCATGTGATGTGAGCATCAACTATCAATGACCCACTCATCCTTCTCTTCTATACTGGCTGCAAGAGATGTTTCAACTGTAGTAGACTCAGTGGCTTCTGGATCACTCTCCTTAATGGAAATGAACACACATCCATCTCCATTCCCTTCAAGCTCATCATCTAATTCATATTCTTCAACAAAATAGCATTTCTTTTGAAATTTTTGTTTGTTGGGCTTTGTTTTAGGGACTCTATCAAGACACCTTGATGCAAAATGACCTATTTTATTGCATTAAAAACATATAAGAGGAAATGATATCAAGTTTCCACAATCCATAATGTTCTTTGCAATGGTTTCTAGTTTTGATGGTTTACAGGTTGCACTCTTTGATGCAAAAATTATCACACAATCAAAACTAGAAACCATTGCAAAGAATATAAGAGGAAATTTTCCTTCGTGCTTACCTTTTCCTATACCTTCTCTCCTTGCAATCATTGCTTCTAGTTCTTCTACCTCTCTTTCTTGATCTTCAAGTTGTTTCATATCTTCCTCATATTTGAACATCTTTCTAAAACTCTCTCCCAGTTCATATCTTGACATGCTTCTCCTGGATACAGTAGCTTTGAATTCAATCTCGGTCTTAGGAGCAGATTCGCCAAATTTGCTCAACTCAAAAGTAGCTAACTTACCAACCAATGTGTCTCTTGTCAGATTCGTCACAGATTTGGTTTCTTCAATTGCATGAGCCTTCAATTTGTAGGAAGGAGGTAATGATCTGAGTACCTTAGCCACAATATCATATTCATCAAGGACACCACTAGAAAATTTTATGCCCATCACTAGTTCATTCACTCTCTATGTAAAGGAAGAGATATTCTCATCTTCACCTATCTACAGTCTCTCATACTTTCCTTTTAAACTTTGCAGCTTGGCCATCTTCACATGTACATCTCCTTCGTACAAGGTCTCTAGCTTTGTCCACATTTCATGTGCAGTCTTCAAACCTAGCATATTTGTCATCTCTGAATCTAATAGAGCACTTAGAAAACCTTCCATAGCCAAGAAATTGTTCTCAACATCCTTCTTCTCATCAGCAGTGGAAGGACCATTTGTAGGGATAACATACTAATTCTTTGTGATCAACTGGTAGGGTTCACCAATGCACTTTAAATGATACTCCATTCTTGTCTTCCATAATGAATAATTTGTTCCATCGAATCTGGGGCTGTACTTCTTGTATGTTTCCATTTCAAACTACCTCAATCTTTTAAACTTCTTTCATAGGAACCTGCTCTGATACCAACTATTGGAAAAACAAGGACAGACAACTGAGAGGGGGGATGAATCAGTTGTCATAGAAAATTAAACTTCAATTAACTTCTCACTCTTAACTTAATCTCTAATCTGATGAACAAGAAATTAATCACAAACAATTAGAACACTAGAGACATGTATAGAACACGAAGATTTTTTTGTGTGGAAACCCTATTAGGGGAAAAACATGATGGATGTTAGTCCACAATTATACCTTGTTATAAGTATAATGAGAAATAAAAAGGGGAATGCACATGCATTTAGGCTCACTGCCTAGAGCTCACTGCTCAATTACAAAAGGGTTCACTGCCCAACAGATAATGGATTAGATCCATAGGGATTTGAACTGATAGAATAGATTTTGCAAAAGCCAGAGTATAGTTCCAATTAAGCACAATAAACTCTCTTCACACTTCGCTCTTTCTCTTCACTCTTTGCTCTTCCTTTGAATGATCTGAACAATATTCACACACATACAACATAAACATACACGTGTATGCTCCTTTCTTCACTCACAAAACTTTTCTTATATATCTGCTATATGGATTTACATCAACAACCTAGTCGGTCAAAGAATGTAAAATATATTTTACAACATTGGCAATGTCGATTCAATATTACAAATAAATTTTCAATGTGGATCAAACACCATCGGCCAATATTAAGATAAGACAAAAATCAATATTCTTGAGTGCACCAAGCATTTAAATTTGAACTCCAAAAATCCACAACAAGTTACCACCATCATGTTGGCCAAGAATAAGAAAAATTGATCAAGAACAAGAAAATATTTGACCATGAGCACACCAATCAACACAGACATGCAACAAAGATAGAGAACATACTAGAAGCATCCATGAGCACCAAGAAACAATAGAGAAACATCTACAGTAGGTGAAATCACCAAAATCATACAGAATTCAATCAAGAACACTGATAGAGACCACAAAATCACTGTCAGAACATAGATTCCCATAACTTACACAAATAATCATGCAAACCTCTAAAACTTCCGGTGGATGATCTAGAAACTCTCAATAGTAAACCATTTAGTCCACAAAATCTAAAATTCCACGTATAGATCGAAACACCTTCACAACCTTGACTGATCCACAAACTACCTGAAACTATTTCTTTTACAATTTTCTCAATATCCTCCACATGTACAACCTTAAACAAATCCATGTTAATAATGTTGACATCAATGACAACCACATATCAACAACACAATGAAAGTTCCCATCAAATCCTTGTATGGTCTCCATGTGAATGAATCCAACAAGTCAATAGTGTACCTCAAATAGCCAATGCCATCGACATGTGTCTAGGTGACTGTGCCTCCATATATGTAAACATACACTAATCCCTCCCTAAGCTACGTCTGTATAGGTGGTTTGAACACCATGATATGCTCCCAAGCCGAAACCATTAGGAGAGTGGTCCCACAGTTGATGCTCTAAACTCCTCTATATCCCACATCATGTAGTTGAAAGTATAACATGGCCAATATACATGGCCCCCAAGCATAGACAGTATCTCAAGTGAGCATGCCAACTAGCATCTCCCCCAACTAATCAAAAATCCATGTCCCTACTGATCAGGACACACCACTCCACCAATAGTGCTACATAAGACAATGGTAAAGAGCTTGTATCTCTTTGTGTGTATCCTATTGGATCTCATGCTCCTCTACTCCTAGCTTCGCAACGTCGTCATGATCAAAGGTCAGCATAATAGTGTTGTATCCTTGGTTTGGATTGTAAGACACATGCTCTCCATGAATGGGCAGTCTGAGGATGTGCCATACATCCTCCAAACTCACCATAGCCTCCCCTATTTGTAAGTGAAATGAGCTAATCCCTGAGTACCACCACTTGGCCAGTGCAATCAATAACCCCTTGTTGGTCCAAATCACAGGCATGAATGTAACGTGTTATAGTCCCAGGGAAAATAGTTTCTCTCTCTAGTCATATCCAACTACCAATATAGTTTGAAGCTTGAGGGATGGCTCTCTCGGGTCAAAATTAGGTCTAGTGGAACATGTGATCACAAGCAAGTACACAATGTCAATCCAAAATATTTCACAAACCTATTCGATTTGGGTCACAGAGAAAATTTTATCCAAAATTACGAAAAAAAAATTGACATCAAAATGTGTCACACTATCTAGCATATGCGGCTTAACATGCAATTGTGTCGCAATTTCAACAAATGCAATACAAAATCTTAAATATGTTGAACTACCTATCACATGCAAATTTTTAGTAAAATGCGACATTTAATACCGCAACTGCATCACAAAATTCCACATGCAAGTCAAAACCACACATTTGTTGTTATATCCTACAATTGCATCATAATTTTCAATTGTGGCATGAAAAACTAGTTGTGGCTAGGTCCTAAGCAATTATGTCAAACAGAGTCACTTGCAGCCCACGTGATAATAGATGTGGTCAACAGAGTTAACCACATCTATTTTCTCCCTTTCGGAGCCCTAAATCTACCAAAAATTTAAAAAATCACAAGGCAAGGATCGAATACTTATTGCATTCCCCAAGCCCTCTAGCCATCTATATGTCTTAAGTCGCTACCTGTGATGCATTGTGTGTGGAACTGGAGACATTCTAGTAGGAGCTTTGCAACAAGGTTTTCACTCTTCTTACTATTCACTCAAAATCAAAATGCACAAGTGACTATTTTTGGAAGCCTAATCTCATTTATACCTTTCTAAAATGGTATTTTAACCTACCTTGTTGGATGGTAGTGTTAAATGTTGAAACCTAAACCTATTGCAAATGTCTTGATGGTCCAAAATTGAAACTTTTTTCTTTCAATGCACTAAAATGGCTTGTTAAAATAATTTCACATTTTTCAAAAAAAATCAAAATTTGCAAAAAATATCTGAAGGAGCATGGGTCTATCTCGCCTTTGTCGAGACACACTAGGGCATAGTCTAAAAAATATTTTCTTAATTATTCTTTGACACGGCGCTCAAATCACATTATTTCAAAGAGGGGAAAAATGTAGACACTAAAAAATGTTGTGATCTGCGAGAAACATCTTTCCAGTTCAATCTCTCTTCTCCGCATAATTAATTAATTTTAATTATTTAATTATTTTACCATATTCCTCTATTAATTAAATAATTTTTAATTATTTAGATAATTCAAATTTCTTTTCTTTATTCTATTTTCTAACAACATTCTTTTTTCCTTCTATAGTTAAATAAATTAGCATTTATTTAATTATTTGCTCTTCATTATTTACCTATAGTTAAATAATTATTGGAATTATTTAACTATATTTTATCACTCTTCAATCACTAAATGATTAATCTGAATTAATTATTTAATGTCCCTTTCATATTTCTTTTATATTTAATTTAATGGTTGCACAATCATTTTAAATTAAATATCCATTTCTATTATTCTCTCAAATAAATAATCTAAATGATTATTTATTCTCTCACATGCTTGTCCATGAATTAAATACAATTATTTGATTCCTCCACTACCTTCCCTCCACTTTTCCATTTCAAATCTTGATCATTGATTACTTCTGGTCTTTAAAGAATCTTGACCCTCTATCCTTAGCCATCCCTAGCCCACTACACTGCGGTGCATGAATCCTCCACCATTGATCTTGGCATCTTATAGCACTTTAATCACATCCATCCATTTGAGAAGCTCTTCTATAAAAGAAGGTTGTCTCTTTCATTTTGGATTTACAACCACACTTTCTCCAAAGTTCTTGCTACCATTTCATCGCCACTTGTAGGTATTTGAATACTTTGAAGTTGAGGGAAAACTCACAAAATCAAGAAGAATGGAGGAGAAGCAAGGAAGGGAATCTACTGCATAATTGGGAGTTTAGATTAGTTTTCTATTTCATTTGATCTCTATTTTTGTTTGTGCTTTCTTATTTTGATTTGGGGTTCTAGGATTAGATTTCAATAAATGCGGTTGCTATTATGATCTTTTCCAGTTGATTTTGATTTCCCCATCCTTACAAGAACTACTTATCTTTCACTACAAATTACATAGTTATAACTATCTATTACATTTGCTAATATTCTATAAGTTACTTCAAAATATAATCATATTAAAAATTATCATTCTAGTCTGCTTTGTTCATTGGAGCATACCACCTCAATTACAAAGTCTGAGCCTTCAATTACATGGTACCCGATGTAGTGTTTCTCTATCATCTTCATGGTATCTCTTTCTTAATTGTATCTCTTCAAGAGTTCCTCCATACCTTTCAGCAGGGGGATCATTTCTTCTTTGTTAAAAGCCCAAGTATGTCCATATTTGATTTCAGCAATGTTCATTTACACATTCCATCCTTTAAAAGTTTCATAAACTTTTTCTTCGATATTTCCATTGTAAGAGTAACCTGCATAGAAACATTATGAATGATGAGTTTTTTTATAAAACTCAACAAACATTCTTTTGACATTATGCAAATTTTTCTCATTATGTTTAATCCAAATTTTCCAGAGAATTTTATTAGTAAGAATTAACCAAAACCAGTTACAAATCTTTGTTTAGACCATCAACATTCCCAAGTAAAATTTATATCCACTTTATATTACCTTTCTAACCATTAAGATTAAAATAGAATACATTCCAAACCTCTTTTACAAAAAAACATTCAAATAATATATGCTTGATAGTTTTAGGTTGTCTACACAAGCTGCAAACATCAATGTCATTTAGGATAACTTTATAAGGTAATTTCTACAAGATAAGTAACCACTTAAAGAAATATTTTTTAGGTTCAACAATGTCAAACTAATTTCTTGTAAAAGTATTTTTCCATTTTTTTCCAGTTAAGGACAAGTTCCATATATAATTAAGATAAACAAACACAACTTTAATATTACTTAAATTTCTATAAGCAATCTTGGAATTAACTTTATTAATGATGGTGCCATCAGACCATTTAAGGAGTTTGAAGTAGTCTTTTTCATTATTGTAGAGTTTTGGAAAATGTAGAGTCTCATAAGCTCCTTTGATTATGGAGTAAGTTCTCCAGTTGGAGGGGGTAGGTTGAAGTCCTTGCTAAGAGAGTCCCAAGATTTAAGATTGCCATCATCTAAGATTTATTTAAATTTTTGGATACCTTTTGATGCCCAACATTTAGTTGAGCATCCTTGTAGAAGAGCAAGAGGCTTATCTTTATGTTTAAAATTCCACCAGATTGATCTATTTTTAAGAATCTTGTTGTTAATGTCAATGGTACCTTTATTGCTAAAATTACCTTTGATATATTCCCAATCTTTCCACAAACTCTTGAAAACCATAGAACCTTTAGGAACTACTAGAAAGGAGCCAGCTATTTGGTCACTAAAAGGGAGTTGTTTCCATGATGTTGCTTGCTTGGGGACAGTTTATTGAATGTTGTTCCTTATGAGTACTTTATAGGGCTCATCCCCTTCAAGAGATATGATGATCCACTTGACTGCAAGTGCCACACCTTGTATTTTTAGATCTTTCAACGCCAAACCACCTAGAGCTTATCCACACAATACTAGTCCCATTTTCTTGAATGATGCTTCTTTTTTACCCTTTCCATCTAACCATAGAAAACTACTAATGTTTTTCTGGATTTCATTAACTTGGTAATTGATGAAGAGCCATATAAAGGAATAGTATAGGCTATAAGAAGCCAATATTTTTTTGGTAAACTTGCATTCTTCTTGCAAGGGACAAATATTGTTTATCCCACATGTCAAGCTCATTTTCAATTTTTCCTTTGATCCATTGCCACATTTCTTTTAGGCATGGATCCTCGGCAAATGAGATCCCTAAGTATCTTACTTTTTTGGAGGGGCCTCCCCATTGAAAGTCAAATTTTTCCAACCAATTAGGGGGGTTATCTTGCCATCCCAACAAGGTAGACTTGGAATTTGAAATCTTAGCACCTAATGCATGGTCAAAAAGATTTAGTTTTACCATTAGGGAATCCATGTTTTCCTCCCCTAGTTCCAAGAACAAGGCAATGCCATTTGCAAATTGTAGATTTAACATATCATCCTTATTGGGGAGGATTATGCCTCTAACCTTGGGGGGAAATGAGTTTTCCCTTGAATTAGGTAGTATATTGCATTAAAGGAAATGACAAAAAGTGTTGACACAAGTGGATAGCCTTGCCTGATAGACCTTTCCAAGTATAATTCTTCTATCAGAGAGCCATTTTTCTCAACATGGGCAACATCTTTCATAAGTTTTTTAACTAGATGGAAAAAGTTATTTGAAACCCAAAGGCTTCAAGTGCCATGAGCAGGTAGTTCCATTCTACTCTATCATAGGCCTTTTTGAAATCCTGAAGAAACATAGATACCTTTTTCTCAATTACCTTAGTGCATTTTGTTGCTTCCCAACTGGTTATTAGATTATCTAGTATGTATCTTCCCTTTATGAACCCAGTTTGAGTAGACCTTATGAGATCAGGTAGGACCCTAACTAATCTATTAGCTAAGACTTTAGCTAATATTTTGGGTGTTGTCACAATAGTGTGTCTCACTTTTGGGATGTGCTGATTTTTTCCTAAAATAGCTATTTTTAGAAAAAAACTAATGATTTAATTCCTAAGAGGCTCCATCTAAAGGGTTTTAATTGAAGAGGGATAGATAAGACATGCTTAGATCAAACCCCCTTAGATAGAACCCCTCTAGTATTAAATCATACCCACAATGGAGTCTCCTTTGCACCTATCAAAATGATGATAAAAAACTATGTTTCCTTTACCTTTTGAGGGATTAAATAATGCCATTTAAAATTTATATTTTACAAGATTGTAACCCTCAAAATTAGCTTTCCAACAAGTATAGTTTTTATATATTTTCTTTTTATCATGTATTTAATTTTTAATTTTTACTAAACATAGGTTTTTCTCTGAACACCAAGCTCTTTGTTGTGTAGAGGTGGAAAAATAGTAAACCATTATAAAAAAGAATTTCAAAAAATACCCATTCCCTTGGTATTGATGTCCTTGTTTCACCCAAAAAAATAAAATTTGAATTTAGATATATACACAAGTTAGGTTGTACGACACAAACGTATGTCCAAATTATAGTTATAATAACTTCAAAAATTAATTTTAAAACAAATATGCAACAAAAAATTATAAAAATATCCTTTCCCTAGATATTGATGTTGAGAATCTATATTTCAAAAATTAGAATTTAATACTTTATATAAAAAATTTATGTTGTACGACACAAACGTTACTTTTTGAAAATGTTGTTTTTTTGTTTAAAACCAGTTATTAAAGGAGATATTGAAAGATTCATGATTTTTTTCAAAAAAATTGAACAAAAAATATATTTAAAATCTACACACAAATTTCCACAAATTACTAGTTCACATCATCTTCAAATTCTTAACAGTTTAGCTGCTATAGGTCTCAAAAGATCAAGATTCAGTTAAAAATATTGATGTCAATGCCCATCTTGGGAAAAAAGTGAGATACAGTATTGTGATTTCACCCTTTTATATGATACATTTAGTAATGTAATGGGCCTCCAATTATTTATGAGGGATTTATGTCCTTTAGGAATCAGTTCTTTATTAATGTTTTTCCCTAAAGAACCCACTTTAGTAGCTTCATCAAAAAGCTATAACAAGTCATCCCTAATCCAATCAATATTTTGCTTAAATAAAACTCCACTGGGAGACCATCTTCTCTAGGTGACTTATCATTGCTTAGGCTTTGAATACCATTCTTAATTTCCTCTCTATTGATCTCTTTATAAATATTTCCTTGATGTGGTCTTCTAAGAGCTTTCTTAGGATAATTTTCTTGTAGTAGTCTCTTGCCTTCTTATTTTTTAGAGTTGTTAGCCTCTGAAGAGAATAGGTTTTTATAAAATTTAAAGAAATTTTCTTTAACCTGATCAATATCCTCAACAAGTGTGTCTTTTGTGAGATAAGAGGGATTCGCTGCACACGGATCTCTTTGTTCTCAAGAGATCACCAGGGAACGAACTGCCCTTATCCACATAAGCATAGATAAAATGAAGAAACGGTAAAGAAAATGTACACAAGTTATATTTCAAAGAAGACTACTTCAGATCCTAAGAGAGTGAAACTTCTAGATTTCTACCTCCGACAAAGGAGCTCTCGGCCAAAGGATGGTAGCACAGATTCAGGACACTAGTGTGGTACGTTGTTTTCCAAATGGTGCACTGGCATCCTAAGAAACAAAAGGCTCAAGAACTCAGGAGGGCAGAATAAAACCTCACTTCCTAACTTGAATCTAAGGTCTTCTGAATAGAATGATTAAACATAGAACATAAGCTTTAAGTCAAGCACAAAGGGAACTAGGAGAAACATTACCTTCAACTGAACATTCGAGTCTTCACTCCAAGATCTGCTTTGTAACCTACACACAAAAGAACTATGGGAAAAGGTTGGGGCTGTATAGGGGTCTGCCTCAGTCAGACCCCTATTTTGGTATTCCCACCTCCACGGACAGCTAGATAGGAAAAGGATTGTAAATGAAATGGACAAAGCGTGTGATGAAAGAAAAACCTGCTTCAAGAGTACAACCTGCACCACTAAGTAGTAAATGAACAAGTAGATACAAAAAAGTGAGAGAGAGAGTGTTACCCATGGGCCTAGACCCTCTTCGAAGCACACAGACGCACTGTTGAGTGCTTGCTCAAGAGTTGTAGTTGTTGGAGGGACCTTAGTTTGGAATGGCTTCGCTTGTGAGAGTGTTGCTATCAAGAATGAAGAGAACTCAAGAGTTGAAGAGAGAGCTTGATTGAATGACTTGAACCCCAAATGAGAGTAAATGAGGGGGTTTTGTTGCATGCAAGGGTGGCAAAGAGCCGTTACATCTAAAATCTAACAACTAGGATACGAGGAAAGAGAGTCAAGATTCCAGATTCCTCATTTCAAACTCAAAAAACTACCAGGACGTTCGCACGCTACACTGGCATCCAAGGCCTATTTTTTGAGAAATGTGTCATTAGGCTTCTATTGCTCTACCACTAGTCCACATGGAGTCAGAATTTTGAAATTTTGACCCATTGGATTTTTGTCATTAATGCTCTAAACTATCACAAATGCTAGGAAAAAGTGCAAAAATGTGGAATTTCCTTTAGGTGCAATTCTATTACATTACATTTTGGCCCCACTTTAGTGGGCTCAATTTTGGGAAGAATCAGCTGCACTAAAGTGGAGAAGAAACTTTTTTAGCCCAAATTTAAATTTTATGGATTTGCATGCCAAGAAAAGGGGCCTCAGAGGCCAATGAGGTCAAGCTAACCGGTACCGAAGGTGCCCCCAAAAATTGAGCTAAACAAACAACAACAATGTAGCTGTGAAAAATCACATAAAATTCTAACCTGAAAAACTCAAATTTTAGGTCAGTTTTAAAAATCAGATGAAGCTACAACAGCGAGAAGAATGATCAAGAGGGTCATTTTCACTATTCACTAAGAGGAAATTGTTGACTTTTGTGAGAGAAAATTCAAAAAACTGTCAAGCAAGAGAGAGTACAAGGTTCCTAGACTGGAGCATCTGAGGGATGACATTGCCGAGGGTCGTGAGGTGGACCAAGTAGGTCTCGAAACCTCGTCTTTTGTGAATTTTAGCATCTTTTTAAGCAATTTTTTCCTCTTTTAGATAGACAGACGTCTTTTTTCGAAATTGTCGTCCAAAAGATGTATTGTTGTCTAGGTTCCACACTTAAGTCCCATCCATGCACTGTCATCCCCAGGACATGCTAGTGTCCTTGGGGTGTTAATGGAAAACTGAGACATATGCGCGACGGGAAAAAGTATTAGTGAATTTTTTGTTTTCAGGTTTAAATTCATATTTTGACTTACAATCTTTTCCACTTTTTTGCAGGACTATCCTAAGATTCGGGAGCATCCTGATGGGTGAGCTTATCATCTAGTTCATGAGCAGAAGGACTGCCTTAGTGACAGTGAGGTCACACATCTAGAGCAAGTCAGTCTCTAGCATGCATTCACCATGCCAAAGATGTGCTACCATGAGAAGATGTTGACAACCCTGATGGAGCGGTGGGATGCCACCACATCATCTTTTTGGTTTCATACTCGAGAGATGATGATTACATTGGAGAATGTGTATTGGATCCTCAGACTACCCATCAACAGACGGTGAGTGGCTATCGATGACACCTGATCGACATGGGAGCAATTGGAGGGATTCTTGTACTACTTAGGGTGGACCAATGGTGGTGACAACATAGATCATATCTACATGCATTGATATGACCAAGCATAGACTACTACACCGAGTGATGTTTGTGATCATGGTTTTTTGGATCACAATAGATGGGCAAGGCTCTCACCTACACAAGGGCCTTGTCCATACTATTCATGAGATGGTAGAGCACCAGATAGTTTTTGCTCGAGGGTGCAAGATGCTGGTGCACCTATACCAGAAGTTGGGTGGTACATTCATTACGAGTACCACAACCTCACAGTGTGTACACTCCTATAGGTGTGGGCTTTCACCCATATTATGTGCACAAGGCTAGCATGTTTTCCCCAACGGCAACTATATCATATCCCCATGGCCCACTAGTATGATATCACGAGGCAATGGAGACATGGAGATCTACAGTTTTGGCACTTGCAGTTTGATACACTTGTCAGATGGAAACCCTATCACTTTCTTAGATGGCTAGATAATGGTAGGTATCTTAGGAACCTACAACAGTACTTTTTTCTTGTAGGTTGCCACGACCATATTATTATACCATACTACTGGAGTCAGGTCATGCGACAATATAGTTGTGTACAGACCATTCCACCTGATGTTCCCACATACACTTGGGCCTTGAGGAGTGAGGTGAGACCCGGGAATCATCCCCACCCTACCATCACTGATTTTGTCCCTTTGGATGATGATGAACCCAACCAGGATCTGCTGCCTATAGCACCGACAAATAATCTCATCATTGTTGTGAATTTTAGAGGGTGGTGGGATAGGCACCATCCCCATCCATTGTTCAAAGAGGATGCCCCCGAAGGGGATCCGGGACCATAGAGGGATGTGCCACCACCAACACCATAGGACATGCAGAGAGGGAAATAGTAGGCTAAGAATGAGAGACCACAGGAGGAGGAGGCAACATCACAAAGGTCAAGGCAACAATGGAGGAGGTTAGACCCTCCACCAACTACCCCCATCTCATCGGTGCCACAAGCACCTATTATCACAACGGTGGTGGCCTTGGTGACACTAGGAGTGGCTACTGATGTTGGCATCATGGGTCCCAGTGTTGCTCCTCACCCTAACCCCACATGGCAGCCAAGGGACCTAGGTATATTGAGCGTGTTGTTTATATTTCAATACTTTCAGTTTTATCTATTTATGGTTATACACATATGCAATGTGATACTAATTTCACTCTTTCTCTTTGTGGTTTCACAAGATGCACAAGGATGGACTGGGTTAATGGGTCAGTGCATATCATAGGTGGCCCCCGATGTGCCTATTCAGGGGATGGTTCTCAAGGCTTATCAGCTAGTTTCTACAAGGAAACATGCTCACATTTTTGAGCCAATAGTGCATTTGAGGACCACTTACAAGGAGCGAGGAGTGGAGATAGTGCAACTAACTATAGAGGAAACCACTCTCTAGGGGCAACACAACTAGCTATTGGGGGAGTTGCAGACGATGCTTGATGAGTGAGATGTGGTCGTGATGAGGTTCGATGCCACCAAGAAGGCACATGACACCCTTTAGAGCCACCTCGATGACCTCGATGGGAAGTCAATAGCTGTGATCCTGACAAATGTTTAGTATCTATGACAAGAGCTGACATAGGCATAATTCACGATATGCTCCTTGTAGGGATAGATCAGGGGGATGTGGGTAGCTTTTTCTACATCATGCTCTCATCGATCCAGGACCATGACCACTATGCAGCCTCTCCCCAGACCACAACAACAGCAGCCAGAGGGCTCCGAGATCCACACACCACAACCACAAGGACCTCCCATTTTGTACATTAGTTTTGTAGCAAGAGATATTATTTTTGTAGATCTTTTGTATAGACATATATTCAATAGCCACTCATTTTTTACAGTGTAGCCCGATACATGTATACTACATTTGATACATACATATATATGTATACTAGTTTTGACATCATGAAATTGTGTATTTTGATGTGTATGATTCTTTATTTTCATGTATGTTGATGCAATGTATATTATATGCTTATATGGATGTATGTTTACACTAGATGTTATCATTTTTTAATGAGCACACATGGATGCATGTTAAATAAACACAATGATGATCCAACTGCCTTAAAAGATGTAATGTAATGCATGGATACATAGCGTAGCAAGAAACATGTATGCATATTGCACACACACACATGGTCATATCATAACACAAAAAAAATTCACAATGTGTTAGTGAATAATGTCAACATATGCAGTGCTACTACCCTTAAAGAGTGAACATCACACACGTGACACATTGGAAACTACGCATAGTATCGATGGAGATGCATCACATTAATAGGATCTTTTAAAGGTGTTCCATCCATAGAAGATAATCCATAGGCACCTGAACCATAAAAAAGATGAAAATGTAAGGGCCTAACCAATTAGAACTAAATTTATCTCTTTGATTAGGCGGTGCATTGATATTTCTCTGAATTCTCATAAAGAACCAAGTTGCCCCACTTAAAATTCATAGGAAGCACATTTTGATTATACTGTCTTGATAATGATCATTGATAAGTTATAAGATGATTGAGGGTCTGTAATCGATGCTCATCGAGAATCTCTAGCTGATGCAAATGATTAGCTTGATAAGTTTCATCATCAACAAACCCTTTAAGGGAAACCCGCAAAGACAGAATCTCCAACTCTAAAGGCATTGTAGCTTCGACACCATACATGAGGTTGTAAGGAATTATTCCTATCATTGTATGAACGCTTGTGCAAAAGGCCCACAAAGCATACATTAATTGAATATTCCAATCCTTACTATGCTTATTAACTATTTTACCAAGAATGAGCTCAAGAGTCCCGTTAGATGCTTCTACTTGACCATTAGATTGTAGATAATAGGGTGTAGAAAATCTATATTGAATGTGAAATTTCTCTAAGAATTTCTTTACTTCCTTGTTCTTGAATGACATACCATTGTCAAAAACAAGTGTAGCAAGCAATCTAAAATGATAAATAATGTTGTTCAAAACAAAATTATAGATGGCTTCAGTGTTTGTGGATCAAAGTGGAATAGATTCGACCCACTTCATGAAATAATCTATAGTCATAATGATAAAGGTATGTCTTTTAGAAGAAGGAGGTGATATTTTTCCAATAATATCCAACCCCCATTTTGTGAATGGCCAAGGAGAGATCTAATTCTATAACTCTTGTACGAGTGCATGAATAAGATGAATATGTTGTTGACATTGTGGGCACTTTTTAACGAAATTGAAGGAATCTTGTTCCATCATTTTCCAAAAGTACCCCATGTGTATCAACTTCCTCACCAAGGATTTACCACCAAAGTGTCCACCCCCAGAGCCTAAATGAGCTTCTTTAAGGGTGAGGGGTATTTCGACTTTAATGAGACATCAAAGAAGCAAGCTGTTATAAGACTTTTGATAGAGAACATAAGAAAAAATAACATAACAGGCTGAAATCTTTTGTATACAAGTGTGATCGTTCTTTGTTGCATCATCGGGAAAGTTTCCAATCTTTAGGTAGTTGTAAATATTAGAAAACCATTCTCCTGCATCCACGTGAGAACACATAGAGGCATTTGATTTAGGTTGGTCAGAAATAGGTGGGATCCAAAGGACCTAAACCATGAAATGGTATTATTTCATGTCCTTGTTAGAAGGTACCAAGGAAGCAACGCTTGCCATGGTATCGACATGTCTATTCTCCCTCCTAGGGATATTGTCTATTGTGAAAGAAGAGAACCGATTAAGCAAGGACAAAGCAAGGTCTCAATACTGAGACAACTTACTTTACTTAGCTTGATAGGCTCCCATAATCTGGTTTATAATGAGCTCAGAATCACCCAGTATTTGGAGATGTTTTATTTTTAATGTAATTGTGGCACACAAGTGAACAATGAGATATTTTTACTCAACGATATTATTAGTACAAGGAAAGTCTAATCGGAAGGAGAGAGGGACCGGTTTACCTTCAAGAAACATTAGAACCACACCTGCTCCAGATTCGGTATGACATCTCGACCCATCAAAGTACATTTTCCTTTTGAGGTCATAATTAATCATGAAAATTTTCTCATCAGGAAATAGATCCAGACCCAAGAAAGAGTAATACAAGGGAGCGTCTACCAATTGATCAGCAACCACTTGACCCTTTACCAACTTATGAGTAATGAACTTTATGTCAAACTTGGAGAGAAACATTACCCATTTCTCTAATCTCCCAAAAAGATCAGCACTGGAGAACAAATGTTTTTGAAGATCACTTTTTATGATGACATGCATTTTGACATGGAGAAGATAGTACCTTAACTTTTGTGTAGAAAATTCAAGAGAAAGGAGTTGCTTCTCCATGGAGGAGTAACGAGTTTCATAGTCGACCAGAATGCAGCTAATGTAGTAGACCACTCTCTCTTTCCCAGCATCATCATATTGAGCCAACAAAAATGCCAAAGCATAGGGTGATGCTATGAGATAAATAAAAAAGGGTCTATCTTGCATAGTCAACATTAATACAAGAGGATTGGCCAAATAGGCTTTGATTGACTCAAAAGCTTTCTGGCACTCTTCATCCCATATGAAGCGAACATTTTTCTTCAACAGATGAGTAAAGGGAAGAGTACGATCAGCCAATTGAGATTTGAACCTATGAATTGCCTAAATTTTCCCTTGTAATCTTTTCAATTAAGTAATATTCCTGGGTGGAGGCATGTTAACAATGGTGTTGATCTTATTTGTGTCGACTTCTATTCCACGGTGAGAAACAATAAATCCCAAAAGTTTTATGACATCCACACTGAAGATGCACTTAAGGGTATTGAGTCTCATCTTATAGAGTTGAATCCTTTCACAACTAAGATGAAGGTTATTTACATGATCTTGACAATTTATAGATTTCTCGAAGATGTCATCAACATAATCTTCTAAGATCTTGTGAATAAAATCATGAAATATCAAGGTCATCGCCCTTTGGTAAGTTGCTCCTGCATTCTTTAACCCAAAGGGCATGACCACATAATAGAACGTATCCCAAGAGGTAGTGAAGGTTTTCTTGTACTGATCTTCTAGATTAATACAGATCTAATTCTAACCTAAGAAGCCATCCATAAAAGATACCAATGCATGTCCTATAGTCGAGTCCACAATCATATCTATATTAGGTAATAGAAAGTAATCCTTAAGAGAAGCCTTACTAAGATCACAAAATTTAATGCATATGTGAATACATCCATTAGGTTTACTAACAAAAACAATATTCGAGATCCAAGGGGAGTAGTCGATTGGATGGATAAAACCTGCTTTCAATAGCTTCTCTATCTCAGTCTTAACCATCAATGCCACCCTAGAATTGATCTTTCTGATTTTTTGCTTAACCAACTTGGAATTGGGACATAGAATGATATTGTGAACCACTATAGACTCATCAATATTGGGCATATCCTCATACATCCAAGCAAAGATATCAATATGAGAATGTAGGAGATTGGAATGTTCATCTTCTCCTTCTAAAGAAAGACACTTCCCAATCCTAATTAATTTTTCAGAGGCCTTAGGATCCATAGATATTTCAGTATTGTCTCCTTTAAGGGGAGAACTACAATCTTTAGGATGTGATATTGGAACATCATTTCCAACATTAGATAGATTTTCCTCCTCGTCAATACTCAAGAAAAATTCTCTAAAGTACACTTGTTTATGCAAGCAATATGGGAATCGTCTCTTGTGATGGAAGGGAGGCAATGGGGAGTAGGAACCTAGGAATTCTTCAAGTGCTTCATCTGAAGAGAAGACATCTAAAGGTATTTTCTCGACCTTCCCCCTATCCTTTGTCAATTCAG
>VDFB02193867.1:692807934-692890643 GCA_007258455.2 Sequoia sempervirens
AAAGATTGATTGTTGGATCTTCTTGGAGGGGATTGAGCACCACATGTTTGAGGATGATGACCTCTCTAAGAAGATTGATTGCACTCATGTTAGTGCCAATGAGATAGAGAGTGCTCCTTGTTGGATATTTGAGTCAATGGTACTCTAGCAATCATGTCTAGGTCATTACTCAAGTGATATGAAAGCAATTGAAGATGTGCCCCTTCAAATGCAACTTTATTGGATTGCACTTGATTATGCATAAGAAAATTGGAGTGAATAATAACTTTTGTATAAAGTGAGAAATGAACATTAATAGAACTAGTGAAAATAATAAATTTTCTATCTTTCCAAAAGAAAAATGATCCATGGGAAAGTAAGGTTATCCCATAGTTATCTTTTCAAAAAATGAATGCAAAATTAGTTCCATATATATTTGGTTATTCTAAGTCTTCTATCAACATGTGGAAGATGTATTGATGAAATTGGCCATGTAGTATAGAGCCTATAAATATGCTCTTTGCATTCCTAGATACAACTATTTCATAGTTTTTGTTATGAACATTTAAATGGTACATTAAATCAACAAAAGAGATGGACTATAAGTCTTTTGGAAATTTTTAATTTCAAACATTTCACTTTATTCCATGGTAATAATAGTGCATGACTTCATTTTTGGTAATTATTGCAAAGGATGATCTATAATCAAATTTATTGAAAGATGTGGGGTTGAAAGATACATAGGCACGGGGATGCCATTTTCAAACTAGGTACATGGGTACATTGATAAGGTTATAGTTATAATTTTTATGTATTATCAAAAAAGAAATGTGAATTCATGAATTTTTAGTAAAATAAATCATAGATTCAATAAACTTATTATAATTTTTGATAGAATTTCATGAATTTAATATCATTAACAACAATTTAATAGGTCTAGAACTCATACTATACTTCAAATACTTCTTTTTTTAAAAAAAAATTGGCTTCTAAAATCACTCTACAATATTAATAAATTGTGTAGATCCAAAAAATTATAATAAATTTTCTTTAATAATAAATATGTACATCGTTCTAATGAAATCATACAAGATTTCTTGCAATTCTTGGAAATTTTTGATGGTATGCAATCATAATTAGAGATGAACTTACCAAGGGCCACCTCAAAGGTTCTAATAATATAGACTTTTATAGTGTTTTGACAAGATTAGCTATCCTTAGTCATGAATTTGAAATTATGATACTACATTACTCTTAAGTTCATAACTATATAGGAAGCCTTACACACTCCATTATTTTTTATATATTTTAGTTCAAATTTTATATAAACTATTATCCTTATTAAAATTTACATTGAAATTCAAATATATAAATATAAATATAATTTTTATTTGTAAAAAGTGACAATATTAGGAAAATAGCTTTAGGAAAATTACTATTTGAAGCTTGCACTGTGACAGGGTAGGAGAATGCCAAGAAAGCATCAAATCCATTATTGATTTTAAGATAATATGAGAGGGTAGTGGATTTTTTATAAGGGATAGTACTAGATAGTCATAAAAATTAAGAAACTTTTCAAAATTTCCTTTGCAAGAGAAAGAAAAAAAATGACAATTATATTTAACCCTTGATAAGTGGGAGGTATTTTCCACAGCATGTCAAATTATGATATTGCTATCACGATTCAACCGTGTAGTTTTCGAGTCAAACTCATTTACCCAAGTTTCATGAGTAGTGGTTCATAAGAATCCATCTCTCATGATAATGAATGGTCCACTTAGCATTCATTTCATCTAGGTGATGCTCACAGAGGTGAAGCACTGGGCTGTCCTGGGAGGTCACCCATCCGGGTACTACTCCAGCTCAAGCGCGCTTAACCACAGAGTTTTCCCCAAGGTTAAGCCCACTTAGCTTGCAACCCCATTTGCAAAACCTGCAGCAAGTGTTGTGCCTTATGAACCATTTATTATAGAGCCCCTTTTAGCTCATCAACTGATAAGTAGGAGGTATTTTTTCGGTATAATATGGGATCATGATGGGCCAAAAATTGTAATATATTTAGGTATTGTAGGGTATGGTTGACAACTTTTTAAAATTGATGAAATGAAAAGAGGTTTTTAAAGGAAGTTCTCGACTTTCTACCCAATATAAATTATACTTTACTTTGATTTAATAAATAATTATTATTCATTTCTATTTGAATTACAACTAGTCTTTGATTATTAAGCTGATTGAAAAACATCTATAAACTTTTCAATTTATGTCATATTTTTTAGATCAAAACATGCATCACATTCTATGATTACGTATATATAGGATTAAAGAAAAGTTGAATTTCATTAGTTTGACCAAGTTAAGGTGGTGGTTATCGTTTATATTTTTAAAAGTTATAAAATTCATAATTAATTATTTACTTGGAAAAAAATGCAAAAATATATGCATCACATCTGGAGATGAGTCCTCTACTTCTTTCTAAAATCTTATAAAAAATATTATCATTTTATTGTGGTTAGGGTGGTCAAACAAACACCTACTTATTTTTTCCCTGAAAGTTAAGTACTACTACATTAAAATTTCAAATTTTCACCAAATAATTTTTTTTAATTTTTTAAATAAACCTAGTAGTTTAGAAACTACATTCAATTTTCTACAAATTCTATTCTTACATATTTTTGAAATAATATAGATAACTTATTCAAATTTTTATGTCAAGTTACTGGCTACGATTTTTTGAATTTTTGTAACAGGGCTGTTTTTCATGATGATCTTTTGTGCCTTCCTAGCGTGTCAATTGTAATGTTATATTAGGATTCAGCAGAGTGTAGTTTTCAGTCAAACTCATTGTTAAGTTTCTACATGAGTAGTGGTTCACAGAGCAGTCTCTCATGATAATGGATAGTGCACGCCAGCACTCATTGCATCTAGGTGATGCTCACGGAGGTGAAGCATTGGGCTGTCAGAGAGGTCACCCATCTCGATTTTCTCCGGCTCAGGTGTGGCAACATGAGTTTTCCCCAAAGTTAATCCCATGGCTTGCAACCCCATTGCAAAACCTTTGTAGAGCTTGTGCCTTATAGACCATTCATTATGGGCCCTTTTGGCTAATCCAGGCGATAGTAGGGGTATTTTCCTGGCGTGTCAAATTATGATATTGCTATCGAGGTTCCAGCTGTGTAGTTTGTGAACCTGCTCATGAGCTTGGGTCCAATGAGGTTTGACTTAAAACTACATGGTTGAATCCTCGACAACAATATCATAATTTGACATGCTGTGGAAAATACCTCCCACTTATCGCTTGATGAGCCAAAGGGCTCTCTATAATGAATGGTTCATAAGGCACAACACTTGCTGAAGGTTTTGCAAATGGGGTTGCAAGCTAAGTGGGCTTAACCTTGGGGAAAACTTCATGGCTAAGCGCACTTGAGCTGGAGTAGTACTGGGATGGGTGACCTCCCAGGATGGCCCAATGCTTCACCTCTATGAGCATCACCTAGATGCAATGAGTGCTAAGTGGACCATTCATTATCATGAGAGATGGGTTCTTGTGAACCACTAATCATGAAAATTGGGTCAATGAGTTTGACTCGAAAACTACACGATTGAATCTTGATAGCAATATCATAATTTGACACGCTATGGAAAATACCTCCTACTTATCAGTTGATGAACTAAAAGGGGATCTATAATGAATGATTCATAAGGCACAACACTTGATGAAGGTTTTGCAAATGGGGTTGCAAGCTAAGTGGGCTTAACCTTGGGAAAACTCTCTAGTTAAGCACGCTTGAGTTGGAGTAGTACTGGGATGGGTGGCCTACTGAGACGGCCCATTGCTTCACCTCTGCGAGCATCACCTAGATGCAATGAGTGCTAAGTGGACCATTCATTATCATGAGAGATGGGTTCTTGTGAACCACTACTCATGAAAATTGGGTCAATGAGTTTGACTCAAAAACTACACGGTTGAATCCTGATAGCAATATCATAATTTGACACGCTGTGGGAAATACCTCCTACTTATCAGTTGATGAGCTAAAAGGGGCTCTATAATGAATGGTTCATAAGGCACAACACTTTCTGAAGGTTTTGCAAATGGGGTTGCAAGCTAAGTGGGCTTAACCTTGGGGAAAACTTCATGGTTAAGCGTACTTGAGCTGGAGTAGTACTAGGATGGGTGACCTCCCGGGATGGCCCAGTACTTCACCTCTGTGAGCATCACCTAGATGCAATTAGTGCTAAGTGGACCATTCATTATCATGAGAGATGGGTTCTTGTGAACCAATACTCATGAAAATTGGGTCAATGAGTTTGACTCGAAAACTACACGGTTGAATCCTAATAGCAATATCATAATTTGACGTGCTGTGGAAAATACCTCCTACTTATTAGTTGATGAGCTAAAAGGGGCTCTATAATGAATGGTTCATAAGGCACAACACTTGTTGAAGGTTTTGCAAATGGGGTTGCAAGCTAAGTGGGATTAACCTTGGGGAAAACTTCGTGGTTAAGTGTGCTTGAGCTAGAGTAGTACTGGGATGGGTGACCTCTCGAGATGACCCAATGCTTCACCTCTGTGAGCATAACTTAGATGCAATGAGTGCTAAGTGGACCATTTATTATCATGAGAGATTGGTTCTTGTGAACCGTTACTCATGAAACTTGGGTCAATGAATTTGACTTGAAAACTACATGGTTGAATCTTGATAGCAATATCATAATTTGACATGTTGTGGAAAATACCTCCTACTTATCAGTTGATGAGAAAAAAGGGGATCTATAATGAATGGTTCATAAGGCACAACACTTGTTGAAGGTTTATCAAATGGGGTTGCAAGCTAAGTGGGCTTAACCTTGGGAAAAACTCTGTGGTTAAGCGTGCTTGAGCTGGAATAGTACTGGGATGGGTGACATCGTGGGACGGCCTAGTGCTTCACCTCTATGAGCATCACCTAGATGCAATGAGTGCTAAGTTGACCATTCATTATCATGAGAGATGGGTTCTTGTGAACCACTACTCATGAAACTTGGGTCAATGAGTTTGACTCGAAAACTACACGGGTAAATCCTAATAGCAATATCATTATTTAACCCTTGTCAAATCAAACCCAACATATGAGCATGCATAATGAAAAGGAAATAGAAAAATGAACTCTCCTAAGTACATGAACACATTAATCACACATTTATTCTCCTTAATGAAATAAAGAATCTTCAAGAAGCATATATACATTGTTAAGTTTAACTTATATTCTAGAGTTTTATATTTAATTTTCATTACTTTAATCATCTATGTAATTTTCATTACTTTCATCTATGTAATGTTCATTACTTTCATCTATGTATGGGAGCATTGCCTAGGAAGGTCAACACTAGAAATGAAGATCTCCTTACATTATTTGCACAATAATCTCATCCAAGTATTCATGTATGAACTTATGTATAGACATAATAAATTTCTTAAAGTTGGAGAGTGAAGGCCAACTACCTTGTGAGAAGAGTAAGGCCATAGTGAATATTTTGATGTAGAACTATACAAAATAAAGAGTTAGATAATCTGAAATGATTATGTATGATAGTAATCAAATTTAAAATATTTAAATATTTTTTTTTTCAATGAATATTTATAATAATACACATTAAATATCATTCAATTCAAAATATTATGGGGAATTATCTTCACATATTATCTATAGCTTCATTTATGTCTTTGCCATGTTCTCTTGTAATTTCATTTTTTTCTCAACTACTTGTCCTTTTCCTTCCCTTGTTCAAGTTGGGTCATCAAATAATATAGAGCATCCTACATATAGAAATAACTAATACCATGTCAATCTTTATTTGATTAAAATGGCAAAGATAAAATTTACCCTCTAACTTGTTCTACAAGGGATTTCTGCACATTCTCACTATAAAAAAGTATTAGGTAGGACCAAAAATAATTGAAAATTTTGAAATAAGTAATGATCTACCCAAGCAAACAATATTGAACCCAAATAATAGATTTTATATATATTGAAGATCCAAACACATTAATCTATTGATGCATGCTTAAATGTTGTTACAACTTTGTCTTATTTCAAATATATACAAGAAAGGAAAAATAAAATCATGTATTGAAGTTCTAATTTGGGTCTCACTCATTAGAACATTGTTTCCTCCAATTTATTATCCTACAAAAATATTTTTAACACAAAAAACCTATAGCTTAATTTAATTATAACCATTTTAAAAAGCATGACTACATATTATTAGAGAATTATCCTAAACCATCTTGTGCTTTGGGGAATAAAAATAGAAATCTTATTTAATTAAGAGTTATTATGGATGAAATTAAATGGAGTAGTTGGTAAACATATAGTTGGATTAACATTTGAAGCTTCTCTATGAATCTTGAAATTTATCTAATACATAAAATCTAGAAAGATTGGTAAATATGAAAAATATATATTCTTTTATTATTTATTCAAGGTAGAAAAATAAAGGTGTCTTAAAAATATTGTTATATTATTTGGTAAACTTAAATTTGAAATAGGGCTTGGAAAATAATAATTTGGTAGAAGCTATTATGAATGACATAGATTTAGTCTAGCTGAACTAGTAAACATAATTATGACATTCTCACAAAATATTCCTAAACTTAGTACACTATATGTAAAATCCTTACAATCTATGTTAATGTTGTTAAGTATACTATATTTTTTTGTATGCCCCCTTGAGGTTCATGTTTGTTAGATTCCATACAAAAAATTAACGATATTCTTAATCCTTATATATTTTCAACAACTTGACCTTTATGCTAGATTGATTTTCTAAAGTGGCCTTAAAATATTTGAAGTGATTAAAGACCTTAGTTTTATGCCAATAAAAATATATCCAAGTCCTCTTAGAGAAATTATCAATAATATAAACATAATATAAAACTTTTACATATAAAGGAACATCTACAAGACCAAACACATTGCTATTCAAATAATATATAAAATCCCATGAGATTTATGTAAGATCAAATAGAATTGAATATTATTCTATTTTATATAAATACAATGTTCACAAAAGTCAAAATCAAGAGAACAAATAACCAACCCTTCTATGAGAGTTTATTTCAACGTCCTAAGACCCTTCTCACCTATGTGACCCATACATACACACTACAACATATATTTATTAGTTCCAGTTGTATTATTTTAAAGGTGAGAACTTGTTTCAAAACCTACATCACATTTCTCTTTATTGTGTCTTTTTATTTTGTATTTTCTGTGAGTCTTGATATAATTGATCTCTTTTCTACAATAATTGATTATGTAGTTGTAGATGTTAGAGGTATCATTGAATTGTTATAATGATTGTATGTGTTATTATTAAGATAGAAAATAGTTCTCAATTCAACACCTTTTGCAAAAAAATATGGCTTTACAAACCATATTACACCCCCAAGGTCATTAAAGACTACTTGGACACTTATATTATTGATCTTACTAACATATAAGAGGTTTTGTGCCAAAACTAGTATGTTTAGAAATAATAAAATACATTTGATCCCCACATTAGAGAACTTGATCTTAACTTAAGTCTTATACTTGTCAATGCCAAAAAAAATAAATAATGAAGTAGTGAGTGTCTTCCATGATAAAAGACAACATTCTGGAGTCTACAAGTGGGCACCCTCTTAATCGAGCTTGAAGGCCGAGGGTTGGCATGATGGTTTCTCAGTGCATCAGGGGGGAGGATGCATTCCTCCATTAAAGGTTTAGATTTCCTTGTGTAAGCGTTATTTCTCTTCTTGCTAGCCTCATTCCATATACATCTTTCTTCATTTGTATGTTTGTGTCTTTTCTTTCCTATTGCTTGAAATCCTAGTTTTTATACACTAAATCAATGGTGGAATGAATGACCCTCTAGATGATCCTAATGAGGTCTCTAATCCCACAATGGAAGCCAAAATATTTTGTGATGTGGTGGCGGTTGAGTTTGTTAGTTGTTGGTAGGCAGGGGTGCAACCACATAGCTTCACTATTGTTACTGGATTGACAGAATAGAAAACAGCACATAGAAAACACACAAAGACTGCATAGTGACAACAAATGTAAATAGACAAAAATTAACCTTTTCATATATTCCTTCTTTGCTTCAAAATACAAAAAACTACAGAGTATTATTCTCTGTTTTACATGAACAAAATAAAATTTAAACTAACTTGGACAGATTTCCAATACAAGAGGTGCTACACTCACACCAAAAACTAATACTGGCTACAATCCTATAACTGCAATTGTCAATGTGCCATGTTTGCTAAACATTCTATCTATGTTGTTGTTGTCTCAACAAACATTTCCTTCTTATGAATATACTTCAAATGTTGTATGTTCAACACTCCAATACAAAAACTGACTTCTACTACTAACTAACAGTTGCACAGACATTCCTTTTGTCTTGTTTTCAGCTCATGAGAATGAGTGCTACTTTCAAATTTCAAATTCACCTAACCTCATTTAATGCTATAGGCTACAGGTCAAACAGTGCAAGCTCAAAAATGAGCACTTAGTTCAAATTCAAAAATACCTACCAAAATAAATGTTGGAGGTATACGTTGGGGGCAAGTTGATGGTCTTCATCTGATGTGGGAATGTTGACTTGGACAATTAAATATTCCAACACTCCCCCTTAATTTGCAAGTCAACCGTCACTCTGCAGTTTCCTTCCAGAGTTGACCTCTGAAGCTATCCACAATGCCAAGCCTATCTCTTAGGCATTCAAAATTGTCATTTGTTAATGCTTTTGGTGAAGATGTCGATGAGATGCTGCTCGAATTTGCAATGTTGTAATTCTATCTCACCTTGTTCTACCAATTCCCTTATGAAGTGAAAACAAATCTCAATGTGTTTTCTTTGTCCATGGAAGACCATATTATTTGTCAAAGTTATTGAGGAAACATTGTCACAATAAATGACTATGTTGTCTTCTTGCTATTGTTGTAAATCTACAAGAATCCTTCTTAACCAAATAGCTTGACATGTAGCTGAATTTGCTGAAATGTACTCTACCTCTGCTATGCTAAGAGAGACAATCAACTACTTCTTCGATGCCCATGAGATTGCACCTGATCCCATGTTGAATACATACCCTGATGTGCTCTTCCTATCATCCACATTTCCTTCCCAATCACTATCCGTGAAACCATCCAACTTAAATTCATTAGATGTTGCATACGAAATGCCATAACTAGTTGTTCCATTGACATACCTCAAGATCCTCTTTCCTTCTTTCCAATGTGTGTCCTTAGGTTCCTCCATGAACCTAGATATCAAGCTCACTGCATACATTAATTCATGCCTAGTTGATGTCAAGCACATCAAACTTTCAACCATGCTTTTGTAGAGGGTTGGGGTCACTTCCTTATTGATGTCATTCTTGCACAGTTTCAGACCTGTTGCTATTGGTGTGGGGGCAGGTTTGTTGTTATGCATTTTAAACCTTCTCAAAATATGTTTGGCATAGTTAGATTGTGAAATAAATATACCATGCACTATTTGCTAAACTTTTATCCAAAGAAAATACTTCAACAAACTGAAATCAATCATCTCAAATTCATTTTTCATCACCTCTTTAAAATCAATTATGTTGTCACTGTTACCAATAAAAATTAGATCAAATACATACCAAACACCAATTAAAATATCACCTTCAACTACTTTGATGTAGAGTGTGGGCTCATTGTTGCTCTTGCTAAAGCCATTGTTCAACAAATAAGAGTCTATTTTGTTGTACCATGCCCGAGGTGCTTGTTTCAGCCCATAAAGAGCTTTCCGAAGCCTATACACTTTGTCCTCTTGCCCTAAGACTTCATAGCTTGGTGGCTGCTCCACATACACTTCCTCCTTCAACACTCCATTCAAGAAGTATGACTTTACATCCATCTGAAACACCTTCCACTAATGTTGTGATGCAACTGCTATAATTGTTCACACTATTTACAGCCTTTCAACTGGTGCATAAGTCTCATCATATTCTATATTGGGCTACTATTTGTACCCTTTCACAACTAGCCTTGCTTTGTACTTTTCAATCTTGCCTTCAACTATACACTTGGTCTTGTAGACCCACTTCACTCCAATCACTTGTTTACCCTTGGGTAAATTGATTAGCTCCCATGTTTGGTTTATCTTTATAACATCCAATTCTTCATCCATGGCTTTACACCACTTCTCTTCTTTCACCACTTCCTTAAAGTGTGTTGGAAGACTATAGGAGAATAGTACAAAATCCAAGTTTTCATCAAAATCAGTATGTTGTGTGCTGTCATAAATCTCCCTCACACTCTTTTTTTTTGGTGGCATCGGTGATGCGAGTGTAGGATTCGAATTAGCTTATGAGCTGTTGCTACTCTAACCTCTGGAGCTACTGTACTATTGGTTGTCAGAGCTACTGCTCTATTGTATCCTAGAGCTGCTAGACTGTTGTCTTTGTTTAGAGCTACTATTCTGTTGAGCACCTACAAAGTTACTATTTTTTTGCACATCACTAGAGCTACTATTTTCCAATGCTCTATGGTAGTTTCTTCCTGAGCTACTACTCTCTTGAGCTCCCCCCAAGTTGTCATTCAGAGCTTCTTCATCATCAAGGAGTATTGTGACTGAAATATCTTTGGTGTCATCCACCGTTCCATCCCATGCTTCATTCTCAAAAAAAACATCTCTACTAATCACAACATTCTTGTTGATGGCATTGTACAATTTGTAGGATTTTGACTCCTCACTATAGCCTATGAAGATACATTTTTCTCCTTTATCATCAATTTTTTTCCTCTTCTCTTTTGGCAAGAGTGTGTATGCCACACACCCAAATATCCTTAAGTGCTCAACACTCCATTTGTTGTTTGTCTATGTCTCACATGGAATCCTATCATGGACAACCTTTGTGGGGCACTTATTTAGTATATAGATTTTTGTTGCTATAGGTTCTTCCCAAAATATGTGTGACAACCCTTTTGCTTTCAGCATACTTGCTGCCATGTCTTGAATGGTCCTATTCTTCCGTTTTGCCACTCTGTTTTGCTGTGGAGTATACCTAGTTGTGAATTGTTTGTGAATTCCCTCATTCCTACAAAAATTTAGAAATTCTTTGGAGATGTACTCTCTCCTTCTATATGTTCTAAGGGATTTGATATAGTGACCACTTCCTTTTCAACAACTACCTTAGACCATTTGAATTTCTCAAAGGAATCCAATTTTTTTTTTCAAGAAATAGACCCATATTTTTCTGTTGTAATCGTCTATAAAAGTCATGAAATATGTATTTCTAGCTAAGGTGGAGGTTTTCATGGGTCCACACAAATTTGAGTGCACTAATTCTAATGGTGCCTTTGCTCTCCTAGAATACTCAGATTGAAATGGCTACCTATGTTTCTTTCCTAAAATGAAAGCCTCACACTTGCCATCGGGTTCTACAATGGATGGTAAACCCCTAACCATTCCTTTCCTAGACAATAAATTTAAACTAGAAAAGCTTAAGTTCCCATACCTTAAATGTCATAGTTTGGATGGTTCTTTGATGACTGTCTTGAATGAAAATTGTTGTTCCATTTCCAAATGTTGTGCAACTGTTGTGAGTGCTAGCAAATAATGTTGTTGATGTGCATCTATTGTGTTTGTCACAGACACTATGTGCATCCTGAGAGGAAACATTCTGTTTCTCATCATCTACACTACAACCATCACTTTCTTGTTGCCTCCTCTATCAAATATCTTGCATTCTCCAATCTCCATCAGTATTTTGTACCCATTTTGGACCATTTTCCAATGCTCAATAGGTTATGCTTTATGTCGGGGGCATAATAAACATCCTGGATTTGCTGCCTCTCACCATTCTTTGTTTTGATGCTGACTACACCTCTTCCAATGACATGGACTTTCTCATCATTTCCCATTTTTATTTCAGTCTTTATACTGTTGTCTATGGAGGAAAATAAATTTTTGTTACCACTCATGTGGTTGCTACATCTGTTGTCCAAGTACCAAACTTCATCATTGTTGCACTTAGAAAGGTTGCAAACAATGAATACATTGGATTGTTTGTCATTATTAGCCTTGTTCTCATTTGCTACATTAGCATTTTGGACTCCATGGTCACACTACTTCTCTCTACACTTACTAGCATAATGGCCATAGTTGTGACAGTAATAACACTATACATTACTTTTTCAGACCTTTGATTTAAACTATTATTCTTTTTTTGGTACTAGTTTGTTGACTGTGAGCTACTCGGCTCCTCTGTGCTGTCAGAACATCTTCTAGAATTACTTCTACCTCCGCCTCTTTGACCTCTACCTCTATTTTTTCTTCATCTTCCCTAACCTCTTGCATTGGTCTGAGCCTTAAAGGCTTGCTCTAGGGAAGGAGCAGATATGTTCAATCGCTGCTCATGAGTTTGTAGTGAACCGATCAACTCATCTATAGTCATTTTGGACAAGTATTTTGCCTCTTCAATGGCAATGACTATAGGATCAAACTTAGTAGGAAAACTTAGGATTTTTTCAATAATCCTTTGCTCATCCATTGATTCTCCATTGATTCTCAACTGATTTATCAAGGTTGAAACCTTGGTGTGAAATTATGAAATGGACTCACTATCTTTCATTAGTAGAGCCTTAGTCTCTTCTCAAGAGTTGCAACTTCAATAACCTCACTTTGTCAGTCCCTTTATAACTATTTTGCAATATTTCCCAAGCTTTCTTTGAGTAATTTGTTGTTGTAATACACAGGAAAATAGCCTCACTCAAGCCTACCTCAATCAAACTAAGGGCTTTTGAATCTTTCATATGAGTCTCCTTCAACTAATTCTTTTGTGCATTAGAAAGGGCTACAAATGCATTTGGGTCTATGATATCATTGAACCCATTTGTGACCAACTCTCATAGGTCATTTGCAACTAAGATTTTTGTCATCTTCTTAGCCCATATGTCATAATTCTTCCCATCAAAACTCGGTGGTTGCTGCCAACCTTTGCTCTCACCTCCTCCCATTTTTCTCAACTTTGAGAAGACTAAATAATGCCTAGATAACCTAGGGATTTACCCACAATAAAAAAACTGACTACCCAAAAAAACAAGGCTCTGATACCACTTGCTGGCAGGCAGGCGTGCAACCACACAACTTCACTACTGTTACTGGACTAGCATAACATAAAATAACACACAAAAAAAGTACAGAGAATACATAGCAAAAACAAATATAAATACATAGAAATTAATCTTTTCAAATATTCCTTGTTTTCTTCAAATAACAAAAAGTTATAGATTATATTCTTTGTTTTACATGAACAAAATAAAACTTAAACTAACTTGGATAAATTTCCAATACAATAGGTGTTACACTCACACTGAAAACTAATACTGGCTACAATCCTATAGCTGCAGCTGTCAATTCACTACATCTAGTAAACATTCTATCTATGTTGTTGTTGTCTTAGCAAACATTCCCTTCTTTTGAATTTACTTATGTCGCTATAGGTTCAACACTCCAATACAAAAACTGACTTCTACTACTAACTAACAGTTGTAAAGACATTCCTTTTGTCTTGTTTTCAACTCATGAGAATGAGTGCTACTTTCATATTTCAAATTCACCTAACCTCATTTAATGTTGCAGGTTGCAGGTCAAATGGTGCAACCCATTCTATGACTATGAATATGGTGGTGTTCACCGAGTTGGAGAAAGGAAAGGTAAGGGATCTTATGTTAACCCTAATGTTTTTACTCTACAAATTCAGAAATTTTGAGGCTATAAACAAAGAAAAGTGTAGGTTAAAAGGGTATGTGCAAGATCATGATGGGCCAAAAAGTGGCAATATGATGGGTATGTGGCTGACTACTTTTTTTAACCCAAAATTGATGAAATGAAAAGGGTTTTCAAAGGAGATTCTCAACTTTCCACCAATATAAATTATGCTTTACTTTGAATTTAATAAGTAATTATTATTCATTTTATATTCGAATTACAACTAAAGTCTTGATTGATAGGTTGATTCAAAAAAATTTATAGATTTCAAATGATATCACATTTTTTGAATCCAAAACATGTGTCACATTCTTTGCTTCACATACTATAGGATTAAAAAAGGAAAAATTGAATTTTATGAAGTTTTGACCAAATTAAGGTGGTTAGACATATGAATTTTTATATTTTTCTATAAGTTCTAATAAAAAAATCATAATTAATTATTTACTTGGAAAAAAATTACAAAAAAATATGCATCACATCGGGACATGAGTCCTATACTTATATCTAAAATCTTATGAAAAAATATTATCATTTTATTGTGGTTAGGATGGTCAGACAAACACCTACTTCTTATTTTTTCCCTGAAATTTAAGTACTATTGCATTGAAATTTCAACTTTTCACCAAATAGATTTTTTTTTTAAACAAACCTAGTAGTTTAGAAACTACATTCAATTTTTTAAAGATTCTATTCATACATATTTTTGAAATAATATGGATAGCTTATTCAAATTTTTACATCAAGTTTCCTAACACTGATTTTTCTATTTTTTTTGCCATTTAAGGGCCTATTTTTTCCATGATGATCCTTCACATACCCAAAAAATATTACTATTTTCTGGCCATTGTTGATTGTAATAAGATACCTGCAAGGAAATATATTGATGATTGGTTCTTAAATGTTTGGGGAAATAAATTAAGGTTAAGAATTTCTTTCTTTGAATGGTCCAAAAGGGACTCTTTTTAATCTTTTTTTGACAACCCTAAGAGGCAAGAAATTGTTAGTGACAAGCAATTCTGGAATATTGGTAAGTGTTCTTTTAGGGCTTTGAAGTGGTCTCTCGATGCCATTTATGAAGAAGTCTTTGCCTTACTTGGCCCAAGATGGCTAATAGTCAAAAGTATGCCACCATTTCTATGGTTTTTTTTTTCCCAACCTCCTCTCCTTTGTCAACAATGTGCTAAGGGTTGAGGGCTTGAGGATAAGCTTAGCTCACTTAGATGTTAGGGTTTTAATCACCCTTCTACCTAGTGTTGAAATTCCTTAAAAAAATAGGTTTTTGAACAATGGCTCATTTTATAGTTGTGAAATTGAAATTCTTAGAGGAATGAATGTCTATTATCTTTGCAGAAAGGAAGGGCATTTTCAAAGAAATTTCCCAATTCTCAAAAATAGGGTAAATCCTTTGAAAAATGGTCAAAAACCTAGTTCAAAATTTAATAATTTAGGGGAACTTGACACCCCGATAAGTAATTTGACTCTAAGGATGGAGAGTGAGGAAAAATCTATTGACCCTCACTCAAAATAAATTCTAGTCCTCTTGAATAGTGGAAATGAGCCTTGAAGCAGGGTAATGAAAGCCTCAAGTCTATTGGAGAAAGGGCTAAAAACCCCTCTATAGTTATCTTAGGCATGGATGAAGTCTGCCCTTTATCTAGTGGGAAAGAAAATGGCCTTGAAGTTGATGTGTGGGGGTGCATCATGCCTCCTAAAGAGGCTTTGAACTTTGAAGATCCTCTCACCCGCTCTTGTTTGATTTGCCTAGATCCAGAGAAAGCTTAATATCTAGGGTGTTGCTAGCTTTGAGCCTAAAGAAAATACAAACGTGTACTCCTTCCCTATGAATGATAAAAAAATTCTCAATAGTCGGTCATGCAAAATTCTGTCATAACATAGTTCAAAAAACAAGGACATTGATGCCTCAAAGAACTTTTCAGATAAACAAACCCCTCTCAACAAGAAGTCTTCACATGCTAATTGTGTGGAGAAGGTGGAAAATTATGATTTTGTATCTAAAAGAATTTTCTCAAAGGTGAACAATATAATTAATGAAATTGAAAACAATAATAAAACCCTAGCAACCTACATAGGCCCATTACTTAGTTGTTATCTCAGTAGGGAAAGGATCACATGAGGGATAAACCTCAAGCTGATGAAGCCAAATCAATTGTTGACACATGCCTTGGTTTAGATATGGAATCGAGCAATGGTCAAATGCAGGTCCCTAGGGGGTGACCTTTGAGCTACATTGTATTCCCAAAATTCTGGCAGAAAGCTTGCCGAGATTAAAACAAGTCACCAAGTTGATGCTAAAAGTAAATTTAGACCATTAGTTTAACACAATGGATACCGTAATGAAGAATGATAATGGAAGTGATTTAATAAACATAAGAAAATCCACTTCAGATTTGATGAATAATGATCTTAAGCCCAAAGACCTAGCAATAACTACTGGAAAGGATCTATGCCTAAGGGAAGCTAAAAGAAAACACCTTCCCCCAACCTCCTCTCTACTTGGCAATGACAATTCTCAAAAAAAATAAAATTGATCTCTATAGGGGATGAAAACCTAAGTAAATCCAAATTTAAAAGGAAGAAAAGGACTAAGGAGTCCCCAAACCCATTTATTAAAAGGAAATACACTAAAATTAGTCTTCCTAAATGCTATGACAACTTTAGGAAACAAATGCATACCTCTTAAAATTGTAATCCTATGGATCTTCACTGTATTTCTTGGAATATCAGGGAACTTGAATATGCTAACAAAAAACACATTGTAAGGAGATCCTTGAATTTTAAAAAAAAGGGATGTGGTACTTTTACAAGAAGTAAAAGCCACTAAATTCACCCTTGAAACAAGTTTGAATTTTATCTAGAGAGATTCAGTGCACATTGTGTCAAACCATGAGAATGAGAAGAGAGGCTCAGTTATCCTACTAGCCAATAAATGGGTTAAGCATGTGAAGGTTAATGGCCCCTCCCCTTTTTAGAGAGCTACCTAGATAATTTTAGAAAAGGAGGGCTTCGGATTTGGAATTTGGTCAGTCTATGCCCCTTATGGTTATAGGGCAAAAGTGAGATTTGGTAACGGATCTATAACCCCCATAATATCCCTTGGATTGTTGGTGGGGACTATAATATGGTGGAGCATCAAGATGAAAAGAGAGGAGGGATAAAGTTGGAGTGGAAGGGTAATGGACACTACTGATTAAAAAATGAAGTTTAAACTTAGTCTTTTAGATCCTCTTCTTCGAAACAAAAAAGAAAGAAAAGGTATCTGGTACACTTGGTACAATTCTCAAAAATAGGACAAAATCTACTATAGGTTAGATAGATTCTATGTAAATAAATATTACTCTGGTTTTGATAAAGATGATGAGGGGAAGTTTATCAAAGTCTACCCATACACTCTTTCTAACCATCATCCCATCATATCAAAGGTTCTTGTAAGTAATAAGAGTCATATAGAAGAAAAAAGGGATAACTTGTTGAAACTCAATATAAATCTACTCAAAGATGAGGACTACAATGATGCAGTTTCCACTTAGGGAAATCAATAAGTGGATGTTGAAAGACAAGACACCAAATGAAATATGGGAATAGAATTTGAAAGAAAAATTTGTATCAAACCATTGGTAAGAAAAGAGCTATGGATAGTAGACATGTGAAAATGAGTCTGAATGAAAGCCTCATAGAGGTAGAATCTAAAATCTAGAATGAGCCAAGTTCTAATGAACTACTCTTAGAGGAGGTAACCCTCATCAAAGACTCTATAAGGAAATTGGAAACTAAGAAAATACAAGGCCTAAGAGTAAGGTCAAAAAGGAATTCGTTAAAGAATGGGGATAAAGGATCTAAATTTTTCTTAGAAATGTTAAAAACCAAAGAAGCAAGAGAAAATATAGAAAAAGTTTTGGTAGAAGATGTAATGTCATAGAATTACATCTAAGGGCGATTCCACATTTTTGCACTTTTTCCTCCCATTTATGACACTTTAGAGCATTAATGACAAAAATTCAATGGGCTGGAATTTCACAATTTTGACCCCATGTGGACTAGTGGCAGAGCAATAGAAGCCTAATGACATGTTTTTCAAAAATCTAGGCCTTGGATGCCTGTGCGACATGCAGATGTATGCACATCGTGCTAGCGTCTTGTCATTTTTTTGAGTTTGAAATGAGGAATCTAAAATCAAGAATCTCTCGACACGTGTCCTAACAGTCATATTTCAGGTGTAATGGCTCTTTTCCACCCTTGCATGCAACAAAAACCCCTCACTTTCTCTCATTTTTGGGTTCAAGTCATTCAGTCAAGCTCTCTCTTCACTTTCCACTCTTGAGTTCTCTCCATTCTTGATCTAGCAACACTCTCACAAGTGAAGCCATGCTAGACTGAGGTCCCTCCAACAACTACAACTCTCAAGAAAGCACTCAATGGTGTGTCCATGTGCTATGGAGAGGGTCTAGGCCAGTGGGTAATACTCTCTCTCTAACACTCTTTCATATCTACTTGTTCATTTACTACTTAGTAGTGTGGGTTCTACTTTTGAAGCAAGTTTTTCTTTCACCACATGCTTTGTCCATTTCATTTACAATCCTTTCCCTATCTGGTTGTCTGTGGAGGTGGGAACACCAAAATGGGGGTCTGACTGAGGCAGACCCCTATACAACCCCAACCTTTTCCCCACATTCTTTTGTGTGTAGGTTACAAAGCATAGCTTGGAGTGAAGACTCAAATGTCTGGTTGAAGGTAAGCTTTCTCCTAGTTCCCTTTGTGCTTTACTTAAAGCTTTTGTTCTATGTTTACTCATTCTATTTAGAAGACCTTATATTTGAGTTAGGAAGTGAAGTTTTATTCTACCTGCCTGAGTTCCTGAGCCTTTTGTTTCTTAGGATGCTAGCACACCATTTGGAAGATAATGTGTCGCATTGGAATCCTAAATCTGCACTACCATCCTTTGGTTGAGAGGTCCTCTGTCAATGGTAGAAATCTAGAATTTTCACTCTCTTAAGATCTGAAGCAGTCTTCTTTGAAATATAACTTGTGTAATTTTTTTTTACTATTTATTCATTCTATTTATCTTGAGGTGGATAAGGGAAGTTCGTTCCTTGGTGATCTTTTGAGAACGAAGAGACCTATGTGCAATGAATCCCTCTTATCTCACATTTTGGTGAACCCGACATGAACATGTTAGATCTATTTTTACAATGTTTCCATATGTATGATAACAATTTCTCTAAGGAATGTTTTGATATCTGGATGACACTCTAGATGACTTCTTGGGAGCACCCTCCTCTATCTACAAACCTTCCAAGAAATCCTCTATTCACAAAGCTTCCTCTTTGCAAGTTGGGGAGTCGATAAATGTAGTGGTCTCTATGGTGCCTCCAAGCCCTAAGAAACCTATCATTTACATGACCCTGGCTGGCCCTTCTTCTAGGGAGGATTATTTTATCTATGGGATTTCATGTCGAGATGATTCACCGAGCTTGTACTTGAGGTTCATAAAAGCTACAGACTCCACTTCTTATAATGTTGTTGGGAACACATATAATACAAGAAGAAATAAACATAACTTGGATCAACAACCTTATATTCCCACGTCTCAACCCACTCAAGTTCCTACTTCTTTATTTCCTTCTCAACCAAGTCTTCCTTCAACACTCAAACCTGTGATTAAAGCACTAGGTGATTATGATATTTTCGAGCAACTTCATGTTACTCCGACTAAGATCTCACTTTGGGATTTGCTTCAGACCGGTCCTATTTATCAGGAGATGCTTCAGGAAGCCTTGCAGAAGATCCTCTTGCCTACCTCTACTAGGCCTACAGATGTTAATGTGCTATTAGCTCATATTTGTGTGGATTTGACGAATATCACGTTCCATACGCAAGAACTCTTGCCTCTAGATGTGCAGAAACAAGCGGACTCGTTGATGATTATAATTAATGTTAATAATGTTGGTATTAGGTGTACTCTCATTGACATAGGTTTGGCTCTCAATGTCTGTGGTATTGACCTACTACCTAAGATTAAAGTTGATTCATCTTCTCTAGCTACTTCTTCCTTGTACATTCGCATGTTCAATAACACCAATTTTCAGGCTCTAGGCACACTAATATTGCATTTGTAGCTAGGCCCATTACCTTGCCTACTTTGGTTTATGTGATTCATGTCCCTTTACCTTACAATATTATTTTAGGGAGACCCTAGAAATTCTTGCTATGGGTGTCGTAGCCTCTACTTTACACTGTTCCTTAAAGTTTGTCACAAATAATTAGGTGGTCATAGTTAAAGCTAGTCCTGAAGTTGTTCACCTTTGTGAGCTAGCAACTTCTGGTTGGGCTTCAGTTGTCTTCACTCTTAAGAATTGTATTTTGTCCCTAACCACTGATGATATGATGTGTTCCTCGATGATACCCTCCATGGAGGTTGTCCCCAAAGTGAATGTTGTTAGAGAAGAACCACCTAAAGCATAAAGTCCTAAGTCTTCCCCATCTTCTCCTTCTTCTTCTCAATCAAATGCTATCTTTGGTGATGATTGGGGCTCTCTAGAATTCTCTAAATTCTTCATTGCAAAATAAAAAGCGTGTCCCACTCGTATAGGGTTTTTTAATTCCTCTGATGTGGAGATGGACGACACTCCCGTTAAGGAAGATAAATGTGATCCTATCTAGGAGACTAGTTCTTCCTCTACTAAGGAGAGCAGTCCCAATCTTGTGAAGGAGGTTAATGTTTGCGAACCAAGAAAAGAAGGTGGAAGCACTCTCATGGATGTGTTCAATGTTCATTGGTGGAATGAAAGCCTCTACGTAGATCCACCACCTCCCAAAGTTTTGCAAACTTGTTAAATGGTTTTGGATATGAACTCACTTCTTGATATGGCTATGGGAAGAAAGGCCTAGGGTGTATCGAACAAGAAATCCAAGTCCCTATCTAATTTAAGCCATGAAAGTGCTATCTGGGTTTGTGATGCTCTATTGAACAATCTAAGCAAAAACCTTGGTGGAGTGTCAATATGATTTCAGCCAAACCACTGAGTTTGGTCCATCGATTGTCCATCCTGAATTGACAAAGGATAGGGGGAAGGTCGAGAAAATACCTTTAGATGTCTTCTCTTCAGATGAAGCACTTGAAGAATTCCTAGGTTCCTACTCCCCATTGCCTCCCTTCCATCACAAGAGACGATTCCCATATTGCTTGCATAAACAAGTGTACTTTAGAGAATTTTTCTTGAGTATTGACGAGGAGGAAAATCTATCTAATGTTGGAAATGATGTTCCAATATCACATCCTAAAGATTGTAGTTCTCCCCTTAAAGGAGACAATACTGAAATATCTATGGATCCTAAGGCCTCTGAAAAATTAATTAGGATTGGGAAGTGTCTTTCTTTAGAAGGAGAAGATGAACATTCCAATCTCCTACATTCTCATATTGATATCTTTGCTTGGATGTATGAGGATATGCCCAATATTGATGAGTCTATAGTGGTTCACAATATCATTCTATGTCCCAATTCCAAGTTGGTTAAGCAAAAAATCAGAAAGATCAATTCTAGGGTGGCATTGATGGTTAAGACTGAGATAGAGAAGCTATTGAAAGCAGGTTTTATCCATCCAATCGACTACTCCCCTTGGATCTCGAATATTGTTTTTGTTAGTAAACCTAATGGATGTATTCACATATGCATTAAATTTTGTGATCTTAGTAAGGCTTCTCTTAAGGATTACTTTCTATTACCTAATATAGATATGATTGTGGACTCGACTATAGGACATGCATTGGTATCTTTTATGGATGGCTTCTTAGGTTAGAATTAGATCTGTATTAATCTAGAAGATCAGTACAAGAAAACCTTCACTACCTCTTGGGATACGTTCTATTATGTGGTCATGCCCTTTGGGTTAAAGAATGCAGGAGCAACTTACCAAAGGGCGATGACCTTGATATTTCATGATTTTATTCACAAGATCTTAGAAGATTATGTTGATGACATCTTCGAGAAATCTATAAATTGTCAAGATCATGTAAATAACCTTCATCTTAGTTGTGAAAGGATTCAACTCTATAAGATGAGACTCAATACCCTTAAGTGCATCTTCAGTGTGGATGTCATAAAACTTTTGGGATTTATTGTTTCTCACCGTGGAATAGAAGTCGACACAAATAAGATCAACACCATTGTTAACATGCCTCCACCCAGGAATATTACTTAATTGAAAAGATTACAAGGGAAAATTTAGGCAATTCATAGGTTCAAATCTCAATTGGCTGATCGTACTCTTCCCTTTACTCATCTGTTGAAGAAAAATGTTCGCTTCATATGGGATGAAGAGTGCCAGAAAGCTTTTGAGTCAATCAAAGCCTATTTGGCCAATCCTCTTGTATTAATGTTGACTATGCAAGATAGACCCTTTTTTATTTATCTCATAGCATCACCCTATGCTTTGGCATTTTTGTTGGCTCAATATGATGATGCTGGGAAAGAGAGAGTGGTCTACTACATTAGCTGCATTCTGGTCGACTATGAAACTCGTTACTCCTCCATGGAGAAGCAACTCCTTTCTCTTGAATTTTCTACACAAAAGTTAAGGTACTATCTTCTCCATGTCAAAATGCATGTCATCATAAAAAGTGATCTTCAAAAACATTTGTTCTCCAGTGCTGATCTTTTTGGGAGATTAGAGAAATGGGTAATGTTTCTCTCCAAGTTTGACATAAAGTTCATTACTCATAAGTTGGTAAAGGGTCAAGTGGTTGCTGATCAATTGGTAGACGCTCCCTTGTATTACTCTTTCTTGGGTCTGGATCTATTTCCTGATGAGAAAATTTTCATGATTAATTATGACCTCAAAAGGAAAATGTACTTTGATGGGTCGAGATGTCATACCGAATCTGGAGCAGGTGTGGTTCTAATGTTTCTTGAAGGTAAACCGGTCCCTCTCTCCTTCCGATTAGACTTTCCTTGTACTAATAATATCGTTGAGTAAAAATATCTCATTGTTCACTTGTGTGCCACAATTACATTAAAAATAAAACATCTCCAAATACTGGGTGATTCTGAGCTCATTATAAACCAGATTATGGGAGCCTATCAAGCTAAGTAAAGTAAGTTGTCTCAGTATTGAGACCTTGCTTTGTCCTTGCTTAATCGGTTCTCTTCTTTCACAATAGACAATATCCCTAGGAGGGAGAATAGACATGTCGATACCATGGCAAGCGTTGCTTCCTTGGTACCTTCTAACAAGGACATGAAATAATACCATTTCATGGTTTAGGTCCTTTGGATCCCACCTATTTCTGACCAACCTAAATCAAATGCCTCTATGTGTTCTCACGTGGATGCAGGAGAATGGTTTTCTAATATTTACAACTACCTAAAGATTGGAAACTTTCCCGATGATGCAACAAAGAACGATCACACTTGTATACAAAAGATTTCAGCCTGTTATGTTATTTTTTCTTATGTTCTCTATCAAAAGTCTTATAACAGCTTGCTTCTTTGATGTCTCATTAAAGTCGAAATACCCCTCACCCTTAAAGAAGCTCATTTAGGCTCTGGGGGTGGACACTTTGGTGGTAAATCCTTGGTGAGGAAGTTGATACACATGGGGTACTTTTGGAAAATGATGGAACAAGATTCCTTCAATTTCGTTAAAAAGTGCCCACAATGTCAACAACATATTCATCTTATTCATGCACTCGTACAAGAGTTATAGAATTAGATCTCTCCTTGGCCATTCACAAAATGGGGGTTGGATATTATTGGAAAAATATCACCTCCTTCTTCTAAAAGACATACCTTTATCATTATGACTATAGATTATTTCATGAAGTGGGTCGAATCTATTCCACTTTGATCCACAAACACTGAAGCCATCTATAATTTTGTTTTGAACAACATTATTTATCATTTTAGATTGCTTGCTACACTTGTTTTTGACAATGGTATGTCATTCAAGAACAAGGAAGTAAAGAAATTCTTAGAGAAATTTCACATTCAATATAGATTTTCTACACCCTATTATCTACAATCTAATGGTCAAGTAGAAGCATCTAACGGGACTCTTGAGCTCATTCTTGGTAAAATAGTTAATAAGCATAGTAAGGATTGGAATATTCAATTAATGTATGCTTTGTGGGCCTTTTGCACAAGCGTTCATACAATGATAGGAATAATTCCTTACAACCTCATGTATGGTGTCGAAGCTACAATGCCTTTAGAGTTGGAGATTCTGTCTTTGCGGGTTTCCCTTAAAGGGTTTGTTGATGATGAAACTTATCAAGCTAATCATTTGCATCAGCTAGAGATTCTCGATGAGCATCGATTACAGACCCTCAATCATCTTATAACTTATCAATGATCATTATCAAGACAGTATAATCAAAATGTGCTTCCTATGAATTTTAAGTGGGGCAACTTGGTTCTTTATGAGAATTCAGAGAAATATCAATGCACCGCCTAATCAAAGAGATAAATTTAGTTCTAATTGGTTAGGCCCTTACATTTTCATCTTTTTTATGGTTCAGGTGCCTATGGATTATCTTCTATGGATGGAACACCTTTAAAAGATCCTATTAATGTGATGCATCTCCATCGATACTATGCGTAGTTTCCAATGTGTCACGTGTGTGATGTTCACTCTTTAAGGGTAGTAGCACTGCATATGTTGACATTATTCACTAACACATTGTGAATTTTTTTTGTGTTATGATATGACCATGTGTGTGTGTGCAATATGCATACATGTTTCTTGCTACGCTATGTATCCATGCATTACATTACATCTTTTAAGGCAGTTGGATCATCATTGTGTTTATTTAACATGCATCCATGTGTGCTCATTAAAAAATGATAACATCTAGTGTAAACATACATCCATATAAGCATATAATATACATTGCATCAACATACATGAAAATAAAGAATCATACACATCAAAATACACAATTTCATGATGTCAAAACTAGTATACATATATATGTATGTATCAAATGTAGTATACATGTATCGGGCTACACTGTAAAAAATGAGTGGCTATTGAATATATGTCTATACAAAAGATCTACAAAAATAATATCTCTTGCTACAAAACTAATGTACAAAATGGGAGGTCCTTGTGGTTGTGGTGTGTGGATCTCGGAGCCCTCTGGCTGCTGTTGTTGTGGTCTGGGGAGAGGCTGCATAGTGGTCATGGTCCTGGATCGATGAGAGCATGATGTAGAAAAAGCTACCCACATCCCCCTGATCTATCCCTACAAGGAGCATATCGTGAATTATGCCTATGTCAGCTCTTGTCATAGATACTAAACATTTGTCAGGATCACAGCTATTGACTTCCCATCGAGGTCATCGAGGTGGCTCTAAAGGGTGTCATGTGCCTTCTTGGTGGCATCGAACCTCATCACGACCACATCTCACTCATCAAGCATCGTCTGCAACTCCCCCAATAGCTAGTTGTGTTGCCCCTAGAGAGTGGTTTCCTCTATAGTTAGTTGCACTATCTCCACTCCTCGCTCCTTGTAAGTGGTCCTCAAATGCACTATTGGCTCAAAAATGTGAGCATGTTTCCTTGTAGAAACTAGCTGATAAGCCTTGAGAACCATCCCCTGAATAGGCACATCGGGGGCCACCTATGATATGCACTGACCCATTAACCCAGTCCATCCTTGTGCATCTTGTGAAACCACAAAGAGAAAGAGTGAAATTAGTATCACATTGCATATGTGTATAACCATAAATAGATAAAACTGAAAGTATTGAAATATAAACAACACGCTCAATATACCTAGGTCCCTTGGCTGCCATGTGGGGTTAGGGTGAGGAGCAACACTGGGACCCATGATGCCAACATCAGTAGCCACTCCTAGTGTCACCAAGGCCACCACCGTTGTGATAATAGGTGCTTGTGGCACCGATGAGATGGGGGTAGTTGGTGGAGGGTCTAACCTCCTCCATTGTTGCCTTGACCTTTGTGATGTTGCCTCCTCCTCCTGTGGTCTCTCATTCTTAGCCTACTATTTCCCTCTCTGCATGTCCTATGGTGTTGGTGGTGGCACATCCCTCTATGGTCCCGGATCCCCTTCGGGGGCATCCTCTTTGAACAATGGATGGGGATGGTGCCTATCCCACCACCCTCTAAAATTCACAACAATGATGAGATTATTTGTCGGTGCTATAGGCAGCAGATCCTGGTTGGGTTCATCATCATCCAAAGGGACAAAATCAGTGATGGTAGGGTGGGGATGATTCCCGGGTCTCACCTCACTCCTCAAGGCCCAAGTGTATGTGGGAACATCAGGTGGAATGGTCTGTACACAACTATATTGTCGCATGACCTGACTCCAGTAGTATGGTATAATAATATGGTCGTGGCAACCTACAAGAAAAAAGTACTGTTGTAGGTTCCTAAGATACCTACCATTATCTAGCCATCTAAGAAAGTGATAGGGTTTCCATCTGACAAGTGTATCAAACTGCAAGTGCCAAAACTGTAGATCTCCATGTCTCCATTGCCTCGTGATATCATACTAGTGGGCCATGGGGATATGATATAGTTGCCGTTGGGGAAAACATGCTAGCCTTGTGCACATAATATGGGTGAAAGCCCACACCTATAGGAGTGTACACACTGTGAGGTTGTGGTACTCGTAATGAATGTACCACCCAACTTCTGGTATAGGTGCACCAGCATCTTGCACCCTCGAGCAAAAACTATCTGGTGCTCTACCATCTCATGAATAGTATGGACAAGGCCCTTGTGTAGGTGAGAGCCTTGCCCATCTATTGTGATCCAAAAAACCATGATCACAAACATCACTCGGTGTAGTAGTCTATGCTTGGTCATATCAATGCATGTAGATATGATCTATGTTGTCACCACCATTGGTCCACCCTAAGTAGTACAAGAATCCCTCCAATTGCTCCCATGTCGATCAGGTGTCATCGATAGCCACTCACCGTCTGTTGATGGGTAGTCTGAGGATCCAATACACATTCTCCAATGTAATCATCATCTCTCGAGTATGAAACCAAAAAGATGATGTGGTGGCATCCCACCGCTCCATCAGGGTTGTCAACATCTTCTCATGGTAGCACATCTTTGGCATGGTGAATGCATGCTAGAGACTGACTTGCTCTAGATGTGTGACCTCACTGTCACTAAGGCAGTCCTTCTGCTCATGAACTAGATGATAAGCTCACCCATCAGGATGCTCCCGAATCTTAGGATAGTCCTGCAAAAAAGTGGAAAAGATTGTAAGTCAAAATATGAATTTAAACCTGAAAACAAAAAATTCACTAATACTTTTTCCCGTCGCGCATATGTCTCAGTTTTCCATTAACACCCCAAGGACACTAGCATGTCCTGGGGATGACAGTGCATGGATGGGACTTAAGTGTGGAACCTAGACAACAATACATCTTTTGGACGACAATTTCGAAAAAAGACGTCTGTCTATCTAAAAGAGGAAAAAATTGCTTAAAAAGATGCTAAAATTCACAAAAGACGAGGTTTCGAGACCTACTTGGTCCACCTCACGACCCTCGGCAATGTCATCCCTCAGATGCTCCAGTCTAGGAACCTTGTACTCTCTCTTGCTTGACAGTTTTTTGAATTTTCTCTCACAAAAGTCAACAATTTCCTCTTAGTGAATAGTGAAAATGACCCTCTTGATCATTCTTCTCGCTGTTGTAGCTTCATCTGATTTTTAAAACTGACCTAAAATTTGAGTTTTTCAGGTTAGAATTTTATGTGATTTTTCACAGCTACATTGTTGTTGTTTGTTTAGCTCAATTTTTGGGGGCACCTTCGGTACCGGTTAGCTTGACCTCATTGGCCTCTGAGGCCCCTTTTCTTGGCATGCAAATCCATAAAATTTAAATTTGGGCTAAAAAAGTTTCTTCTCCACTTTAGTGCAGCTGATTCTTCCCAAAATTGAGCCCACTAAAGTGGGGCCAAAATGTAATGTAATAGAATTGCACCTAAAGGAAATTCCACATTTTTGCACTTTTTCCTAGCATTTGTGATAGTTTAGAGCATTAATGACAAAAATCCAATGGGTCAAAATTTCAAAATTCTGACTCCATGTGGACTAGTGGTAGAGCAATAGAAGCCTAATGACACATTTCTCAAAAAATAGGCCTTGGATGCCAGTGTAGCGTGCGAACGTCCTGGTAGTTTTTTGAGTTTGAAATGAGGAATCTGGAATCTTGACTCTCTTTCCTCGTATCCTAGTTGTTAGATTTTAGATGTAACGGCTCTTTGCCACCCTTGCATGCAACAAAACCCCCTCATTTACTCTCATTTGGGGTTCAAGTCATTCAATCAAGCTCTCTCTTCAACTCTTGAGTTCTCTTCATTCTTGATAGCAACACTCTCACAAGCGAAGCCATTCCAAACTAAGGTCCCTCCAACAACTACAACTCTTGAGCAAGCACTCAACAGTGCGTCTGTGTGCTTCGAAGAGGGTCTAGGCCCATGGGTAACACTCTCTCTCTCACTTTTTTGTATCTACTTGTTCATTTACTACTTAGTGGTGCAGGTTGTACTCTTGAAGCAGGTTTTTCTTTCATCACACGCTTTGTCCATTTCATTTACAATCCTTTTCCTATCTAGCTGTCCGTGGAGGTGGGAATACCAAAATAGGGGTCTGACTGAGGCAGACCCCTATACAGCCCCAACCTTTTCCCATAGTTCTTTTGTGTGTAGGTTACAAAGCAGATCTTGGAGTGAAGACTCGAATGTTCAGTTGAAGGTAATGTTTCTCCTAGTTCCCTTTGTGCTTGACTTAAAGCTTATGTTCTATGTTTAATCATTCTATTCAGAAGACCTTAGATTCAAGTTAGGAAGTGAGGTTTTATTCTGCCCTCCTGAGTTCTTGAGCCTTTTGTTTCTTAGGATGCCAGTGCACCATTTGGAAAACAACGTACCACACTAGTGTCCTGAATCTGTGCTACCATCCTTTGGCCGAGAGCTCCTTTGTCGGAGGTAGAAATCTAGAAGTTTCACTCTCTTAGGATCTGAAGTAGTCTTCTTTGAAATATAACTTGTGTACATTTTCTTTACCGTTTCTTCATTTTATCTATGCTTATGTGGATAAGGGCAGTTCGTTCCCTGGTGATCTCTTGAGAACAAAGAGATCCGTGTGCAGCGAATCCCTCTTATCTCACAAAAGACACACTTGTTGAGGATATTGATCAGGTTAAAGAAAATTTCTTTAAATTTTATAAAAACCTATTCTCTTCAGAGGCTAACAACTCTAAAAAATAAGAAGGCAAGAGACTACTACAAGAAAATTATCCTAAGAAAGCTCTTAGAAGACCACATCAAGGAAATATTTATAAAGAGATCAATAGAGAGGAAATTAAGAATGGTATTCAAAGCCTAAGCAATGATAAGTCACCTAGAGAAGATGGTCTCCCAGTGGAGTTTTATTTAAGCAAAATATTGATTGGATTAGGGATGACTTGTTATAGCTTTTTGATGAAGCTACTAAAGTGGGTTCTTTAGGGAAAAACATTAATAAAGAACTGATTCCTAAAGGACATAAATCCCTCATAAATAATTGGAGGCCCATTACATTACTAAATGTATCATATAAAAGGGTGAAATCACAATACTGTATCTCACTTTTTTCCCAAGATGGGCATTGACATCAATATTTTTAACTGAATCTTGATCTTTTGAGACCTATAGCAGCTAAACTGTTAAGAATTTGAAGATGATGTGAACTAGTAATTTGTGGAAATTTGTGTGTAGATTTTAAATATATTTTTTGTTCAATTTTTTTGAAAAAAATCATGAATCTTTCAATATCTCCTTTAATAACTGGTTTTAAACAAAAAAACAACATTTTCAAAAAGTAACGTTTGTGTCGTACAACATAAATTTTTTATATAAAGTATTAAATTCTAATTTTTGAAATATAGATTCTCAACATCAATATCTAGGGAAAGGATATTTTTATAATTTTTTGTTGCATATTTGTTTTAAAATTAATTTTTGAAGTTATTATAACTATAATTTGGACATACGTTTGTGTCGTACAACCTAACTTGTGTATATATCTAAATTCAAATTTTATTTTTTTGGGTGAAACAAGGACATCAATACCAAGGGAATGGGTATTTTTTGAAATTCTTTTTTATAATGGTTTACTATTTTTCCACCTCTACACAACAAAGAGCTTGGTGTTCAGAGAAAAACCTATGTTTAGTAAAAATTAAAAATTAAATACATGATAAAAAGAAAATATATAAAAACTATACTTGTTGGAAAGCTAATTTTGAGGGTTACAATCTTGTAAAATATAAATTTTAAATGGCATTATTTAATCCCTCAAAAGGTAAAGGAAACATAGTTTTTTATCATCATTTTGATAGGTGCAAAGGAGACTCCATTGTGGGTATGATTTAATACTAGAGGGGTTCTATCTAAGGGGGTTTGATCTAAGCATGTCTTATCTATCCCTCTTCAATTAAAACCCTTTAGATGGAGCCTCTTAGGAATTAAATCATTAGTTTTTTTCTAAAAATAGCTATTTTAGGAAAAAATCAGCACATCCCAAAAGTGAGACACACTATTGTGACAACACCCAAAATATTAGCTAAAGTCTTAGCTAATAGATTAGTTAGGGTCCTACCTGATCTCATAAGGTCTACTCAAACTGGGTTCATAAAGGGAAGATACATACTAGATAATCTAATAACCAGTTGGGAAGCAACAAAATGCACTAAGGTAATTGAGAAAAAGGTATCTATGTTTCTTCAGGATTTCAAAAAGGCCTATGATAGAGTAGAATGGAACTACCTGCTCATGGCACTTGAAGCCTTTGGGTTTCAAATAACTTTTTCCATCTAGTTAAAAAACTTATGAAAGATGTTGCCCATGTTGAGAAAAATGGCTCTCTGATAGAAGAATTATACTTGGAAAGGTCTATCAGGCAAGGCTATCCACTTGTGTCAACACTTTTTGTCATTTCCTTTAATGCAATATACTACCTAATTCAAGGGAAAACTCATTTCCCCCCAAGGTTAGAGGCATAATCCTCCCCAATAAGGATGATATGTTAAATCTACAATTTGCAAATGGCATTGCCTTGTTCTTGGAACTAGGGGAGGAAAACATGGATTCCCTAATGGTAAAACTAAATCTTTTTGACCATGCATTAGGTGCTAAGATTTCAAATTCCAAGTCTACCTTGTTGGGATGGCAAGATAACCCCCCTAATTGGTTGGAAAAATTTGACTTTCAATGGGGAGGCCCCTCCAAAAAAGTAAGATACTTAGGGATCTCATTTGCCGAGGATCCATGCCTAAAAGAAATGTGGCAATGGATCAAAGGAAAAATTGAAAATGAGCTTGACATGTGGGATAAACAATATTTGTCCCTTGCAAGAAGAATGCAAGTTTACCAAAAAAATATTGGCTTCTTATAGCCTATACTATTCCTTTATATGGCTCTTCATCAATTACCAAGTTAATGAAATCCAGAAAAACATTAGTAGTTTTCTATGGTTAGATGGAAAGGGTAAAAAAGAAGCATCATTCAAGAAAATGGGACTAGTATTGTGTGGATAAGCTCTAGGTGGTTTGGCGTTGAAAGATCTAAAAATACAAGGTGTGGCACTTGCAGTCAAGTGGATCATCATATCTCTTGAAGGGGATGAGCCCTATAAAGTACTCATAAGGAACAACATTCAATAAACTGTCCCCAAGCAAGCAACATCATGGAAACAACTCCCTTTTAGTGACCAAATAGCTGGCTCCTTTCTAGTAGTTCCTAAAGGTTCTATGGTTTTCAAGAGTTTGTGGAAAGATTGGGAATATATCAAAGGTAATTTTAGCAATAAAGGTACCATTGACATTAACAACAAGATTCTTAAAAATAGATCAATCTGGTGGAATTTTAAACATAAAGATAAGCCTCTTGCTCTTCTACAAGGATGCTCAACTAAATGTTGGGCATCAAAAGGTATCCAAAAATTTAAATAAATCTTAGATGATGGCAATCTTAAATCTTGGGACTCTCTTAGCAAGGACTTCAACCTACCCCCTCCAACTGGAGAACTTACTCCATAATCAAAGGAGCTTATGAGACTCTACATTTTCCAAAACTCTACAATAATGAAAAAGACTACTTCAAACTCCTTAAATGGTCTGATGGCACCATCATTAATAAAGTTAATTCCAAGATTGCTTATAGAAATTTAAGTAATATTAAAGTTGTGTTTGTTTATCTTAATTATATATGGAACTTGTCCTTAACTGGAAAAAAATGGAAAAATACTTTTACAAGAAATTAGTTTGACATTGTTGAACCTAAAAAATATTTCTTTAAGTGGTTACTTATCTTGTAGAAATTACCTTATAAAGTTATCCTAAATGACATTGATGTTTGCAGCTTGTGTAGACAACCTAAAACTATCAAGCATATATTATTTGAATGTTTTTTTGTAAAAGAGGTTTGGAATGTATTCTATTTTAATCTTAATGGTTAGAAAGGTAATATAAAGTGGATATAAATTTTACTTGGGAATGTTGATGGTCTAAACAAAGATTTGTAACTGGTTTTGGTTAATTCTTACTAATAAAATTCTCTGGAAAATTTGGATTAAACATAATGAGAAAAATTTGCATAATGTCAAAAGAATGTTTGTTGAGTTTTATAAAAAAACTCATCATTCATAATGTTTCTATGCAGGTTACTCTTACAATGGAAATATCGAAGAAAAAGTTTATGAAACTTTTAAAGGATGGAATGTGTAAATGAACATTGCTGAAATCAAATATGGACATACTTGGGCTTTTAACAAAGAAGAAATGATCCCCCTGCTGAAAGGTATGGAGGAACTCTTGAAGAGATACAATTAAGAAAGAGATACCATGAAGATGATAGAGAAACACTACATCGGGTACCATGTAATTGAAGGCTCAGACTTTGTAATTGAGGTGGTATGCTCCAATGAACAAAGCAGACTAGAATGATAATTTTTAATATGATTATATTTTGAAGTAACTTATAGAATATTAGCAAATGTAATAGATAGTTATAACTATGTAATTTGTAGTGAAAGATAAGTAGTTCTTGTAAGGATGGGGAAATCAAAATCAACTGGAAAAGATCATAATAGCAACCGCATTTATTGAAATCTAATCCTAGAACCCCAAATCAAAATAAGAAAGCACAAACAAAAATAGAGATCAAATGAAATAGAAAACTAATCTAAACTCCCAATTATGCAGTAGATTCCCTTCCTTGCTTCTCCTCCATTCTTCTTGATTTTGTGAGTTTTCCCTCAACTTCAAAGTATTCAAATACCTACAAGTGGCGATGAAATGGTAGCAAGAACTTTGGAGAAAGTGTGGTTGTAAATCCAAAATGAAAGAGACAACCTTCTTTTATAGAAGAGCTTCTCAAATGGATGGATGTGATTAAAGTGCTATAAGATGCCAAGATCAATGGTGGAGGATTCATGCACCGCAGTGTAGTGGGCTAGGGATGGCTAAGGATAGAGGGTCAAGATTCTTTAAAGACCAGAAGTAATCAATGATCAAGATTTGAAATGGAAAAGTGGAGGGAAGGTAGTGGAGGAATCAAATAATTGTATTTAATTCATGGACAAGCATGTGAGAGAATAAATAATCATTTAGATTATTTATTTGAGAGAATAATAGAAATGGATATTTAATTTAAAATGATTGTGCAACCATTAAATTAAATATAAAAGAAATATGAAAGGGACATTAAATAATTAATTCAGATTAATCATTTAGTGATTGAAGAGTGATAAAATATAGTTAAATAATTCCAATAATTATTTAACTATAGGTAAATAATGAAGAGCAAATAATTAAATAAATGCTAATTTATTTAACTATAGAAGGAAAAAAGAATGTTGTTAGAAAATAGAATAAAGAAAAGAAATTTGAATTATCTAAATAATTAAAAATTATTTAATTAATAGAGGAATATGGTAAAATAATTAAATAATTAAAATTAATTAATTATGCGGAGAAGAGAGATTGAACTGGAAAGATGTTTCTCGCAGATCACAACATTTTTTAGTGTCTACATTTTTCCCCTCTTTGAAATAATGTGATTTGAGCGCCGTGTCAAAGAATAATTAAGAAAATATTTTTTAGACTATGCCCTAGTGTGTCTCGACAAAGGCGAGATAGACCCATGCTCCTTCAGATATTTTTTGCAAATTTTGATTTTTTTTGAAAAATGTGAAATTATTTTAACAAGCCATTTTAGTGCATTGAAAGAAAAAAGTTTCAATTTTGGACCATCAAGACATTTGCAATAGGTTTAGGTTTCAACATTTAACACTACCATCCAACAAGGTAGGTTAAAATACCATTTTAGAAAGGTATAAATGAGATTAGGCTTCCAAAAATAGTCACTTGTGCATTTTGATTTTGAGTGAATAGTAAGAAGAGTGAAAACCTTGTTGCAAAGCTCCTACTAGAATGTCTCCAGTTCCACACACAATGCATCACAGGTAGCGACTTAAGACATATAGATGGCTAGAGGGCTTGGGGAATGCAATAAGTATTCGATCCTTGCCTTGTGATTTTTTAAATTTTTGGTAGATTTAGGGCTCCGAAAGGGAGAAAATAGATGTGGTTAACTCTGTTGACCACATCTATTATCACGTGGGCTGCAAGTGACTCTGTTTGACATAATTGCTTAGGACCTAGCCACAACTAGTTTTTCATGCCACAATTGAAAATTATGATGCAATTGTAGGATATAACAACAAATGTGTGGTTTTGACTTGCATGTGGAATTTTGTGATGCAGTTGCGGTATTAAATGTCGCATTTTACTAAAAATTTGCATGTGATAGGTAGTTCAACATATTTAAGATTTTGTATTGCATTTGTTGAAATTGCGACACAATTGCATGTTAAGCCGCATATGCTAGATAGTGTGACACATTTTGATGTCAATTTTTTTTTCGTAATTTTGGATAAAATTTTCTCTGTGACCCAAATCGAATAGGTTTGTGAAATATTTTGGATTGACATTGTGTACTTGCTTGTGATCACATGTTCCACTAGACCTAATTTTGACCCGAGAGAGCCATCCCTCAAGCTTCAAACTATATTGGTAGTTGGATATGACTAGAGAGAGAAACTATTTTCCCTGGGACTATAACACGTTACATTCATGCCTGTGATTTGGACCAACAAGGGGTTATTGATTGCACTGGCCAAGTGGTGGTACTCAGGGATTAGCTCATTTCACTTACAAATAGGGGAGGCTATGGTGAGTTTGGAGGATGTATGGCACATCCTCAGACTGCCCATTCATGGAGAGCATGTGTCTTACAATCCAAACCAAGGATACAACACTATTATGCTGACCTTTGATCATGACGACGTTGCGAAGCTAGGAGTAGAGGAGCATGAGATCCAATAGGATACACACAAAGAGATACAAGCTCTTTACCATTGTCTTATGTAGCACTATTGGTGGAGTGGTGTGTCCTGATCAGTAGGGACATGGATTTTTGATTAGTTGGGGGAGATGCTAGTTGGCATGCTCACTTGAGATACTGTCTATGCTTGGGGGCCATGTATATTGGCCATGTTATACTTTCAACTACATGATGTGGGATATAGAGGAGTTTAGAGCATCAACTGTGGGACCACTCTCCTAATGGTTTCGGCTTGGGAGCATATCATGGTGTTCAAACCACCTATACAGACGTAGCTTAGGGAGGGATTAGTGTATGTTTACATATATGGAGGCACAGTCACCTAGACACATGTCGATGGCATTGGCTATTTGAGGTACACTATTGACTTGTTGGATTCATTCACATGGAGACCATACAAGGATTTGATGGGAACTTTCATTGTGTTGTTGATATGTGGTTGTCATTGATGTCAAAATTATTAACATGGATTTGTTTAAGGTTGTACATGTGGAGGATATTAAGAAAATTGTAAAAGAAATAGTTTCAGGCAGTCTGTGGATTAGTCAAGGTTGTGAAGGTGTTTTGATATGTACGTGGAATTTTAGATTTTGTGGACTAAATGGTTTACTATTGAGAGTTTCTAGATCATCCACCGGAATTTTTAGAGGTCTGCATGATTATTTGTGCAAGTTATGGGAATCTGTGTTATGACAGTGATTATGTGGTCTCTGTCAGTGTTCCTGATTGAATTATGTATGATTTTGGTGATTTTACCTACTACAAATGTTTCTCTATTGTTTCTTGGTGCTCATGGATGCTTCTAGTATGTTCTCTATCTTTGTTGCATGTTCGTGTTGATCGGTGTGCTCATGGTCAAATATTTTCTTGTGCTTGTTCAATTTTTCTTGTTCTTGGCCGACATGATGGTGGTAACTTGTTGCAGATTTTTGGAGTTCAAATTTAAATGCTTGGCGCACTCAAGAATATTGATTTTTGTCTTATCTTAATCTTGGCCATGGTGTTTGATCCACATTGAAAATTTATTTGTAATATTGAGTCGACATTGCCAATGTTGTAAAATATATTTTACATTCTTTGACCGACTAGGTTGTTGATGTAAATCCATATAGTAGATATATAAGAAAAGTTTTGTGAGTGAAGAAAGGAGCATACACATGTATGTCTATGTTGTATGTGTGTGAATATTGTTCAGATCATTCCAAGGAAGAGCTAAGAGTGAAGAGAAAGAGTGAAGTGTGAAGAGAGTTTATTGTGCTTAATTGGAACTGTACTCTGGCTTTTGCAAAAGCTATTCTATCAGTTCAAATCCTTGTGGATCTAATCCATTATCTGTTGGGCAGTGAACCCTTTTGTAATTGAGTAGTGAGCTCTAGGCAGTGAGCCTAAATGCATGTGCATTCCCCTTTTTATTTCTCATTTTACTTCTAACAAGGTATAATTGTGGACTAACATCCATCGTGGTTTTTCCCCTAACAAGGTTTCCACGCAAAAAAATCTTTGTGTTCTATGTGTCTCTAGTGTTCTAATTGTTTGTGATTAATTTCTTTTTCATTAGATTAGAGATTAAGTTAAGATTGAAATTGAAGTTTAATTTTCTGTGACAATTGATTCACCCCCCCTCTTAGTTGTTTGTCCTTTTTTTTCCAATAGTTGGTATCAGAGCAGGTTCCTATGAAAGAAGTTTAAAAGCTTGAGGTGGTCTAAAATGGCAACATACAAGAAGGAAAACCCCAGATTTGATGGAACCAATTATTCATTGTGGAAGACAAGAATGGAGTATCATTTAAAGTGCATTGGTGAACCCTACTAGTTGATCACAAAGAATTAGTATGTTATCCCTACAAATGGTCCTTCCACTGCTGATGAGAAGAAGGATGCTGAGAACAATGTCTGGGCTATGGAAGGTTTGCTAAGTGCTCTAACAGATTCAGAGATGACAAATATGCTAGGTTTGAAGAATGCACATGAAATGTGGACAAAGCTGGAGACCTTGTACAAAGGAGATGTACATGTGAAGATGGCCAAGCTGCAAAGTTTAAAAGGCAAGTATGAGAGACTGTAGATGGGTGAAGATGAGAATGTCTCTTCCTTTATGTAGAGAGTGAATGAACTAGTGATGGGCATAAAATTTTCTAGTGGTGTCCTTGATGAATATGATATTGTGGCTAAGGTACTCAAATCATTACCTCCTTCCTACAAATCGAAGGCTCATGCAATTGAAGAAACCAAATATGTGATGAATCTGACAAGAGACACATTGGTTGGTAAGTTGGCTACTTTTGAGTTGAGTGAATTTGGTGAATCTGCTCCTAAGACCGAGATTGAATTCAAAGCTACTGTATCTAGGAGAAGCATGTCAAGATATGAACGGGGAGAGAGTTTTAGAAAGATGTTCAAATATGAGGAAGATATGAAACAGCTTGAAGATCAAGAAAGAGAGGTAGAAGAGCTAGAAGTAATGATTGCAAGGAGAGAAGGTAGAGGAAAAGGTAAGCACGAAGGAAAATTTCCTCTTATATGTTTTTCATGCAATAAAATAGGTCATTTTTCATCAAGGTGTCCTAATAGAGTCCCTAAAACTAGGCCCAAAAAACAAAAATTTCAAAAGAAATGCTATTTTGTTGAAGAATATGAATCAGATGATGAGCTTGAAGGGAATGGAGATGGATAGGTGTTCATTTCCATTAAGGAGAGTGATCTAGAAGCCACTGAGTCTACTACAGTTGAAACATCTCCTGCAGCTAGTATAGAAGAGAAGGATGAGTGGGTCATTGATAGTCGATGCTCACATCACATGACTGGTGATAAGGACAAATTTGTAAGTCTAGATAAGTATGATGGCAGGATTGCAAGATTTGGTGATAACAATGCTTGTGATATTCATGGCAGAGGGTCTAACTGTCTTGGTGGTAACCACAACACTGATGATGTTCTCTATGTTGAAGGTTTGAAACACAATTTGTTGAGTGTCAGACAAATGGTGCATAAGGGTTATGATCTTCAATTCAAAGATGGAAGATGCAAGATATATGGAAGTCTGGAAACCTAATTGCTTCAGGTAAATAGAAAAAAGGTAATATTTTTCATCTGATTGCTGCTAGAGAAAGTTGTTTGATTGCACAAGTAGATGAAAGCTGGCTATGGCATAAAAGGTTGTGTCATGTAAATTTTGATAACATTTTCAAGATAAGTTCTTATCAAGTGGTTAGAGATCTGCCTAAGGTAGTAAAGCTTGCTTTAGAAAACTATCTACAAAGAGTGTCAAATGGGTAAGTAGACAAGAACCTCCTTCTGAAGAAAATAGTATCATACAAGTGGATTACTGGAGCTGGTGCACACATATCTATGTGGTCCTTCTAGAGTAAGAAGTCTTCATGGTGAAAGGTAATTTGTGTTGATCATTGATGATTATTCTAGAATGATATGGGTTACTTTTCTAAGAGAAAAATGTGAAGCATTTAGAAAGTTTAAAAGTTTCAAAGCAATGGTAGAGAATGAGAAAGGTCTGAAAATAAAATGCCTAAGGTCAGACAGAGGTGGTGAGTTTACCTCTAGGGAGTTTAATTATTTTTATGAAGAGAATGGAATTAGAAGATAGCTATCTGCTCCTCGATCCCCTCAACAAAATGGTGTCACAGAGAGAAAGAACATAACTATTCTAGATGCTACCAGAACAATGATGTTAGAAGGTAATGTGCCTAACACCTACTGAAGTGAAGCTGTAAGAACTGTTGTATACACATTGAACTGGGTAAATGTAAATTGTGACTCTAGTAAGACTCCTTATGAATTATGGTTTGGACATAAGCCTACTGTCAAGTACTTTAATTTTTTTGGAAGTAAATGCTACATTAGAAGAGATGATGCTATAGGAAAATATGAAGCAAGAAGTGATGAAGGAATCTTCCTAGGTTACTCTACCAAGAGTAAAGCCTACCGATGCTTTAACAAAAGACTGAGGAAAATGGTTGAGAGTAAAAATGTCAGTGTTGATGAGGGCCCTGGTAAATCATCCAGATGAAATGGCTATGATTCAATTTAAGATAATACAAATAAAGGGAAGAATATTTAGACACAAAATCAACTTCAGATCATGCCATATGTTTCAGTGAGACAACCTCAAACTGTTCAAGTAAATTATGACAGTCAAGAAGCAGAGACAAGTGTGAGTGCAGAAGAAAGAGAAGAAGAACCAAATGTGTGATAGAATCCAAATGTTCCAAGGTATGTAAGATTGAATCATTTGAAAATCAAATTATAGGAGATAAGAATAAGGGTGTGCAAACTAGAAGAAAAATTTCAAAGGAATATTGCTTGATATCCCAGATTGAACCAAAAAATGTCCAAGAATCTTGCAATGATGAGTACTAGATGGAATCCATGAAAGAGGAGGTGATGCAGATTGAAAAGAACAATGCATGGGTACTTGTTCCTAGATCTAAAGATAAGAATGTGATTGGTACTAAATGGGTCTTTAGGAATAAGCTAAATGAACAAGGTGAATTCAGAAACAGAGCAAGACTAGTCTGCAAAGGATACTCACAAATGGAAGGAATTGATTTTGAAGAGACTTTTGCCCCTGTTACCAGAATAGAAATGGTAAGATTGTTTCTTGTTTATGTTGCATACAAGAACTATAAAGTCTATAAGATGGATGCTAAATCTTCCTTTCTAAATGGTGAATTGGAAGAAGTCTACATTGAATAGCCTGATGGATTCCAATTGATTGATAAAGAAGATATGGTCTTCCAGTTGAAGAAAGATTTATATGGACTACAATAACCCCCAGAGCCTGGTATGCTAGATTGGACAAATACTTACTGAAGATTGGATGCAACAAAGGTACTGTTGATAGAAAATTGTATTTTAAATTAGATCATGACAAAGAGTTAATTATTGAAGTTTTTGTTGATGACATCATTTTTTGAGGATATGATAACCTATGTCTGAAGTTTGTTGATCAAATGAAGAGTGAATTTGAGATGAGAATGATTAGAGAAATGAAATTCTTTTTGGGATTACAAGCTACTTAGTTAGACAATGGGATCTTCATATCTCAATCCAAGTATGTGAAAGAATTGTTAAAGATGTTTGGTATGGATGACTCAAAACCTGTTGGTACTCCCATGGTAACTAGATGTAAGTTGACATAGAATGATGATTCTCCCAAAGCTAATCAAAAAAGAAATAGATCAATGATTAGAGGATTGATCTATCTAACTCAGACTAGGCCAAAAATTATGAATGTTGTATGTATAGTTGCTAGATTTTAGTCTGATCCAAAAGAGTCTCATGTGACTGTAGTTAAGATAATCTTCATGTATTTGAAAGGAACAACTGATTGTGGGATTTGGTATGCAAAGGATGATGATCTTATCCTGAATTCATATAAGGATGTTGACTGGGCAAGAGATGTAGATGATAGAAAGAGTACTAGTGGTGGTGCATTCTTCCTAGGGAAGAAGTTGGTGTCTTGGTTGAGCAAAAAGCATAATTCTATTTCCTTGTCTACTATTAAAGCTGAGTATATTGTTGCTGCTAATAACTGCACATAGGTGATGCAAATGAAATAGATGTTAAGAGATATTACGATAGAATATGATGAACCTATTTCCATTTACTGTGATAACTCAAGTATAATCAACATATCAAATAATCTGGTACTACACTCAAAGAATAAGCACATATCAATCAAATTCCATTTCTTGAGGGAGAAAGTGAATGAAAAAGAAGTCAGACTAGAGTATGTTCCTACAAAAGAAAAAATTGCAGATATTTTCACTAAGCCATTGCTGAAGGATACTTTTGAGTATCTTAAGGGTTTCTAGGGGTAATTACCCCTCCCGATAAAAACTAAAAGATGCATTTTCATGCATCAATCTGTGTGTATCATTGCCATATCCTGATTCAGATTGATGTTTTTGTGACTGCTACTTAGGGGGAGTAGTCAAATGTGTAGATATGTGGTTCAGAGCGTGTATGTGGAAATGTAGTGTTTACCTTTTCCATTGATGTCAAAGGGGGAGAAGAGTAATGTGAAAAATCCTTGTGGTCTAAGGAGGAGAAGAGTCTTGTATAGGAGAGGAAGAGTTGTGAATTGAAGATTTGGGTTGATGGTATTTTTCACATCATGTGTTGCCATCAATGCCAAAGGGGGAGATTGTTTGGAACTGTCATTGTGCTACTAATATATGGTTTTCATTGATTTCAACACTATTAGCATGGAGTTGTTCAAGGCTATGCATGTGGAGGATATTGAGAAAATTGTAAAAGAAATAGTTTTAGATAGTCTGTGGATCAGTCAAGGTTGTGAAGGTGTTTTGATCTATACATGTAATTTTAGCTACTATGGACTAAAGGGTTTACTATTGAGAGTTTCTAGATCATCCACCAAAAGTTTCATAGGTCCACATGATTATTTGTGTAAGTTATGGGAATCTATGTTTTGACAGTGTTTATGTGGTCTCTATCAGTGTTCCTGATTGAAGTCTGTATGATTTTGGTGATTTTACCTATTGTAGATGTTTCTCTATTTTTTCTTAGTGCTCATGGATGCTTCTAGTATGTTCTCTATCTTTTTTGCATGTCCACGTTGATTGATGTGCTCATGGTCAAAGATTTTCTTGGACCTGTTCAATTTTTCTTGTTCTTGGCCAACATGATGGTGGTAACGTGTTACCAATTTTTGGATTTCAAATTTAAATGCTTGGCACACTCGAGAATATTGATTTTGGTCTTATCTTAATCCTGGCTGATGGTGTTTGATCTACATTGAAAATTTATTTGTAATATTGAGCCAACATTGCCAATGTTGTAAAATATATTTTTTATTCTCTGGTCGACTAGGTTGTTGATGTAAATCCATATAGCGGCTATATAAGAAAGGTTTTGTGAGCGAAGAAAGGAGCATATGCGTGTGTGTCTATGTTGTATGTGTGTGAATATTGTTTAGATCATTCGAAGGAAAAGCAGAGAGTGAAGAGAAAGAGTGAAGTGTGAAGAGAGTTTATGGTGCTTAATTGGAATTGTACTCTAGCTTTTGCAGAAGCTATTCTATCAATTCAAATCCCTGTGGATCTAATCCATTTTCTATTGGGAAGTGTAATTGAGCAGTGAGCTCTAGGTAGTGAGCCTAAATGCATGTGCATTCCCATTTTTATTTCTCATTATACTTCTAACAGGGTATAATTGTGGACTAACATCCACCATGGTTTTTCCCCTAATAGGGTTTTGACGGAAAAAATATTGGTGTTATCTATGTCTCTGGTGTTCTAATTATTTGTGATTATTTGCTTGTTCATCATATCATAGATTAAGTTAAGTGAAAAGTTAATTGAAGTTTAATTACTATGACAACTAATTAAGCCCCCCTCTCAGTTGTCTATCCTTGTTTCTCCAACAGGATTGCACTCCATTTTTTGATGATGATGTTCACTATCCCTATTATCGTGAGCCTCAATACCTGATTGGTCACACAGTGTAGAGTTAGCACATTGATTGAGAGATATTTATCAGAGAGAGTGCAGCGATAGTTCGGTGAGCAACATGGACTACCTATTGGTAATGCATAGTTTACTCACTCGAACAGGGAGATTGAGCCTTGGGGCCCTATGATTCATGTGAACATAGTAGAGTAAGATATAGATGATTTACAACTAGTGCAATGGGGAGGAGGGTCAGAGATTGCAGATGTAGGGACTACACTTGATTATGATGCCTGGTGGGCACAACGTAGGCCTATGCCACTTACTGATCCTAATAATCTTGCGTTGGTTGAGAGAAAAAATATGAGACTAAGGAGAGGAGTGTGAGGTCGAGAGGATGACGCAGGATGAGGAGGTGTAGGAGAGGATGACAAGGGAAATGATAGAGGAGATGGAGGGAGAGAAGGCAGGGGAGATAGGAGAGGTAGGGTTGGGAGAGTCAAGTACATACGTCCACCTCATCCACCAAGGGTAGATGGAGGTAGATAGATAGTAGAGGCCCCTCATTAGGATGGAGAGGTTAGAGTGGCTAAGGTAGAGGTTGTAGCACAAGTCGATGCACCTCCTCATTAGGAGGAGAGATGACCAGAGGGTGAGCATCTAGTTGTGGACATTAGGATAGATGTTGGAGTAGGAAAGGTTGGTCAAAATGAGGAGATTAGAGGCCAGGAGGAGGAGGAGAGGAAGAGAGTCATCATGGGGGAGGTATTGGAGGAGATCCCCATTCTGGAGAGGATGGAGGTGGAGGGGGAAGATCAGCCAATGGATGGGCAGATTGCACACCTTTAGGCATAGTTATAGGCAACACAAAATAAGATACAATAGTTGCAGGTTGAGTGGGATATGGTTGTTAGCATGGTGTTGCATGTAGAGTAGATCTCCACTAATTTCATGAGCAAAGGCAGTGGCTCAACAACATATATTCTTGGGGAGCTTAGGAGGGCCATTTAGGCTGAGTGGTACTACAAAAACTACTATAAGAGAGAGGTACCCCTGGAGCATAGAGAGCCCAACTTCTCACAAGTTGAGAGCATACTTCAGAGTAGATCTTAGTCTAGACGATCACAGAGCAGCAGTGGGGTGTCACAATGATTATCTCCATATCAGCAGACATCAGGATCAAGTCACCAGTCATCAAGATTGCACTAGCCCTAGGATGATAGACCACCTTCAATAGGTCCCTCCCCATTAGGAGATAGGGGGAGCAGTGGCTAGATTTATTTTATTATTCTTTTAGACACTGACATACATATGTATTTTGATCAAGCCTACGAGCTCCATTTTTGAGATCATTCTAATATTGTACAATGACACTTATCAGTTTTTGGTATATATACAAGATGCATGATTTTGGAAATGATTATGCGATGCATTATTTCTTATGCATGTTTCTATATGGTATGTTGGATTATGATGCTAAGATGTTATGCACTTATGAGATGATTCTATATGATCATGCATTTATATATGTTTTGATGTATTATGGATGATGGTTTACGTTTTATGGTCATGTATGCTTCTCTATTTTATGATGTATGGATGATGCACATGATATATTTTTCTATATGTATGATGATTCTAAATGATTATGATGTTTATATGGATACACATGTGATGTATGGTTTATGATGTTATGGATACTAGATGATGTGATGCAATATGAATGATGTATGTAAATGCTATGATATGGATGTGTATCTGATTTATGTAAATGCAATGATATGGAAATGTGATGATCATGTATGAAAATGTATGCAATGAGATATGAATGCACGATGATATTATGTAATCATGACCTAACATGTAATGTTTATATGAATGTATGCATGCATGCATGTATGATGATGTTATTTGCATTTTTGTATTTTCAAATGCAATATGGATGACCTGACATGTTTATGATGATGACTATGATGCTTTATGATTCTTATATGTTTCTAAAATGATTATGTATGCAGGATATTTTTTTGTGTCACAAGATGATATCAGAATAATTATGGAAAAGAAAGGCAAGAGTGTGAAGAAGGTGGATGTTAGTACAAAGAAGACAAATATTAGCATGGATTTAGTCAAATGAAAAGGGATGGATATTATTGCTTAATAAATGGAAACTTGCATGTTTATCATCATTGGGTGAAAAAATTACAGAAAATGGACCATAAACACCATGGTATGACATAGACCAATGTGTGCAATGTTACCATTTGCGAAAGCAAACACTCAATAGACAAAGAATTCCAGGACGAGCATACTAAGGACCCAATTTTCCCAGTCTTTTTTTCAAGACAAACCACAAGAATAAATTGAAAAAAGAGACACCATGATCCATTATTGCCTCTCTAAATCCTTGTGGGACATCCTCGAGATAGCTAGTAACATGACCAAAGATGTTACACCCCAATTGTGTATTTACTATTTACTATTTCTATGTAGGGTAAATATGAATACAATTTGAATTCTAAGTGGGAATAAATTGTGCTTGCACTTTGTTATCAATGATTTATGAATAAATGTTGTTTAAGTGATATGTGAAGAAATGCATATATGTGAAATTGATAGTCAATGAAATGATTATTCCAAGTACGGAGATGTATTATATGTAATGCATAATTTGTTGAACAACTAACTAACATGGGAATGTGTTAGTTGATGCAGATATATTTTCAATCCTCTAGGTGGAGAGGAAGTATCACTAAGGAGAAGATCTTGGTAAAGTAACTAGTAACGTAACTTGCCTAAGCTTACAAACACACTCACAAGTAGAATGATTGAGTTTAGTTGTTATGTTGGGAATTGGTAAGTCATCCTTAGTATGCATGTTTGCATTTGTATAGGTCTTGAATATTGTTGAATGCATGCTTAGATGATGTTTATATGTTGGGAGCTTATGAGTTCTTCGCTATGTTACTATGCTTGTATTGATGAGTTGAACACACATGAAATATAGGTATATGTACACATATGCATGTCAATGATAGACCATACACATGAGGGACATGTACATGAGGGTACATAGGTAGACGTACCTATGCACACTTATGAACAGGTTGCTTATGCCAATGGAACTATCAATTTTACACCATACTCATCTATAATTCACATAAGCAATCGATTATAATATTGTAATCGAGAATTTATTATACTGAAATAGAATAATTGTTCTATATTATTATGTCATCTATGTACATTTGTTCTCAATAAATATATATATATATATATATATATATTTATTATAGTGGCTTGTTACATAGTTTATTTACTTGCAAAGTGAAAACTTAGGAAAATTTACTTTAGTGAACATTTGACATGTTACATGTGGTATCACAGCTACCAGGTTTAGCTCTGGAACCTATGAGCTCATCATTCTTTCTGTCCAATGTTATCTAATGTTTGGAATTTATTATGGTAAGATGGTGCATCTTAGGTTAACAACTAGAAAGTCAATAATAAAAAATTAGTGCTACCTCAAGGACAAGAATGAAAGAGAGGACATAGCTAAGATAATTGAGGGTACCAATTATGACAATACCATCTGATTAAGCGACACTAAAACCTTCAGTGACACACTTTCTCTAATCAGGGATGTGAAGAGAAAGATGAAGATGGAGGCTAAATACAATTACCTACCTTTTGTCTCAATAAAAAGGTACGAGTCTTTATCACTTTCCATGGATATTCCCTCAGAAGGGAGCATCAGTCTGACATTTATCTTTAGGGACCCTAGAGTTCTTCCAATGGTGGAAGTAATTGTAATTTCCTTGAGTAATGATTTTGAGGGATATGTACCTCAAAAATATGTATCAGATGACACATCCAAAGGCTATTATCCATTTTGAGATAGGTTTGAAAAAATGAGAGATCAAAAATATCAATCTATAGGGTATACCCCACTACGTTACGTGTCATAGAGTGAATTTGAGGGATACTCTCCAATCGACTATCTGAATAGTCACTCCATGTAATCAAAAGGATATTTAGATCCTTGAGAAATGAATAAAATCAAGTGTTTATAAAAAATCTTGTGCTTAAATTCTTATGTGAAATTCCTTATGTGAGATTAATAGCTCATTTTAATGTTTTCCATAAGATAATTGATAACATGATTAAATCTAACATGGTCAAACCTTTAGGTAGAATCTATTTTTGAAAATATGGTGACGACATGAACTAATACTAGTGGAATCCAAGAAGTTAGGCAAGGACCAATAGGAGTTGAAGCTAGACTAAACCAAACCTTAGCATGGTTGGAAAACCTAGAGAAAGAAAGAAGAGAAAAGGGTAGAGTTGAGAAATAAGTTCCAAACAACAACAACAAGGGAGAAAAATATTCTAATGAGCATGATCAAACCCACAATCATGAAAAACAAAAATTTCCTTCCCTATATGAGAAGACTAATAGGAAGTGAATGGATTTTGAACTCTCTAGAGATATGAAGAAAATTACCCCACCCAAGTTTGAAGGAAGCGCAAGTGGAGATGAAGCAGAGGCTTGGTCAGTCCAAATGGAGAAGTAATTTGAGATTCAAAATTATATTGAGGTCACCAAAGACACATGGGGAGCATACCAGTTAGTAGGAGAAGCCTCTAACTGGTGGATGAATAAGCAGATGGAACTCAATCTTAACTCATGGAAACTGAATTGGAGTGAATTTATTAATTTTTTTGTAAAAGATGGTTGCCTCAACTCTATTTTGATCATAAACTTACAGATTTTTAGAATCTAAGACAAGGGGATATGGTGGTTAATGAATATTGGGAGAAGTTTACTAGTCTTCTATGTTATGTTTCTATGTACCAAAAGGATGAACACTTCCATATAAGAAAGTTTATTGTGGGACTTAATAATCAGATCATAGGAGAGGTGGATGTGCATGGTCCTGCTACCATGGATCTTGTGTATGATAAAGTGGTTAAATAGGAGAAAAATCTCAAAGCTATCTCCATCTATCAAAAAAATAGAAAAATAGGAGCAAAATCTCAAAGCTGATTGTATGCAACATATACAATGCATTGTAAAGGCTGAATATAACATATATTGGAAAAAACTAAAGATTGAAATATATACTAAGTAATACACAATAGTTAAGTTGACATGGAGAGTTTGACATAATCAAAGCTTTGAGTTAAAACATCATTAACTTGGTAAACAAAAATTACTTGGAACACCTTATCATAGGGTGATGGAATAAATTACCAAACAAAAAATAAAGTGAAACACATGGTAATAGGATAAGAGACAACAAGATATGAAAATGGTGAAAGCGTCATTTATGAGCAAGGCGACTCATCATTCCTTTACTATTTGATGAGCATAGACTTAGGTGACTATATGTAAGTGTTACATTTTAAACATAGACTGATTCAAAGAGTAAGAGCTACACCAAATAATAGGTGAATAGTCTGCTTTCTTGATGCCATCTTATGAAGTTCTATTTCCTATAGAAGGCCATTTTGGAAACAATTTGATTGGAAACATTTAACCATGTGAAAATTGAAATTATAGTCTTAACCTGTTGTCAACAAAAGAAGTCGATATGTGGCATTTTATGCTGAGTGTACTCCTCGTTTATTCACCACCTTTGAGGTGAATTGAGTGAGTTGATTTGCATAGAATAAGCTATCAAATTTCATGCCAGTTTTGTAGGCTACAATATCTCTTTTTGTTGTATAAATAGAGGAGAGAGCTCTCCTGTTCAAAACACATTCCTTTGCAAACTTATTCTGCTATATTTTAGTCTAAGAGCTATTTATTTTGTGAGCTGAGAGTTATAGTGTGAGAATTACTTTTAGAGTGCATATTACCAACTTGAGAGTGAAGTTATAGTGAGGCATTGAGTGGGAGAGAATTAAGTGATGTTTGAGAGCTATTGTTGGAAAAGGTATGCAATTAAATAAATAATTGGATTAAGTGAAAATAGGCATGAGGATCTAGTTCTCTTATTTTTATTTTTTTTATGAAAGAATGAGTTTTTGTATGCTATGTTGGGTTGAATGTAATTACTTGCATTAGTAAAATATAGTGTTTGTTTTTAAAAGGAAAAATAAGCTAATTTTTACTTTTCTATGAAGTGCTTGTATTCACTCCGTAATAGGAGAGATTGTTTGTCATAGGTATTTATATACTAGATATGATTTAGAAAAGATAGCTTAAAGTTATCCATAGCTTATTATTTGGTTATAATTGGAAGCTTTCTAAGTTACACCTAGGGTTTAAGTATTTTTTTAAGGGAGGAACTTGTATATATGCTTTATGAGTAGATCTATTGTTAAGTAATAAAATAAGGGAATAGGTTGACACTAAGGTTATAGACTACCCATTGAAGGGTAAACCTATGCATAGTATATGGTTTCCCAAAATCAAATCAAGCTTGAGTAGTGTATGTGAGTAAAATGACTATCACTTGAAGTAGTGGGTTTGAATACTTTGGCCAAAGTAGTGTGACTTCCTTTGGATCCACTGTCAATTCACCATGATCAATTATTTACATGCTAGTTATAGATTGTGGGTTTACAAGTTCTAGTATGTGGGACACAACACTAATCTCAGTTGGTTATCATTACGAGGTTACTCCACCAATCTATTCGTCAAATGTTAGGGCCATCTATCGAATGATAGATGTGTGGGAGACCACATAAGAGTCTATGGTTGGCAAAAAAAGTGATTCAGTGATGATTCTCCTCCTCAGTAGGTGACAAGAAGACCAAGATTTGAAAGGAGGTTCATGGACTATCTAAATATATTGCTTGAAACTCGATTGAGCTATGTATGTACTTTATACACATTCTTGGAAATATTGTAGTTAATAATTTATTATATTGAAATAGAATCATTGTTATATATTGTTATGCCATCTATGTAAATTTCTTCTCAATAATTTTTTTTTTTTTATTGTAATGGTTTGTTACATAGTTTATTTACTTGCAAAGTGAAAAAATACGAAAATTTACTTCAGTGAACAGTTGACATGTTGTATAAAATCAAAAAGGTAAGACCAACTAGACCAACAAAGTCAATAGCCATTTTGATTAGTTGCCAAAATTTATTTGATGATAAGAATGGGGTGATTTATTGAATGATTGATTGACAAGCTTGATTAATTGACCAATGTTTATTGATTTATAGGGTTGATCAATTGTTAAGGTTGATTGATTGATTGATTGCTTGACTAGATAGATTGATGAATTAACCAAATTGAAAGATTGAATAAATGGCCAAGATCAATTGACCAGATTGATTGATCAATAGGATTGACCAATTGATAAGATTGTTTGACCATGCCTAGTTTTAGGAATGACATATCTTGTATAAGAAAAATGACAAGGTCGACAAATGACTAATGTCCCCATTTAAGAAGGATGCATCCTAAATAGGAAAAATGATAAGATGATTGACTTGAAGAAGATTGATGATTAGGAAACTGACTAGTTTGGATTGAATATTAGTTGAATAGTTGATCTATTGATTCACAATTTGGTTTAGATACTTGTTTTCTTGTGTCCAGAGTGTTGACCTTAGCAAGCTAAAACTCATTAGAGGACCAAGATAGACCCGAAAAACATAAAGGACTAACCTATCACCTCAGGGGCTCATCAATAGATGACCTTACATTATACACATAGATACATCATATTTTGACCAACTTGGACCAAAAATGACTCACTACTATGACACAAATCATGATTGATTTGACTTAAAAAAATCCTAAGGGACTGACCTAGTGCCTCGAGGGCTCATCAAAAGATGGCCTTTCCTATGTAGCAATGCACCGAGGCAATGCAGTTCAACTAGACTTGGAATGACTTTGACTTTGACTTTGTTTTTTAGAATTTTGATGCTTTACAATTTTTTTTGGGATTTTTGAAGGTTTTATGAATTTTTTGGGTTTTGAAGGTTTTATGATTGTTTTGGATTTTTGATGTTTTAAAAGTTCATACCTTGTGTAGGATCCCATAAAGAAATAAGTCAAGGAATTTCCCCCAACTAGGTATAAGACCAATTTATTATACACAAGAGGAATTGATAGATGCCAAGGATGGTCATGAAAAGCGATGAAAACTAAATGTCAATGGTTCTCAGGCCATGAGAAGGATGACAAAGCTTTATTATGACAAGAAAAGAATGGGTGGATGGAGGTGAAAAACTAGATATAATGATGGTAGACAATAGAGCAAAGACTGGATATAAATGGTCCCTGTTTGCCAAGGTTTCACCATGGTACTTATCCAAAGCACCACCAAAGTGGTTTTCACTATTGCACGAATTATTTATCTTTACTATTTTTTTTATTTTTTGAGTTTTTTGTTGTCACCAAGATCCCTATTTGCTAGGTTTTCATCAGGGTGACTATTTTTTAAGTTTTTTTTTGTATTTTTTACTTTTTTGAATTTTTTTATATTTTTTTGAATTTTGATGGGATTCTTTGAAGGATAGGTGTAATGTATAAAAAGATGCATGTTGTTGATGGGTTTAGGAAATGGTTCACCTTCAAGAGTAGATAAATGATAAGCACCAAAACCATATGTTGCTATGATGATGTAGAGACCCAACCAATTGGGTTCAAAGTTTTTGGGTTTTTCTCATTCTGTTTGATTCTTAGAATTTTCTTTCATAACCAAGTCATGAATATTAAAGTATATAGCTTGAAATTTCTTATTATAACTACATCAAAGATGTTTCTGATATGCCTACAAATGAGTTAAGGAATTCTATCTTTTTTCATCTAATAAATCAAGCTCATGTAAACAAGCTATACAATACTATTCTTCATCAATAAACCGTTGCGTGGATACCCTCAAGGATGGTAACTCAACCTCAATGGAAAGAATAGCTTTAGATCCAAAGATGAGGGAATATGGAGTGGCTCTTATGGGTGTACAGATGCTAGTGCAGTAGGGCCATAGTGCAAGATTGAGTTGGACATGCCAATCATGATCATCATCATTGAAAGTCTTCCTTAATATTTTAAGTATAGTATTATTAGATGCCTTAGCTTGATTGTTACCTTGGGGATAGTATGGAGTAGAGAAATGGTGTTGGATATGAAACTTATCACATAACTCAAGGACATCTTGATTCTTAAAGAGATGGCCATTATTTGTAAAAATGGACCGAGGAACACCATACCGACATATGATGGAATTAAGGATGAACTTAGATATTTTCTTTCTAGTAATGTAGGTCATTAGAATGGCTTCAATCCATTTGGTAAAGTATTTGGTAGCAATAAGGATAAACTTATATCCATTGGCAGAATTAGGGTGAATCTTTCCCACAAGATCGATTCCCCACTAAGAGAAGGGCAAAGGGAATGTAAGTGGGTGCAGCTCCTGAGTAGGTGCATGTACAAGATATCCATGTATTTGATGTTGGTGATATTTCTTCACAAAGTAGTAATCATCATGTTCCATTATAGGCCAATAATATATCATTTTCATAAGCTTCTTAGCTAGAGTAGTACTACCAGAGTGAGCTCTGCATATACCATTGTATACCTCTTGTAAGGTTGTATGTGTTTCATATGAGTCGAGACATCTGAGAAGGGTACTATATCTAGGCTACAATAGTAAAGGGTATCACTGATGATGACGTATTTGGAGGCTTGCCAAATAAAGGTTTTGTGTTGGTTTGTAGACAAGTCGGGAGGAATAATCTAGTCATGCAAGTAGTTATAGAAGTCTTTGTACCAAGGAGATTCAAGAACAACAAGTTCACACATGAGTTTGGATTTGGGGACCTTGAACGCAATAATGGGTTACACTTTTTGGGACATCCTGATTTTTGCTTGAAATCACATATTTTTTGAAAATACAATGATTTATGACTTTAAAGGTTCCATTTAAATTATTTTAATTAAAGAGGTATTGATCAAATCCCCTTAGATCAAACCCCCTTGGATAGAACCTTGTTATATTTAAACCATACCTATAATCGAGTCTCCTCTACACCTATCAAAATACTGATAAAAAACCACTTTTGATTTACCTTTTGGGTGATCAAATGGATTCATTTAAAATTTATTTTTTGTAAGCCTACAGCCCTTATTATAAGCTTCCCAAAAAGTATAATTTTAAATATGTTTAATTTGATTATTATATTTATTTTTTTATTTCTTGTGAATGTAGGATTTTCAATGAACATCAAGTTCTTTATTTCACACATACGAAAAAATATAAAAATAAAGAAAAAAAATTCTAAAAAATACATTTCCACTAGGTATTGATGTTCTTATTCCAACAAAAAAAGAATAAGTTAATTCAAATGAATACAAAAAAAGTTATGCGTGCCAAAGTACACCTTTGTCCAAATTATAATTACGCTGACTTGAAAAATTAATTAAAAAAAATATATGAAAAAAAAAATTATGAAAAAATATCCATCCCCTTTATATTGGTGTGAAAAAATTGTATTTTAAAAATTAGAATTGTATCCTATCTATAAAAAAAGTTACGTGGGCTGAAGTAAACATCACTTTTTAAAAATGTTGATTAGTAGAAAATATAAGTTATTAAAAATTACATAAAATGATTCACAATTTATTTTTTAATTTTTTTAAGAAAATATAATTAGAATCTACACAAAATATCTAACAAATAAATAGTTTGATTCACCTTCAAAACCTTAATGATTTAGCTGCTATAGGTGTAAGAACATGAATGCCTAGTGAAAAATCCTGATTTTAATGTCAAGTTTGGCCAAAAATTGTAACCCATTATTGTGGGATCACCCCGTGGGGATCAATAGTTGTTCCACCAAGAAGTCATATTGTGATCATTGTTAGGAATATCCAAGAGAGTTTCAGTGGTTGTCATTGCATTAGCCTTTTTTTTTTAATCCTTAGAATTTTCTCAAAAGAAATATCATTGAAGTACAACTGAAAAATACCCACCATGCACTTGTAAGGGGTAAGATTCTCATCCTTTGTATCATAATCATCATTCACTTGATAGATAACCAACTAGGAATCACCATAGACTTGAAGATCCTTAAATTTCCATTTGATTGCTATGTGTAGTCTTGTCAACAATGCTTCGTACTTAGCCATATTGTTCATGCACGAGAATTATATTCTATATGAATTAGGAATGGAATCCCCTTGAAGTGTGATAAAAAGAATTCCAGCCCCTGAACCATGATTTGTATAGGATCCATCAAAGTACAATTTCCATTTTGTAGGAGTTTCTATTTCAAAGATAGATTCATCAAGAAATTTGGATACAAGAGGATGGTCTGCTATCATTGGTGCATCTACAAGTTGATCAACTATTACTTATCATTTTATTTCCTTACGATCAACATACTCTATTTCATACTCACTCAGAATCATAACCTAATTTTCTAATTGACCTATTAGAGTTGCTTTGCTCAATGGATACTTTAGAGGATCAATCTTGGATATCAATTTTTTCTATGGTTGAACATATAATGTCTCAACTTTAATATTGTGAAAACAACTATAAGGCATGCTCTTTCAATGAGACTGTAGTTAAGCTCATATCCTACCAGAGTTCAACTAAAATAGTAGATGGCTCTTTCTTTTCCATCATTTTCATTCTATGCTATTAATGTCCCTAGTGTTGATATAGTTGCTGATATAAACGATTGTTTCTTCTGTCAATAGGAGGCATGAGAACTAGAGGAGATAATAAATAATATTTTATTTGATGGAATGCTTCTTGATAACGTTCGGTCCATATGAAGGGAAATATTTTGCATAAAAAATGTTGAAATGGATGGATCTTATCTACTAACTGGGAAATGGACCTTCGTATTGACTACAATCTTCCTTGTAGAGTCCTCAACTGACTAATGTTGGTGGGTGGTGGCATATCTAGGATTTATTTTCCCTTTGTTGGATCAACTTCAATTCCTCTACGGGAGACTATATATCCCAATAGTTTTCCTAATTGGACCCAAAACAAACATTTCGTTGGATTTAGTCTAACCTTATATTCTTCTAGTCTTCTAAAAATATTGCCTATTACTCCAGGATGACCACCTCTTTTCAAAGATTTTGTCAACAAGTTATCAACATAGTCTTCCATAGACACATGCATATAGTCATGAAAAATGGTTGTCATAGCTCTCTAATATGTCACTATGGAATTATTGAGACCAAAAGGCATTACATTCCAACAAAAGGTACCCCAAGCACAAGTGAAAGGTGTTTTGTGTTGATCTTCAAAGGAAATTCTAATCTGATTATATCCTAAAAATTCATCCATAAGTGATAACATCTCATACCCCAATGTGAGGTCTACTATGATGTCAATATTAGGCAACAAGAAATAATCTTTAGGAAAATCCTTATTTAAATCCCTAAAATCCATGCATATTTTGATACCAACAGTTGGGTTAGTGACATGAACAAGATTGGAGACCCATCTACATAATATGTGAATAAAACCAACACCAAAAAGTTTCTTTAACTCAACCTTTACCAAGAGTGAGATTTGTGGATGTATTTTTCTTAATTTCTGCTTGACTGGTTTAGCATTTGGAAGCAATGGTAAATGATGTAGAACCAGTTTGGGGTCCAACCTAGGCATATCAGCATATGACCTTGAAAAATTAACTTATCTTTCTAGAAAGAATGTAACTTGAACTCTAGTTTTCCTTCAGTGGTTAGGGATGCTGCAAACTGAATGATTCTAGGATTTCCCTTTGTCCCAAGATTGACTTCTTTTGAATATTCTATAGCAATGGTGATCTCTCTTGGTCAATAGGGAGACTGTCCAACCCTCCATCGTTATGCACCTCAAAGAGGTTTTCACCTTTGAATACATCCTAAGTTATTTTTAATTTTTCATGGTCTAAAGGAGCCTTTCAATTTTCACCTAGAGACCCATTCTTTTTATTTTATTTTTATTATTTTTCTCACTTTTACAACTGGAGGGAGGAGCAGACTCTCCAAAATAGGCTCCATTATCAAGCTCAATGATGAAGGAAACTTTATGATCCCCACTTGGTATTCCTTCACGAAGTTCCATGAACTCAACAATTACTTCGTTGTTCTCGAATGTGTCTAAACTCAGTGGTCCTTGCTGGTCCCAATCAATGAGTAGTGGGTAAACAAGGGGTAAGCCATCATTGGTATTGTTGAGGGTTAATGTGTAGGTAGATATGGTGAAGATAGAGGTAGAGTCATTTGATTCCCAAAAGGTATCTATCCAGATATTAATATCCATGATATTGGTTGGGGAGGAGGATAGGTTAAGTTCTTGGATGACATTGTCTAGTTTATAATCCATGGTTGTGTAGGAATCCCATTCATACTCATTAGAATCAGTTTCACCATAGTAACAATCCTTGGATGCCTCAATTTCATTTGAAGTGTCAACGACCTCACTCGAAGGTAACTCAGTACTAGGTATACTCACTTTTACAAGTACATACCCTAGCCTAATGTAATTTGGTCGATGAGGAGGTAGTATCAGTTCTATCATTCCATTCTTGTTTAGGCCAAGACCACTATGTCCATCATATCCTTTTTGCATCATAAGCTCAAACCCTTTTGGATACTGCTCAACTGGTAACTGCTTAGGCTCAATGTCTTGTTCATCTTTATAAATCCATGTAGAAATGTCCTCGTTGATGGGCTCTTTACTTAATTCTCCCCATTTAATGAAGATGGTAGGAGGGTTACAAATGGTGATTTTGGGCTGAATAAAATGTGGTTTTCCATAAGATTTTGGTGATTTAGGCAGTTTTCCCACATAAAATAATCTCTCCATGTTGTATTCCCCACATCCCTTAACATAGATCTAGACTTTGGGTTTGGAGGGTGTGATGAATGGAGTGGATGATTTGACTCGAGGGAAGATGGATCAATTTAATTAGATGAGGTGGAAGATGAAGCTTCTTGATTAATAGGAACTTGATGTTCAATGGTTCCTCTTAGATTTTTGGAGTACTGGAAAGGATTAGGATCACTTGGTATGGTAATTTCAAGGCCATTGCAGGGAAGCTTTAGGGATTGATGGTAAGTAGAAGGTACAAATCTCATGGCATGAATTTGCGGGTGACCTAGAAGAAGATTGTAGGGAAATTCCAGATCCAAGAAATGGAACATTGTGTTCTAAATATCAAGGCCAACCCTTATGTGAAGTGTGATTACTCCTTCAAATGAGGGCTCAACATGGTCATAAGCCTTGACAACAATTGTTTTAGATAGATTTATTAAAGCCTCAGAGAATCCCAATACCATAACCAATTTTAGGGTACATATGTTCAAGCCTACTCCACCATCTACTAAGATGCATCTGATTTTATGTTTATTAATGTATACTTCAAGGTGTAGGGGATCATCATGAGTTGGATTTTGTGTGGAAAGATCTTGTTAAAAAAAGGTGGAATTTCCCCAGAGCACAAAGCCATTCTAGAAAAAGCCTTGCAAGATACATGACTGCTCTCTGATGAAAAAGGTGTCATGATGAGGGTACTAATGTATCTTGCAAGGATTTTTCTAGAATGGCTATGTGCTCTAGGGAAATGTGAAGCAACTCAAGAATGGATATTTGTGCGAGTTTCTTTCCCAGATGATTAAAGAGGTTGTACTAAATTTTTTGTTGCAGATTAAGGTAGCCCCTTACAAGGTCACCTTAGTTTTACGGGTAGTGATGATTCATTCTAAACTTTTTCTAATAGTAATGGTAGCAACATGATCATCAAGGGCTCAAATATGATGGATAGTATAGTCATACACAATATGGGTATAATTAGCATTAGTGAACATTACTTCCTGAACTGGAGGCCTTCCCTTTTTCATGGTCTTGTAAGGGATTTTTGAATATGGTATGATTAGGATTGGTTTTAGGTTGTCCACTGAAATGTCACCTTGTTCAATAAGATCTTGAATGAGATTCTTGAGTTTCCAACATGATGATGTCTTGTGTCCTTTTCCATGATTATATTCACAAAATTCATTTTCATTCCACCAATTAGATTTGACCAAAGTTGGTTCATAATGTCTTAATGTTTAGAAGTTGAATGATGTTTGATTTCAAAATTTTCTTCAAAACTAACTCAATGGGTTCCCCTAGAGGTGTGTATTTCCTTTTGGTACGAGGAGGTCCTTTGCGTTGTTGAATATTTTGGACAACATTTAATGTCTGATCATAGTTGGGTGTTCATGAGTTTGATGTAGAAGGACCTTTAAGATGAAGGGTGGGGTTACCTTGGTTTACCACTTTAGCATCCACAACCCCATCATTAGTGACATTCTTATTTTGAGACCAAAATTTACCCTTGTCACTAGGAGTGTTTGGAGTTTATTTGAATATTTTGACTAGTCCTTTTGCCACAAGAGCCATCTCAATAAAAACTCCTTTTTCAATGACATCTTCAAAGGTAGTGCAACATTGAATTTGGAGTTGAGTCATTAGTTCTGAATGGAGGCTTTCTATAAAAATAGTGACCAATTGTTTCTCAGGTATGTGACAAGGGAGGTTATTAGCCATGTTGCACCATCTTTGATAGAATGATGTAAGTGATTCTCCCTCTTTTTGTTTGATAGTGCATAGTATTGCAAGGGTCATGCCACTTTCTATGTTGTAGGAAAAGTGGTTGATAAAATTTTCAGCCAATTCACCCATGTTCTTATCCCAAGAGGAAGGTGTGAAAATCATTCTAGAGTTTTCCCAAAAAATCTTTGAGGAAATATAGTCTCATAAAATATGTGGGCTCATAAGTAATGTCCATGCATGTTGTGTTAAATTCTTGTATATGCTCCACTGGATCCCCTTTCCCTTTATATTTGTTAAATTTTGGTGTGGAAAATTGTGGAGGAAAGGGTGGCATGTATAATTTTCTATCGTAAGGTTAAGGGCACAATTCCTCCATAGAACATGTCTTCTTATTTGTCCCTAATTGTATGTTTGCCATCTGTTGTTGTATTGCTTGCATTTGTTGCATTAAAGTGTCCATGGGAGATGATGTCGTGTTAAATTTTCCTTGCATAAGGGGATCAACATTAATGTTGGGAATGTTGAGGTGATTATATGATGCATTTGGTCCCAATGTTTGATTTGGATTCATGTTTTGTTGCAAAAGATTTGGATTTCCTTGTTGATAAAAATATGGCATTGGTGTTGATTTGTGGTATGAAGTTGGAATTTGGTGTGATATATTGTTGTGATGAAAGGGGATTGTTGTTCAAATTTGTTCCAAAAGTCATGTTAGTGTTTGGAGTAGCATTGATTGTCTGTGTTGGCACTTTAGATGTAAAAATGTGAATTTTCCTTGTTTTGTTTGGTTGATTTTGACTTCATTGATCAAGGGTGTACTATTTTGTGTACCAAAGGCTTTAAAAATGTTGCACCCATAGGATTAGAAGATGAGCTATGAAATGTGAATGTTGAACCTTGGAAAATATCATAATAGAAACCACAACTATTGAAATTTAAGTCTAGAATCTCAAACCAAAACAAGAAAGCACAAACAAAAATGGATAGAAAATGAAATAGAAAACTAATATAAACTCCCCATAATATAGTTGATTCTCTTCCTTGCTTCTCCTCCATTCATTTTGAGTTTACAAGTTTTCCCTCACTTCGAAGTATTCAAATACCTACAAGTGATGATGAAATGGTAGCAAGAAATTTGGAGAAAGTGTGGTTGTAAAGCAAAAATGAAAGAGACATCCTTCTTTTAGAGAAGAGCTTCTCAAATGGACAGATGAGATTAAAGTTCTAGAAGATTCCAAGATTGATAGTGGAGGATTCATTCACCTCATAGTAGTGGGCTAGGGACAACTAAGAATAGACAATCAAGATTCTTTGAAGACCAAAAGCAATCAATAGTCAAGATTTGAAATCAGAAAGTGGAGGGAAGGTAGTGGAGGAATCAAATAATAATATTTAATTCATGGAGAAGTATGTGAAAGAATAAATAATCATTTAGATTATTTATTTGAGAGAATAATAGAAATGGATATTTAATTTAAAATAATTGTGCAACCATTAAATTAAATATAGAGAAAATATGAAAGGGACATTAAATAATTAATTCAAAATAATCATTTCGTGATGGAAGAGTGATAAAAGATAGTTAAATAATTCCAATAATTATTTAACTATAGAAGGAGGAAAAAGATTATTGAATAGCTAAATAATTAAACATAATTATTTAATTATAGGTGAATAATGAAGAGCAAATAATTAAATAAATGCTAATTTATTTAACTATAGAAGGAAAAAAGAATGTTAGTGGCATAGTTAAATAAATATTAATTTATTTATTTGATCAAAAAGAAGAATAAAGTGAAGAAATGTGAATTAACTAAATAATTAAAAATTATTTAATTAATAGAGGAAGATAGTAAAATAATTAAATAATTAAAATTACTTACTAATGCGGGGAAGAAGAGAGATTGAAGTAGAAAAAGGTTGCTTGTAGACCATGACATTTTTTAGTGTCTACAGTTCTAATGTATAAATAGTAGGTAGTCTGAACAGTTGATGCATAATACATCATGAAACTCTGTATTAAGTTTTTTCTCTATTTATAATATAAAAAATACCAAAAAAATAGTTGTTACCAAGGTATAACTTTCCATAATCAATCAATTCTCAAACTCAAGAAATTACTCCTTGTACAAAGTCATATGAAAAGAGGTGGAATAATTGATCATCCATACATCCTCACTTGCATGTATGGAAATGGATGAAAAAAATGTATTTGATTCATATTAAGAAGCTTGAGAATTTGAATCATCATCTGACTCATTCTTTTATTTCTTCTTGTCCTTGAATTTATTCTTGATGTATCCTTTCTTACCACATGTCTAGCATATTACCTTATATTCTCCAAGAAAATTAGATCTCCCTCGAGTCTTAGATATGTTCATTTCCTTCTCGTTTCCTTTTTACCTTAGATTGTACATGAGAAACTAATGCTTCCTTGGTATATTTTGAATATTTTTTCCTCATCTCCTCCAAGAGAAGAGAAGTTAATACCTCATCAAGCAAAAAACTTAAAGTAGTTCTTCTAATGGCCATAACTAGATTATTCCATGATTTAAGAAAATAATATAATAGGACCGTTTGTATCAATCTTCTTCCTCCATATTTATGCTAACATGCTATAACTAGCTGAAATAGTGATAAATGCACTTAGGTGCCCAAAAATTGAATCCCCATCACCCATCCTCAAAGAATATAATTTATTCTATCTAGAAACATCTTGGTCACCAATAATTTGTTATAACTTTCTTAACTCTTTCTATAAATTTTTGGTAGAGGATTATTTTATAGGGTAAAAGCACAAACCTGTGTCACACTTTATGAAGGAATCAACCAATAGCAAAAAAAATTCTGAACTTCGACCACATAAAAGTGGTCTTTATGTTTTGAATTTAAAAATGATGTAAACTAATGAAAGGTAGAAACATTGATGAAGTTTATTCCTATAATTTTTCAATTTTTTAAAAAATTGTTTTCATTATGTTTTATCAATTTAAGAGCAGATTTTGAAATGCTGAAAATTTCAAGAAAAAGTGATGTTCACTTGACATCAAGAAACAAATAGAAAAAAGATTCATTTTCCCCTAATTTTTTTTTCTCCAAATAGGTGACTTCAATATCTAGTGCATGAATTTATTGTTTTGAAATTTTGATGTATATTTTTCTCATAATAACATTTTAAAGTCAAACTTGTTAGAATTTGACAGTTTTCATTTAATGTCAACTATTGTCTATTTTTTTTAATCATTTTCAAAAAAAAATTATGCCCTTTTGAAGATGGCTCTCTCCTCTAATGCACCATATATTTTTAATTTTTTTTTAATATATTTAAAAAAAAATTCTAATCAGCCTCTTTTTTAACTTTAACAACCTACTTACATTATTTTAAAAATAAAATATATTAAAACTAATCAAAATATAAAAAAATTACATATTTGGATTCACCACTCTGAGCTCTACAAAAAGTATTTTTACTTTTATTTTTAAAATCACTTTGACTGAATAAATGCTTTGTTGAATTTGAAAGTTTTAGAAAATTCCAAAGAAAGCCGAGTTGGCTACCAACTAGGATGTTGCATAAACAGTTTCAGTAGAAAGGATTTCAACTGAAACCCTTTCTACCAAAACCGTGCACATATAATAAACTACATTTCAATGTGACAGAGAAAAAATTAAAGTTTATGATTTCAGGCGAGAGGGTTTCACTCGAAACTCTATGTGCCATGTATAGGCCACATGGTTCGGGCAAAACTTGTTCGACTGAAACTGTTTAGGTCAAAACAATTTCACTTGGAACTATTTATTTGGTCGAAAATGTGACACAACTTTGTGCTGTTACCCTACAACATTTAAGAGCACTAAATATATCAGATAAATATGAATGAATTTTTGATCTAACATAATCTAATCATCATCTTTCATGCTCAACATTTTACTTCTAGAGATTTCTAGCCATTAAATTTTGTCTATCAAAAAATCATGATAACTTAAAAAATAAAAGATCTTGTATACATGAATCCAACTCAAACCATGATTAGTCTAAAAAATATCTTTAGGAAATACCTATGAAACATAAGTTATCATGATTTAATACAAAATGAAAGGAGGATGATAGTAGAAACACTTCCTACACTAATTGATGAGAAGAGACTTGCATGCAATATGTAATACTTTCAAAAATAAAAATACACATGCAAAGGAATTCACCATAATGATATAATGTTTTCCATAGGAGAACCCTTTCAAGAAGAAACTTAGCCTCTAAAACATGAACTAATATATTCATAGTACCAAATCTAATTATAATACATCAAGAGACTCAATCCTTCATAGGAGAAGAAAATGCAATCCTTGAGAAATTTTAGTAGCATATCCCCTTACAAAATCATACCATCATACATCTATAAGCTATGCACTAGTATTTATATGTAAGACCCAAATCTAGAAACCACAAATAATTTCTAGAACAAAGAGAAAATAACATTGAATAACAGTGACACCTAAATATTCATGCAAGTCCCAATTCCCAAGTCAAGAAGAGTGAACAAAAACATAAATAAGAAACTTCATCTTTCAATTAGAGTGTTCCATTTGGTCTTATTTACATTTTTGGTAACATGCACATGCAAAATAAATGTCTTCCTCGATCTTCTCCAAGTTCAAACATAATATCCCCTTTTCCTATTATTTATAATCTAGAAAAACTTGTACACACCTTACAATGATCATGTAATTATATTTAACAAATCCCATGATAACTAAGTGATAACTATAAATTGCCAAATTACAAACTACAAGTGTCAATTAGTGTCAATTCTAGTGGTACCACCCAAAATAAATGAATTAAATATTTCTTGATACTTTTGAGGGGACAAGAACCATGTGAACATTCTGAAGGGATAAAGCCATGTCACATGTACAAAAACCCATGTGCATGATTTAATGGAATTATTGACCTTACTTAATTAAAGATTACGTGTGTGCAAATAATTAGAAAATAAATTAATATTAGATTACATAGACCAATGAATTAACATTTCTTGATCATGATCCAAAACATTAATATACATAAATTATAAAAAAATTTCCAATGCTTTTGTCAATAATAATTGTTGATTCCAATCTAACCAATCCCCATGCACGTATGATGCAAGCCTCCTAAAACTCTCGCTATATCACTGGCCAAAGTCTAGTCAACCACTGCTCAAAACGAGTATTAAGCTCCTAGATTCTCATCTTTTATTCAAGAAGAGTAGGTCACAGTGCCATTTTTTATTCATTGTTCATTGCTTCATTATTAGGAAACGTGGCATACATTTGTCTGTTGTCCTATAAAGATCTACTTCCCTCGTATTCATTTCATCCATTTACTTAGCCAATTCTATTCATTGCAGAATTCTCACTGTCCAAGTCTATTTGTGGGTTGGCTATTGTTTTGTTGTTTTGTTAAAGATGATTTTTTATTTCATTTTGTGAGACTCATAGACTGATTGATCTCGTAAACATAATTAAAATCATTCATTCATTCATTCCATCACATTTTCTTGTCCACCACCATGTCCAACAAAGAGGAAGCATAGGTGCCATCAACGGTATGCAACCCCAACAACCACCTAGTACAGGGGCCTCTCAGACTATAGTGGGCTCTCAGAGGAGAGAACTTTAAAGACGAGAATGCCAGGGTAAGTTTAATGACTAAAAATATAAAAATTTTAGTCATAATATAATATTTGTTTTGAGAATATTGTGTATACAATGGATATTTCAGATGATTGTGGAACAGGTCAATGAGAAGCCAGTGATAAGGCAAATACAATAGCTCAATATGAAACCAGTCGGAGGCCCAGTGCAGCAGCTGGTGAAGGATGTGAAGAACTTTGTGGAAAAGCAAGTGAACAATGTGAAGAACGTAGTGGAAGAGCAGGTGAAGAACATAGCGGAAAGGCAGCCGTTCAGGAGCCTATTGGGGGGGAAGCAGTAGCCCCATATGAATGCAGTTAAATTCAATATGGATCCTAAAAAGTATGGCCTATAACACCTCGGGTGCTGTCATAATAGTGGTTTACAATTCCTGAGAGGAACAAATTTTAGCTGAAATCACATATTTTTAGAAATTATAATGATTTAAGCCTTAAAAAGTTCCATTTTAAGGATTCCAATTGAAGAGGGTTTGATCAAATCACCTTAGATCAAACCCCCTTGGATAGAACCTCGCTAGTTTTAAACCATACCTATAAATGCGTCTCCTTTACACCTATCAAAATGCTGATAAAAAATCACTTTTGATTTAGCTTTTAGGGGATCAAATGAATTCATTTAAAAGTTATTTCAAATGATTATGGTATTCCTCAGAACAAGCTATCCAATGAATATAATTTTAATATGTTTTGGTTTTGTTATGTATTTGTTTTTTAAGTTTTATTAAACATGGGTTTTTCATCGAAAATGAATTTCTTTGTTCTTCACATGTGGAAAAATAGAAGATTATTAAAAAATTTAAAAATATGAGTGCATTAGTTATTGAAGTCCTTGATCCAACAAAAAATTAAATTAAATTTTGACATATACAAAAAAGTTACGATTATACGGTCGCTACTGTCTCTGAATTGTAATTCGCTTAACTTTGAAACTTGATTAAGGAAAAAATATTCAATTAAAAACTATCTAACCAAGTGGAAGCACTAGATATCGAGTTACAAATCTAAATTTGAAAGAATTAGAATTTTATCCTTCATGGAAAAAAATTATGCTATAATGATGGCCACTTTTTTAAAATGTTGTTTTCTGAAAAAAATCAATTTTCATGGGAGATGGAAAAAGAAGCGCAATTTGATTCCAAAAATTTTGAAAAAAATATTTTTAGAATCTACAGAAAAAATTTGATGAGACTCTAGTTTGCACCATCTTCAAATTCCTCATAGTTTAGCTGCTATAGGTGCTCAAATGTGAAGATTTAGTTAAAAATAATAATTTCAATGTCCAGTTTGGCCAAAAATTGTAAACCACTATTATGGGATCACCCCCTCGCTAAAGGACCCGGTGGAAAAACACAAAAGACATACAACATCATATCAATATATATTTTTTGAACTAAGGTGACACTAACTAATGCAACTCAATAAATTAATATGGATGACATCATTACATTAATATCATATCATAATCACATTATGACCTAAAAGTAACATTAATCATAACCCATTTACACACCTATCCACCATGGTCCCCTAACATCGCTAATATGATACATCTACACTAACTAAGCCTATATAAATACATTTGATACACTAAAGCACATACAGTTAATATTTTGAATATAAATTATATTTCATACAACAAATTACATATGGTAACATAACTTAATTATATTTAAACCTCATTTAACGCTATGTTCATATGAACCTATTTCTAATCAACACCATAAAAGAGGTACATAAAAATATATCACATCTACTACTAAATTAAGTATATATGTATCATAATTACAATATTCTTATGCTAGCATTTCCATTACATAAAAAAATAACAATAAATATATATCTTCAAGACTACTTCAATCCATTTACATTTTCATTACAAGAATGCTACAATGCACAAGATATAATCATCTAAGAGGAATATATATAATACATATTGAACATAATTTTCATGGAACTATCACCTGCATATAAATTCAGCTATAAAATGAAGCAAAAGAAAATACTCTCCATGTTGCGCATGAATTTGCACCACCTAAACCCCAATGGATAGTTCGAAAAATACCACCCTACCATGTGGAACCTTGAGGCCCACTCCCTCCATGCTAGGAGACAACCCTAGGCCCCACACAAGCAAACAAAAGAAACAATAAGAGGCTTACACTAAACATCAAAAGGAGACTACCAAAACAAGAATTAACCAAAAATTATGAAGACTTTCATAATGACTTCCAGGTACTTCTAAAGACTCAATCACATAACACAACAGATAGAAAACTCAAAAAACTTAACATTATACCACAACACCACAATGTTACATATTACATTATTTTCACAATATTATAACATGATAACCAACTTTAACTTAGTAGTTCATAGCCAAGACCAATAATGCACAACTTTGGTACAAATGATCTTTACACATGCAGAAGCTTCAACACAAGATCTCACAAATATGAAGGGATTTATAATATGCAAATAGTAAACACACTTAAATAAAAATAGTACAACATAATACAGATCAAAGAATATAGTTATACCCTCTAATACAACTTTTAAAACTGAACTAATTCTCACTCAACAGTCAAATATGTCAACAATAAAACAACCATAAAATAGTCATATCAACTCGAAATCAAAATCTATAAAATATCTATTTCACATTTAGCCATCGACTACTCAACAATGTGGAAGAAATTGACTAAAAATGAATAATAATTTTATAAAATGAAAAACAACAGACGGATTCCATAAAACCCTTTTTTCAACAATACTCGATTACAATCAAATGACAAAATGAGTAACTCAACAACCAGATTTTATCCAAAATAAAATATTAAAATTAATTTAAGCTCTTTCGAGCCCCTATAAATCTAAAATATCAATCTTCCATTGGCTGGTTACAGGGAGAAATAAAAATATTTGCAGTCATAGAGGAGTAATTTGACAGCAGTCCCGTGTTTTAATCATATCTCACAAACTACAATCTGGGTTTCTGAGATTTTTGGATAAAATTTAAATGACAATGAGATAAAAAAAACTATTTAAAAATCACACCAACCCAGTTCATAAAAATATATTTATGAACAATGCAATCAGACCCTTTTACTGATAAAGAACAAAAACAACAAATATGTATTGATTTTTATTGTAGAATAAATAAATGTTTCATTCACACACAGAAATAAAACTATCCAATATTTATTTTTAAAAATTAAAGAGAAAAAAATCAATCAAATTATTGCTACCCACAAAAATAAAATTAAACAAAATATCTCAAAATCCAACCTAAATCCATCGCTTGGCAATGATAGAAATTTGATGCCGAGCTCTGAAAACTTTAACTTTCAAAATCCCCAAGTTGCAACAGTTTTTTCATTGCTTCTTCCTCTATGCAAGTATGGCAAAAGCCTCTCGAAAATGAAGAATCCCTCCAAAACAAAAATGAACTCCATCCCCAAAATAACCTCCCCCAAAAATAAATCAAATCCCTTCCCATGCATTAACTCTTTTTCTCACTTGCCCATGCATTGACTCTTTTAACTTCCATTTTCGTCACTTTTCAAAATGAAGTAATTAGAATAGATTTAAGACTTTAAAATTGAGATTTAATGAAATAAAAATACCTCTAACCCATAAGGCTATCACCTAAGAAATATTTTGAACCATTAAAACCACATAAAGACTTCATAAAACATAAATTAAGTGACCATTTTAATAAAATGAATCAATAATGCTAATAAGACAAATTATATTCAAACAAAAGTAAAACAAACATTATTCAATAAATAATAATCAAATACTAAATAATCAATAAACATAATACTTGATGATAATAAACAAAAATTAAATAATCAATTCTTCAAAATAATAATATATTAAGATGTGCATAAAAATATTATGACTTATTAACATAAATACATATATCACTTATGAATAATATTATATCACACTTCAACACATTAATAACAATTAACATGATTGACCCAATATTTAATTTCACTCAAATAATCCATAAACCAAAGTTAGACATAAACTGTGAAATAACTCCACATGAAAGAAATATTTACATCAAAACATAAATAACATTAATCACAATCATAACAATCCAACTAACCACAAGGTTTAATACCAACAGGTTGGGATCTAAACCAAGACAAAACAACAAAATCAAACAATCACATATCCCACAAGAAACATTCACATAAATGCAACACTCCAACTATAAGGTAAAAGAGATCAGAAATTGTCTTATGACAACCCAAAAATGGTGGTCACACACTAAATTAATTGTCTCTAATTGGGGACAATGGCTAAGGTTAGGTTATAACTTTGGCCTAGATGTTATCTCCTCAACCACCATTAGGATTAAATACATGCTTAGACTTGCTAATTTAGGTGGAGACGTAGTTTAGTACCTATTAACTCGACATACAAATTAGAACACGTGCATAATAGCTGAAGCACTAGAAAAGAAACTCTAGCAATTGTATCTCATGTTCATATGTCTTTCATATGCCCAATGGTACGATACCGCCCTTTTCACTTATCCTAACAAACATACTACTACATCACTTAACTATCCAAGTAAATCTCTGCATAATAATAATAACATGACAATATACATCATCCTCACCAAGGCATTAATAGAAGTTCATGTCCTTTAAATGTCATTATTTTACCTTCGTCTTCAAGTTTCAAAGTCAAACTTCCTGCACACCCATAGTAATAATGGAGGGGCACTATATGGCCATTGGGGCAAAAGCCTAGGGCAACATTAATAGATGCGCTACGCTGTGTATGAACGCCATGGCCATGGCCATCACCACCACAACCACCAATATCATTGGGCTAATCTTTCCTATTCAATGGATCTGTGTTTTGTTTGAACTTTTGCTGTTATTTAGTTGAATTTTTCTAATTTTCATATGTGAAAGCTATATGGTTACATATTATGGATATATGCATTGTATTTTTTGCAATATAGAACTCATACAAAAATGTCTTTTGATTCCATACAAGTTTCATCATATAAAAACAAACTTGCATCACTAATATTTAAATAATTCTTAAATTAAGTTTATGTTGATCTTTCCTATTCAAGGGATCTGTGTTTTGCTTGAACTTATGTTGTTATTTAATTGTTTTTTTTCTATTGTTAACCATGACAAATATATTGCTACGTATTATGGAAATATATATTATATTTTTTTGCAATATAGAATTCATACAAAAATGTCTTTGATTCTCTACAAGTTTCATCATTTAAGCAAACTTGCATTACTAATTTTTAAATAATTCTTAAATTAAGTTTATGTTGCTCTTCCCTGTTCAATGGATTTTATTCTGATTTAATTGGTTTTTTTTTTAATTTTTAAACGTGAAAGCTATATTGTTATGTATTATGGATATATATCATATTTTTAACAATATAGCACTCATACAAAAATATCTTTGGTTTCACTACAAGTTTGATCATTTAAGAAAACTTGCATCACTAATTTTTATATAATTCTTAAATTAAAATTTCTTGATTGAATATATTCTATGATGTGAAATTTGATTTAGTTTTTATGAATACATGTTTATATTACTTGAAAAAAAAAAACATATTAAAAAAGAAATGATTTAAAAAAGATATGTTATGATGCTTGAGTGGGATTGAGTCTAGATAATCAAAATACAAGACAACAAGACAAAGTAGTTGAGCAACAAGAACTATATTAGTAGAGGGGGTCATGGTCATCTTGTTTGCATCATACATCAGTAGGGTCTAGGCCATTAAAAGTAATCTTCAAACTAGTGATAATTCCCTCTTCCTTTTCTTCCTCATCATGTTGAATGTAAAAACTAAGGAAAGGAAACTTCCTAAAATCTAGTGAGTTGTGAGAAGATTGGTTGTTGGATCTTCTTGGAGGGGATTGAGAACCACATGTTTGAGGATGACAACCTTTCTAAGAAGATTGATTGCACTCATGTTGGTACCAATGAGATATTGAGTGCTCCTTGTTGGATATATAAGTCAATAGTACTCTAACAATCATGCATAGGAACCCAAGTGATCTAAAAGCAATTGAAGATGTACCACTTAAAATGCAACTTTATTGGATTTCACTTAATTTGCATAAGAACATTGGAGTGAACCATTACTTTTGTATAAAGTGAGTGATAAACATTAATAGAAAAACTAGTGAAAACAATAAAGTTTCTATCTTTCCAAAAGATAAAAATAAATTTCACCCTAAATGCATGTCATATTGGGTAAATTTAGCAAGAATTATAGGTCATTGTTCAAAGAATACCATATACCATGAGAAAGGATTAGGTCTAAAATGATTGAAAAAGTCATGAATTTAATTCCAAGCTTCCTAAGATTGAAGATAAAATTAAAAGAGGTGCTTGAAAATATCTTGTTATCCACATAATGGATAGAAAAGATTGAAAATTCTCATATGAGATAATCTAGTATGAATGGGTAGGCCTTGGTATAGAACACACAAGGAAAAATGAGCCAACTTTGGCTCAAGAATAGCCAACCAAATAGTATAGAACTTGTACCACCAAAACCCCAACAAGGATTATAGAATCCATTTGTGATTGAATTTAGGTACCATGTGGAGATGGGGAGATAGATAGTGCTTGTGAGATCTATAATTGTGAAATGGTGTGTTTAGGTACCATTTCAATCCTTTCGCAAAGGTTTGTTGAAATTGAAATAGAGAAAAATAGGTTCACCAAGAAAAACATGGAAACATAGGGTTATGATGGACCTATCTCCCTACTTTCATTACAAAATGAGACCCCCACAAAGAATTGACTAACTACCCCTAAGAGAATAAATTCTATGAAGGAATATTTGGATTACCTTTTTGTGTTAGGATGGGGGTCAAGGTCAAACAACACTTTGGGGAGAAAGATTAAAAATAGCAAATAAACTCCAAAATGAAATCTATCACTTGGGTTTAGTAGATTAAACATAACATTGAAAGAACTAGAAAATAGAATGTAGATTAAAGAGAAGGGTAGAAGCATGTGTACCAATAACCAAAAGTTATTTTCTGAAGTTGTTTGGGACTCATTCACCTAGGGGCGAATGGGTCCCAAGTTAGGGTTTTTCTGCATTCTTTGAGAGCCTTTGCTATAGATCCAAACTCATCTTCCAATTTTCCTAGGTTTCAGGTTTGAAAAGCCATAAATAATTTTTGAAAATTAATTTTTGTGAGATGAAAACTTTTACAACTTTGACAAGTTCCCCAAATTTGATCTTCAAAAGGTCTTGAAGATAATTTATTCCACCTAAATCTACAATCACAAATCAAGAGGCAAAAATGTTTTGTTTTTGGTGAATGAGGGTTAGCCTTGGTCAAACCCTATTTTGGTAATCAAACCTTGAAATGAATAAAAACATGAAAGAGGGAATGAAGAATGAACAAAGCTATGTTACCACTCAAAAAAATCTTGAATAATCTATCTTGAATGAAGGTTTGCAACTTTCTTAGTGAAAAAACAAAATTCATAAGAAATACAATATAAATACAATAATACAATTAAAAATAATTAAAATTAAACTTTTTAAAAAGATTCTAATAAAAGCTACATACTTATAAAAAAAATTATAAATGATTAATTAATCTCTCAAAAGGTAAAGAAAAAGTTTTTTTTTGCACTATTTTGATAGGTGTGAAGGAGACTCCATTATGGGTATGTTTTAAGACTGGAGGGGTTCTGTCCAAGGGGGTTTAAGCTAAGGGGGTCTTATATAACCATATTCAATTAAAACCCTTTATATGAAATCTCTCAAACCTTAAATCATTAGTTTTTTTAAAAATATGTGATTTCAAGCAAAAAAAATGAGATGTCCCAAGTTTGAGACCCATTATTGTGGTATGACCCTTTACTTACATATAATAAATTTGTTTCATACCAAACCTAGGATGCTTAGAAATACTAAAATAAGCTTGATATGGCTATTAGAGGACTTGATCTTGGATGGAGTCCCATGCCCATCAATACCCAAGTAAGAGTTTTTACCAAGGTAGTCCTTTCCACCATCAATATTTTCATAGACAACAAATCACTCCTTGTGAGGATTCATGTGGAAAGAGGTGAAATATTTGATCATATAGGAATCCTCATTTGCATGTATGTCAGGGGATGAAAAACATTTATTTGATTCATCTTAAGAAGATTTATAATTTAAATAATCATATGTCATCATTCTTTTCATTCTTATTTTCCTTGCATTTCTTTCTAATGTAGCCTTTATTACAACTTTTCCAACATATTACCTTGGAATATCTAAGATACTTAGATCTCCCTAAGGTCTTAGATATCCTATTGTCCTTTTCCTTTCTTTTTTCCTTAGATTATCCATGAGAAACTAGTGCTTCCTTCATATATTCATTAACTTGTCTCATTTGTACTCCTAGGAAGAGAATCCAATTCCTCATCCAGAAAAAAATTAAAGTAGCACTTCTAATGGTCATCACTAGATTATTCAATGAGCTTAGAAATAATATAATAGGACCATGTGTATTAATATTCTTCCTTCATCTTTATACCAAAATACTATAATTGAATTACAATAGTGATAAATGCATTTAGGTGATCGACAACTAAATTCCCATCACCCATCATCAAAGAATATAAACTATTTTATATAAATTTATTCGAGTCACTACTGATTTGTCTTGGTAAAAATTTCCTAATTATTCTTATATATTTTTTATAGAGGATTATTTCCTAACATTTAGGAGCATTAATCTACTAAGTAAAGTTGAATGATAATTTTAAATTTTTGGTCTAACACAATCCAATAATCCCTCATTCTCGATGGTTTACTTCTAGAGATGGCTACCCATGGAACTTTTTTTGTCAACAAATCCTTGATTTTGAGTTTTTATAGCTTGAATTTTGTACCATTAACCCAGTACATCCCCATTGCTGATGTAATTTCTATTTTATTGAAAAACAAAAATATTATATGCATGGATCCCACTCAAAGTATGATCAATCCAAAAACTCTCTTTAAGAAACAACCAAGAAATATAGGTTATCATGAACTAGTAAAAAATGAAAGAAAAATGATAATAGAAAAATTCCTACACTTATTGATGAAAAGAGACATGCATCATGGAATATCTAACACTTTCAAAAATGAAAATATACATGCAATGGAATTCACCACAATGACACAATGTTTACGATGGGATAATCCTTGTAGGAAGAAACCCAACCTCTAAAACATGAACCAATGGAATCATAGTATGAAATCCAATTGTAATACATCAGCAATCTCAAGCCTTCATTAGATATGTAAACACCAAAATTCTTAAGAATTTTTAGTAAAATAACCCCTTAAAAAATAATATCATCATATGTCTCTAAACTATGCACTTTTTTTTTTCCAAGACCAAAAACTAGAAACAACCAATGGTTTCTAGAACAATGAGAAAAAAAAAACATTGAATAAAAGCGACACATGAATAGATCCATGCAAGTCCCAATGTGAAAATCAAGAAGAGTGAGCTAAAACTTAAATAAAGAACTTCATCTTTCAACTAGCGTGCTCCACTTGGTCTTATTTACTTTTTTGGTAGCATGCACATGCAAAAAAAAATATTCCTTGATCTTCTCCAAGTCCACACATAATTTCCTCTTTTCACATTCTTTCTAATTTGGAAACACTTGTGCACGCCTTACAATTATTATAGTTCTATATAGAAATTGATAATTAGAAATACCAAATTACAAACTACAAGTGACAACTAGTGTCAATCGAAGTGGGGTGACACAAGATATGTGAGTGAATAATAAATAAATACCATTAAATAATTAAATACAAACATTGGAAATGTGAGGCTATGCACCTTTTTCCAATATAACTAAGGTTCCCAATAGTTGTCAAATGTATTTCCTATGTGGTTTCTAATTGCCATTATAGTTCGAGCTTCAATCAAATAAGTAGAAAATTGGATTTAATTTAATACTAGCAGTCACATGCACAAGCATGCAACAATCATCCGATAGGGGTCCACTGCAAATGGCTATTTAATGGGAAGTAAGAAACAAACTTTTTTTTCAAACTGCAATGTCAAATATAAATAATCAATAATATTTGAAATTGTTTGATTGAGTCGAGAAAGGGAAAGTGTGTTAATAATCCAATATGAAATAATGTGAGGTTAGTTCATAGTAGGAGGTGAAGCTTATGATTTTGGACTTTACCTAGGATAAAATAGGTGGAGTAGATCATAATGAAGAGAGATATTGGAAAATAAATTTATATATTATTATGGATAATTAGAAGGATAGATCAACATATCGATACATATGTATTAAAGTTAAATCCAACCTATGTGTGCATTGAAAGATATCAATTTGAATCACCTAACTTGAACATATTATAAATCACTTAATTTTGGCGTAGAGATTATTTTATATTTCTTCATTTAATTTGAGCATTATAAAGCATTTTAAACCTCATGTTATAGTCCACTTGTTTTTTCTTATCTCACACACAATGCATGGGAGATTAAGAACCATTTGCATAAAATGGAAAATTGATCTTTGGGTTTCCACATCAAAATTTATTAGTTGAAAATTGATTATGAAAATATAAAATAAAACCATAGGCCATGTTGAACGAATCTTATTATTTGCAATGTATCCATTAATTTTAACTTTAAGTAAGTAATCATCAATAACTTTTTTTTATTAATATGCTAATATTTAATAATTTTAGTTACAATAGTTATTTAAAATTAATTTTAATTAATAAACTTAGGAATCACAGGTAAATGATAGATCATTGAGAATACATAGTAAATTAATTCTCAACGAATACATTTTTTCAATAAATTTATTCTTAACAAATCACAATTGAAAAATTAAGTCTCAAGTGCTTCCCCACCACTTGCTATGACATGAAAAACATGTTATTATAGACTATGTTTCTAGAAGCCAAGTGTATACAAGGATTTTTGTAAACATGTATCTATGTAACAAGAAATATATGGTGTTAAAAGCAAAGGCACAAAACCCATGCTTGTTATCCTCTCTACCATATTGGCATCATGGAGCCTCGTGGACTCTAGCCAAACCCTTGGGCAAGAAAAGTATGAAATTCCCATAGGATATTTCATGGAGTTCCATCATACATCACACAATAACAAAGTTGGGGAAAATCTGGTGTTTTCATATATGATCTCTCATATTGTAGTGTTTTTTTTGCAATGGTAACTTTAAAAAAAATAGGTATCCTGATATTTGAATGCTTTTGCATGCTTTAGCCTAGTTCCTGTAAATAGAAGATAGGGTTATGTTAGTGGATGGGCAAGAAAAATAAAAAAGGAAGCATAAAGAGTGAGTAAGTATATCTGTAAAATCAATATAGACAATGTAAAACCAAAAATAATTAGTAATATTTACAATTGGCTCATCGAATCTATTTATTGATAATGGAAATTTTTTGTAGTTACATGTACTGTTGATGGTGTTTAACAAGGGCGAGCAACATTGGATCAAATTGTTGAACCATGAAAGAATTTGAAATAGACAATTTATAATACACTAATTTTCTTGAATGTCTATTGTATCTGTGCAACATTATAAAGGAAATAATATAGGTATACAATAAAAGAGGTTAGCATTATATGTTGTAAACATAAAGAGATAAAATGGAGCATTTTGAATACATGTCATCTTGGTAAAGAATTTTCTATAAGTAATCTATTGGAGAAGTTGAAAAGAGAGCTATGGAAATAATGACAAATACAATGGATATAATAGAGTATGTTTTTCGTAGGCAAGTGCATGTGAGAATTTGTGTGTCCATGTATATAAGCAACAAAAAATATATGATGATGGAAGACAAGAGCATTAAACCCACGCTCGTTCGCCTCCCTACCATATTGGCATCATGAAGCCTCACAGGCTCTATCCAAACCCCTGAGCAAGAAAGGCAGGTAAGCTCCATGGAAAATATCATGGACTCTTATCAAATATCACACAATAACAAAGTTGGGTAAAAATGGGTGTTATCAAACAAGATCTCTAATACTTTAGTCTTTTTTGTTGTGACAAAGTTTCACGAAAATAGGTATTCTGATAAATAATTGGAATCATGGGATTCGAAGATGGGTGGAGAAACATGGATAGATGAAATATATAGAAGAGTGTATAATAACTACAAAGCTGCAACTAACTTCACAAACATATATATTAGCATAGATTTCTTTTTGCAAATGCTTATATTCTCATTGCATGGCTAAGATGTAAATGCAGATATGTGTTTGTTAAATATGGGAAAATACAACAACCAATAACCAGAAAGGAAACAAATTTAGTCATGTACAAAATGAAAACCAGGCCAATCATGACATTGTAAATGGTTTAGTTGAATGGAGCAACATACACCATTGTCATGTGCTTGTAGGGATAAACAATGTGATGCAATCAACAAATTGTTTGTCCTCTCACAAGCACATGACAACGGTGTGTGGTTGCCATCCACAATCACATAAACCACAATCTACAATGACTATAAAAGGGGAAATCTTAAATGGAATTTTTTTTGTGGGAAAACAATCATAAATTTGACTTCAAAAAAGATATTCTACTCTACCCATTGCATTTCTACATGTGTGTATAGTTATCTTTTCAGCTTATCTAAAAGATTATTTACATATAGTTCTTTATCAAGATAGAAATTTTCCCTAAAGTTATAACAAAATTTATATTATGTAATTCTAAATGGATTTATATAAAAAATACAATTGCAATCTAAGGAAGAATATAGTAAAAATGGTCATTGAATTGACAAGCCAACTGTTACATAAACTACCAATTGTTACATAATGAACAATTTTCTTTGTGGAATTGGAAAAAGAATATCATGAATAAAACATATTGATACAACACAAGCAATCTATGTAATAGTTGGCTTGTCAATTAAAAATTCAAGCTACATTATTTGGAACTAAATATTATAGACAAAATAGAGAAATTGTAAAAGAACTATTAAAAAAAACTTAAGAATCGTAGGTAAATGCCAACTGTTAAATAGATTGCTTGTCTTGTATCAATATGTTTCATGATATTCTATTTTTCTCATCTATTTGGAGCTCCTTGTAACAAGTTGTTCATTATCACAGTTTAGCTCTTGTATTCTCCATATCTTAACCCAGGTAATTTCTGTCAGGATTGTCATCAACCTAGTCATGAATGGAATTTCTCAACATTGGAGATCAATAATCGCCAACAATTGGTGATGAGTTTCCCAAGGTTGTAACTTATGATGGTGTGGAGTTTCCTAATTATGTGGGTTGGTGTTGGTGGAGCTAGTTGCCTCGATACGCAGAAGAAGAATGGAAAGTGTTTGCTCACGTGAGGGTTAATGCATCTTGGAATTGTCAATTCTAAATTCGAGCTACATTATCCAACACTCAATATTATAGAAAAATAGGAAAATTGTAAAAGAACTATTAGAAAAACATAAATACATATATATACATATATACATATATATACATACATATATATATATATATACATACATACATATATTTATATACACACACACACATATATATATTCAATGTTGCAGTGTGGGAAAATCTATTATTTTTGGTTGCATTGTCAAACGAGCCATTGTGGTGTTGGTTTGATACTAAAGTATTGAACTAATCATCACCTTCAGCTCTGTTTGATAGTAGGTTGGAGGGTTTTATCACTCATGTGCTCTGAAATGTGCGAGAAAATATATTGATTAAGTTGCATTGTCAAAAGAGCCATTGTGGTGTTGGTTTCATAGAAAACTATTGTAAAAATCGTCACCTTGAGCTTGGTTTTCATTTCATACATGACTACATTTTTTTCCTTTCTAGTTATTGGTTTTTATATGTGCCCATGTTTCATAAACACATTTCTGCATATACATCTTAGCCATGCAATGAAAATATAAGCACTTTCAAAACAAAATCTATACCGATATAAATGTTTGTGAAGTTAGATGCACCTTTTTAGTTATTATACACTTCTATAGTTTGCGGAATCGAGCTTTGCGAATGGGTCTAGAGTTCAAATAGATGAGAAAAAAAGAATATCATGAAACATATTGATAGAAGATTCGAGCTACATTCTTTGGTAATAAATATTGAAGACAAGTAGAGAAATTGTATAAGATGTGTTAGAATGATTAATTTATTGTTCATGTCTTTCTCTCTCTGCTTATTGTTCTGTGTTATATGTTTGCATCTTTGGCATTATACCCATTTGGGAGACTTCAAAGAGATTATGGCTCTATATGGATGGAGAAATTGTAGTTAAATCTTGTTTCTTTTGTCAAAAAATATGGTCAGGGTTAGTAATTTTTTCTCCCTTCATTTATTGTTTGTAGTTATCTCTATGCATCTTTGGAATTATACTCACTAACATAGGAGCAATTGAAGATTAACATAGGATTAATTGCATATAAGCAATTGTAGATTAACATAGGAGTAATTGCATATATATATATAGAGGGTTCATATGAAAGAATAAAGATATTCAAGATAAAATTAGTTTAGTGGTTGTTAAGTGTTATTCTAATAGCTCTTTTACAATTTCTCTATTTGTCTATAATATATAGTGTCAAGTAATATAGCTCAAAATTTCAATTAAGTCTATGGCGTTATACCCATTTTGCACAGGTTATTGCTACCCATTGGCTTTACGAGTTCTATTTAATGTGGGTTTACTGCCAAAGAACATAGCTTGAATTTTGAATTTACAATCCAACTCTTACATAGACTTCTTGTCTTATATCAATATGTTTAATGTGGTTTTTCAATTATCTGTCATTTACTTGTGATTCTTAAGTGTTTTTCTAATAGTTCTTTTACAATTTCTCTATTTTTTCTATAATATTTAGTGCCCCAATAATGTAGCTTGAATTTTGAATTGACAAGCCAACTGTTACATAGATTGCTTGTGTTGTATCAATATCCACTTCCCCATAACAAACTGTTCATTATTTTAGTTCACCTCTTCTATTCTCCATGTTATTAAGTTCTATTTAATATGGGTTTTCAATCATCTATCATTTTCCTATGATTATTAAGTGTCTTTCTAATAGCTCTTTTACAGTTTCCCTATTTGTCTATAATATTTAGTGCCAAATAATGTAGCTCGAATTTTGAATTGACAAGTCAATTGTTACATAGATTGCTTGTCTTGTATCAATATGTTTCTTGATATTATCTTTCTCTCATTTGTTTGAAGCTCCTTGTAACAAGTTGCTCATTTCCATAGTTTAGCTCGTGTATTCTTGATATCTTAACCTAGGTAAATATTTTTGTGCATTTAATTAAAGATTGTGTCCCCATGTATTTTTTTGCTTGGCATGACACTTTAGGAGCTTCTTATTCTATTTTCCTTGTGACGAGAATTTTTTTAACTTTAAAATTCTAAATTTTTGTAGATTGTTATAAACTACAAACATGACATTGACCTATACCTTTGGACTGCTTTCAATTTTTTTTGGTATTTGTATGCTTTTCAACCACTGGTTATTGTTCCTTGTTATCTATGTGCATCTTTGGTGTTATCCACATTTTGTACAACAAAAGCTCTATCTAAAAAACTATTCATAGTCATAGTTTGCACCTATTCTCCATATGTTAAATTTCTATTTAAAATGGGTTTTTGATAATTTGTCATTTGAGAAATTGTAAAAGAGTTGTTAGAAAGACACTTAAGAATCATAGGTAAATGAAAAATGACCGAAAAACCAACATTAAATAAAACTTTAAGAGAGGTAGGAAAACATACACAGACCAAAAAAATTGAAAGCAAGCCAAACATTTTTGTTCATCTGTCATTTATGTGTGATTCTTAAGTGTTATTCTAATACCTATTACAACTGTTATGTAGACTGCTTGTCTTGTACCAATATGTTTCATGCATGATATTATTTTTTCCTCATCTTTTTGAAGCTCCTTATAATAAACTGTTAATTTTCGTGGTTATTTTGTTTGGATGGAATATGTTATATGTCTTGTATCAATATGTTTCATGATATTCTTTTTTCCAGTTTCCCATAACAAACTATTTATTATCGTAGTTTGCCTCTTCCATACTCCATATTTTAAATTTCTATTTAATGTCTTTTTTTTCTATAATATTTAGTAGCAAATAAGTGTCATTCTAATACCTCTTATAAAATTTCTCTATTTGTCTTCAATATTTACTACCAAAGGACATAGCTGTAATCTTGTATCAATATGTTTCAAAATTTTCTATCTCTATAAGTTTTAAAAAATGGGAAAGGTTTTCTTTACATAAAAACATTTAGGATCACATCATGTAATTGTTGTCTTAACCTAAAGAAAATAGGTATCATCATAAAGAACTGGGTTTAAATAATTGATTTGGCAAGGTGAAAAGATAGACTTTGTATAAGCATGGAGCAATGCAGTTGGTAGAATACAGTATGTTGTGTATTTGTAGCAATCAATATATGATGGTGCAAAAAAAAACCACAAAACCCATGCTCGTTATCCTCCCTACCATATTGGAATCATGAAGCCTCATGAGCTCTAGCCAAACCCCCGAGCAAGAAAAATATGGAAGACCCATTAGAAATTTAATGGATTCATATCATATATCACACAATGGCGAAGTAGGGGAAATTTGGGTGTTTTCATATATGATTTCTTATATTGTAATATTTTTTTGTTGTCATTTAGTAAGATGGGTATGTTGATAAAGAGCTACCTATAGATAATTTTCCCCATAAGCTAAAAATATAACTGTAGAAACATGAAAAAATGTAATGTGTACAATAGACTATGTTTATTGTAGTCAAGTGCATGTAAGAATTTGTGCATGCATATATATAGTAACAAATATATGAAGCCTATCTAGCCATGTAGGAAGAAAAGGGTTGAATATATAACTTAGTAAAATATAAATTTATAAAACAAACCTTGTTTGTGCTTACAACTATGGTCATCTTTTAGGTACCAATTGTCCCATAGATGGGCTTCATATCTCCTTGTCTATCCATGCTTGCATTGAGCCCAACATGATATTACTGCAAAGCAACATTTTATTTGAATATATCAAAATATATGCTTGTGGTTAGATGCGTATGGAACGGAAAAAAGACATTGCAAAACAACTTATAGCAGCAACAAGAGGCCAAATGTTGTAGATTGTGGAGCACAACACTTGTAAAACCCTCCAATCTGCTATCTAATAGAGGTGGATGGCAGGATTTTTCAATAGTCTACTATCAAAGCAACACCACAGTGGGTCATTTCACAATGCAACTAAAACAATATACATCCTCACACTACAATAGTGAAGATTGCATTGACTCCCACCTGTGCCATCATACAACAATGCTAGGATGCATTAACCCTCACACAATCAAATACTTACCATTATTTTTCTGTTGATCGAGGAAACCAACTCCACCACCACCAACCCACGTGGTCAAAAAAATCCACCATCATTGTAAATAGGCTCGGGAAACCCGTCGAAAATTGCATGGATTCTTATCATATATTAGACAAAAATGCAATGTAGACAAGACTATATATTTCTAAATGTAATAAACAGGAAGAGTGAAAAAGTGAAATGCTCAAAAGAGAATTTTGTAGATCAACATTTTCCAAGTATTTGAATCAAATCAAACTAATTGAAAAGGTAGAAAGAACACATAAGAATATGTGCAAGCAAAGCATGAAGGAAAAATGACAAAACTTAGGGTATATAGGCATAGAAAATGGAAAACAAAACATAGTTGCCAGTAAGTGCATGGATCTGTGACACAATTTTGGCTCTTAAGATGCCACTTTTTTTTTTTTTAATTCAGAAAAATCTGATTTGCACGAGAAATTGAAGATAGTTACACTCAAAATTTCAAGATGCATCAAGAAAAAAAGTTGAAGTGCTCTGAGTCTAGTTTCTAAGCTACTATTTTTTTTGAAATTAATGAAGATTAAGGGTCTCAAAAAGGGGTCGGGGGGAAAATAGGTCCTTTTTTTATAAAAAAAATAGCATAGCGCCTGAGGGCTCCCCCCTTTTTGATTAACTTATTTTTAGAATTTCAAAAATCCCAATAGTGAGAAATTAGCTAACACCATGTAGTTTATCCTCGTTCTTTTGGATAATTTTTTAATGAATATATAATATTTTATGAATATTCAAAGTGGACACATCCTCAAAAGCTAGAATTTTAGTGTGCTCCCCCCTTAATTTTTTTGAAAACTAATTGAAAATTGATTTTTTTTTTCATCATGTGTAGAATGGAGTCTAGTTTCAAAAATGTAATTTGTTTCACATTTCATAAACGAGTAAAAATCTATCCTAAAACTAGCACATGTTGGTTTTTTACCAAAAACGAAGGCATTTACAATAGAAGCCATGGATCAAAACCTTAACTAAATCAAAATGAAAAAAGAATTATTTATTAAGATAGCTAAGGGAGAGGTCAATGCTATCACATTTTTTTTTATGAACTTGCATTGAAAGATGTGCAAATGAGACAAGGAGCATAGACAAAAATATGAGGAAATTTGGAAAATCTTGTCAATTAACACATCCAAAGGAGGCCGTTTGGTGCTCACCAAATGGCACATCACATTTTGCGAGTGCAAAATTTGGTGTGCACCAAATGTGATGTGTCATTTGGAGAGTGCCAAATTTGATGTTTGCCAAATGACCTGCTTTGAACAAAACTTGAATTTCCCCTCTCTTTGGTCAACAAGTTTGATAATACTTAGAGTGCACAGTTTATGATCATAGATGGATAGTTGAGGTTTTACCTTTCATATGCTCTCTAACTCATTACCCTAACTGGATAACTCTTTATCCC
>VDFB02193867.1:692890743-692942067 GCA_007258455.2 Sequoia sempervirens
TTATTTAAGAGGCACAATATGTTTAACTAATTAAATTGAAATTATTTAAGAGACACAATATATTTAACTAATTAAATTGAAATAAAATATATTAAATTAATAAAAGGAAGCAAAACAAGAAGCATTTTTAGAAGCCAAAAATGAAACAAAACAAGAAGCATTTTTAGAAGCAAAAAAGGAAGCAAAACAAGAAGCATTTTTAGAAGCAGAACAAGAAGCATTTTTAGAAGCAAAAAAGGAAGCAACAATGGAAATAAAATTAGAAGCAATCTTGGAAGCAAAATTGGAAGCAAAACCGAAAGCAAACGTGGAAGGAAAATTGGAAGCAAAATTGGACTTGCAAATTTAGAAGCAAAACTAGAAGCAAAACTGGAAGCAAAACCGGAAGCCTAATTGGGCGCTAATTTAGGCGCTATTTCTAACGCTATTTCCCAGCACTATTTTAGGTGTAAACAAAGGTGCTATTTTTGGCACTATTTTCTGATGCTATTTTAGGCGCTAATGAGGGCACTGTGATTTTTTGGTGCTAATTCCGATGCTAATTTCAGCATTATGTCTAGTGCAAAATTCGATGTAAACATCGACACCAAGATGATCATGCCTGTTTGTGCCGAGTTTAGCTCCGGCTAGCTCACCCAATTCATGGACTGAAATACACTAAATCCAACGCTATTTTAGGCGCTATTTGTCTGTTCTGTTGTAGTGGGTGCATGCATGATTATTGGAGCACCATTGACTCAAATCTCCAACATGAAGCACTCTTTATCTCATTGGCATTGACTTGAGTGCAATCAATCTTCTTAGAAAGGTCATGATTCTCAAACATATGGTTCTTAATCCCCTCCAAGAAGATCCAATTGTTAATATTCTCATGGCTCCTCTAAGTCAAATGGCCAAACAAATCATGGCTCGCTAGATTTTAGGAAGTTTCATTTATTTGCTTTTGGTATTCTCATGATATTCAACATGATGAGGAAGAAAAGGAAGAGGGAATGGTCACTAGTTGGAAGATTAATCCTAATGCCCTAAACCTTACTGATGTATGGGGCAAACCAAATGACCACGACCCCTTCTACTAATATAGTTCTTATTGCTCAACAACTTTGTCTTGTTGTCTTGTATTTTGATTATCTAGAATATCTTTTTCCAACCAACTTTCTTTTTAATATGTATAATTTTATTGTTTTCAATAATATAAACACTTATTTATAAAAGTTAAATTAATTTTTCATATCATAAAATATATTCAATCAAGCAAACTTTATTTGAATTATTTAATAATTAGTGATGCAAGATGGTAATGAATCAAAGACATTTTATATGAATTTTATATTGTAAAAAAATATAACATATGCTTCCATAATACCAAACAATTTAGGAAAAACCAATTAAATAACAACAAAAGTTCAAGAAAAACACAGATCCATTGAATAGGGAAGATTAACTTAAAAATCCAAGCTTCTCATAAACAAAACGTTGAAAACAGGAATCCTGTTTTACACGCTACGACGCTCGTGGTGTTGATGGCCATGGTGTCTCTGGTAAGACTCAAACTTGCTGCTCTTTGCGGCCCAGCCTAGCTGCCCTTTGCGTTGCCAAATTTACACAGAAGTACTTAACAATTGTTCCACGCTTAGATATATTCTATATTTTTGATCGATTACACTGAATGATCTGAAATATCCATGTTAAAAATGTATTCACAATATTCTAAAAAAAAAACAATATATATTTTTGTTTTTTTGACTGAAAAATTTATATTTGTAGTTATTAAACTTACCAGGCCGAGAGTTCTTAATGTATATGGCGCTGGGAAAGAAGTCACCCATGATCGTGGTCGTGGTAGTGGTCGTGGTGGGCTTAAGGTGCCAGTCTTAGGAGACTGGCCCCTAGTAATGGTGGTGGCTGTGGTGGCCATGGTAGTTGGTGGGGGTAGCCTCTTCATTGATAGGCATGATGACAATGATGTTGGTGGCGGAGGTGGTGGAGGTGGTGGCCTCAATCAATGCAATAAGTTGCAAAAAAAATATCATATATCTATTTATTAGTTTTGTCTTGGTCAAAGATTAAAATAAAATTGTTTCCAATTTCTAATATAACATCCATTCAATTTTTAGTATCATTCACAAAAATTAGGTCATAAGATTAAATATATGGGTGTGAAGATAATTTTTTTTATAGTGACTTAAAAGAAGACATCTGTATAAGTAAAGTATGTGGAAGCTACTTATGTGTGTAAGAAGACAATTTAGCTTTATAGATTTTATTCTGAAATTGTGCTAAGTTAGGGAGTGTTTTGAATTGGATATGATAGTTAGAGTGCCATTAGTCTTTAAAAGAACCTAACATTTCATGCATAAAAAAAAAATATAGATGTTTAGCATCATGGTTGAAAATATTAATAGTTTTGTGTCTTTTTAGATGTATTGACAAATCCAATGAGCATAGAGAAGTTTGAATGGTGTAGTGAATCCATGGGCTCTAGTAGTTAGATGTTTGTGTTCCTCTTATACTCTTGCTATTTGTTTTATGATTAGGAGAATATTGGGAAAAGGTGGCACAATCTTGCATTTATAATATTCATAAGGTGTGTAAATATTGCTACATTACAACATAAACTAGGAAAGGTATGTGTGGACTTGGAGAAGATCAATGAAGATTTTTAGTTCACATGTTCATGTTAACAAAAAGGTCTATATGACCAAGTGGAGCACTCTAGTTGAAATTTTAAGTTTATAATTTACATTTTAGTTAGGTCTTCTTGACATAGGCATTGAGATTTGCATGGAGATTTGGGGATCACTTTAACTCATTATTTTATTTCATGGTTTTAGAAACCATTGGTGGTTTCTAGTCTTCGGTCTTGCCTATATATACTAGTCCATAGTTTGGAGATGTATGATGGTATAATTTTTCTAGGACTTATTCTACCAAAAATTCTCTAGACTTCTGCTATTTTTTTCTCTTGTGTAAGCTTGAGATTGTTGATGTATTGTAACCAAATTTGATATTATGAATATATTGTTTTGAGTTTTGGAGGTTGAGTTTCTTCAAATTGTTAAACATTTTTCCAAAGGTAAACAGTATATCATTATGGTTAATATACTTTTGTATGTGTATTTTTATTTACATGCATCTCTCTTCTCATAAATTAGTGTATAAAGTGTTTCTACTATCATATTCCTTTCAATTCCTCAGTATTAATAGCTAATGATAGCATAGAGCTACTAAGGAATATCTAACATTTTTTTTGAAAAAAATTATTGAATAAACCATATTTAAATGTATTGGGGACTTGTACTACAAACAAAGAAATGAGAAATGTGACAATTTTAAAGACATTTCCTAGTTTATTGGTTCTCTAACCCATCAAATTTTAAGAGACTATTTATTTACACTTTATTTCTACAACAATAATAATGTTTACCTAGGGGAATTCACTATCTTCATTCATGATCATTATATATATCAAATCTACAGCTTAAATCTTGGTTTTGAAAGCAATTCAATATAATTTTAAGAAATTTTCTTTTCTAATCCAGCCACAATTTTATAACCCACTTATTTATTGAATTCACTATCTTCATTAATGATCTTTATATATATCAAATCTATCACTACAATCTTGGTTTTGAAAGCAATTCAATATAATTTTTAAGAAATTTCCTTTTTCTAATCAAGCCACAATTTATAACCCATTTATTCATTAAATTTTGTGTTATTTATATTTAAAAGCAACAAAAATGTACAAGATATTAGACTTTCAAAATCAATGCTCTTTTGAGATCGTAAATTTTTATATTTTTATGATAATGTTCTAAATGTTTAGAATTAGAATATGCATATTTTTTTATATATAAAAATAGAATATATACTTAATGATTAAGTAAATTGTGGTTGTTATAAAAAAATAGTCAATGTAATGAATGTTCTAAATAGTTAGATAGGAGGAGACCCATATTTACTAATTGATTATATATATATATATATATATATATATATATATATATAATTTTTTAAATTGTAGGAATTGATTGAATATCCATAACTACAACCAAAATGACTCTCCTCAAATCATTATTGTGTAAACTTCTTTTTATTCCTTAGATCATAAATCTAACAAACATGAACCTCAAGGGAAATATACAAACAAGTATGGTAGACTTAACAACATTAACACAGCTGATAAGAGTTTTTTTGTTTAAAAACATAGAAAGAACTTAATTACTTATAAGAGTTCACCCAACATTCGGCGAAGCAAATCATCAGCAATGATCTTGTACACATTTTGTGTGGGGTGAAAACTATCCCAAAATACATATTTGGAAGCATCAGTGCAGGTAAATGGGGTCCTTGGGTTGCACAACACAGCCACTTCTATTAGTCCAGTCCCACAACACCCATCTCTCACTTCCTCAAAACCTGCCAACCACCATTACAAACCTGTAAAATTAAAAAACAGTTTCATGCTGTGGACCCTGGCCATATTTCTTACAGTAGATGATAATTATTACCATGTTTATGAGGGTGTTGTATGATGTCAAATATAATGCTGTAAATGTCACCATAGGCAATCTTCACTTCCACCAACTTTTTTTTCATTTCTTCCACCAATGATAATAGCTTCTGATTGAATCCTTGAGAAGCCTCATTGTAGTCATCAACGCATCTATGTTGGTTTAATCCCCCTCTTAGTGTTATCTCTGAAGGCAAGCATCCCAGAGGAGGTATACCTATGAGAGCAATTCTTCTTGCACCCAAACTATAGATTTCCTGTAAAAGAAACTTGGCATAAAATTTTTATGCATGGTTTTAATGGAAGAATCAATATCAACACTATAAGCAGAGAATTGATCATATGAATAAATGATTTATTTATAAACTTTATTTGCGTGCATTAAGTATTCACATGGCTTAGTAAGCATATTGTTTAATTATGGTGTATTGATAAATGGATACCTGTATAAAGTTAGAAGCTATTTCAATGAGAAAATCTTGATATTGTTGAACAGTGTACTGTTCCATTCGAATTGGATTAATAAAGTAATTGTTGACCCAATCGTTACTCCCCATGCTTATGCCATATATTGCCTCAGATAAAATATGGGAGGCCTTTTCGTCTCCTACCAAATCCCTCAATTTCTTTTGATAAACTTTGAAGTACTCCACTTGTCTCCAAAGAGGTATTACAGACTGAAATTTTAATCACCAACTTATGTTATTGGAATGCATGCATGCAAATGTAACAACTAAATGTATATAGAGAAAAGTATATTACCACTATTTGTGCTGTGAGATTGTCATATCCAGTGCCTGCACTAGAAAAACTCACTCCAGTAATTAGATCTTGGTTGCTCAGTGTAGGATCCAAATAAGCGGGTAATAGATCTTTTATTTTCAAATCAGATGCTGAAAATAAAAAGATACAGATTAGTACTTAGGGTAGATTGGATGGTCAAGTCATTGGAAAATATAAATAATGGTTGCAACTCTTAGAAACAAATTAGTCTTTAAGGGTAGATCGGACAGTCAAGCCTTTGGAAAATATGGGCAACGGTTTCAACTCTTCGAAACAAATTAGTTTTTAAGGGTAGATTGGATGGTCAAGCCATTAAAAAATAGGCAAACAAATTAGCGTTTAAGAGTAGATTGAACAGTCAAGTCGTTGGAAAATATGGACGATGGTTACAACTCTTAGAAAATAGTAAAAATAAAACTTAAATAAAAGAAGTAGAATAACAAATAGCAAATACTCTCAAGTACCTATATAGTCTGTAACAATCTTGCCATTGCAAAACCTTCCTGTGGGCTTTTGATCATAGAAATCTCTTCCATAAGGAGGAAAATCGCTCCTTATAAGAGTGAGAATGTTGTTATTGTTACCTGGATCCACAGTTGAATCGCCAAATATTATAAGAGCAGGCACTACTGGTTTCTTCATGCCATTCTCTGCATTTACTGAAGCACCACAGCAGACAGAGCTCCTGCTGCTCATGACTATGATAACAATCAAAGCAAGCTGTAAACAAAATCTAGTATCAGCATCCATGGTGTTTCTTGGGCACTGCTAAGACCTTGCACAGTGTATATTAGTGAAAACCATCCAAGGATGGCTTGGAAAATTCTTTGTAGAAACTAAAAGAAATTATCATCCAAGTTCCAGACAGTCGACCCGGCAAAATTTGGATCTTGGCACATTACTAGATATTCATAAAATTCACAGCTGATAAGAGCTTTATACAACGACGTATGATTTTATTTTTCAAATAGGAAGAGAGAGAAATGCAAGTTGCGTTTCTTGATAATGAAGTAATGAACAATGAATAAAAAATGGTGCGGTTTACCTACTTAAATAAAAGATGAGAATCTAGAAGTATGATACATTGTAATACGTCACTTTGACCAATGATATGGTGAAAGTTGTAGGAGGCTTGCATCATATGTGCATGCCAAGGATCTTTTGATAAGATTTCATAATCTATTTCAACATTTTATAAATAGTCAAAGCATTTAAAAAGATGGTATGATTTATTTAATATTTTCGATCAGATTTTTTTATGAATAGGCAGGTATCTATATTAATTCAAATATAAATATACATATCCACAAAAAAGGTGGGTGGTAGAGAGGCACACCCCAAGAGTCACATGGGAAGCTCCTAGAAAATTAACAGATAACGTGGGCTAAGCCCAGAAGTCCAAAATAACAAAGATTAAAAAGGCCATTAAGTAGCGGAAGTAGTGCCAGCAGAGCTAGGAGGGTCTTTGTCATTCAAATTTCTTCCCCATAGATGCATGAGGCCTAGAGTGACGTCAAGAGGACCCCAACCATCCCATGACATCTTTTTCTCTTTATTTTTGCCTTCTTGTATTTGGGGTGAGATTACTGGCGCTCCTCTTGAAGCAGCTTTACAGTACCCTAGCCACGAGGCAGTGGGATCATCAAGGCCACCTACCACCGCCGCTCCTCGAAGCCGCGGTACACTTGAGTAGCCTGATGGAGAGACTATAGTATTATTTTAAATTTTTTAGATTTACAGAAATTCGGTAGTCCCCCTTATAAATTGTAGTGTATTGGTAAACTTCTTTCTCAAAGGCATCGACACCTCTACGAGCCTGCCACTAGAAGGGAGGGAAGACTAGACCTCGGTGGCCAGATGGTGACTTTCACCATGTCCATATTACCAAAAAGTAAAGATGAAGACTAGACCTCATGACCTAGCCAAATCAACTGGGCAACCCGGCCCCCAAATTCTATGATATTATGAGGGAAGAAATATTAATACATTTTTTATTTTTTATTTTTTTAAAAATCAATTTAATTCATTGTAAAAATCTTATATATTTGTTTATTAGTTTTGTCTTGATCAAAAATTAATATAATAATTCTTCGCAATTATTTTGTATTAATATTTAGGTAGAATAATAAATTCAATATTTTATTTTATAATAAAAAAAATAATTTATCATAATTTTTATTTGATAAATTTTTTGTGTGTTTTATTAAATTTTTCATTAAAATAAATTAAAAAATAAAAGATTAAGGTGAAAAAGTCAAAGATGTGTCATTAGAAAATATCTTACTATCATTTGTATTATTATTTGTTGCAATTCATGTCTAAAATGAATGTGTATGTGTAAAATAGAGTATAATAAGATTTTTGTTGAAATTATAATAATTGCATGAGAAAAATTGATAAACCTTGTACAAAAGCATAAGTCTTGCAAAAACAAATTATGGTAATTGTAAAAGGTATAAAATTTGATAACTAAGCCAAATGTGATGCCCAATTTCGTAAAACATAGTTTTTAAGAGGCAAAGAGACAAACCACAAAATATTTGAGTGATCAAGAAAAATATTTCAGTACTAACTACTATTAGGATTAAGGTGTCATCTACCTTGTAAATACTATGTCATGGTTCCAACATCTTTGGAAAGTGTCTCTAAGCACTTAGGGTGTATTGGGAAAATATTTTGTAATATTAATTCTCAACATTGTTTGTAATATATTCATAAGGGGTGATGGGTCCACTAGTAACGACAAAGGTGACTTTTGGAAATAAATATTTAATATTACTTTCCCCACACGTGGATGTCTAGAATGGGATAATAAAAGCTATGTAAAGGATAAATGAGTGATTGTTGGGATTCTCCAAGCGGGAGCTTGGAATGGGGCAACAAGTGTCTCTTGGTATTCCAATAATTATTGCATTTAATGTAATGTTTATCTTGAGATTTTGGGTGCACAAGTTGGAGGGAAAGTATTGGAGCCAAAAATAGTGTCCTTTCATATTTCAAGGTGGAATTTTGAAAGGTGGTGATGTTTGGAATGAAGGTTCATCTTTGGATGTCATGTGATAGAGCTCCTAAAATTTCAAAATTTTAGGCTCATTTTGCACCTTGTTGTGATCTGTTGCATTTATGTCCATGGGTGAGGTCTAGGGTTTTAGTTGTGTAACCTTGTTCCCATTTTCTTACACCTTAGACCTTGGGCATTCTAATCCTTTGTTGACCTACTTTACCTAGTTGTCAGTCATTCAAGTTATAACTAAAGCCATCAAAGACATCCTTTTACTGGCCCTTTCACTTAGGTTTGTCAGTTGTCTAATCTTAAATCATCACCTTAATGTTGCCTAAGGTCAAGCTAAAATATTTTCATAAAATGCCTTAAGTATGCATTCACCTTGAGGATTAAGTCCCATTGTCCTAGCCATGACCCATTCTCTTTGAAAACATCTTATTAGCACGTGGGTCTTTTATTAACTTAAAATTGCACCTCACTGGAGTTATTTTCATCAATGGGCTATTTTCTGTGATAAGCGATGAGCTACACATTTCCTTTATATCGCTCATCACCAAAGTCTTTTGAACATGTAGACCCATTATTGCAATGAGTATGGCAGTGCGTTGTATCGTCTGTCACCAAAAGGTTTTTGAAGGTTCTTGTAGCTTCTGCAATGAGCGATGGAAGGAGCAATTGAACGATATGGTAGCCACGTGTCAGGCTCATGTTCCATCACTATTTTTTCCCATTGTTGAAGTCGTTTCCAATGGTGTGATCAATTATGTGATGAGCGATGGTTTGGGTCACTTGAATCTATCAAAGGAGGAGCCCATAACTGAAACTTTTAAACACTTCTTCCATTATTTTGCAATGAGTGAAAAGAGGCCGAGTTCTATCATGTGTTATAGAATGATTACATGGCATGTTCTAAGGATCCTTTCACTACATTAAAGCGTAGTTGTGAAAAACATGAGTGATGATAAAATGGGACTATTGATTATGTTTTAAAACCAGATAATCAATGGTTGGGATTCAAACCAGAATGACTATCCATCATTTCACTCACGCAGACAACCCATTAGCCATTAATGGTGAAATACACTTCAATGTTGGGATATTAAAGAGGTTGTCTGGCATCTCATTTGAGTAATTGTAATTAGCACGTACATTGGATTGGCTGAGTCGAGAAGCAACAAGACCAAATTATTTCACAAAACCAAGATTGAAGGGAACCCAGTTCATTCCCAGGTAAGTAAATATTTCTAGCTACCGAGTTGGATTGTATTATGGGTAGTGTTGAAATGGTAAAAGGGATAGGATTATTGGTTTCTTAGCAAACCTTGTGGTTTTCAATTCTTTAAGGTGATTTTCCAGTATCTTAAAAACCCTAGCTTCGTTGCCAATTAACAATGAGTTAGCCTAGTGGCTCTAGAGTTAAAACTGATAGAAAACCTACTCAAAAACATGTGAGCAAACCTAAACCTCCTAGTGAACAACCTGAATTTGATGAAGCAAGTGCACCCAAGAAGTAGAGGACTGTTAAGAAGGATCGTCCTAGGTTTATGGAAAAACCACCTGAGGACCTCAAACAATAAATTAAGAAGAAAATAGGGAAGAGAAATAATGGTGAGGGTATTTTTACTCCTCATTTTGAGGATTTCGCCTCTGGAATCTATGATATTGTGGTGCCAAAAAGTGGTTGGGACCTATTCTACTATTCCTTCAAATGGAGAAGAGCCAACCACCCTACTTGCAACATATGGGCATGTGACATAGGTAAATTGGTGTGTCTGAATGTATTTGTGGAAGTAGACTTGATGCTAGCATTGGCCAAGTGCTATGACCCAAACGAAAGAACAACTAAAAGGTTTCCAAATTTTTTCCCCATGTTGAAGATCTTTGTGAGTTAGATAATTAAGGCACTCCAGTTGAACCCATCTGCCTCTGAGCCCATTAACTTCCACAAATTGTATAATGAATATGAGAAGAATAAGGTTTGGTACAGAAAGGGTGTGTTACCTATTCACAGGAGGCGTAGCTTGAAGATGAATGGTCAACCCTTCATGAATTCTAAGGTGGAACCTTTTGATTGTGTTGATTTTGAGGACTATTTCAAGAATAATTATTATGCTATTTGTTAGGTTTTGAATAAAGAGTATGATATTAAGATGGGCATAGCCTTGATGATTATGGCAATGGATATTCAGCACAAATATCATAACAAGGCTTGGGACTATGCCACTTACATTGTTGAACATTTTCATGAGGACCTAGTAAAGTTGAAGGATGCCAATCGTTCATTGTCCTATAGGAATTACTCTCTGTTGATGCACTTATTACTATGGAAGAGTAGGAAGTTGATGAGGAACTATATTAGTTTCAAAGAGTTTGATGATAAGGACAATGAGTTGCCAGTGAAGATGTGGACACATATTTGGGATGTGCATTGTCCACATTCTGATTATAACATGTTTTGTGATATCTTCAAGTTCTTGGTGCTTGAACAACTTGGTTTGAAGCCTGCACAAAGAGTTCAACAAGGTGTCAAGGAGATGATAAGGCCATTAGAACATGAACAAGACACCAACAACCAATTCAATTTGGGAGATTGGTATATGCATACCAAGTACACTATAATTAGGATATATGGGACTTTGGTACCACCTCACAAACTTCCCATTTATGTGTCAGATAGATAAGATTTCATGGAATTAATGTGGCAAATGGATGCCATGGATAAAGAGTATTTCAAAGGTCTGAAGAAGGCCTCTCTTGAGAATCCTAACGCGAAGTTTGCATATTTTAGTTGTACTTCAAAAGAGGGCATTGAAAGGTTTGGTTCCCTTCTAAGTAATTTTATAGGTTGCACCAGGAAGTCCAAAGGATCAATGATCTTGAAGGGGTCATCTTGGCTCAAAGAAGAGCTAGGTCATTGGGAACAATAGATCATTAGTTCTATTTTCAAGAAGATGTCATCAGGAATTTGTCTACTAATGAGGAAGTCAATGCAAGAAAGGATGCATGAGGAAATATATGTGCCATAGAGGACAAGATAATAAATGATAACCCTTTGTATGTCAGTCCTTACTCAAAACTGAAAGATAAATTTGCAAATGAAAAATTGATGTTGGGTGATTTTAGTGATGGGATTTTCTTTGAAAAGATGAAGCAAGCCGAGATTGAAGCTAAGGTTGTTAAAGAAAATTGTGATGCTTAGATAAGAAGTCAACTAGCTCAATTTTTTGCTCTAAGCATTCATGTGAAATCAAAGAGGACTAGTGGACAGCCTGTCATGGCTCCACTAGTGAATTTTCTAGAAAGTGGGCATGTGGAAGAGGCTTATCTCCCAAAGGCCTCTGATCAACATAACCCATTAAAGGAAGAAGTGGATCAGGATTTCCCTGAAGATAGGATTGTTGCACTAAACATTGTGGTTCCACCTAGTAGGGTTGTGAAATGGATATATGATGAAGTTGAAGATGATAATGTCAGGATAAAAGCCTGTGATGAGTTTATGTGTGATAATTCCTTTGTCAAGACAAGGAATTTATGGAATTTTTCACCCATGTTAAAACTTGTGTACACATAAAAAGAAGGATTGAGGAAGAAAGAGAGAATTTAGTTGATGCTTCTTTGCAAGATGAAGTTGAGAAAGAAGATGAAGACAAAATCGGACAAGAAATAGCTAGTATGTCATTAGAAGAGGCAAGAGAACTAGTGAAGGGAAGTGGTGCACTTTTACTACCTAGTTGTGACATTTCATCTGCCATTGCATTGGATGTGGTTAGAAAGGATCTTGATGCCTTTGTTTCTAAGGAGGATTTTTAAAAAAAGATCTTTGGTTAAAGTTTCATCCCCTAGTTGCATACATTGGTTGTTTGTTCTATGGCCTCTAACACAGGAAAACCTAAAGTGGTACAATTTGTGGAGAAGGAAATTGGAGCAATGATTGTTAAGAGAGAGACAAAGATGACAACTACTGCAACTACACAATTAATAATGCATGGTGCAATGTTGACTATGGACACTGCTCAAATCACATAGGCCAATTACCAAAAGTTGTTGGATAGATAGGACAAGCTAGAATGGATGAGCATAATAAAGTATTGCCTACTACACAAAGAGGTTTTCCATCCCCAACCAGTTCTACTTTAGATGTGTCCACTCAAGATAGGGAAACTTTGTCCCTTATGATTCAAAATTTGAATCAAGCCTTGAAAGTAGGAAAGGAACAAAAAAAGGAGGCTAAATTGGAAACCATCAAAGTGGCCAATAATATTTTTGATGATGTACTAAAATATAGAGTGACCAAATTGGTCAACAAGGCTGATGATGTGTGGGAAACTTATAGGAGTATTCATGATGCTAACATCAAATACTTGCAAATTCAGAATACTTTCCAAGATAAGTGGAGTCAGTGGAGTACTAGAGTAGGAACCCTTAAGGAAATAATTTCTAAAGCTAATGAACATCTAGAGGTCCCCACTCACATTCCCAAGATATTGAAGACCATTGATATGATCAATGAGATAATGACTTTCCATGGGAAGTTAGGTCCATGCAACTTAGTAACAAATTGAAGATGTTCAAAGATATGGAAGCACAAGGTATGTCAAAAATATTTGATGATAAGGGAGAACTAACGGAATTTTCCAAGTGGAAACATGAATTGGAAGAGTGGTTGCCTCATGCTAAAAGTGTGTTAAGTGAAATTGATTACCCAGGTTAAATTCTCATATTGATAACATGGTTATAGTTGAAATGAAAATGGAAATATTTGTCAGGGAGGGTAGAGCATTGATTAATTCCAAGTATACACAACACGATGAGAAGGTGCAAAGTTTATTGAGTACACAATTTCCCACTAATGAGGAATATAATTCATGGTTGGAGAAGTTCATTGAATAGGTTTTTGTGCTTCAGATGATAAGGAGTCTGAAGAGTAATGAATAGAAGAAGAACATTACATAGCCTAGAAATAGTATATATTAGGCTTTGGTTAAGGTACTGCAAAATATTTTTCTATTCTTATTAGAAATGTTGATGACATGAGTGATGATTTGGATTAATCGATCACTCATTTTTGTTGCTTTATACTTTTCTGCTAACCTAGCATGGATGTGGATAATTTTGGATTGGAAAAAGAGTCATAAAGTTGTTACAATACAAGAAAGTTCCTTTTGGAAGGCGGGTCTATCTTCTTCAACAAATGGAAATAATCTTTGTCTCATATGTATTCCCTCAAATGGAAAATGTAAATATAACTATAAAGGGAATATTTCTTTTAGTGGTCCAATTAGGATGTGACATGCGTACTTATGGCCTGAAGCTTGTTTTCTCCCTTGTTTCCATTAAAAGGAAATCAAGGCCATTAGTGCGGCTCTCTCTAGTTGAATTTTGGATCCGAATTGTGCAATTTTTTAAGAGAGTGAATATGTTTGAAGTCTTATCTTAAGCTTTGAGTAGAGATAGTAAAATTTTTCAATTGTATGGTTCTTGAGCATATCTAAATGATAATGCAAGTTTTAGAAGTCTGTAGTCTCACCGATTTTACTTTGTATATGGATTATTAATGAAAACTATGACCAAAGATCATTTCATTAATCTTCATTGTTATTGTGCTTTGATGTATGCTTTGATTTTATTTCTGGTTCAAAGGGTCAATTAAAATGTTCAAATCAAATCATAAATTCATATGCAGGATAATTGGATTTGATAAGTAGTCTTAGAATCCAATTAGGAATTTTTGAATTGCAAAGCAACCTCACATAGATCATGGATGTTTAGGATTAAATTTACCTTGCAGTTCAATTTTCTTTAACTCCTAGCCCATAGATATGGCACGGATCTCAATTCTTATAAGCATTCCTTATTGTTTTGGTCATCCAATTTGAGAACATCACTTATACATAACCTTTAAATCGATTTATCATTTGTTGTGGTTGGTGTTGTTTTGTATTCTTGGCTTCAGATGTATAATTCTCTCAAGGAAATGCTAATTTCTTGAAGGATTTCATCTTCCCTACCTCTGATGAGAATATATCTGCTTTTTTATGCAATGTGTCTATTAATTGTTTAAGAAAGTCATAGAGTATACATTGTGGGACTACCTTCCCAGGTTTTGTAGCCCAAAGTGCAAGAGAAGGAGATTTATTGCTACATCTCATTTGTTGGCTAGTTATATTGCAAGTATTTGAGAATTGAGTTTGACAAAGCTCATAGGTACTTGGTGCAATCTAATTGGTTTGTAAAAAACAACCAACATCATGTTTGGTGCATTCTATGTCTTCACAAGTCTATAAATTCAGCCTCTTGGATGTAGAAAATATGAGCAACAGTTGGATGTAGAGTTTCATTACAGGAAGAAGGACATGTTAAAGCATAAGGAGGTTGGTTCACAAGTGCGCACATGTTTCCATGGTAGAGGAAAAGGGGAGAATGAAAGTGAATGTATTGCAATCTCATTTATTTAAAGATAATGATTACTTGGCCTCTCTTCTTGTTGGATTTTTTTCTCGTAGGGGTTTTTCCAATAAATCTTGTGTTATATGATTCTTTTGGGTTGCTAATTTGTGCATCATAGCTACTATATTATGGTGATTTTATTATTTATATATTGTTATTGTAAGTTCACATAAGGTATATATTATGTTGGTTATTTTTAGCATCATAAAGAAGATGGATCTAATCTGTGGTAATTCCATATTAAAGCAACTTAATTTTTAGGGTTGTATATAAGTTCAATTTCATTCCAGCCTTTTATCACATCTGTTGAAGTCATATTTGGATAGAGATTGAATTTTCCAACAATTGGTACAAGAACCTATTTATCTCCCATCAACTAAATGGAAGGATGTTGTCACAAGTAAAAATACATAGGTATAAGACACAAATTAGTCACTTATAGTATAAGGCAGCCACATTGTTTATATGAGGGAATGGTGTCAAACTTAGAAATTGTGCTTATATATATTTTGGTTAAGATAGGCCTATCTTAGGATGAAATTTCGATGTAAATCCAAAAATTTACATCATAAAAAATAATATTTAATTTATTTTGATCATCCAAATGAATAATTTCTTTAAATAGTGATTCATATTATGTTTGTATTTTACCTCTTTATTTGTTTTGGTATATTCAAACTAACAAGCTTTTGTATTACCCACATGTGGACATCTATTAAAAGAAGTTGAAAGGGGATATTATTAATGTCATTTACTACCATTTTACACAACCTACTAGGGATGTTTAGAATTTTAACACAAACTAGGATGGGTGGAAGTTGTGATGCTTGGTCACTAGTTAGCTACAAGTTTGATACAAGGTCACAAAGGAGTTTAATTATCAAGTTGGTGGATATGTAGTTAACATCCACTTAAATTTTCTATGTAAAATTCAATATATTGTTAAGAGTGAGCCTTATCCCATAGATTTTGTAAATTTTGGTGCATATGATTATTTTTAATAAGTGTTGTCATGTTCAGTATTAGATGTTAATTGATGAATTATTTTCATTAGCCCAAACATTATTTTGGTTCACTTTCACCTAAATTAAATTTTTATTAGCCGATAGGCTATTTGTTTGAAGTTTTTGCCTAGATTTTTGTCAGCTCAGTCATGAATAGAATTTCTCAGCTCCAAAAATTTCCCAGTTGGCGGTGAGTTTCCTGGGGTTGTTTATGATGACATGGAGTTTGCTAATTATGTGGGTTAGTGGTGGTGGAGTTGGTTGCCCTGATACGTGGAAGTAGAATGGTAAGTATTTTCCTTCGAGAGGGTTAATGCATCCTGGCATTGTTTTACGATGGCACATGAGGAAGTAAATGCAATATTCAATGATGTAGAGTGGGAAAGTATATGGTTTTTGGTTGCATTGTCGAACAAGCCACTATGGTGTTGGTTTGATAGTACAGTATTGAAAAAATTATCACCTTCCTCTCCATTTGATAGTAGGTTGGAGGGTTTTAACACTAATGTGTTTCGAAATGTGCGAGAAAATAGTGTTGGTTGGATAGCAGACTATTTTAAAAATTGTCGCCTTTAGCTCCGTTTTATATCAAATTGGAGGGTTTTAAAACTATTGTGCTTCAGAATCTATAAGTCGTTTTACATGGGTATTTTTCATAAATGATTAATTTATTGTTCATGTCTTTCGCTCTCTGCTTATTGTTCCTTGTTATATGTTTGTATCTTTGGTGTTATACCCATTTTGGAGACTTCAAAGAGATTATGGCTCTGTATGGATGGAGAAATTGTAGTTAAATCTTCTTTATTTCGTCAAAAAATATGGTTAGGGTTAGTAATATTTTCACCCTTCATTTATTGTTTATAGTTATCTATGTGCATATTTGGTGTTATACCCATTAACATAGGAGTAATTGCAGATTAACATACAAGTGATTGTATATATATATATATATATCTATATATATATATATATATATATATATATATATATATATATATATATATATATATTGTCTGATAATGCAAAGGGTTAGTGTAAACATAAATATATTCAAGATAAAATTAGTTTGAAGTGGTTGTTAAGTGTTATTCTAATAAGCTCTTTTACAATTTTTCTATTTTTCTATAATATTTAGTGCCAGTAGTGTGGCTTGAATTTTCATTTGGTGTGTGGCATTATACCCATTTGCACAGGTTATTGCTACCCATTGGCTTTATGATTTCTATTTAATGCGGGTTTGTTGCCAAAGAATGTAGCTCGAATTTTGAATTGACAAGCCAACTCTTACTTAGACTGCTTGTCTTGTATCAATATTTTTAATGTGGGTTTTCGATCATCTATCATTTACCTATGATTCTTAAGTGTTTTTCTAATAGTTCTTTTACAATTTTTCTATTTTGTCTATAATATTTAGTGCCAAATAATGTAGCTTGAATTTTGAATTGACAAGACAACTATTACATAGATTGCTTGTGTTGTATCAATATGTTTTATGATATTCTTTTTTCCATTTTTGCAACGGAAACTATTCATTATCATAGTTTCCCTCTTCTATTCTCCACATTTTAGTAAAAATGGTCATTGAATTGACAAGCCAATTGTTGCATAGACTGCCAACTATTACATAATGAATAGTTTTTTTTGTGGAACCATTTTGCTTCCACATATCGAGGCAACCAACTCCACCACCGCCAACCCACATAATTAGCAAGCTTCACCACTGTCATAAAAGGCCCTAGGCAGTTTGTTGCAAGGGAGCTCAAACAAATGAGAAAAAAGAATATCATGAAACATATTGATACAAGATTCGAGCTATGTTCTTTAGTAATAAATATTAAAGAAAAATAGAGAAATTGTATAAGAGGTGTTAGAATAACGCTTATTTGTTGCTAAATATTATTGAAAAAAGGGAAATTGTATTGAATTCCCCATAAATGATAACATAGACACACACACACACACACACATATATGTGTGTGTTGTGTGTGTGTGTAGAATTTGATTTAAAAAGAGTTAAAAATAGTATATATAAGTATTATTTAGCTTGTGAGAAAATCACTACAATACAACCATAGCAAATTCAATGATATTGCATTGAGATGTTAATAACAGAGCATTTAATTGTGCAATATGTGTAACATGTTCATAACAAAGCTATAAAAAAATTTGCACTTTTCCAGTGCAGTGTGTCTAGTGCAACTAAATACATTGAAAAATGCCAAAAACTATCGTTCAAGCCAACAACAATGTAATTTTTTGAGGCTGCAAACATTGAATATTGCATTTTCTTTCTCTCGCCATCTTGATTTCCATTTTCCAACACAATGAGCAACCATTTACCATTCTTCTTTTGTATTCAAAGGTGGCCAAGAGCCCCTTCTTGCATATATATTTTAATAAGTTGTAATGTTTAAAACATGTTGCTAACTTGTAGAACTTTCGCCCTCGGCTTATTGTTCCTTCTTGCCACTGTGCACCTTTGACATTATGCCCATTTTTACGAAGGTCCTTGCTTGGCAATTCAATGACTACATAGTTACGAATAAATATAGTATACACATCTATTTAGATATAATAGTGTATATATAAATAGATATATACATGTGTATATATGGATATATATATCTGGTTATATGTGCTTTTTTAAATGTTCATACAAAGGGGAAATTCAATGCATATATGTACTTAATCATTTTTATTCTTATTGTTGTATATCCTATTGTTTGGATAAGATAGGATGAAGGGACCAACTAGCAACATATATAAATATCTGCATATAGGTATATGTAAAAATATAGTAAAAACTACATGCATACATATATAATTAACCTAAAAGATAAACAGATACATATAGGGATATATGCATTTGCATTTATCATTTTTATTCTTGTTGTTGTATCTCCTATTGTTTGGAAAGTTTTAAAAGTGGAATGGTTATGCCCATTTTCATTTAATCAAATTAGTAAAATGGTTAGCAGATTTTTTATATTTCTAAGTTGTCTACTAGTTTCCATTAGACATTGCAATACATTAATAGGTCTTTTATTTTTATTGTGAAATAGAGCTCTCAATTAGTCAACTCAAATTGCAACATTTTATCCCTGTAAAAGTTCCCACAACTATGTCTACGAAATCAGGCTTTGTGGATGGGTCTCCAGAGCCCCCCCAAGATTGATTTGATGACATTCCCCATAGGTTCCGCTGGGAAGTCCGGCTTTGAGGGTGTCAATTGCCAACCTCTAGATCCTAATTTTGTAACTTTATATTTCTTTTTTCTTATACCTATTGCAAATTTGTTGTTATTGTTTCCTTCCTTTTTTGTATTCCACTTTAACATTGCCTTTCAATTTCTTTGATTTTAATACATATAGATTTATATACACATAGATGGACATATATATGTCTACAATTATCCATGTGTTTGTGTGTCTCTGATTGTGTATGTATGTATGTATATATATGCATATATGTATATATGTATATATGTTTATACATATATATATATGTAGATATATGTATGTATATATGTATATATATGCATTTATATATATATATGTGTATATATATATATACATATATATGTATATATACATACATATATATATACATATATATACATATATATACATACACACACACACACATATATATATACTGTTAGAATTGGCTATGGATGCCAAGATCTATGGACCAAATGGAAAGAAAAACAAGAGAGATGAATATGACAACAATAAACTATATTCAATGTCAATATTATGAGATGATTGTTTACAATGAGAGAGACCCCTTGGTTATATAGCCAAGGTGAGAACATAGAAGGGCATAAAATTATGACAAGTTTCATGATCTTATGACATGAGACAACTATGAAAAGTTATCACTCCACCTAAGGTGGAAACGTGATAATGTGATAATCACCACAAATGGTGGATCACCCACAAAAGGTGGAGATGTAATCATATGATGTGTCCACGAAAGGTGAATGTGATAAATTAATAACATGATAAGTCCACAAAAAGTGGAAATTCTCCAACTACCTCCTATGTGGTCTCTAAGTAAACTTAACTAAGGTGTAATTATGGCCTAGGATGAGGTACAACACTTTTAATTACACCAACACCCCCCCTTAAGTGCAGCTTAGGGAGTGGAAAATTATTATGAAAATGACACAAAGATGCAAAGATGGGTCTCAACTACTAGGCCATGTTAGGTACCCATGTACATGTAATGCAATTAATGTAATCTCTCACAAATAGAGAAAAGGAGAAAACCTAGTGGGACAAAACTCCTCCCCAAAAGAGAGATGAAATACAAAAAAGAAATGCTCTCAATGAAGAATGAGAAGGTAAAAACCCCATGTGAGGAAAAAGTCCCCCCATAAGAGAGAAGTAGAAGAGAGACAAGGCTCCCCCCCTCAATGTTAAGTCTCCTGCAATAATGGTAGAAGCTCGACATTGAATGCTAAAGATGATCCAATCTCGCCGAACAACATTCCTCCCCTTAGGAAGAAACAAAAGAATGAATGTATGTAGGATGTCAAGAAGATGGATAATGGATGATGTCTCTGAAGCATGCTCAAGTGTCTCCATGTCAATGTAGAAAGGTGTCACACTCCAAATAGGCATTCTAGGCCACACTACTGAAGAGGACAATCCAACATCTAGTAGAGATGAATATAGAGCACAATCCAAAGACAAAGAATCCTCCTCCAAATGTTGTCCAAAAGTATCCACACTCACGCCAATCTACGAAGAATGATCATGTAGAGAATGAACAAGAGGGTCAAAGTCTTCCCTCACAACAACTGAAGAAGGTGCATCTTCAACAAAGAGAAGATGAATGCTATCAATGGTGTCCTCCAAATCTGCAAGATGAGACTCCACAAAAAAGTCTAAAATACCTGTCAAGAAGTCATCCCAAGTAGCCATATCTGGAAGACAATGAATATCTTGCTGCACTGAATCACAAGGAACCAAAACTGTTGAATCACAAGTATCCTTAGGTACAACAATAAATGAAGATGTGAACTCAATAGGAGGAGAAGCAAGAAGAGAAGTATCTTTGTCAACTGGACATTTAAGACATTTATTATACTCAAGCTCCTCTAAAGTATCATCATCATAGGGTATATTATCAACATCATCAAAGGGAATTAAACAATCTGCAGCAAGATCATCTGGGAACGAAGAGATATGATGGTCTCCAAAAATCTCCCAAATCTTATTCCAAAGTGTGTGTGGGCACTCGATATCTGAGATCTCCACAGGAATATCAACACCAATATATGAACCAATTAATCCTACAATGTGATCATTATTATTACCCAAAATTGATTGCTTCCAAGGTGTGTCTGGTTCAGGTATGAGCCCATAAAGGTATGGAAAAATCTTAAGCCATCTAAGATGTGTCAGTATACCTTTCTTCCAAGACTCATAATTATCCTTATTCAACATTACCATAGAAGGATGAATAGAAAAACCCATGATACCTCCTCAAATGATCAACACAAATAAATCAACCACAAGATTACCCCTTCAAATTCACTCAATAAAAGAACCCCCCCAAGCAATATATGAGCTTGGAACTTTATGAGTAGTGTGTTTACAATTGCCATTTGCCAAAAATAGCAAAGTGGTCTTGATCTTGGTACATGCAAATGCCAAATTTGGCCACAAAATAAAGTACAATTTTTGGTATAAAATGAGATCAATATGATCATACCACTGATAATTACATGAAAAATCATGCACTTTCAAAAAAAACTACACCCAAAAATGTTACCGTAGGAGCAAGTTATGAGCTCTTGAAGTTCCCAAAATGAGGAAAAAGTAGCAACACCTGTGAGAATATGAAAATTATGGAAAAACTAGACACCAAAACCAAAAACTAATTGTACCACCATGAAGAGCACAAAAAATAGCCCAAATAAAAAAAAATTGCTCTAAAAAAGGAGCTCGTATGACTGATATATTAGCCTTTAAAGTTCGCCTATGAAAACCAAATTGCAAATCATGAGGAGGGCAAAATGTTTTTAGGGTGCTGACGTATTGTTGATGTCATCAACTAGAAGCATAAATTTGATGGTCTGGTGGCTGTCACGCATTGCAATGGCTTAAAATTGACAACCTACAAGCCATCTTAGGTTGTCGTCTCACTGCCGAAATATGCGATGGATCTGCTGGTATATTCCTTGCTCCATGGAATATTCTCCAAATGTCCACTTGTTGGAATGTGTCAGAATTGAAAATGTTGTTGCCGGTTTCATTTAAAATACAATCCACTGGAGAAAAATCCTGTCGGATTTTAGTGGATACTAGTCAGTTATATTTTCCGGCAGAGGTGAGCAGTCTGCGGGTGTGGTAGAGGCCACTCAGCCATGTGGCAGATGTGTAGGGAGGCGGGTATGCGGAAGGTACAAGCGTACCCTGCTGCTCAGGTATAGTCCGTAGAAGCTTTCTTTCTATTTTTTTTAATGATTTTTCAAATAAATTTTTTTATAAAAAAAATATTTGATTGGTATTTTTCAAAAATATTCAGAAAATTTTAAACAGATTTAGATAGGTAAAATCATACCAACCATAATAATGGCGATTTGGGGGTCGTACGACTCTTTGAATAAAAAATATTTTCCTTGCCGGACAACTGCTCTGATTTGGATGAATTGGCAGTTGATCTTAGGGTTTTTGGTCCTTTTGGATGCAATGGCAGGGTTGGATTTGACCCAAAATGCTCCAAAGTTGCAGCTACCTTTTGAATCTAGCAACCACACTTCAGCTTCAAACCCTCATAGATTTGGCCTTGTATGCCCGATTTGGATGAAACAAAAGGAAAAATCGACTTTCTCGAACCTTCTGAATGCAATGGTCAGCTTAGATCTACACCAACAAGCTCTGATTTGAACTTGCAATAAAGAGCCACAAAATGGAACTCCCCCAAATCGGGTATCTCTCTTCAAAAAAAGACTCTCCAATGACACCCAACCCTCTCTGATACCATGTTAGAATTGGCTATGGATGCCAAGATCTATGGACCAAATGGAAAACACAAAAAGAGAGAGATGAATATGACATCTTGAATAAACTGTATTCAATGTCAATAATATGAGATGATTGTTTACAATGAGAGAGACCCCTTGGTTATATAGCCAAGGTGAGAACATAGAAGGGCATAAGATTATGAAAAGTGCCATAATCTTATGACATGAAACAACTATGAAAAGATATCACTCCACCTAAGGTGGAAGAGTGATAATGTGATAATCACCAAAAACGATGGATCACCCACAAAAGGTGGAGATGTAATCACATGATGTGTCCACAAAAGGTGGATTTGATAAAGTAATAACATGATAAGTCCACCAAAAATAGAAATTATCCAACTACCTCCTATGTGGTCCCTAAGTAATCTTAATTAAGGTGTAATTATGACCTAGGACAAGGTACAACACTTTTAATTACACCAACATATATATGTATATATATACACACAAACAAGATGTGTGTGCCACCTTTGATTTCATCTGCATATGCATCAATTTCTAGTAGGTACAATTGTATATTTAGAATACCGCATGTGTTTGTATGTCATATACACAAATAGAAAACAAGTCAATTGTTCAAAAGTAAGTTCTATAGATTAACATTGTTGTGTTCATATTTGCATGGTGAATTTAACACAAATTGTATTGCTAAGAATAGAGAACCCAAAAAAAAAATTGTCTTCCATGTCTAAAGTTGAGAAGGATGAAAATCAAATGAATAACTTCAATGGTACACCTAATTCAAGCTACATTATTTGGTACTAAATATTATAGAAAAATTTCAAAATTGTAAAAGAGCTATTAGAAAAACACTTAAGAATCACAGGAAAATGACAGATGATCAAAAACTGACATTGAATAGAACTTTAAAATATGGAGAATAGAAGAGGTGAACTGCGATAATCTATAAACACATTGTTCACAAAGAACATATAACATGTTCTATTCATACAAAACACAAAACTAAACATACATTCACAACTACTACAATGATTTTATCTTCAATACCTTTATGTTTTCACACTAACCCTCTGCATATATATATGCAATTGCTCCTATGTTAATGTGCATTTAAAAAAATGCATATGTAGGGGCAATTGTATGTGTATGTTTATGTAGTATAACATTAAAAAAAATACACTCTTCACAAAAAGCATACATACATATATATATATATATATGTATATATACATATATATATGTATATATATGTATATATACATATATGTATATATACATACATATATGTATATATACATATATGTATGTATATATATATATATACATATATATATATATACATATATGTATATATATATATATATATATATGTATGTATATATATATATATATGTATACATGTATATATGTACTGTATGTGTATGTATATATATATATCATATATGTGTATATGTGTGTGCCAATCTTTCTTGATTTCATTTGCATATGCATATGTTTCTAGTAGTTACAACCCCATGTGTCAGGGATCATGAACCAAATGTATGATATAATAGGTATGTAGGGTATACATGACTTTTTTACCCAAAATTGATGAAATGAAAAGTGTTTTTAAAGGAGATTCTACCTTTCCAAATATAAAATTATTCTTTGTAACTTTGAATTTAATAAATAAATTATTATTCATTTCTATTTGAATTATGACTAAAGTCTTGATTGATAGGTGATTGAAAAACATATATAGCTTTCAAAGGATATCACATTTTTGAATCCAAAATAGGTGTCACATTCTATGCTTCACATAATATAGGATTAAAAAAAATCATGAATTTTGACCAAGTTAAGGTGGTCAAACATATGAGTTTATATACTTTTAAAAGTTGTAATAAAAATTCATAATTAATTATTTACTTGGAAAAAATTACAAAAAAAATATGCATCACATTGGGACATGAGTCCTCTACTTATATCTAAAATCTTATAAAAATATTATCATTTTATTGTGGTTAGGGTGGTTAAATAGACACCTACTTCTTATTTTCCCTAAAATTTAAGTACTACTACATTGAAATTTCAAATTTTCACCAAATAGATTTTTTAAAATAAACCTAGTAGTTTAGAAACTACTTTCAATTTGCTACAGATTCTATTCTTACATATTTTTGAAATAATATAGATAACTTATTTAAATTTTTACATCAAGTTTCCTAACTTTGATTTTTCTAAATTTTTTGCCACTTAAGGGCCTATTTTTTCATGATGATCTTGCACATACCCACCATATATTTAGAATATTGCATTTGTTTGGATGTCATATACACAAAAAACAAACTAGTCAAATGTTCAAAAGGCAGTTTTGTAGATTAACATTGTTGTGTGAATATTTGCATGGTGAATTTAAAACAAATTATATTGCTAAGAATAGAGAACCCAACAAACAATAACAAAGTTGGCTTCCATGTCTAAAGTTGAGAAGGATGCAAAGCAAACATATAACTTCAATGGTGCACCTAATTTGAGCTACATTATTTGGTACTAAATATTATAGACAATTTTGGAAATTGTAAAAGAGCTATTAGAAAAACACTTAAGAATCACAGGAAAATGAGAGATGATCAAAAAATGACATTAAATAGAGCTTTAAAATATGGAGAATTGAAAAGGTGAACTACGATAATCTATAAACACATTGTTCACAAAGAACATATAACATGTTCTATTCACACAAAATGAAAAACTAAACATACCTTCACAACTACTATAGTAATTTTATCTTTAAAAAATACACATACATAGGGGCAATTGTATGTGTATTTTTTCGTAGTATAACATTCAAAAAAATACACTGTTCATAAAAAGTATATAACATGTCCCATCCACACAAAACAAAAAATTGAACATACCTTGAAAGCTACTAAACTAATTTTATTTTGAATATCTTTATGCTTTCATATTGAACCTCTACATATATATATATATGCAACTACTCCTATTGAAAAGTATTGATACAAAACAAGCAGTGTATATAACAATTGACTTCTTAATTCAAAATTCAAGCTACATTATTTGCTACTAAATATTATAGACAAATAGAGAAATTGTATAAAAGGTATACTTCCTCCTGTTGTGTTAATTTCCATCGTGAAACAATGCAAGCAATAATTTTCCACTCTACTTCCTCCTATCGAGGCAGCCCAGCCCTCCAACACCACCATCCCATGTGGTTAACAAAATCCACCTCCATGGACTGTCATGATCAAGAGCCTTGGGAAACTCACCACCAACCTTCTAGACATATTCATTTCTGGTGATGGGGAATTCTTTCTTTGGTGAAACGGTTCTGACAATGAATAGATGCATTGTCAAACCTTGTTGTTTGTCAAATATGCAAAGAAAGTTACATTGGGATGCACACCTTTCCATCTAGTTCAACAACCATGTGTGCTAGATGTTATTCTGAAAAAGGCTCCCACTATTTCAGCTCTACAAATGGTATGGACCCAAGCCTACAACCATTCTAGCTAAAAATATAAGAAAGGTTGAAGAAATGTTTATTGCTAGAGTGGCTCCAGTTTTACAAGTGTCCCATGCTAGAGGAGGGAAGTTTAAATATAGTGGTCACATGATAAGCTTTCCTCAAGATATCTCGAGCATTGCAAAAAAAATTTCACACTGATTACAAGACCTTGAGGTTGTGATCATATGGCAGACCACTATTGAAGGTCTTAAACCATAGATTTTAAAGATTAGGGATGTTAAGTCTCTTTTTCTCAATTAGGGTCTTTCATCTAATGAAAAGAGATATATCCCACACCCAAAATCTAGGTGGTTCACTCAAATTAAGATGTGTATAATGTTATTAAGGCTAAATGAGATGATCTAGATGCAAATAAGCTAAGTAATTGATTTATTATGAATGTAAAACCTAAGAAACAAGTGATGTTTGAAAACACATTATGTAATGCAACAACACCTAGAAATGATTCTCTACAGGTGTCTACTTTCAAAACTCTAATTTACGAGTTTGAAAGTGATATTTTGTTGATATTTTGACTTTTTGAATGAAGAGAAGACTTGAGCAACCTTTAAAATTGATTCCTAATGATTTCCAAGCTTCCAAGAGACCTAAATTTGCAAACAAACAAGACAAGAAAGATAAGTGTTGGATGTTAGGGCATGGGGGTTTTCCTTGGTCAAACCCCTTTTAGGTAATTAAACCAAAATGATGAAAGAATATATTGAAACATGCAATAATGGATTTGATTACCTTTCCATGATGTTTGATCTTGAATGTCTAAAAATTGACGTTGAATGGATTGTAATGTTAAAACCCTAGCTTGGTTGAGAAGATCAATGATGCATGAGTTGTAAAATGAGTTGAGAGATTGAATGGGTGAATGGGGAGATGTAAAATGAGGATAAAAACACTTATTTATACACAATTGTGCCTTAGTAACCCAATGATACCTCATCACGGGCTGACATAAGGTGATTTTAAATAAAAACCCAAAAGAAAATTTAAAATATTTTTAATTTTGAGCCAAGAGTGACTCATTCACCACCCATGGCGAATGGATCCCACCTTGAACTTGAAAGTGGGTGTTGGGAGTTAACTTGCATTTAATGTTATTTTTCCGGTTTACATTAAAAAACACACTTAATTAAGCCTTATGAGTGCATAGAGGGGTCAAATAAAGCATAAGAAAGGTGAAAATAGTGAAATTAAGCCTAGAAAATCATGAAATCTTGTTACAAGACTTTACAACACTTTAAAATAGGATTTGATGATGAATAAAAAGGTAATATTAAATGAATTATAACAAAAGGGGTCTAGAAGAGTGTGGAAATGTGTTACAACACTTCACAACACCTTCACAAGACCTCAATAAATATATTTTAAAGGGTCCAAGACCTAGTGTAGATATATAAAATGCCTTACAATACTTGAATCAAGGCCTTATTAAGTTCAATTTATCATGAATTATTCCTATGTCAAGCAAGAGGGTACTTTTTTCTATGGCACATTTAGCCCCCACTTTAGTGAGAGAATGAACTTACTTCATACTCACACTAAAGTAGACATTCAAGAGAGATCCAAGTGTATAGTTACAGATGACAAAGAATGACAAAGATCAATGGAGTTTTTTCAAGCCCCCAGGATCCAAGATTCTAAGTCAAACCATCAAGATACATAATCATGCAATGGCAAGAATGAGAAAGATGAAAATGAAAGTTGTAGATTAAGCTTTGATTGTTTGTCCAACTAGTTGTGGATTAGATCTAGGCTTGTTTGTTTTGGGAAGAAAATGCATACTCACTCTAGGGCGATGAAACTCTTGGTTGTCTGCCAGGTGAGAATTCCACAACATACTCACTTTGGAGCCACAAAACTTCTGATTGTCCGTGGGGTGAGAAATCTTAAAGGTGAGAAACATACACTAGTTGGTATGCACTCAAACACATAGGTGGCTATTGGGAAAGTCTTGTCATTGAATGGGCTTCCCGCTCAACCATATCAAACTTATACCTCCTAATAACTTTAACCAGGAACCCCAAGGGAAAATGATTTCCGAGCTCTATGAGGTAAGCAAAACTTCATATGCTTGACACTCATAGACATTGTTAATGCAAGGTAGTGTAAGGATTGTTCAAAGGGGTTTTTCTTTGTTCGTGCAAAGTATCATATTAGGGGACATTGTGCTTAATGTATCGAGGAGAGGATGTGTCAAAGAAGTATCACACTCGTGGAGGGAATCAATCCCAATGACTCCACCAAGAAAAGGACGTATCTCAAGAAGAAAGAAATTATTGCACAATGAAATGTGAGTGGTGATGTATGCCCCCACTTTAAAGCAGTTGTGAACACCAGTATTGTGAGAAATTTCTTTAAATTAGAATAAGGATACATGAGAGCTTACTCAAAAATCCCTATGCCAATTCATATGTTTCTGATAAGCTACGTCATCAAAGAGAGAAGTATGTCATATGCGAGCCAACTTAAGGCAAGTCGTCCACATCCCAAGATTTCTCTTATGTATTCATGAAAGGTTAACAACTAGCCAAAGGAGGAAATGGAAAGTGACATATGAGGACAAGGATTGCTAAACAACTTTCCCCCACTGAGCACAAGACAAAGGTGAGCTAAAACGATTGATAAAATGTAGGCGAGGGTGAAAATTGGTATCAATTAGAGGAATTAGGTGCCCCCACATAGGGAAGCATACCAAACTCCTAAAAATGTTTTATTTTATGACTCAAAGCCTTACATTCATTAGTGGAGTGTCCATGAACTGTATGATATGCATAGAATGAAGTCTTGTACTAATCCCACAATAGTGGTTTACAATTTTTGGCCAAACTGGACACTGAAATATTTTTTTTTCACTAAATCTTCACTTTCGAGCACCTATAGAAACTAAACCATGAGGAATTTGAAGATGATGCAAACTAGAGTTTTGTGAAATTTTTTCTATAGATTCTAATTTTTTTTTTTCAAAATTTTTGGAATTAGATTGTGCTTCTTTTTCCATCTCCCTAGAAAACTAGTTTTTTTTAGAAAACAACATTTTTAAAAAGTGACGCTCACTGTATAACACATAACTTTTTTTTCATGAAGGATTAAATTATAATTCTTTCTAATTTAGATTTGAAACTCTGATATCTAGTGCTTCCACTTGGTTAGATATTTTTTTATTGAATATGTTTTCTTTAATCTAGTTTCAAATTCAAACCAATTATAATTCAAACATAGAGCGACTGTATAATGCGTAACATTTTTTGTATGTATCGAAATTCAATTTTTTTTTCTTTGTTGGATCAAGGACTTCAATATCTGGTGCACTAATATTTTTAATTTTTTTTTTTAATAATCTGCTATTTTTCCACGTGCATAACAAAGAGAGCTTGATTTTTGAAAAACCTACATTCACGAGAAATAAAAATAAATATAATAATAAAATTAAATTTATTTAAAATTATACTTTTGGAAGTTTATAATAAGTACTACATACTTGGAAAAAATAAATTTTAAATGAATTCATTTGATCCCCCAAAAGGTAAATCAAAAGTGTTTTTTTATCAGCATTTTGATAGGTGTAAAGGAGACTCTGTTATAGGTATGGTTTAAAACTAGCGGGGTTCTATCCAAGGGGGTTTGATTTAAGGTAGTTTGATCAAACCCTATTCAATTGGAATTCTTTAAATGGAAATTTTCAAGGCTTAAATCATTATATTTTCTAAAAATATGTGATTTCAACAAAAATCAGTTCCTCCCAAAAATTGTAAACCACTATTGTGGCAGCACTAATTTATTTTGTGTTCTTGGGGGAAGGGATATCAGGTGATCTTGGAGGAGTCTTGACAAGATACCCTCTTGATCAATGGTAGAAGGTGTTCATATAGTTTTCAAGAAAGATATCTCTTGCTTAGATGTATAAGATGTCATATCTACACAAGACTCTTTAGATTGAAAGATTTTGTTTTGTCTTTTACAAGAGGGTGTAAAATCTAACTAATTCAAATTACTAGTGTTTTTGACATTAAATGAAGATTTATTTGTTTGTTTCATTTCTTGCAAAGGAGAACGATCAATACCACTTAGTTTCATACAGTTCAGGATGCACTACTGTTAAAGTCATCTTACAAGGATGTTTTGTGATGGTGTTGATGTTGAGTGAAGGCTTGGTGATTTCTACCAAAGGAAAATAACCAAGACCATGAGTTGTTGTTTGTGTGATAGGGTAGGGTCAATAAGGTTGTGCATACCTTGTTTGTTAGCACCACATCCTTTTCCACTATATCCAAGTTGTTTCATAAGCTCATAACCTTTTCCATAAATCTTTTTCATTGCTTTTGAATTGGGTTGTTGTTCGTTATTGTGTTCATCAAAGGTTGTTGTGTATCTTGTGTCTTTGTCTAAAGTGATTGAGGTGGATACTTTCGATAGGGGATGTTGATGTGTTTAAGGATTTTTCTTTGTTTTTCTCAAGTTGTAAGACACTATCAGATTCAGGATCAGTGTCAAGTGTGTGGACTATGTTTTTTGTGATGAAGAGTGGAAGGAAAACATTTCATTGCATGAGTCCATTGTCTGCCTAAGATAATATTGCATGAAATTTCATAAGGCATAACATGGATTGGTGTATTCAAGGTGACCACTCCAATAGTAAGAGGCATAATGATTACCCCTAGTGATTTCTTTTCAAAATTGTCAAATCCATTAATAGAGAAAGGATCAGGTCGAATGGTTGAGTGATCTATGTCAAGCCTATCTAGAAGGGTCACACTACACACATTAAGTTCAGAACCAGTATCTACAAGAGTTCTCTTTATCCCTTTTTTTTGTATTTCTCTATGATCATGAAAGCTTCATTTTTTTTTGCACATCCAAAGAGGGGAGTTCACTTTGGTGGAAAACATTGTCAATATTTGGTCCTTGTATCATGGCTACTATGTCAATTGGTGGCACATTAGAAGAGACAGGAACTTATTGTAAGGTTGTTTGGATCATGTTGTGATAGTGAGGGGAGGCTTGAAGAATGTCCCACAATGATATATTAGTAGGAGTATTCTTAAGTTGCTCGATAAGATCATACTCCTTGCGACCTAGTAAGAAAGGGTTGGGTGGGATAGGATTAGGCAATAGTAAAGGTGTTGGTGTGGGTTGTTGTGGTTGTGGATTATTTTGAGTGTTATATGTATGAGCAATGGTATTATAACTTGGTTGTTGTGATACATTAGTTTGAGGAGGGTAAAGGATAAGTTCAGGTTTTTTTTGAGTTTGTTGTTTATGTGAAGGTGGGTAGAGAGTAAACTCAGGTTTAGGTGAGGGTTTATGTGACAATGGGTAAAGGATGAGTTGAGGTTGAATAATATTAACATCCCTTGGTGAATGAGAATCTAACATAGATTCTTCATCTCCTTTCAAGGGCATAATATTAGTATCAATATTATTGTTTCATTATATGATGATATCTTCCCTAGAAGGAAAGTGTTTAGTAGAACAACAAACCTCATGTTCTTTACAATTAAGGCTTGGTTCATCCAAACTAGCTTCATCACAACTAAGGGAATTATTAATGCTTGAATATGTTTGATTATTGATAGTGGGGAGATTAGAAGAAGACTCTATTTGATTGTCAGTTGTTTCTAAGGTCTCAGTCTCTTGTTCCATATTATTTACCCTATTAGGAGAGCTTGTAATATGTTCATCTAAGGTTGAAATTTGTAAAGTAGCTTCATCGCAAGTGGGAGAGGCATCAAGAGAAGAACCATTAGGATTTTCAAATAGATCTTCCCAAATGGGAGGAGCATTAGGAAAGGGAGTAACAAGGATGTCATGATTCTTAATAAGGATATCTTCTAACACCAACCTATCCTCTTTACATAAAGGAGGGATATTAGGAGATGGAAAAGATTCATTTTCATGACCATGGAGACTAGGTAAGGTGACTTGTAGGAATGTGTCTATGATCTCATGTTCTGGTTGTCTAACATCATCCAAAGGGGAATAAGGAAATAGAAAATTGAGACCCTCAATGCTTGTAACTTCCTTCATCAAGATACCTTCATCACTAATAGGAGAGGTATTGGGAGAAGAAAAAGTATGTTTGTTATGATTATCTACACTTATATTCGCACCAATGGATAATGTAATGATTTGGTCAGTACTAACATGTTCCTCATTATTGTAATCAAAATATAACTCATAAGAGGGGGTGTTATGCTTATAAAATCCATGTTTAATCAAATCAACGGAACATTTAAAGAACATGTTATGCAAAATTAAATAAAGTGAAATAAAATTTTCATATGTAAAACAAAGTAAATTGTTGATTATAGTCTGTAATAGTTTGAAAAATGAAATGTGGGAGATGTAAATGTGAAATTAAACAATGCATGAAATGAGATATTTTAAGTGAGATCTAGTGAAATTCATGTTATAGAAATGCGACTAACTAATATAGGTAGGGTAAGGCACCAAGCAGAAGCTCCAAAATAGATTTTTTAGGTTTGTAAAATGTAGTTTTAGGGGTCAAAAGGGACTGATTCACCCAGGGTGGCAAATGAGTCCCAGTATGGAATTTTTTCAGAATTTTCAAAAACAATTGAGGGGTTTTGATCGTTTCTAAGTGCTATGATGCAGACCTAAGTGAAAAATGTAGAATTTTAGAAAATCTAAATGAATTTAGATGCCAATAATGTAACCTAAATGCACATTTTATGAATGTGAAATTTCAAACCTAGTATGCAAATGAATTCATGCAAGTCTTGATGCAAGATCAATGCAAGCTAGATGTATGATAAAGAATGGATCCAAATTAATCAAGAAAGCAATGAAAAATCATGTTCACCAAAATTAACTGTAGATTTTAAAGATTAGGGAATCTAAGTCTCTTTTTCTCAATTAGGGTCTTTCACCTAATGAAAAGAGATAGATCCCACACCCAAAATCTAGGTGGTTCACTCAAATTAAGATGTGTATGATGTTATTAAGGTTAAATGAGATGATCTAGATGCAACAAAGCTAAGTAATTGATTTATTATGAATGCAAAACCTAAGAAACAAGTGATGTTTGAAAACACATTGTGTAATGCAACAACACCTAGAAATGAATGCAAGACTAAATAGAAATGAACCAAACTAAAAGTGTTCACCTAGAATGTAGATGAAGACTGGAAATGGCATTTGAAATATTTTTGATGCTGGGTTTTAGGCCTGGTAGGAATCATTCGTCATTTTGGGTGAATTAGTCCCAGTTATGCAAAATTGAGCTGGAACCTATTTCTGACAAAAGGGTATCAAAAAATGCATAAAACTCAAAATTGACCTTGGAGTGGGACTCATTCACCACCCATGGTGAATGATTCCACTTTTGAAATTCTAAATTTTCAAAAGTAGAATCTGGAGCTTCTTACCCGCACTTTGATTTTCTATAGGTGTCCACTTCTGAAACTCTGATTTATGGGTCTAAAAGTGAGATTTTGTTGATATTTTGACTTGTTGAATGAAGAGAAGACTTGAGAAACATTTCAATTTTATTCTTAATTATTTCCAATCTTCCAAGAGACCTAAATCTACAAACAAACAAGACAAGAAAGAGAAATGTTGGATGTTAGGGCATGGGGGTTTGCCTTGGTCAAACCCCTTTTAGCTAATTAAACCAAAATGATGAAAGAATGTATTGAAAAATGCAATAATGGAGTTGATTACGTTACCATGATGTTTGATCTTGAATTTTTGCAGAAAAATATGAAGGATGTTCCCTTAAATGTCTAAAAATTGATGTTGAATGGCCTGTAATGTTAAAACCTTAGCTTGGTTGAGAAGATGAATGAAGAATGAGTTGAAAGATTGAATGGGTGAATGGGGAGATGTAAAATGAGGAGAAAACACTTATTTATACACAATTGTGCCTTAGTAACCTGATGATACCTCATCACTAGCTAACATAAGGTGATTTTAAATAAAAACCCAAAAGAAAATTTGAAAATTTTTGAATTTTGAGCCAAGAGGGACTCATTCACCACCCATGGAAAATGGGTCCCACCTTGGACTTGAAAGTGGGTGTCAAGAATTAACTTGCATTTAATGTTATTTGTCTGGTTTACATTCAAAATCACACTTAATTAAGCCTTATGAGTGCATAAAGGGGTCAAATAGAGCATAAGAAAAGTGTAAATAGTGAAATTAAGCCTAGAAAAGCATGAAATCTTGTTAGAAAACTTTACAACACTTTAAAATAGGACTTGATTATGAATAAAAAGGCAATATTGAATGAATTATAATAAAAGGGTCTAGAAGAGTGTAGAAATGTGTTACAACACTTCACAACACCTTCACAAGACCTCAATAAATGTATTTTAAAGGTTCCAAGACCTAGTGTGGATGAATAAAATGCCTTAAAACACTTGAATTAAGGCCTTATTAAGTTCAATTTATCATGAATTATTCCCATGTCAATCAAGAGGGTACTTTTTTCTATGATGCAAGTGCAAACTATGACAGCTATGTGTAATAAGCATCATGTCATAGATGCATTGAAATAAAAAATTTAATATGTCAAATACTACAATTATGTTGAGATTGATGTTGAGACTCTTAATATGTTACTTGATATTATTGTTGATTTCTCCAATTTCTTGCATACAATAGAGCAAGTTTCCGATGAAGAAATGATGCCATCAACCAGCTTGAAAAATGCTATTGAACATGAAAATGGCTCTTCAACCTTTTCATAATTTATCCATTTCTTTCCAAATGCTACATGAGAGCTCCAAGCCATCAAACAAGTATTAAAAATTGAAAAAAAGGAGTAGAATATCTTGTGTTGGCCTGAAATTAGCTCTTCTCCTATTAATGAATACAACACTAAAGGTTTATTTACAATTACTTTTCCAACATTGTTCCCCTTTAGAGCAGCACTTCCCCTCCAACCAAGGAATATTCAAATTCATTTGCATGAATATTCCCTCCACTTAATGAGATATTTTGACCATAGATTTGGAAAACATGTCAGGTTTAGGCATTTCCTCTACAACTTGACAATGAGACATTGTTGTCAACAAATTGCTTTTGTATTTATCAGAGCATATTTGGAAGACAAAATCTTGAAGTCTTTGTTTGCATTGTGTGAATAGCTTCAAGGTACTCCTGATGACCAAATAGCAGAGCTGTTGATGTGTTTTGGTGCATCATTACATGGGACTCGTTCCTTTTGGAACTGTTGTTGAGCCCAACTATCTGCAATGATTGAACAACTTCAGATACCTACCCTTTTTTTCACTTTGAGTTGTGTAGACAAAAAATGGTCTGATTTGCAAAAAAAATATCTTTTATGGCTCGTTCAATGATGGAACCTTCAACAAAGATCTTGCTAGATAGTGTTATTCAAAATCCACATACAACATCTTTATATCTGCATCATAGATTCTCAATTTTCCATGAAAAGATGATTGAAAATATTTTGCACACAAAAGATTATTGGTATAAATATGAATGGTAGCATCATGGCTATGCACATGTGTATGGTTTTTTACGGCTTCTAGAAGCCTCGAACATGGATACTCTTGATTGGTCCAATCACCATGATGTTACCATAACAAGGAAATTTTTTGATAGATATGTTTCAGCTTGGAATCCACATTTCCCTACACAAAGATTTCTTATAGTGTATCATTGTTTTAAAGAAAATCCATGGCTACTTTCCACGAGCTAGAGTCTTTCCAATGATCCAATCATAGATTACGAAGAGCTAGTAAATACAATTCAAAGACACACAAAATGCTCTAAATATACTTGTTTAAGGGAAAAAGGAGAGCAATTACAATGCCTCTATAAAGCACCTTAGCAACAACTTACCTCTACATTGACATCTAATGTTGAGTCTAACAAATCCTACAAGCCCGCAAGAAATTATGATTGCATAAATATTCATAGCCCACCCATGCTTGCAATCTAGCATGCCAATGTTAACTATTAGCCAGTTGTTTCTAGGAAAATTGTATTAAATTATATCTCCAACTATGTAGCTAAATCTAAGAAGAAATCAAAAATTTACCTTGATATGTTGAAAATACTTGCAAATACAAATATAGTTGAGGATAGAGCACTACTTGCATATCAAAAATTCATGATTAACATCCTTATGGAGCGTGAAATCTCTGCACAGGAGACGTTCCATATGTTACATCATTTTCCCCTTGTCACTTCAAGTCGACAATATGTTCACTTGAATGTTGGAAAAAAGGCATGGTTTCATATAAACAAATATGATGTTGATGAAGACCTACCAAAAATTTATATTCATTACTATATGGAAAGCCCTCTAGAACTAGGTGTTGTATCCCTAATTGACTCAGTCTGCTTATACACACATTCAGACTAGCGCAAAAGGGACAAATGGAAATCAAGACACCAACCTACAATTGTTATTGTGTACCCCTTGTTCAAGGATATTCCCATTGAAGAGATAGAAATATTTGAGACATTTTGTTGTACTAAGCTTATGCTATACAAACCTTTCCAAAACATACACACAAATATAGGTATTTCCAAACAAGACATAATACAAAATTTGAAATTTTTTAAAACAGTTGGTTATCATCCTTGGCATGTTAATAGAATTCTAGATACATCCACGATTGAAGAGAAACATTGCAGTGATAGTGATTATTTGAACCATCAACCTTCTATGGATGAATATGAATGGGAAGTTTTGTCTCAGCTTGGTGCTACTACTAACTTTAGTATAAATCAACTCCAACTATTGGGTAGGTGAGACTTCAATATGAACCATTCAAGGAATACAAACCATGTGCCTGAACAACTTCATAATATTTCTTTTCAGTTCATTCCATCAACCAAGGCACAACATGAGCAAGCTATGATATAATCCTTGCATGTAAATATATTAGCCCATTAGCTTTCACCAAAACAACAACTAGCTCTTTAAATCATCTAATCCCATCACATGCAACCTTCCCCCAAAACCCCTCTTTGCATGATCACTCAAGGAACAACTAGCACTAGTAAATCCTTTTTGATAAATTGTATAAGACAACAAATAAACACCTCTACTACTGGATGCAATTTCCTGCTGCTCACATTGGCCCCTACAGGTGTTGTTACCTACAACATATGCACCTCCACAATCCATACAACCCTCTGCATTCCCATAAAGGATATGAATCCTTTGCAAGGCCAACCATTAACAATATTCCAAGAACAATTTAATATTCAATACATTTTGATAGATGAAATGAGTTTTCTAGGCCCTAAGTTGTTGCTCAAAATAGATAGTTGACTGCGCCAAGCATTCCTTGATAACCAAATGCAACCATTAAATGGTGTTTCTATCATCCTTGTTGGTGATCTTCCCCAGTTTCCACCAGTCATGGATACTCCTATTTATGCTTCATGCTCATTGAGTATAGCCTTATGACATAATTTCACAGTCTCAATAACCTTGGACACTATTTTCCCCCAACAAGGAGATAGTCCTACCCAACAAAAGTTTTGGGAAATCCTTCTCCATATAAGAAATGTCAAGGATATCCATGATGATTGGGAAGAGTTTATGAAACAAACAAATAAAATGCTCTCGCTCATAAAAAGAGAACAATTTTATGTTGCAACACATTTGTTTTCCACAAATGACTTAGTTGTATTCCACAATAAAAAATGATCAAATAATTAAACCTGCCCATAGCCATTAGCATTGCTTGAGTAGCATAGCAAAATACATCTGATTATGGAGATGATGACTGACTTCTCCTAGAATTATTGCTTTGTGTTGGTGAACAGGTGATGCTAACAACAAATTTGTGGATTCAAGTTGCACTAGTCAATGCATCCCTTGGTCTTGTTACAACTATTTTGTAAAATGCACATTGTAACCCACCAAATCCGCCTGACTATGTTGTTGTTTGCTTCCAAAATTACATTGGCCCACCATGGGACCCATAAAACCCAAGAGACATCCCTATCATAGCTATAACCTGAGGCAGTCAGACACAAATTCCACTCACCATGGCATGCGCAATCATAATACATAAATCACAAGGCTTAACATTAGACAGAGCAACAATAAACATAGGCAACAAAGAAAGGAAAGGGATAACTTTTACAACTATCTCTCATGTTAAATCAATTGAAATACTTCGCATTGATCCAACATTCTCATTTGAGAGATACTCCAAACTAAGCAACAACAAATAAACTACTCAATGTTGTAGCAAAGAGGCACGATTGGAACAGCTCCAACCCTCGCCAAATGCTTTTGTCCCTACCTCATGTTCTGGATTATGAAAAAGGTTTTGAAATATTTCTTTTCACATTGGATCACACCATATACCATCCTCTTTTGAAGGAATTTAAGTTGAATTTTACATAAACATGTACCAAGTAATAACCTGTGCAAAATGGGTATAATTCCAAAGATGCACAAAGATACCAAGGAATAATAAGTAGAGGGAAAAACTTGTACAAGCGGCATGTTTTGATCATTCTAGTCTATTAAAATATATATTCAACTATTCTAGAAACATTTTCAAGAATATTGTGTTGTATTTGACTGACTAACTTTTTAAATTATGCACCTATGCTCTATTTTCCATTTTATGTGCCTATATACTCTAAGTTTTACTGCCACATTAAATTGCTCCTATTTATTCAATGCTTTCCATCATCTTCAGCCTTGCACATTAACGATAATTTTATTGTTGTTTACTATCTTCTGTACCTTTAGCAATACAATTTCAGTTAAATTCACTATGCAAATATGCACCCATAAATATTAATATAAATATTTTCAACATTTTGTTGTTTCATACTTTTTGTATATGACATTCAGAAGATACACTCTTATGTATATTCCACCTATCCATGTTTTTCCAGGTGTCTTTAAATTTCATGATGTCAATTCTTTATCAAGATAACTTTTTTTATAAAATTACCACAACAAAGAATACACTACAATATGAGAGATCATATATGAAAACACCAGATTTTCCTGAACTTTCAGTAAAAAAAACACAAAAATATGAAAGATCATATATGAAAACACCATATTTTTCCCAACTTTGTTATTGTGTGACATATGATGAGACTCCATGAAATTAATCATGGGTGTTTCATACTTTTCTTGCTTGGGGGTTTGGCTAGAGCCCATAGGGCTTCATGATGCCAATATGGTAGGGAGGAGAACGAGTGTGGGTTTTGTGCTTTTTCCTTTTATGCTAAATATTTCTTGCTAGATAGATAGATATGTACAAAAATCCTTCCATACACTTGGCTTCCAGAAACATATTGTACTCTACCCATTGGATTTCTCCATGTGTGTACAAGTATCCTTTCAACTTATCCAATTGATTATTTATATAGATTTCTTTACCAAGATACCAATTTCCCCTGAAATTATCACAACATTTTCTTTATGTTATTTTAAATGTATTTGTATAAAATATACCATTGCAATCTAAGGAATAATATATTAAAATCATCATTTTTTTGCAATTGCAACACTATATGATATATACAATACTCCATCAAATTCCCAATCACTCTTTTCTACTTTTCTTGCTTGCTGATTCTGCTTAAGCCTATGAGTCTTCATGATTTTTACATAGGGTTCACATTGCATACAATTCTCTTTCAACTGATTTTAACATGCAGTATTCTAAACATATAGTTGCAACTGTTAAAATTGATACATATGCACACACAAACAACATTAAGTATCAAAGATGCACAAAGATACCAATGAACAATAAGCAGAGGCTGAAATTTCTATAAGTTAGTAATATGTTTTGAACATTCCAGTATATTAAACTATATATGCACATACTCTATAAAAAATTTCAAAAAAATTGTGTTTCATTTGACTAATAAGTTTAAAATTATGCAAGGGTAAGTGCACCAATCTGTGACACAATTTAGGTGTCAAATTGTGAAAAATTGCAAAAAAAAGGCCAAAATTGGCCATTTGGCACATGCCAAATGGAAAAGTAAAATAAAATGCCCAAATCATATTTCAAACCCTCATTTTTCTTCAACCTATGGCTTGGCTTGGAGGATTGGAGGTCAGCAACTTGCGCTCACCAAATATCATCCATTATTTGCATTGGTAGCTTGATATCTTTCATGAGGATGCCACCAACATGTCAGAGACGTTGAAGATTGCAAACAGGTATATATTTTTATTCAATTTATTTTTAATTTGATTTAGAATGCTGATTGAAATAGTTTTTTATAATAAAATTTTGTTCTAATTATCAGGGAATGAATCTCCACCTTGAAACTTTGAGAATTCATAGTCACCCCCTTAGGAAGAGCCTCCTATTCAAGAACAATCTGAAACCCCTCCATCAATTCATAGGAATCCTCAAGGAACATAAGAAAATATTCTAAATCAAATTGAAAACAATAAAAGAGACATTGAATAATTAATTGGAAGATTAATCGAGCATGTCGAAACCCACCCTTATAGGAGAGGGATTACTGAATCATTGAAGTCAAATGTATCTCATGTAGGAGAAATGAGCGAGAAAATAATTTTTTGGTCAAATAAGAGGCATGAGATGATACAATATTATGCTAGAGGTTTTTCAAATGCGGATGCTAAAAAATAAAATATTAGCAAATCCGACTTGTGTGCCCTATTTACAGACCTGAAAAACCAACATACCTTTGTCTCATACATGCAGAAGGTTCCCCATCCATTGGTGCCACCACGAGTTAATTAAAAATAAATTTTGGGAGCGGTGGTGGATGGTATTTAACCAACCTCCATGCAATAACCATGAGGTACCACAATACTTTTTGAGGAAATTGTATTGTGAGTTTATCCTCAATAAGATGCCAAATTATTTTGACATCTTAGACTTTCAAGGTAGAGGTGGGGGCTCCACACATGATAGACCTACTACACAATGTAATCCAAAGTTGGCACCAAGACCCTTGGCCAAACCCATGGTGGAGCATGTCGTTGTTCCTTCCATTGTTAATGCTAATGTAGAGGTGGACACGTTGGAGTCAATTGGATCACTCACCTAGACCATTTTATAGTGTGTGAGGCCTCTAGTAGAGCCTGGTGTAGAGGATACATGTAGGCCCCAAGCTCCACCCCACCATTGTGGCACTTGTGGTGTAGTTTGCACATATGATTATTAGAGTGCTTGGGATGCAACTATACAACCTACATCAGTTGTAGAAGCGATGGCTTTCATAGATGATTTGATGAATGATACATTTGGAATTGACAATCAGGTAAAATTCAACAAGTTCATTTAATGTTGTTTATTAAATTATATTCTGAAATTTAAGAATAAGTAAATTAGTAGAATTTTGATTTGATGAAATTTCAGGGTCGAAGTGTTCATGAGACATGCCCCATTCCTATAGACCCTTATTCGTTCTTGATGTTGATTCCACAGGTATGCAACTAGTATTAAATATATTATTATTGCATTTGAACAGTTAAATTTTATATTTGAATGTTTGTCTCATAACATGCTTTGGATTTCAAACAGTTTCTTGGTGGACCTTCGACCTCCACACATCGCAATTCATTTCCTCAAGGACCTTACACTCAAGTTGCCTTTATTCAATTATGGTATTGTAAAACAATGTTAGCTAGTTTTCATAATTTTTCATATACAAATCTAGAAAATTGATGAGAAACACAAACATTGCATGTGTATTCCTTGATCGTGTCACATTATCTTCTCCTAATTCACTTTTTGTTCCTTTATTCCTTCCTAATCCCATCCCATTAACATTTAATAGTTCACCCTACCATTTACTCTTTCATTTACCATTTGCAGATGTTGACATTAGACAACCTTGGTGATGTTGGTGGCATGATGGACCATGGAGTTGTTGCAGCAATAGCTAGTTCTGATCCATTGAGAGAGGTATGCAACAGATATGTTGATTTGACATTATATTTGCTCTTTTGTGGTCTATTATAGAAAATTTTCATGGTAATTTTGTGTAGCTTACTTTCTATCTTGATGGTTGCTACAGGCGGTTGTCACTCCAAATCGTGGATGTAGTAATGATGTAAATGTGAATGATGACAATCTATATGCAGTAAGTGATTATATTTTGTTATATGTCGTTCCAAAATTCAATTTTTTTGTATTAACATTTTTACATTTTATGGTATCAGTTGAAGTTCCATAGTGAAGAGAGGAGGACTAGCGAGCGTGTGTGAAAGACCAGAGAACCAACAATCACTCCATCCAACCAAATTTCAAAGGTAGCACAAGATCTATTTCCTTCCCTTAGAGGGAAATGATTGTATTAGGGTAATTTGTTGTATGCCTATGTGGCATTTTTGAACATATATTTTGTACAAGTGATATATACGTGACATTTTATGTCCATAATATGGCTCCTTTATACTAAGCCTGTATGGATTTTTTGGATATATTCTATATACTTTTATCAATATATATCATTATATACCTTATGACTTTGATTAAAAAAATCTTATTTTGCTACTGCCATTCTTGAATTATGTTATCATGCATATTGTGTAAATCGTATGCTTGAATGTTGTAGGCATGGATTTTGTTTACATATAATGCTTAATTAATTATTGTCGATTGCTCAATAAGCTCCATCTAAAGCGTATTGTGTAAATAAGCTCCATTCCTGGTGGTCTGTATCCTTTGAAATGCTTCAATTACTTGTGCCTCACTTATTCACATGTATGCTTCACTTATTCACATGTATACTTCATGTATAGTGTGTGCATTCATGTGTATGATTCATGCTTTGAATGCATAGCAACAAAAATCTTTTGGGGAAAATTTTGACAAACCAAAAGTATAAGAGTTTTTTAAAAATTCGAGAAAAAAACATATTTAAAAAAACCTAAAAAATTGTAGAAAAAGAGATAAAATCTATTTATTTTGAAATTGAAAGGTATTTCCATAGCATATAGAGATATAGAGAGAAAACAAAATAAATATTTTAACTAATGAATTGTAAAAAAATGGGTATGTGCAGGATCATGATGGGCCAAAAGTGGCAATATGATGGGTATGTGGTGTGACTACTTTTACCCAAAATTGATGAAGCGAAAAGTGTTTTTAAAGGAGATTCTCAGCTTTCCACCGATATAAAGTATGCTTTACTTTGAATTTAATAAGTAATTATTATTCATTTCCTATTCAAATTATGACTAAAGTCCTCATTGATAGGCTAATTGAAAAACATCTATAGCTTTCAAACGTATCACATTTTTTTAATCCAAAACATGTGTCACATTCTATGCTTCATATACTATAAGATTAAAAAAAGAAAAAATGAATTTCATGAAGTTTTGACCAAGTTAAGATGGTCAGACATACGAGTTTTTTATATTTTTTAAAAAGTTGTAATAAAAAATTCATAATTAATTATTTACTTGGAAAAAAATTACAAAAAATATACATCACATCGAGGCATGAGTCCTCTATTTATATCTAAAATATTTTTTAAAAATATTATCATTTTATTGTGGTTAGGGTGGTCAGACAGACAATTATGTCTTACTTTTTCCCTAAAATTTAAGTACCACTACATTGAAATTTCAAATTTTCACCAAATAGATTTTTGTTTTAAACATACCTAGTAGTTTAGAAACTAAATTCAATTAGCTACAAATTCTATTCTTACACATTTTTGAAATAATATAGATAACTTATTCAAATTTTTACGTCAAGTTGCCTAACTCTAATTTTTCTAAATTTTTTGCCACTTAAGGGCCTTTTTTTTCTCGATGATGTGCACATACCCAAATATTTTTTTGTAGTTTATATTCATATCATTGATTACATTTTATTGCACATCTTTCAAAGTCAAAGCATTACTTCATACTACATAACTAATAACTAGATGTTGATAGATGACAAATTTTCAATTACATATAGTTTTTACAAAGTCAACCTAAGCAATTATGCAATTACTTCACATTGCATAACTAATAAGTAGGAGAAGCTACCAATTGCATTTTGTTATCATGGCATTCTATGAGGCTAGATTTCTTTGATGTATTTTATCAAATAGTTCACTGCCTTGTTTATGTTACCACAATTTTCATACATGTCTACCAAAGTATTTTGTCAAATAGTTCATTGCCTTGTTGCTATGGATAAAAGCATAAAACAAGTTCTTTCAAACAAGCTATGGATGCTTGGAAAAAAATTATTAAAAACAAAATAGCAAGCAATACTATAGACAAGACAATGAACTACTTGAAAAAAATGTCTAAAAGAAATGTGGTCTCATGGTGATGGAATTCCATGACATGTAAATTGTTATGGATTTTCATGCCATTCCATCACCATGAGACCACGTTTCTCTGGGGCATTTTTCAAAAAATTCATTGCCTTGTCTATGCTACCACATTTTTCATACATGTTTACCAAAGCATTTTACCAAACAATTCACTGCCTTGCTGCTATGGCTAAAATCCTAAAATAGGTGCTTTCAAACAAGCTATGGATTCTTGGAAAAAATCTATCAAAGCATAATAAGAAGCAATAGCATAGACAAGGTAGTGAACTATTTGAAAAAATGTCTCAAAGAAATAGGGTCTCATGGTGATGGAATGCCATGACAAGCAAATTCCCTGGATTGTCATGGCATTCCATCACCATGAGACCACATTTCTTTGAGGCATTTTTTCAAATAGATTACTACCTTGTCTATGCTACCACATTTTTCATACATGTCTACCAAATCATTTTATCAAAAATTTCACTATCGTGCTACTATGGCTAAGATCTTACAACAAGTTCTTTCAGACAAGTGATGGATGCTTGGAAAAGATCTATCAAAGCATAATAGTAAGCGAAATCATAGACAAGGTAGTGAACTGGTAGTATGTGATGGATGCTCCCATGTTTTACAAATGAGGGGTGAGCTCAATTTATAGGCTCCTCGAATACAATTCAATGGCCAAGATTGATTTTGAATCAACGACCAAGATTAAAAAATAAAACCCTAATTAGGGTTTATCACAACTAACTACCTCTTGACCAATGAGAAAGTTACATTTGGGGACACTTGTCCTTCTACTAAATATAAACCAAAAATAAAAAGTTGTTGCATTATGAAGTGTCAGGTTCATTGAACCTAGACATGCTAGCTTGGAACAATTTGATTGGTTGGAAGATGATGAGGCACCATCTCAGTGTGTTGGATGTCCCCTTTGATATTGGCCTAAGGCGGACTTCAAGATATGTTTTCCATCTCCTATTTTCAGCTTGGGGTGGACTTTAAGTTCTCTTTTCCATGTATGCTTTGAGTTGGGCATGCTTTACCTTTGTCTTGGAAAAGCATTATTCAAGCCAAGGGTAGACTTGACAGTAGTTTGGACATATATTTTCTTTCCCAAGTGGGCTTTGCATCATCTTTGACATTTTCGTTCACCATGGGCATGGCGGACTTTGCTTGTGCCTTGCCAAGATTAGGTGGACTTGCTCTTGAATTAGACATGCTAATTTTCCTTCCAAGTGAAAACAGAGAGAGGTTATTGTAGAGGGGACAAACATGATCCCATAGGCTCAGACGAGAAGCTTCTAGGTGCACAGTGTCTGAGTATGGACTCATGTTGAAGTTTGCAACCATTTTGCACTTTGGACTCTTAAGGGATTCAACCGGTTGAACATAGCTTAGAGTGATTCAGCACATTTGGGTGTGAAAAAGGACCATGTATAGCATAAATGTACCCACTTAGATTCATTGGAATAGTTGGTTTGGTCACACAAGTTTTAGAACAAAAGTTGCACCACTTTACAACTTTGCACTACTTGCATTTGACAACTTTTTCCCCAGAGAAATTTCACCGCAATAGGAAAACACCTCCAATATAGAAAAAATTAAGAGAGGTTATTGTAAAGGGGCACAACATTCTGCCATAGGTTTTGACGAGAAGTTTCTAGGCCTCACAGTGTTTGAGTAACGTCATGTTAAAGTTTGCAGCCATTTTGCACTTCAGACTCTTAAGGGATTCAACCAATTGAATGTAGCTCAGAGTGATTCAGCGCATTTGGGTGTGAAAAAGGACCATTCCTAGAATAAACGTACACACTTAGATGCGTTGGAATAGTTATTTTGGTCACACGAGTTGTAGAATGAAAGTTGCACCACTTTGCAACTTTTCACTACTTGCATTTGACAACTTTTTCTCCAAGAAAAATCTTGCCACCATAGGAAAATGCCTTAGAGATAGAAAACACTGAGAGAGGTTATTATAGAGGGGAAAGATATGATCCCATAGGCTATGATGATAATTTTCTAAGCCTCATGGTGTCTAAATAACATCATGCTGAAGTTTGTAGCCATTTTGCACTTCAGATAATTAAGGGATTCAACTGGTTGAACATAGCTTGGAGTGATTCAGCATGTTTGGTTGCAAAATAGGACCATTCCTAGTGTAAATTTACCACTTAAAATGTTGGAATAGTTATTTTGGTCACACGAGTTGCAAAATGAAAGTTGCACCACTTTGCAACTTTTCACTACTTGTATTTGACAACTTTTTCCCCAAGAGAAATCTCGCCGCCATAGGAAAATGCCTATGAGATAGTGAAAACCAAGAGTGGTTATTGTAGAGGGGTACAACACAATCCAATATGCTTTGACAATAATTTTTTAAGCCTCACAGTGTCTGAGTAACGTCATGCTAAAGTTTGTAGCCATTTTGCACTACGAACTCTTAAGGGATTCAGCTAGTTGAACGTAGTTCAGAGTTATTCGACGCATTTGGGTGTGAAAGAGGACCATGCCTAGCATAAATGTACCCACTCAAATGTGTTGGAATAGTTATTTTTGTCACACGAGTTGCAAAACGAAAGTTGCACCACTTTGCAACTTTCACTACTTACATTTGACAACTTTTTTTCCAAGAGAAATCTCACCGTCACAGGAAAACACCTCCTAGATAGAAAAACCTGAGAGAGGTTATTATATACAGGCACAACAAAATCCCATAGGATCTAACAAGAATTTTCTAAGCCTCGTGGTGTCTAAGTAACATTATACTAAATCTTTTAGCCATTTTGCACTTCAGACTTTTAAGGGATTCAACTAGTTGAACGTAGCTCAAAGCAATTCGACACGTTTGGGTGAAAAAGAGGACCATTCCCAGCATAAACACACCTACTTAGAAACATTGGAATAGTTAGTTTGGTCACATGATTTACATAACGAAAGTTGCACCACTTTGCAACTTTTCACTACTTGTATTTGACAACTTTTTCTCCAAGAGAAATCTCGCTGCCACAGGAAAACACCTCCAAGATAGAAAAAACTGAGAGAGACTATTGTAGAAGGGAACAATATGATCCCATAGGCTTTGACAATAATTTTCTAAGCCTCATGGTGTCCGAGTAACATCATGCTAAAGTTTGTAGTCATTTTTCTCTTTGAACTCTAAAGGGATTCAGCTAGTTAAACGTAGCTCGGAGCGGTTTAGCGTGTTTGGGTGTGAAAGAGGACCATTCCTATCGTAAATTTACCAATTCAAATACATTTTAATAGTTATTTTGGTCACATGAGTTTCAGAACGAAATTTGCACCACTTTGCAACTTTTCATTGCTTGCATTTGACAACTTTTTCCCCAAGAGAAATCTCACTGCCACAAGAAAATGCCTTTGAAATAGAAAAAACTAAGAGAGGTTATTGTAGAGGGGTACAACATGATCCCATATGCTTTGACGATAATTTTCTTAGCCTCATGGTGTTTGAGTAACCTCATGCTGAAGTTTGCAGCTATTTTGCACTTCAGAATTTTAAGGGATTCAGCCGGTGCAACGTAGCTTAGAGTGATTCAACATGTTTGGGTGTGAAAGAGGACCATGTATAGCCTAAACACACCCACTTGGATGTATTGGAATAGTTAGTTTGGTCACACAAGTTGCACCACTTTGCAACTTTTCACTACTTGGATTTGACAACTTTTTCTCCAAGAGAAATCTCGTCGCCAAGGGAAAATTCCTCTGAGATAGAAAAAATAAAGAGAGGTTATTGTAGAGGGAACAACATTATGCCATAGGTTCTGATAAGAAGTTTCCAAGCCTCATGGTGTCTGAGTAATGTCATGTTGAATTTTGCAGCCATTTTGCTCTTCGGACTCTTAAAGGATTGAATCGATAGAAAGTAGCTCAGAGTGATTTGACACGTTTGGGTGAAAAATAGGACCATTCATAGTGTAAAAATACCCACTTGTATGCATTGGAACAATTATTTTAGTCACATGAGTTGCAGAACGAAAGTTGCACCACTTTGCAACTTTTTACTACTTCCATTTGACAACTTTTTCCCCAAGAGAAATCTCACCACCACAAGAAAATGCCTCTGAGATAGTGAAAACTGAAAAAGGTTCTTGTAGAGGGGCATAACATTATCCCATAGGCTCTGAAGAAAATTTTCTAACTCTCATAGTGTCCAAATAACATCATGCTAAAGTTTGCAGTCATTTTGCACTTCAGACTCTTAAGGGATTCAACCAGTTGAACATAGCTCAGAGTGGTTTGAAACATTTTGGTGTGAAAGAGGACCATTCCTAGTGTAAACATACCAACTCAAATGCATTGGAATAATTAGTTTGGTCACACAAGTTGCATAACGAAAGTTACACCACTTTGCAACTTTTCACTACTTGCATTTGACAACTTTTTCCCCAAGAGAAATCTTGCCACCACAAGAAAATGCCTCCAAGATAATGAAAACTGAGAGAGGTCATTGTAGAGGGGAAAAACATGATCCCATAGGATTTGACAAGAAGTTTCTAAGTCTCATGGTGTCTGAGTAACATCATGTTGAAGTTTGCAATCATTTTTGCACTTCGGACTCTTAAGGGATTCAACAAACCAGGAGGCTCAAACTCAATCAAATTAACAACTTGCCTTCAAAAGGCATCTAACAAGATTAAAATGGTGTTTTAAAGAAATTCAAACAATCTTTCAAGTTAGAAAACAATCAGAAGTACCATTTCTCAATTTTACCCATGAATCCTAGTAGTAGTGCAAGCTGAGTTTTTGGCCTTTTACTCAAATACTCTCCAAGACCTACCTGAAAAACATATGATGGTTTTAGACACCTATTTCAGATTTGTAACACATATCCAAAATTCATAAATAATTCTTTTGGACCAACCACCTAAAATTACCCCTTCTACGCTAACCTATTTAGGCTTATTAGGCCTAAATTACAAAGCAACATATCTTTAAACTTCTCACAGGCCCTTGAAACCTTGGGGCAGAACTTCCTATGCCCTCAAACCTCTAAAACCACAATTTTTTCCTAGGGTTAACCCTTCCAACATATAAAACCACAAAACCCTCAATTTCATGCCAAACCAAGAGGGTTTATTCAAAATCCCACTTGCACAACCTCCCAGACTATTCCACTAACTCAAAAATGTGTATTCTAACCCCTACATGCTCAGAAGTTGATAAAAACTCCACACTCTCATTGATTTTCACAAACCCTAGGCTGAGGGCTCCATCTTCATGTCTTTTCTTTAACAAAAATCAATAGGACAGTAGGCTTATCTCCTTTGTTCCTTCCCCACAACTCTAATCATGTAACCTACAACTTAATCAGACTCCCTAGGGCCCATTACACTAGTTACAATAGATTCAATTGGTGTAAGGGCCCTTTAAGACATGTTTTTTATCACAAAACCCTCAACAAGGTGCTCTTAGCCTGTCATAGGAAAACAATGATTTCTTTAAAACATCTTTATTTAATTCTTTCAAACCTAATGGAAAATAAGGCTAACATAGTCCTCCATGATAAATGAAATATTACGTAGCAAATGTTAGTCTGTACGACTCGTACAGGTCTAAAAAATGTGAAAGAAACACAAAAAAAGGAAGAAAACTCAAAATTTTCTTATTTCCAATACCTTAAACTTCTACCCTCTACCCTCAACCCTAAAACCCTTAACCATCTCACTCTTTATCTCTCTCTCTCTCTAAACCCTCAACCCCCCTCTCTCTTGACCCTACACCCTCTACCCTTAAACCCTAAACCCTAAAACTCTTAAATCCTCAACCCCCCCTCTCTCTCTCAACCCTACACCCTCTACCTTCTACCCTCAACCCTCAACCCTCTACCCTCAACCCTCTACCCTCTACCCTAAACCCTAAACCCTTAAACCCTATACCCTAAACCCTTAAACCATCTACCATCTACCCTCAACCCTCAACCCTAAATCCTCTGCCCTCAACCATCTACCATATACACTCTACCCTCTACCCTCAACCCTCAACCCTTAAACCCTAAACCCTCTACCCTCAAACCCTTAAAACCTAAACTTGGAACCCCTCTACCCTCTACCCTCTACCCTCTACCCTTAAACCCTAAACCCTCTACCCTCAACCCTCTACCCTTAACCCCCTACCCTTAAACCCTTAAACCCTAAACCCTAAACCCCTAAACCCTAAACCCTAAACCCCTAAGCCCTCTACCCTCTACCCTTTAGCACCCCCTCTCTCTCAACCCTACACCCTCTCCCCTTAAACCATAAACATTAATCCCTAAACCCTAAACCTTCTACCCTTAACCCTTAATCCATAAACCCTAAACCCTAAAACCTCTACCCTCTACCCTCAACCCTTAATCCCTAAACCCTAAACCCTTAAACCCTCAATCCTCCTTCTCTCTCTGTCAACCCTACACCCTCTACTCTCAACCCTCAACCCTCTACTCTATACCCTCTACCCTCATTTCCCTCTACCCTATACCATCTACCTTAAACCCTCTACCCTCCACCCACAACCCACAACCCTTAATCCTTAAATCATCTACCCTCTACCCTTAACCCTCTACCCTCAACCCTCTATCTCTCTCTCTACCCTCTATCCTCAACCGTCAACCCTCAACTCTTAAACCATAAAACCGTTAAACCCTCAACCTAATTCTCTCTCTCAACCCTACACCCTCTACCATTAAATTGTAAACCCTAAAACCCCCAACCCCCCTTATCTCTCTCAACCCTACACCCCTACCCTCAACCCTCAACCCCCTACCCTCTACCCTCAACCCTAAAACCATTAACACTCTCACTC
>VDFB02193867.1:692942167-692972965 GCA_007258455.2 Sequoia sempervirens
CGGGTTAGAGGTCCCAGAGGCAGACGGGGCAGAGGAGGTGGTCGAGGAGGCAGAGGAGGCTGAGGTGATGGTGGGGATGATGGCAGAGGTGGCCGACGCGGAGGCAGGAGAGGGAGGCATGGTCGACGGGGACGAGGAGCAGCCTTGTCACCGATCCAAGAGGAGAGGGGAGGAGAGGAGGATGTGGCCATGCTAGATGTGGCCAGAGGTGGCGAGGAGGAGCAGCCGGCTGAGGCAGTTATCCCAGACATCCCTGACATCCCAGCAGAGGCAGAGGCAGGTGCCGAGGAGGTAGTTGTAGAGGAGGCCGTCGGAGAGGAGGCAGAGGTAGATGCCCTTGGATTGTTAGGTGCCTACCAGGAGGATGATGAGGAGGAGGATGATCATGAGAGAGAGATCAGGGATCAGATCCTGGAGGAGATGGACGAGGAGGAGGATGGGTGAGACAGGGTCCGCCAGGATGAGACAGAGGTAGAGGCGCCCGACACTGATATATTACGAGCCCAGGTTGCCTCCTTGGAGGAGCAGATGAGGGTGTTGATGGCAGAGAGAGATGCTTACAGGGTGGAGAAAGACAGAGCCTTGTTGGAGAGGGATCAGGCTGTAGCCCGGTGGCAGGAGACTGAGCAGAGATTCACAGAGCTCAGGTCATTATGTATAGGACCATCAGCAGCATTTGCCAGAGAGTTGGTCAGAGCCGGCGAGAGGGAGAGATACTATCGAGACTTGTATGAGGCAGAGGTTCCTTTAGAGAGATGGGCTCCTAGCTTTTCAGCGGCATAGAGTAGTAGGTCTCAGACTAGGACCCACACATGGACAGTGAGCATAGAGGGAGTGGATCAGCCACGCAGAGCAGGGCCATATGACAGACCTCCCACAGCTCCGAGATTAGCAGGTTCCCAGCATCAGTCTCCTACACACTCCCGACATGATGGCAGTGGTAGTTCAGAATAGAGATACAGTTTTGAGGTCCATTTGAGACATTGTATTTTGATCCGATAGCCTGCGGGCATCCACGTATTTATGATACATTATGACATTGTGATGTGACACATATGAGCGATATGTATATATGATTTTGGTGGTGATTTTATGATATGCATTGTCTATTTATTGATTATGCAGTCTTGATTTATACATGTGATGTCTATATGATATGCCTATGTGATGGATGATTGTATGTACTTTATGTTGTTTATGCAACTAATGCGATAAATTTGATTCTATGTGACATATGATTCTATATGATAATGAGATGGTATGTGATGTTATATATATACTGACATGTGATGTATGTATTTACAGTTTATTACTTATGATATGCAATGTTAAATGATGATTATTTTCTATTATGCCATGATGAGCTAAATGTGACATATGCCTATATATATATGTATGTTTCTAACATGTATATTGATGCAGGATGATGTATACCATTTCGTGTCACAGGACTCCGTCATAATGCAAGAAAGAAGAATTGTTAATGCGGAATGGAAGATCGACAAAGAATGAAAAGATAGAAGATAAATGTTAGTGTTAGGAATCTTCGATATTTTACCGTATCACAAAAGGTATTGCACTTTATCATCATTGGGAGGGACTAATACAAATGGAGAAAAACACCAGGATATGACATAAATCAAGGTGTGCAAGGTCATCCACTTGCTAAAAACAGACAGTCGCAGACAAGGATTGTCACTAACTCATACTAAGGACACAAGTTGCCCCAGTCTTTTTGTTAGGACAAACCACAGACAGCAAACAAATGAAAAGACAGGTCATGAGACGTTATTTCTCCTCTAAATCCTTCATGGGACATCCTTGGGAAACTTAGTACAACATGACTCAAAATCAAATTTAAAAGGCGATTCGGCGGGGCAATGATCCAAAAGAAAATAGAATTACGATCGTCATTGCTTCTCTAAATCCTTCATGGGACATCATTGAGAAAGCTAGTAACCTGAATCCCAGTCATCAATTCAAGATAAATGATAAGATAAACAAGCCATAAAGTCAATAAGCCAATGAAAATATTTTCCAAAACATGATTTGTTTGATTGATAAAGGATTGATTGATAGAACTGGTTTAGGAGATACACATAGGATAAAATTTGTGAGTGGTTTTAGATATTATGACTATGCATGCCAAGGCATGACAAAGCCCGGATTGAGAAAGTCATGTATAAGTATAAGATGTTGAAGTCCCGGATGCCATTGATGTGATAACACAATGTAAGGCTATATTTTGATTATTTGACCTTGTCGATTATGCGGGGAAAGGACTCATCCTATATAAGACATAGGTTGATTGTTTTGATAACGCATTTGTTTCCAGAAAAGGACACATCTATGCTTGAGCCGGTTGGTTGAAATCTATTTGAATTGTTTTGTTTGTCAAGTTGTTTAGTATGACTGAGAGACATTGCTGACTTGTTCTACCGAGATTGATACATGACGATATGGCGATGTTGACAATTGGCTATTATTGACGACAAACCCTAAAAGGACTGACCTAGCGTCGCGGCCTCGGGGGCTCATCGTGCCAGTAATGCCTCACGTTAATACCTTGAGACCTACGTGGTCCGACTTGGCTGTGACGACAAGGCGACTACAAATAGAAGGCGTGTGTGAAAGTGAAGCCCGGCGAACCACAATGGGTACGACCTAGTGTGGCCTCGGGGGCTCATCGTGTGATGTGCCTTGCCTACGTTGTACACGCAGAGACCTCGTAGTTCGACACAACCAATGACCTTGTCATATAGACATATGGATTGACACATGGCTTTATACAGAAAAACCTAAATGGACTGACCTAATGCCTCGAGGGCACATCGGCAGATGGCCTTGCCTACGTCCAGTCACAGAGGCAACGTAGTTCGACAAATGACAAAGACTGACAAGCGCGACTGACTCTGACTCTATTTTTGGAATTTTTGAAATGTTTTGATTTTTTTGTGTTTTCTCAGGTCATTTTGCGATGTTTTTGGATTTTCTTATGGTTTCACGTCTCCAACACAGCCAATGTAAGAACCAATGTGACGCAGGTCAAGTGTCTGCCCCCAGTCGTGTATAAGACCAACTGACTATGAATAGGGTAAGGTGGGGGATATGAAATGCTCTCGATGTCAATCGTTCCAAGCTATGGAAAAGACTACCACTTATTAGGACGAATATATACAAGTGATGGACATAAAAGGTAAAAGATATATACAGGATAGTGGACTATGTACACGAATGTGGGCTATGTACAGGGAAGTGGACTATGTACAGGGATAAAGACTATGTACAGGGATAGGTAGTATGTACAGGGTAGATTAGAATAATAGTAGACAAAGGAGCAGGGTTAAGTACACATGGCGCCTGTTTGCCAGGTTTTCACCATGGTACCTATCCAAAGCACCACCGAAGTGGTTTTCACCATTGGATGATTGATTTATCTTTACTATTTTCCATATTAACTAATTTTTTTGGTGTTACCAAGATGCCTGTTTACCAGGTTTTCCCCTTGATAACGATTTTTTTATTTTTTGATTTTTTTTGTATTTTTGCTAAATAAGACACAGGCTCCGAGAAGCTATGCGTAGAACTTCTTCAGATGCATACTATTGATTGGTGAGGACAATGGTTCGCCTTCAGGAGTAGAGATTTGATACGCTCCTGATCCAAAAGCTTCCGTAACAACATAAGGTCCCAACCAATTAGGTTCAAACTTTCCTAGTTTGTCTCTTTCTGCTTGATTCTTTGGATTCTCCATTAAAACCAGGTCACCAATGTCAAAATTTCTATTTAAAACCCTCCTGTTATAGCTACGACGAAGGTGGTTCTGATATGCTTGGAGATGGTCCAGTGCCTTCTGTCTATGCTCGTCCAAGAATTCTAATTCATGGAGGCTCGACACTCGGTATTCTTCATCGTCAATGTGGCCCTTCAGTGATACCCTTAGGGATGGAATCTCGACCTCAATAGGCAAAATGGCTTCAGATCCAAAGACAAGTGAGTATGGGGTAGCCCCAGTGGGAGTACGGATACTTGTACGATAAGCCCATAAGGAAGGGTTAAGCTGTAAATGCCAGTCACGACCAGCATCATTGACAGTCTTCTTGAGGATTCTAATGATGGTCTTGTTAGACGCCTCTGCTTGGCCGTTACCTTGTGGGTAGTATGGAGTAGAGAAGTGATGTTGAATATGAAATTGATCACACAAGTGACGGACTTCTTGGTTCTTAAATGGGCGGCCATTATCAGTGATTATAGATTGAGGGACACCATACCGACAGATGATATAGTTTAAGATAAATCTAGAAATCTGTGCGCCGGTAATGTATGTCATAGGAATGGCTTCAATCCACTTCGTAAAGTACTCAGTGGCAGTGATAATGAACTTGTGTCCATTAGATGGGGTGGGGTGGATCTTACCTATGAGGTCGAGTCCCCATTGGGCAAAAGGCCATGGTGACGTGATAGGACGGAGCTCCTGTGCTGGGGCATGTATCAAATCTCCATGAACTTGGCATTGGCGACATTTTGTTACAAAGACATATGAGTCTTTTTCCATAGTAGGCCAATAATAACCCAGTCTCATAATATTTTTAGCTAAGGTAGGACAGCTAGAATGGGAACCACATATACCCTCATGCACCCCACGCAAGGTTGCTTGTGCTTCAGTAGAATCAAGACATCTTAGTAGGGTATTATCTAAAGCGCATCTATATAGGGTGTCTCCGACGATGGTATATTTGGCTGACTTGCGAAGGAATGTCCTACGTTGGTTATTGGATAGGCCAATGGGGATGACTTTGGCATGAAGGTAATCATAGATTTCTTTGTACCATGGGGAATCAGGACCAACAATGTCACACACCATTTCAGAATCTGGGATATCGTAGGCGGGGACCAAAAGCTGTTCAACCAAGAACTCAAACTTAGGCACGTTGTTAGGAATGTCAAGGAGTGAGGCAATTGTAGCCATAGCGTCTGCTGCTTTGTTTAAAACATGAGGTATCTGATGAAACTTGACTTTATCAAAGTACTCTTTAAAACTATCAGCCATGCGCTTGTACGGAGCAAGCTTTTCATCCTTAGTCTCATAATCATCATTTACCTGTCTTATTACTAGTTGAGAATCACCATATACCTGTAGGTTCTTGATTTTCCACTTGACTGCCATGCGTAAACCTGTCACTAAAGCTTCATATTCCGCCATGTTGTTGGTGCATGGAAATGCAATCCTGAATGACTTAGGGATGGAATCCCCTGTGGTGTGATAAACCATATCCAGCCCACGAACCATGGTTGTATGTGAATTACATCAAGTCACAGTTTCCATGTTATGTTTGTGTCAAATGTGAATATAGACTCATCGGAAAGTCTGCCACTAATGGATGATACACTTTGAATGATGGTGCATCAACTAGCCCGATTAGCAATGACCTGTCCTTTAATAGCCTTTTCTCTACATCACGTATATCATACTCACTAAATTATCATGACCCACTTGGCGGTCGTCTTGGTAATACTGCCTTACTAAGAAGATATTTCAGAGGATCTATTTTAGCAATCAACATTGTTTGATGGTTTAGCATGTAGTGTCACAATTTTTGGGTAGAAAATACTACTGCAAGACAGGCACGTTCAATGTTACTATAGTTGAGCTCATAACCAACCAAAGTCTGACTGATATAATAGACTGCCCTTTCATGACCTTCATCATCATTCTGTGCAAGCAATGCTCCGAGTGATGAATGGGTTGCTGTGATATAAAGAATCAATGGCCTTCCTTCAACAGGTGGCATTAAGACAGGTGGTGTAATTAAATATTCTTTAATCAATTGAAAAGCCTCTTCACACCTAGGTGTCCATGCAAAGGGTACTCCTTTCTTAAGTAGATGTTGAAAAGGATGTGTCTTGTCTGCTAGCTGCACTATAAATCTTAGATAGATTGCAACCTTCCACTGTAAAGGTCCTTAGTTGGTAGAAGTTATTTGGGTGGTATGTCATGGTTACTTTTACCTTAAATTTGGATCTACTTCAATGCCTCATCTAGAAATGATATAACCTAGCGGCTTTCACGACTTGACTCCCAGACACACATTTCTTCAGATTGAGTCTCACATTATACTTCTCTAGCCTCTGAAATACCTTGTCTAAAACCGGTAAATGTTGTGCCCTTGTCTTGGATTTTACAATAAGGTCATCGACATAATCCTCCATACAAGTGTGTACTAAATCATGAAGATAGTGGTCATATGCGTTGATGAGTTAACTCCACGCATTCTTGGAGTCAAGAAGGGCATAACATTCCAACAATCGTTCCCCAAGGACAAATGAAGGTATCTTAGTTTGATCTTGGTGGCTATTGATCTGGTTATATCCGAGGAATCCATCCATAGGGACAACATCTCATACCACCTTTGTCATGTCAACTATCATGTCTATATTAGGCAAAGGGAAGTCATCCTTAGGACAAAGCTTTGTTGATATCTCTAAAAATCGGTCTGAATCACGAATGCCCAATTTGGTTTGGTAACTGGTACAAGATTGGAAATCCAATCTGCATAGTCAATAGGTCTGATGAAACCAACGTCTAACAATTTCTTGAGTTCTGCCTTGACTAATAAAGCAATTTATGGATGCATCTTTCTCAACTTTTGTTTTACTGGTTTGGCACCTGGTTGTAAAGGCAAGTGATGTAGAACAAGTTCAGGATCCAACCCGGGCATGTCAGCATATGACCAAGCAAAATTTATCTGTCTTCGTTCAAAGAAATCGTGGAACTCCGATTTCTCTTGTGTTGTCAATGACACTGCCAAATAAATCAATCGAGGATTCTCTTTTGTGCCTATGTTGACTTCTACTGATTCTTCCACGAGCATGGGTGACCTTTCCTGTGCAATGGGGAGAATGTTCAAACCTCCATCCTTAGGCACCTCAGAGAGGTTTTCACCTTCGGATGCGTCCTTTCTTTTTACTTTTTCATGGTCTAGAGGTGCCTTGCGGTTTTCACCTAGAGACTCGTCCTTTTTATCTTGTTTATTCTTTTTCTCATTTTTTCGACTGGAGGGTTGAACAGATTCCCCAAAATATGCTTTATTGTCCAAGTCAATGGTAAAACCAGCTTTATGATCCCCATTAGGTATGCCTTCACGTAATCCCAGGAACTCAGCAATCGCTTCGTCACTCTCAAAAGTATCTAAAATGGGTGTATCTTGTTGATCCCAATCTATGAGTTGGGGATAAACTAAATGCATGTCATCGTCGGAGTTATCAAAGTCTAATGGAGTCAAGGTAAAAATTGAATTATTCATGTGGTCACAAAAGTCTTGTACCAAGTCCTTTTTGCTCTTGGGTTTGGGTCTAGGTGGATAAATAGGTGGGCCTAATGCCAAGGTTTGACAATCAGAAAGAGGTGGCGCAGGTTGCCAAGAGGTAGGATCAAGTGATTCCCAATAGTAGTGTTTAAACCACTCCTCTTTTGTCATTTTCTTTGGTGGACAGGAATTTAAAGGATTTGGTGAGGAACTTAACAGCAAGTCAAGTTCTCCAAATAACTTGTCAAGGTCCATGGAAGAAGTAGAGGATAAGGAATCCCACTCATAATCATTAGAGTCGGGCGAGTTAGAATGATTTTGGTCTATTGGTTCATGAGATGTCTTAATGTCTTCTGAAGCATGTACTTCCTCAAGTAAGGGTAATGGAGTACTAGGAATGCCAATCTGAATCAGTTGAAACCCTAGCCCTACTCCTTTTGGCCACTGAGAAACAAATATTGGTTCAATTCTGCCATCTTGGTTTAAGCCTAAACCACTGTGTCCATCATATCCTTTGCTTTGCATGATTTTGAAACCCTTTCCGTATAGTCTTGTAGGAATATGAGCAAGTAAAAGGGGTTCTTGATTATCTTCCTTATACAACCAAGAAGTAACATCTTCTGTATCTACAGCCTCTTTGCTTAATTCACCCCATTTAGTGAAAGTTGTTGTGGGGGGAACATGTATAGTGATTATAGACTGTCCCCTACCTGTTGTAGGCAAACCATATGAATTAGGAGGGACCAAGTTGCTAACACAGTAGGAAGTCTTCATATAATACTCTCCACAGCCCTTGTCTTGGATCTCAACCCTAGGAGTAGTGGGAAGTGAAGGTGCAATAGATGTTCGAGTGAGCGTGGACGGGTCAACATAAGAAGATGGATTAGACGATGAGGCCTCTTGGTTGACTGGCACTTGACATTGAGGGATGTCCTTTAGGTTAGTGCAATACTGAAAAGGATCAGGATCACCATCGATAGTTATTTCGGTGCCATTGTAAGGGAATTTAAGGCACTGATGATATGTGGAAGGGACTGCCTTCATGGCATGAATCCATGGTCTACCTAGAAAAAGGTTATAAGGGAGGGTGAGATCCAAGACTTGGAACTTTGTCTCCATTACCGCAGGACCAATTCTGATAGGAAGTGTTACCACCCCCTTTGATTTTCTTTCTTCATCATCATAAGCCTTAATGACAATACTCTTGGTGGTGTCTACGCATGCTTCTGAAATACCTAATGCCTTAATGAGTTTTAAAGTGCATAGATTTAACCCTGCTCCTCCGTCTACCAAAACTCGTCTAACTTTGGTGTCATCAACAAGGACTTCTAGATGTAAAGGGTCATTGTGGTTCATCTTATCTGTGGCATAGTCTTGTTCAAAAAATGTGGCATGATGATTATTGGTCAAGTAGCCACCATCTCCTGGAAACGATTGACATCAAGGTCATTAGGGACCGTGGTATTCTGTAAAGCCTTATCGAGGATAGACCGATGCTCGGGGGAGATACGCAACAATTCCAAGATTGAAATTTGGGCTGGGGTCTTCCCCAACTAGTCAAGTAGGTTATATTGTAACTTGGAAGGTTGTGATGCTTGCTGTGATGGAGGGCCTTGGATAACAAACTTAGTACGACGAGTATTGACCGCACATTCTGGATTAGCCTTGATAGTAATGGTATTGATGTTTTCATTGGCAGCACGAAGGCAATGAATGATTTTGCCACTATCATAGTCATGTTTTATATTCGCATAATTGGCTGACATATTGGTCTTAGTACTCGAACTGGGGATAGTTCCTTTCCCATGGTCATGTAGTGGGTCTGAAAAGACTTGATGATCAGTGTTCGATGTCTTTTGTTTTTGTCCACTAACTTCAATGATTCTCTTGTCAACAAGATCCTGTATGATGTTCTTCAGTTGTCGACAGTTTTGTAGGTTATGTCCCTTAGTCCTATGATAATCACAAAAGCGTTGTCATCCCACCAAGTTGGTTTAAACTGTCCTGGATTGTATTGTCTTGGTTCCTGCAGTTGTATGAGGTTGTGTTGTAACAGTTGTTTGAACACCGACTCAATGGGTTCCCCTAAGGGAGTGAACTCACGTTTCTGGAATCTCCTTGGTGGTGGACGTTGAGTGTTTTGGACCATGTTGGGAGGTTGATTGACAGCATTAAGCATGTTAGAAAAAGTATGAGGTCCTTGTAATGTGAGGAGGGGTCTTGCTTGTAATGTTTTAGCATCAACCACCCCATCATTGGTGACATTTTTGTTGCGAGACCAGAATCTGTTTCTGTCGGTGGGGGCGTTTTGTACGACCGTGTTTTGATTGGGTGTTGTCATCTTGAGTTAACCCTTTTCAATGAGATCCTTCTCTATTATCACCCCCTTTTCCACTAGTTCCGAAAAAGATATGCAGCAATGTACCCTTAAGTTACTCCTGAGTTTTGGATGAAGGTTTTCTTGAAACATCGTAATCTTTTGTTTTTCAGGTATCTCGACAGGACATCTATTAGAAATGGTTCTCCATCTCTGGAAGAAAGCAATGAATGTTTCACCTTCGTCTTGTGTGGTGTGGCACAAAGTTGCTATATTTATCTCATGGTCAATGTGGAAGGAGAATTTCTCCACAAATTTCTCGACTAGCTCTCCCCATGATCTAATGCCAGAATCTAGACCCGAAAACCATTATAGTGCAACCCCTACAAGACTTCGTGGAAATAGCCTCATAAGGTATGTGGGGTCGTAAGCAACATCAATGCATATGGTAGAAAATTCCCTGATATGTTCTACTAGATTGCGTTTGCCATTGTACTTAGGAAGATTTGGTATGACATATCCGTGAGGGAAAGGTGTCATGTACAATGATCTATCAAAAGGGAATGGGCATATGTCCTTTGGTGAAAATGATTTCTTAGTTGACACTGACATGTTATCCATTTGCATTTTTAATGCCTGCATTTGTGTTTGTAGGATGTCAACTTGAGTCAAAGATGTGCTAGAAGGATTATGCGGATCCATGTATGTATTCTGAAATCCAAAGTCTCGTGATGGGTTTTGATTGAACGTTGGCATCTGAGGTGGATTTGGATTTGGAATGTTGGTAAATGTATTCTGGTTTGGAATCAACATAGATTGATGTTGTCCTGGATTCTGTGTAAATGGATTCTGAGTACCACTCTGTACAAAGGGATTCTGATTCGGAACCGATGTGAAATAGTTTTGGCCTAGAATCTGGGTAGACAGATTATGACTACCAATCTATGAAAAGGGGTTCTGATTTAGAACCGATGTAAATTGGTTTTGACTGCTAGTCTGGAAAGGTGGATTTGGATTGCCATATTGGAAGGAGGGAATGCCCCCTGTTTGTGTAATCCTTGGTATAGTACTAGTGACCTGAACACTAGGTATGGCCATCGACTGTGGCAAGGTACCTACAATGCTAGCAGTAGGTGTGGTTGTTGATTGCGCACTTGTGACACCGACATAAGATGTATGGGCTGATGTTTTAGGTCTTTTACTCCCGCTAAGAGGACCAAAGGGAATAGATGATGAAGCCCCTATAGTGAAACTAAATCCCGATGTCATAGTAGGTGTACCAAATGGGGACATATGGACTGTCGTACTCTGTGTAGACGTGCTAGATGGCATAGTCGTGCTGACTTGAGGTATAGTAGTACTAGCAGTCGTGGTATTCGTCCCTTGTGTAGGTTGAGTTTGTAAGGTACTAATGTCAAATCCTAGAGGTAAGGTAGCACCTTCAGCTAGCAATTTTCCTAAGAACCATTGACGATCGTTTGCTAGGTACTCATCTACAAAAGAGGCAAACTCAGGGTCTTGTGCGGCAGCCTCTATGTCTTCTGTTGTAACATGTCCTTGTGTGTTTCTAGTGGTAAATTTGTCTAATAGAGTCTTATGAGGTCTTGAATAAAATGGGTTGATGAACTCGCTTGGGTTCGACATGTTTTCTCTCTCTCTTCTCTTAGACCTAGTTTCAACCATGTAAGACAAGCTCAATATGCGGGAAATGCAAAACTATATATAGAAACTGTATGACTCTATTCTATGTTTTTGGGGTTTTCTTATGCAAAATAAGGGATGTCCTATGATGATACTAGTCTAGACTCTAAAGGTGCAAGAAGCCTAAGTGAGACCATAAAATGATCAATTCTATAAACTCAAGGTGGAAGGACCAACTACCTAAAGTCAAACCAAAGTGTCAATTTAGTTAAGTCAAGGAACCAATGTAGGACGAAGATCAAAGACAAGTTGAGTTTCCTAACTAGACTGATGAGCTAGGACGACTCTCTGTAGGACAAAGTATATGATGATAAGACTAGGTTCAATGATAGATTTCGTTGACACTATGACCTTTCTAGAGTATAGATGGTAGACTACTCCTAAAGTTTGTAAAAGTGACCTCTCTAAAAGTCTAATGCAAGGTGATATGTACCCTATGATGAAGCTAAACTCTAACTGAAGACAACTATGGTAATGACTAAATGAACCTAAAAGATGCAAAATTGAGAAAATCGTTTCAGGTTTCTATTTTCGAAGACTGTTTGTATGAAGACCACTGAAACTGGTATAACCCTGCTAACTAGACAGTGACAATGAATTTTGGTTTTTCTGGTAATCAGACAGATGCGTTTCAAATTTAACAGTTGCAGTTCAAACTGACAGATGCGACTCAAAATTACCAGATGCGACTCAAGCTGACAGATGCGACTCAGAATATAACGCATGCGGTGTTTCCAAAACAGATGCGACTCACACTGACAGATGCGATTCAGATATTACAGATGTGGCTCAAAACAACCAGATGTGACCTATATAAATCAAATGTGAGCCAAACTAACAAATGCGACTCAAAAATTACAGATGCGATGCAAAACTTACAGATGCGACTCAAAATTAATAGATGCGACTCTAAAAATCAGATGCGTGTTTCTGGTGAACAATTGCGACTCTCTGTGAATTTTCAGTGACATGAAATTTAAACTGACCCGGTTTCCTATGATCAAATTTTGACAATCAAAGACAATCATAAGACAAAGTGTTTTCAGTTTCGATTTTGGACTCAAAGATCATTTAAAGTGATAACAGACAAGCACATCCTAATAGGCCAAAGGCCTAGGGTTTGTATACTTGGTATAGCCCACCAGTTATACCCCGGATTGGTGATGAACACCTTTCCTTCTCGAGAGCGGATAGCTTAGGAATTTGGTGGCATTGGCTCCCCTCCACAGCTCATTAACGTCTTTTGAGCACACCAATTCCGAATCATTGGGTAATGACATCCCAAGAACCGCTATCTCTACTCAAGGGGATCAGTAGTGAGTAATCTTCGGGCATGATACTGTACCCTGCACTAATACCAAGCAATGGCCACAAATAGGTTGGTCTCTACAACAAAGGGTATTTAATTCGGGCATTCCGTTCGTGGGGTGTGATCCATATGGCGCGAGTCCCCTTTCGGATCCATCTCGTCGGAACCACACTCGTGATTCTTGGGGTTTCTCCAAGAACCCACTTTTGTATACCGGCTGGAAGTCCCTTGGGTTCAGGGTGCTACCAGTCTAAGTCGTTCTGGGGTGAGTACTTTTTCCCACCAGAACAGGCCCAAGTTCTAGAGTTGGTAACCGTTTCTCTTACACCCAGGATCGCACGGATGCGCAAGGGGAGAGGATACTTCGATATACCAAATCATAAGGGTAACCAAACTTGTGCTTTCACACCAAACACAGTAGAGACTTGTTAATTTTAACCAAATGAAAGATTTGCTATGCTACCAAAAAATCTGTTTCAAAATTTAACTAGGGTCTTCGACAAGCGTCCTGCAGAAGATATCATTAGTAATTTTCAATTTTGTCTTCGCCAATCGTCCTGCAAAAGCTTGTTAACTCCAAATGGCCACACGCTGAAAATCAAATATTAGTAACACGAAAATCAATTGAAAATTCCAGATTGCCGAAAGCAGAAATAAAATTTTACCAGTCAATTGCGTCGTTTTGTTACTAGTCAGATGCGTCGTTTCTTTTTCAGTTGCAGCTCGGGATATCACTTGCGATTCAAGAATTTCCAGATGCGTCGTTTCTCTGTCAGATGCGGTTCATAAACTCAATTGCGGTTCAAAAACTTCACGTGCGGTTCCGGAAAATTAATTGCGGTGCAGAAACTTCACATGCGGTTCGGAAAATCAGTTGCGGTGCAGAAACTTCACATGCGTCATTTCGTACGAAAAATCTGCAAAATCAAAAATTAAAAGATCTACGGATTCGTGAAGATGGTGTCTTCACGTCGGGTTCACCAAAATGTAATGCTAAAAATGAGAGCTTTGCACAATAGACACACTAGAAAGATTAGAAGCACACATATGCATACAAATACTAAATCTAACATGCAAATTCATACGTTAAGCAACAAAGAACATGGGAAAGTAAAAACGTGATTAAAACTAGAACAATCTCACCAATTCCAAACGTATTTCCATGAATTATCTCGATTGCCCTTCTCCATTTCGCTTGTATGGTATAATTGCCCTCATATTTTCAAGTAATTCATGCAAGTATAGCCTAGGATAGTGATTAGCAAAATATCGAAGATTCAAGACAAAAGTGCTCTCCAAAGTTACAAAATTCGTGAGAGAGATTGGAATGAAGAATGCAAATCAATTTATAGAAAATTGATTATTCAAACGACAGGCCAAGATTGAAAGATTAACGGACGGTTGAGATTGACAGATTAGACATGCAATTAGATAACTGATAGAATTAAAGATTAAATAAATGATTTAATCTTCAGTTCGGATTTGAAAACATAAGAAATATCTTTGCATGACAAAGATGAAGATTGATTAAAGCAACTCTCTGTTTGAACGCACGCACAACACTTAATTAATTAAATAAGAATATTTAATTAATCCACATGTACACGCAATTGAGTTAGAAGTGGACGATTGCATGATTAGACGAACAGATTACTCGAAGATGCCACTCAGACATTAAATCAATAGTTAACTGAACGATTAAAATAGATGTCGAGTTGAGTAAAAGTGAATATTTAGATAACTCACATAATTATCTAAAATATAGAGGAATGCGTTAAAATAGAATTAATGAATTAGATAACTCATTTAATTCAAGGGCCTTCGATGTCGAAGGATAATTAAATAAAATAAAAGATTTATTTAATTAAGTGTGAAAGGGATTTAAATGAATAATTAAATAAATAATGACTTTATTTAATTATAGTTGAAATATGATAAATAATAAATTAAATAATGATTTATTTAATTTAACCGGAAGAATAAGGTTAATTAGTAAGATAATTAAATAAGAAGCGTTTATTTAATTAATTAGATAGAATAAAGAGAAGTGAATTAATTAAATAATTGGGATTATTTAATTAATAGATGAATTAATAAAAGATGAATTAATTAAATAATTGACATTATTTAATCATGACCATGAAGAATAAGAATTATGCAGAATATGGAAGTCGCAGGCTAATAACCAGATTTCGGTGTCTACAGTTTGAAAACACATTGTGTAATGCAACAACACCTAGAAATGAATGCAATACTAAATAGAAATGAACCAAACTAAAGTGTTCACCTGGAATGTAGATGAAGACTGGAAATGACATTTGAAATGTTGTTGATGCTGGGTTTTAGGCCTGGTGGGAATCATTCGTCATTTTGGGTGAATTAGTCCCAGTTATGCAAAACTGAGCTGGAACCTATTTCTGACAAAAAGGTATCAAAAAATGCATAAAACTCAAAATTGACCTTGGAGTGGGACTCATTCACCACCCATGGTGAATGATTCCACTTTTTAAATTCTAAATTTTCAAAAGTAGAATCTGGAGCTTCTTACCCACACTTTGATTCTCTATAGGTGTCCACTTCTGAAACTCTAATTTATGGGTCTAAAAGTGAGATTTTGTTGATATTTTGACTTGTTGAATGAAGAGAAGACTTGAGAAACATTTCAATTTGATTCTTAATTATTTCCAATCTTCCAAGAGACCTAAATCTGCAAACAAACAAGACAAGAAAGAGAAATGTTGGATGTTAGGGCATGGGGGTTTGCCTTGGTCAAACCCCTTTTAGGTAATTAAACCAAAATGATGAAAGAATGTATTGAAAAATGCAATAATGGAGTTGATTACCTTACCATGATGTTTGATCTTGAATTTTTGCAGAAAAATATGAAGGATGTTCCCTTGAATGTCTAAAAATTGATGTTGAATGGCCTGTAATGTTAAAACCCTAGCTTGGTTGAGAAGATGAATGATGAATGAGTTGAGAGATTGAATGGGTGAATGGGGAGATGTAAAATGAGGAGAAAACACTTATTTATACATAATTTTGCCTTAGTAACTTGATGATACCTCATCACTGGCTAACATAAGGTGATTTTAAATAAAAACCCGAAAGAAAATTTGAAATTTTTTGAATTTTGAGCCAAAAGGGACTCATTCACCACCCATGGCAAATGGGTCCCACCTTGGACTTGAAAGTGGGTGTCAAGAATTAACTTGAATTTAATGTTATTTGTCTGGTTTACATTCAAAATCACACTTAATTAATCCTTATGAGTGCATAAAGGGGTCAAATAGAGCATAAGAAAAGTGTAAATAGTGAAATTAAGCCTAGAAAAGCATGAAATCTTGTTAGAAGATTTTACAACACTTTAAAATAGGACTTGATTATGAATAAAAAGGCAATATTGAATGAATTATAAAAAAAGGGTCTAGAAGAGTGTAGAAATGTGTTACAACACTTCACAACACCTTCACAAGACCTCAATAAATGTATTTTAAAGGTTCCAAGACCTAGTGTGGATGAATAAAATGCCTTAAAACACTTGAATTAAGGCCTTATTAAGTTCAATTTATCACGAATTATTCCCATGTCAAGCAAGAGGGTACTTTTTTCTATGATGCAAGTGCAAACTATGACAGCTATGTGTAATAAGCATCATGTCATAGATGCATTGAAAAAAAAAATTAATATGTCAAATACTACAATTATGTTGAGATTGATGTTGAGACTCTTAATATGTTACTTGATATTATTGTTGTTTTCTCCAATTTCTTGCATACAATAGAGCAAGTTTCCGATGAAGAAATGATGCCATCAACCAGCTTGAAAAATGCTATTGAACATGAAAATGGCTCTTCAACCATTTCATAATTTATCCATTTCTTTCCAAATGCTACATGAGAGATCCAAGCCATCAAACAAGTATTAAAATTTGAAAAAAAGGAGTAGAATATCTTGTGTTGGCCTGAAATTAGCTCTTCTCTTATTAATGAATACAACACTAAAGGTTTATTTACAATTGCTTTTCCAACATTGTTCCCCTTTAGAGTAGCACTTCCCCTCCAACCAAGGAATATTCAAATTCATTTGCATGAATATTCCCTCCACTTAATGAGATATTTTGACCATAGATTTGGAAAACATGTCAGGTTTAGGCATTTCCTCTACAACTTGACAATGAGACATTGTTGTCAACAAATTGTTTTTGTATTTATCAAAGCATATTTGGAAGACAAAATCTTGAAGTCTTTGTTTGCATTGTGTGAATAGCTTCAAGGTACTCCTGATGACCAAATAGCAGAGCAGTTGATGTGTTTTGGTGCATCATTACATGGGACTCGTTCCTTTTGGAATTGTTGTTGAGCCCAACAATCTGCAATGATTAAACAACTTGGGATACCTACCCTTTTTTTCACTTTGAGTTGTGTAGACAAAAAATGGTCTAATTTGCAAAAAAAATCTCTTTTATGGCTCGTTCAGCAATGGATCCTTCAACAAAGATCTTGATAGATAGTATTATTCAAAATCCACATAGAACATCTTTATATCTGCATCATAGATTCTCAATTTTCCATGAAAAGATGATTGAAAATATTTTTCACACAAAAGATTATTGGTATAAATATGAATGGTAGCATCATGGCTATGCACATGTGTATGGTTTTTTACGGCTTCTAGAAGCCCCGAACATGGATACTCTTGATTGGTCCAATCACCATGATGTTACCATAACAAGGAACTTTTTTGATAGATATGTTTCAGCTTGGAATCCACATTTCCCTGCACAAATATTTCTTAGAATGTATCATTGTTCTAAAGAAAATCCATGGCTACTTTCCATGAGCTAGAGTCTTTCCAATGATCCAATCATAGATTATGAAGAGCTAGTAAATACAATTCAAAGACACACAAAATGCTCTAAATATACTTGTTTAAGGGAAAAAGGAGAGCAATTACAATGCCTCTATAAAGCACCTTAGCAACAACAACTTACCTCTACATTGACATCTAATGTTGAGTCTAACAAATCCTACAAGCCAGCAAGAAATTATGATTGCATAAATATTCATAGCCCACCCATGCTTGCAATCTAGCATGCCAATGTTAACTGTTAGCCAATTGTTTCTAGGAAAATTGCATTAAATTATATCTCCAACTATGTAGCTAAATCTAAGAAGAAATCAAAAATTTACCTTGATATGTTGAAAAGACTTGCAAATACAAATATAGTTGAGGATAGAGCACTACTTGCATATCAAAAATTCATGATTAACATCCTTATGGAGCGTGAAATCTCTGCACAGGAGACATTCCATATGTTACATAATTTTCCCCTTGTCACTTCAAGTCGACAATATGTTCACTTGAATGTTGGAAAAAAGGCATGGTTTCATATAAACAAATATGATGTTGATGAAGACCTACCAGAAATTTATATTCATTGCTATATGCAAAGCCCTCTAGAACTAGGTGTTGTATCCCTAATTGACTCGGTCTTCTTATACACACATTCAAACTAGCGCAAAAAGGACAAATGGAAATCAAGACACTAGCCTACATTTGTTATTGTGTACCCCTTGTTCAAGGCTATTCCCATTGAAGAGATAGAAATATTTGAGACATTTTGTTGTACTGAGCTTATGCTATACAAACCTTTCCAAAACATATGCACAAATATAGGTATTTCCAAACAAGACAATACAAATTTTGAATTTTTTTAAAACAATTGGTTATCATCCTTGGCATGTTAATAGAATTCTAGATACATCCACGATTGAAGAGCAACATTGCAGTGATAGTGATTATTTGAACCATCAACCTTCTATGGATGAATATGAATGGGAAGTTTTGTTTTAGCTTGGTGCTACTACTAACTTTAGTATAAATCAACTCCAACTATTGGGTAGGCGAGACTTCAATATGAACCATTCAAGGAATACAAACCATGTTCCTGAACAGCTTCATAATATTTATTTTCAGTTCATTCCATCAACCAAGGCACAACATGAGCAAGCTATGATATAATCCTTGCATGTAAATATATTAGCCCATTAGCTTTCACCAAAACAACAACTAGCTCTTTAAATCATCCAATCCCATCACATGCAACCTTCCCCCAAAACCCCTCTTTGCATGATCACTCAAGGAACAACTAGCACTAGTAAATCCTTTTTGATAAATTGTATAAGACAACAAATAAACACCTCTACTACTGGATACAATTTCCCGCTGCTCACATTGGCCCCTACAGGTGTTGTTGCCTACAACATATGCACCTCCACAATCCATACAACCCTCTACATTCCCATAAAGGATATGAATCCTTTGCAAGGCCAACCATTAACAATATTCCAAGAACAATTTAATATTCAATACATTTTGATAGATGAAATGAGTTTTCTAGGCCCTAAGTGCTCAAAATAGATAGTTGACTGTGCCAAGCATTCCTCGATAACCAAATGCAACCATTAAATGGTGTTTCTATCATCCTTGTTGGTGATCTTCCCTAGTTTCCGCCAGTCATGGATACTCTTATTTATGCTTCATGATCATTGAGTATAGCCTTATGACATAATTTCACAGTCTCAATAACCTTGGACACTATTTTTCGCCAACAAGGAGATAGTCCTACCCAACAAAAGTTTTGGGAAATCCTTCTCCATATAAGAAATGTCAAGGATCTCCATGATGATTGGGAAGAGTTTATGAAACAAACAAATAAAATGCTCTCGCCCACAAAAAGAGAACAATTTTATGTTGCAACACATTTGTTTTCCACAAATGACTTAGTTGTATTCCACAATAAAAAATGATCAAATAATTAAACCTGCCCATAGCCATTAGCATTGCTTAAGTAGCATAGCAAAATGCATCTAATTATGGAGATGATGACTGACTTCTCCTAGAATTATTTCTTTGTGTTGGTGAACAGGTGATGCTAACAACAAATTTGTGGATTCAAGTTGTGCTAGTCAATGCATCCCTTGGTCTTGTTACAACTATTGTGTAAAATGCACATTGTAAACCGCCAAATCCGCCTGACTATGTTGTTGTTTGCTTCCAAAATTACATTGGCCCACCATGGGACCCATAAAACCCAAGAGACATCCCTATCATAGCTATAACCTGAGGCAGTCAAACACAAATTCCACTCACCATGGCATGCGCAATCATAATACATAAATCACAAGGATTAACATTAGACAGAGCAACAATAAACATAGGCAACAAAGAAAGGAAAGGGATAACTTTTACAAATATCTCTCATGTTAAATCAATTGAAATACTTAGCATTGATCCAACATTCTCATTTGAGAGATACTCCAAACTAAGCAACAACAAATAAACTACTCAATGTTGTAGCAAAGAGGCACGATTGGAAAAGCTCCAGCCCTCACCAAATGCTTTTGTCCCTACCTCATGTCTTGGATTATGAAAAAGGTTTTGAAAGATTTCTTTTCACATTGGATCACACCGTATACCATCCTCTTTTGAAGGAATTTAAGTTGAATTTTACATAAACATGTACCAAGTAATAACTTGTGCAAAATGGGTATAATTCCAAAGATGCACAAAGATACCAAGGAATAATAAGTAGAGGGAAAAACTTGTACAAGTGGCATGTTTTGATCATTCTAGTCTATTAAAATATATATTCAACTATTCTAGAAACATTTTCAAGAATATTGTGTTGTATTTGACTGACTAACTTTTTAAATTATGCACCTATGCTCTATTTTCCATTTTATGTGCCTATATACTCTAAGTTTTACTGCCACATTAAATTGCTCCTATTTATTCAATGCTTTCCATCATCTTCAGCCTTGCACATTAAAGATAATTTTCTTGTTGTTTACTGTCTTCTATACCTTTAGCAATACAATTTCAGTTAAATTCACTGTGCAAATATGCACCCATAAATATTAATATAAATATTTTCAACATTTTGTTGTTTCATACTTTTTGTATATGACATTCAGAAGATACACTCTTATGTATATTCCACCTATCCATGTTTTTCCAGGAGTCTTTAAATTTCATGATGTCAATTCTTTATCAAGATACCTTTTTTTATAAAATTACCACAACAAAGAATACACTACAATATGAGAGATCATATATGAAAACACCAGATTTTCCTGAACTTTCAGTAAAAAAAACACAAAAATATGAAAGATCATATATGAAAACACCATATTTTTCCCAACTTTGTTATTGTGTGACATATGATGAGACTCCATGAAATTAATCATGGGTGTTTCATACTTTTCTTGCTTGGGGGTTTGGCTAGAGCCCATAGGGCTTCATGATGCCAATGTGGTAGGGAGGAGAACAAGTGTGGGTTTTGTGCTTTTTCCTTTTATGCTAAATATTTCTTGCTAGATAGACAGATATGTACAAAAATACTTCCATACACTTGGCTTCTAGAAACATATTGTACTCTACCCATTAGATTTCTCCATGTGTGTACAAGTATCCTTTCAGCTTATCCAATTGATTATTTATATAGATTTCTTTACCAGGATACCAATTTCCCCTGAAATTATCACAACATTTTCTTTATGTTATTTTAAATGTATTTGTATAAAATATACCATTGCAATCTAAGGAATAATATATTAAAATCATCATTTTTTTGCAATTGCAACACTATATGATATATACAATACTCCATCAAATTCCCAATCACTCTTTTCTACTTTTCTTGCTTGGTGATTCTGCTTAAGCCTATGAGTCTTCATGATTTTCACATAGGGTTCACATTGCATACAATTCTCTTTCAACTAATTTTAACATGTAGTATTCTAAGCATATAGTTGCAACTGTTAAAATTGATTCATATGCACACACAAACAACATTAAGTATCAAAGATGCACAAAGATACTAATGAACAATAAGTACAGGCTGAAATTTCTATAAGTTAGTAATATGTTTTGAACATTCTAGTATATTAAACTATATATGCACATACTCTAGAAACATTTTCAAAAAAATTGTGTTGCATTTGACTAATAAGTTTAAAATTATGCAAGGGTAAGTGCACCAATCTGTGACACAATTTAGGTGTCAAATTGTGAAAAATTGAAAAAAAAGGCCAAAATTGGCCATTTGGCACATGCCAAATGGAAAAGTAAAATAAAATGCCCAAATCATATTTCAAACCCTCATTTTTCTTCAACCTATGGCTTGGCTTGGAGGATTGGAGGTCAGCAACTTGCGCTCACCAAATATCATCCATTATTTGCATTGGTAGCTTGATATCTTTCATGAGGATGCCACCAACATGTCAGAGACATTGAAGATTGAAAAGAGGTATGTATTTTTATTCAATTTATTTTTAATTTGATTTAGAATGTTGATTGAAATAGTTTTTTATAACAAAATTTTGTTCTAATTATCAGGGAATGAAACTCCACCTCAAAACTTTGAGAATTCATAATCACCCCCTTAGGAAGAGCCTCCTATTCAAGAACAATCCGAAACCCCTCCATCAATTCATAGGAATCCTCAAGGAACATAAGAAAATATTCTAAATCAAATTGAAAACAATAAAAGAGACATTGAATAATTAATTGGAAGATTAACTGAGCATGTCGAAACCCACCCTTATAGGAGAGGGATTACTGAATAATTGAATTCAAATGTATCTCATGTAGGAGAAATGAGCAAGAAAATAATTTTTTGGTCAAATAAGAGGCATGAGATGATACAATATTATGCTAGAGGTTTGTCAAATGCGGATGCTAAAAAATAAAATATTAGCAAATCCGACTTGTGTGCCCTATTTACAGACCTGAAAACCAACATACCTTTGTCTTATACATGCAGGAGGTTCCCCATCCATTGGCGCCACCACGAGTTAATTAAAAATAAATTTTGGGAGCGGTGGTGGATGGTATTTAACCAACCTCCATGCAATAACCATGAGGTACCACAGTAATTTTTGAGGAAATTGTATTGTGAGTTTATCCTCAATAAGATGCCAAATTATTTTGACATCTTAGACTTTCAAGGTAGAGGTGGGGACTCCACACATGATAGACCTACTAAACAACATAATCCAAAGTTGGCACCGAGACCCTTGGCCAAACCCATGGTGGAGCATGTCGTTGTTACTTCCATTGTTAATGCTAATGTAGAGGTGGACACATTGGAGTCAATTGGATCACTCACCTAGACCATTTTATAGTGTGTGAGGCCTCTAGTAGAGCCTGGTGTAGAGGAGACATGTAGGCCCCAAGCTCCACCCCACCATTGTGGCACTTGTGGTGTAGTTTGCACATATGATTATTAGAGTGCTCGGGATGCAACTATACAACCTACATCAGTTGTAGAAGAGATGGCTTTCATAGATGATTTGATGAATGATACATTTGGAATTGACAATCGGGTAAAATTCAACAAGTTCATTTAATGCTGTTTATTAAATTATATTTTGAAATTTAAGAATAAGTAAATTAGTAGAATTTTGATTTGATGAAATTTTAGGGTCAAAGTGTTCATGAGACATGCCCCATTCCTATAGACCCTTATTCGTTCTTGATGTTGATTCCACAGGTATGCAACTAGTATTAAATATATTAGTATTGCATTTGAACAGTTAAATTTTATATTTGAATGTTTGTCTCATAACATGCTTTGGATTTCAAACAGTTTCCTGGTGGACCTTCGACCTCCACACATTGCAATTCATTTCCTCAAGGACCTTACACTCAAGTAGCCTTTATTCAATAATGGTATTGTAAAACAATGTTAGCTAGTTTTCATAATTTTTCATATACAAATCTAGAAAATTGATGAGAAACACAAACATTGCATTTGTATTCCTTGATCGTGTCACATTATCTTCTCCTAATTCACTTTTTGTTCCTTTATTCCTTCCTAATCCCATCCAATTAACATTTAATAGTTCACCCTACCATTTACTCTTTCATTTACCATTTGCAGATGTTGACATTAGACAACCTTGGTGATGTTGGTGGCATGATGGACCATGGAGTTGTTGCAGCAATAGCTAGTTCTGATCCATTGAGAGAGGTATGCAACAGATATGTTGATTTGAAATTATATTTGCTCTTTTGTGGTCTATTTTAGAAAATTTTCATGGTACTTTTGTGTAGCTTACTTTCTATCTTGATGGTTGCTACAGGTGGTTGTCACTCCAAATCGTGGATGTAGTAATGATGTAAATGTGAATGATGACAATCTATATGCAGTAAGTGATTATATTTTGTTATATGTCATTCCAAAATTCAATTTTTTTGTATTAACATCTTTACATTTTATGGTATCAGTTGAAGTTCCATAGTGAAGAGAGGAGGACTAGCGAGCGTGTGTGAAAAACCAGAGAACCAACAATCACTCCATCCAACCAAATTTCGAAGGTAGCACAAGATCTATTTCCTTCCCTTAGAGGGAAATGATTGTATTAGGGTCATTTGTTGTATGCCTATGCGGCATTTTGGAACATATATTTTGTACAAGTGATACATACATGACATTTTATGTCCATAATATGGCTCCTTTATACTAAGCCTGTATGGATTTTTTGGATATATTCTATATACTTTTATCAATATATATCATTATATACCTTATGACTTTGATTAAAAAAATCTTATTTGGCTACTACCATTCTTGAATGATGTTATCATGCATATTGTGTAAATCGTATGCTTGAATGTTGTAGGCATGGATTTTGTTTACATATAATGCTTAATTAATTATTGTCGATTGCTCAATAAGCTCCATCTAAAGCGTGTTGTGTAAATAAGTTCCATTCTTGGTGGTTTGTATCCTTTGAAATGCTTCAATTACTTGTGCCTCACTTATTCACATGTATGCTTCACTTATTCACATGTATACTTCAAGTATAGTGTGTGCATTCATGTGTATGATTCATGCTTTGAATGCATAGCAACAAAAATCTTTTGGGGAAAATTTTGACAAACCAAAAGTATAAGAGTTTTTTAAAAATTTGAGAAAAAAACATATTTAAAAAAACCTAAAAAATTGTAGAACAAGAGATAAAATCTATTTATTTTGAAATTGAAAGGTATTTCCATAGCTTATAGAGATATAGAGAAACAAGTAAATATTTTAACTAATAGTGTAAAAAAATGGGTATGTGTAGGATCATGATGGGCCAAAAAGTGGCAATATGATGGGTATGTGGCTAGCTGACTACTTTTTTGCAAAATTGATGGGAAATGAAAAGTGTTTTAAAGGAGATTCTCAGCTTTCCACCGATATAAAGTATGCTTTACTTTGAATTTAATAAGTAATTATTATTCATTTCCTATTCAAATTATGACTAAAGTCCTCATTGATAGGCTAATTGAAAAACATCTATAGCTTTCAAATAGTATCACATTTTTTTAATCCAAAACATGCGTCACATTCTATGCTTCATATACTATAAGATTAAAAAAAGAAAAAATTAATTTCATAAAGTTTTGACCAAGTTAAGGTGGTCAGACATACGAGTTTTTTATATTTTTTAAAAAGTTGTAATAAAAATTCATAATTAATTATTTACTTGGAAAAAAATTATAAAAAATATACATCACATCGAGGCATGAGTCCTGTACTTATATCTAAAATATTTTTTTTCAAAAAATATTATGAACTTATTGTGGTTAGGGTAGTGAATGACAGGTTATGTCTTACTTTTTCTGAAATTTGAAATTCTACTGAAATTTCAAATTTTCACAAATAGATTTTTTGTTTTAAACATACCTAGTAGTTTAGAAACTAGAATTAATTAACTACAAATTCTATTCTTACACATTTTTGAAATAATATAGATAGCATTTCAAATTTTTATGTCAAGTTGCCTAACTCTAATTTTTCTAAATTTTTTGCCACTTAAGGGCCTTTTTTTTCTATGATGATCCTGCACATACCCAAATATTTTTTTGTAGTTTATATTCATATCATTGATTACATTTTATTGCACATCTTTCAAAGTCAAAGCATTACTTCACACTGCATAACTAATAACTAGATGTTGATAGATGAAAATTTTTCAATTACAATATAGTTTTTACAAAGTCAACCTAAGCAGTTATGCAATTACTTCACATTGCATAACTAATAAGTAGGAGAAGCTACCAATTGCATTTTTTTATAATGGAATTCTATGAGGCTAGATTTCTTTGATGTATTTTATCAAATAGTTCACTGCCTTGTTTATGTTACCACAATTTTCATACATGTCTACCAAAGTATTTTGTCAAATAGTTCATTGCCTTGTTGCTATGGATAAAAGCATAAAACAATTTCTTTCAAACAAGCTATGGATGCTTGGAAAAAATTTATTAAAAACAAAATAGCAAGCAATACTATAGACAAGGCAATGAACTACTTGAAAAAAATGTCTGAAAGAAATGTGGTCTCATGGTGATGGAATTCCATGACATGTAAATTGTTATGGATTTTCATGCCATTCCATCACCATGAGACCACGTTTCTCTAGGGCATTTTTTCAAAAAATTCATTGCCTTGTCTATGCTACCACATTTTTCATACATGTTTACCAAAGCATTTTACCAAACAATTCACCGCCTTGCTGTTATGGCTAAAATCCTAAAATAGGTGCTTTCAAACAAGCTATGGATTCTTGGAAAAAATCTATCAAAGCATAATAAGAAGCAATAGCATAGACAAGCTAGTGAACTATTTGAAAAAATGTCTCAAAGAAATAGGGTCTCATGGTGATGGAATGCCATGACAAGCAAATTCCCTAGATTGTCATGGAATTCCATCACCATGAGACCACATTTCTTTGAGGCATTTTTTCAAATAGATTACTACCTTGTCTATGCTACCACATTTTTCATACATGTCTACCAAATCATTTTATCAAAAATTTCACTATCATGCTACTATGGCTAAGATCTTACAACAAGTTCTTTCGGACAAGTGATGGATGCTTGGAAAAGATCTATCAAAGCATAATAGTAAGCGAAAGCATAGACAAGGTAGTGAACTGGTAGTATGCGATGGATGCTCCCATGTTTTACAAATGAGGGGTGAGCTCAATTTATAGGCTCCTCGAATACAATTCAATGGCCAAGATTGATTTTGAATCAATGACCAAGATTAAAAAATAAAACCCTAATTAGGGTTTATCACAACTAACTACCTCTTAACCAATGAGAAAGTTGCATTTGGGGACACTTGTCCTTCTACTAAATATAAACCAAAAAATAAAAAGTTGTTGCATTATGAAGTGTCAGGTTCATTGAACCTAGACATGCTAGCTTGGAACAATTTGATCGGTTGGAAGATGATGAGGCACCATCTCAGTGTGTTGGATGTCCCCTTTGATATTGGCCTAAGGCGGACTTCAAGATATGTTTTCCATCTCCTATTTTCAGCTTGGGGTGGACTTTAAGTTCTCTTTGCCATGTATGCTTTGAGTTGGGCATGCTTTACCTTTGTCTTGGAAAAGCATTATTCAAGCCAAGGGTAGACTTGACAGTAGTTTGGACATATATTTTCTTTCCCAAGTGGGCTTTGCATCATCTTTGACATTTTCCTTCACCATGGGCATGGTGGACTTTGATTGTGCCTTGCCAATATTAGGTGGACTTGCTCTTGAATTAGACATGCTAATTTTCCTTCCAAGTGAAAACCGAGAGAGGTTATTGTAGAGGGGAAAAACATGATCCCATAGGCTCAGATGAGAAGCTTCTAGGTGCACAGTGTATGAGTATGGACTCATGTTGAAATTTGCAACCATTTTGCACTTTGGACTCTTAAGGGATTCAACTGGTTGAACATAGCTCAGAGTGATTTAGCGCATTTGGGTATGAAAAAGGACCATGTCTAGCATAAACGTACCCACTTAGATGCATTGGAATAGTTAGTTTGGTCACACAAGTTGTAGAACAAAAGTTGCACCACTTTACAACTTTGCACTACTTGCATTTGACAACTTTTTCCCCCAGAGAAATTTCACCGCCATAGGAAAAAACCTCCAATATAGAAAAAATTAATAGAGGTTATTCTAAAGGGGCACAACATGATCCCATAGGTTTTGACGAGAAGTTTCTAAGCCTCACAGTGTTCGAGTAACGTCATGTTAAAGTTTGCAGCCATTTTGCACTTTAGACTCTTAAGGGATTCAACCAGTTGAATGTAGCTTAGAGTGATTCAGTGCATTTGGGTGTGAAAAAGGACCATTCCTAACATAAAATTACTCACTTAGATGCATTGTAATAGTTATTTTGGTCACACGAGTTGTAGAATGAAAGTTGCACCACTTTGCAACTTTTCACTACTTGCATTTGACAATTTTTTCCCCAAGAAAAATCTCGCCACCATAGGAAAATTCCTTAGAGATAGAAAACACCGAGAGAGGTTATTATAGAGGGGAAAAATATGATCCCATAGGCTATGACAATAATTTTCTAAGCCTCATGGTGTCTAAATAACATCATGCTGAAGTTTGTAGCCATTTTGCACTTCAGATAATTAAGGGATTCAGCCGGTTGAACATAGCTTGGAGCGATTCAGCATGTTTGGTTACAAAATAGGACCATTCCTAGTGTAAATGTACCACTTAAAATTTTGGAGTAGTTATTTTGGTCACACGAGTTGCAAAATGAAAGTTGCACCACTTTGCAACTTTTCACTACTTGCATTTGACAACTTTTTCCCCAAGAGAAATCTCGCCGCCATAGGAAAATGCCTACGAGATAGTGAAACCAAGAGTGGTTATTGTAGAGGGGTACAACACAATCCAATATTCTTTGACGATAATTTTTTAAGCCTCACGGTGTCTGAGTAATGTCATGCTAAAGTTTGCAGCCATTTTGCACTACGAACTCTTAAGGGATTCAGCTAGTTGAATGTAGTTCAGAGTGATTCGATGCATTTGGGTGTGAAAGAGGACCATGCCTAGCATAAATGTACCCACTCGGATGTGTTGGAATAGTTATTTTTGTCACACGAGTTGCAAAACAAAAGTTACACCACTTTGCAACTTTTCACTACTTACATTTGACAACTTTTTTTCCAAGAGAAATCTCACCATCACAAGAAAATGCCTCCTAGATAGAAAAACCTGAGAGAGGTTATTATATATGGGCACAACACAATCCCATAGGATCTAACAAGAATTTTCTAAGCCTCATGGTGTCTAAGTAACATCATACTAAATTTTTTAGCCATTTTGCACTTCAGACTTTTAAGGGATTCAGCTAGTTGAACATAGCTCATAGGAATTTGACATGTTTGGGTGAAAAAGAGGACCATTCCTAGCGTAAAAACACCTACTTAGACACATTGGAATAGTTATTTTGGTCACACGAGTTACATAACGAAAGTTGCACCGCTTTGCAACTTTTCACTACTTGTATTTGACAACTTTTTCCCCAAGAGAAATCTCACTACCACAGGAAAACACCTCCAAGATAGAAAAAACCGAGAGATAATATTGTAGAAGGGAACAATATGATCTCATAGGCTTTGAAAATAATTTTCTAAGCATCATGGTGTCCAAGTAACATCATGCTAAAGTTTGTAGTCATTTTTCTCTTTGAACTCTAAAGGGATTCAGCCAGTTAAATGTAGCTCGGAGCGGTTTAGCATGTTTGGGTGTGAAAGAGGACCATTTCTAGCATAAATTTACCAATTTAGACACATTTTAATAGTTAGTTTGGTCACATGAGTTTCAGAACGAAAGTTGCACCACTTTGCAACTTTTCATTGCTTGCATTTGACAACTTTTTCCCCAAGAGAAATCTCACTGCCACAAGAAAACGCCTCTAAAATAGAAAAAACTAAGAGAGGTTATTGTAGAGGGGTAAAACATAATCCCATAGGCTTTGACAAGAAGTTTCTAAGCCTCACGGTGTTTGAGTAACCTCATGTTGAAGTTTGCAGCCATTTTGCACTTCAGAATCTTAAGGGATTCAGCCGGTGCAACATAGCTTAGAGTGATTCAACATGTTTGGGTGTGAAAGAGGACCATTTATAGCTTAAACACACCCACTTGGATGTATTGGAATATTTATTTTGGTCACACAAGTTGCACCACTTTGCAACTTTTCACTATTTGCATTTGACAACTTTTTCTCCAAGAGAAATCTCGCCGCCGCGGGAAAATTCCTCTAAGATAGAAAAAATAAAGAGAGGTTGTTGTAGAGGGAACAACATTATGCCATAGGGTCTGATAAGAAGTTTCCAAGCCTCATGGTGTCTGAGTAATGTCATGTTGAAGTTTGCAGCCATTTTTCTCTTCAGACTCTTAAAGGATTGAATCAATAGAAAGTAGCTCAGAGTGATTTGACACGTTTGGGTGAAAAATAGGACCATTCATAGTGTAAAAATACCCACTTGTATGCATTGAAACAATTATTTTAGTCACATGAGTTGCAGAATGAAAGTTGTACCACTTTGCAACTTTTTACTACTTCCATTTGACAACTTTTTCCCCAAGAGAAATCTCACCACCACAAGAAAATGCCTCTAAGATAGTGAAAACTAAAAAAGGTTCTTGTAGAGGGGCACAACACTATCCCATAGGCTCTGACGAAAAGTTTCTAACTCTCATAGTGTCCAAATAACATCATGCTAAAGTTTGCAGTCATTTTGCACTTCAGACTCTTAAGGGATTCAACCGGTTAAACGTAGCTCAGAGTGGTTTGACACATTTTGGTGTGAAAGAGGACCATTCCTAGCGTAAACGTACCAACTCAAATGCATTGGAACAATTAGTTTGGTCACACAAGTTGCATAATGAAAGTTACACCACTTTGCAACTTTTCACTACTTGCATTTGACAACTTTTTCCCCAAGAAAAATCTCGCCACCACAAGAAAATTCCTCCAAGATAATGAAAACTAAGAGAGGTCATTGTAGAGGGGAACAACATGATCCCATAGGATTTGACAAGAAGTTTATAAGCCTCATGGTGTTTGAGTAACGTCATGTTGAAGTTTGCAATCATTTTACACTTCAGACTCTTAAGGGATTCAACAAACCAGGAGGCTCAAACTCAATCAAATTAACAACTTGCCTTCAAAAGGAATCTAACAAGATTAAAATAGTGTTTTAAAGAAATTCAAACAATCTTTCAAGTTAGAAAACAATTAGAAGTACCATTTCTCAATTTTACCCATGAATCCTAGTAGTAGTGCAAGCTAAGTTTTTG
>VDFB02193867.1:692975249-693297790 GCA_007258455.2 Sequoia sempervirens
GAGAAAGATAAGGACCTAAGAGAGGGAGATGGAGTGAGACAAAAAAACCAAAGGGGGAGAGAGGGAGAGTGGGAAAGGGGGTTGGAGTGAGATAGATTTATTTAGTTACTTAGGTGGGAGGGAAAGAGACCTAGGAGAGGGGATTGGATTGAGAGATATTAGTCTAGGTCACGAGGGAGGGAGTGAGACCTGAGAGAGAGAGGCTTCAGAGGGATAAAGAGTTATCCAGTTAGGGTAATGAGTTAGAGAGCATATGAAAGGTAAAACCTCAACTATCCATCTATGATCATAAACTGTGCACTCTAAGTATTATCAAACTTGTTGACCAAAGAGAGGGGAAATTCAAGTTTTGTTCAAAGCAGGTCATTTGGCAAACATCAAATTTGGCACTCTCCAAATGACACATCACATTTGGTGCACACCAAATTTTGCACTCGCAAAATGTGATGTGCCATTTGGTGAGCACCAAACGGCCTCCTTTGGATGTGTTAATTGACAAGATTTTCCAAATTTCCTCATATTTTTGTCTATGCTCCTTGTCTCATTTGCACATCTTTCAATGCAAGTTCATAAAAAAAAATGTGATAGCATTGACCTCTCCCTTAGCTATCTTAATAAATAATTCTTTTTTCATTTTGATTTAGTTAAGGTTTTGATCCATGGCTTCTATTGTAAATGCCTCTGTTTTTGGTAAAAAACCAACATGTGCTAGTTTTAGGATAGATTTTTACTCGTTTATCAAAACATGAAACAAATTACATTTTCTGAAACTAGACTCTATTCTACACATGATGAAAGAAAAAAATCAATTTTCAATTAGTTTTCAAAAAATTTAGGGGGGAGCACACTAAAATTCTAGCTTTTGAGGATGTTTCCAGCTTGAATATTCATAAAATATTATATATTCATTAAAAAATTATCCAAAAGAACGAGGATAAACTACATGGTGTTAGCTAATTTCTCACTGTTGGGATTTTTGAAATTCTAAAAATAAGTTAATCAAAAAGGGGGGAGCCCTCAGGCGCTATGCTATTTTTTTTAATAAAAAAGGGACCTATTTTGGCCCCCGACCCCTTTTTGAGACCCTTAATCTTCATTAATTTCAAAAAAAAATAGTAGCTTAGAAACTAGACTCAGAGCACTTCAACTTTTTTTCTTGATGCATCTTGAAATTTTGAGTGTAACTATCTTCAATTTCTCGTGCAAATCAGATTTTTCTGAATTAAAAAAAAAAAAAGTGGCATCTTAAGAGCCAAAATTGTGTCACAGATCCATGCACTTACTGGCAACTATGTTTTGTTTTCCATTTTCTATGCCTATATACCCTAAGTTTTGTCATTTTTCCTTCATGCTTTGCTTGCACATATTCTTATGTGTTCTTTCTACCTTTTCAATTAGTTTGATTTGATTCAAATACTTGGAAAATGTTGATCTACAAAATTCTCTTTTGAGCATTTCACTTTTTCACTCTTCCTGTTTATTACATTTAGAAATATATAGTCTTGTCTACATTGCATTTTTGTCTAATATATGATAAGAATCCATGCAATTTGCGACGGGTTTCTCGAGCCTATTTACAATGATGGTGGATTTTTTTGACCACGTGGGTTGGTGGTGGTGGAGTTGGTTTCCACGATCAACAGAAAAATAATGGTAATTATTTGATTGTGTGAGGGTTAATGCATCCTAGCATTGTTGTACGATGGCACAGGGGGGAGTCAATGCAATCTTCACTATTGTAGTGTGAGGATGTATATTGTTTTGGTTGCATTGTGAAATGACCCACTGTGGTGTTGCTTTGATAGTAGACTATTGAAAAATCCTACCATCCACCTCTGTTAGATAGCAGATTGGAGGGTTTTACAAGTGTTGTGCTCCACAATCTACAACATTTGGCCTCTTGTTTCTGCTATAAGTTGTTTTGCAATGTCTTTTTGTCATTCCATATGCATCTAACCACAAACATATATTTTGATATATTCAAATAAAATGTTGCTTTGCAATAATATCATGTTGGGCTCAATGCAAGCATGGATAGACAAGGAGATATGAAGCCCATCTATGGGACAATTGGTACCTAAAAGATGACCATAGCTGTAAGCACAAACAAGGTTTGTTTTATAAATTTATATTTTACTAAGTTATATATTCAACCCTTTTCTTCCTACATGGCTAGATAGGCTCCATATATTTGTTACTATATATATGCATGCACAAATTCTTACATGCACTTGACTACAATAAACATAGTCTATTGTACACATTACATTTTGTTCATGTTTCTACAGTTATATTTTTAGCTTATGGGGAAAATTATCTATAGGTAGCTCTTTATCAACATACCCATCTTACTAAATGACAACAAAAAAATATTACAATATAAGAAATCATATATGAAAACACCCAAATTTCCCCTACTTCGCCATTGTGTGATATATGATATGAATCCATTAAATTTCTAATGGGTCTTCCATACTTTTCTTGCTCGGGGGTTTGGCTAGAGCTCATAAGGCTTCATGATGCCAATATGGTAGGGAGGATAACGAGCATGGGTTTTGTGGTTTTGTTTTGCACCATCATATATTGACTGCTACAAATATACAACATACTGTATTCTACCAACTGCATTTCTCCATGCTTATACAAAGTCTATCTTTTCACCTTGCCAAATCAATTATTTAAACCCAGTTCTTTATGATTATACCTATTTTCTTTAGGTTAAGACAACAATTACATGATGTGATCCTAAATGTTTTTATGTAAAGAAAACCTTTCCCATTTTTTAAAACTTATACAGATAGAAAATTTTGAAACATATTGATACAAGATTACAGCTATGTCCTTTGGTAGTAAATATTGAAGAAAAATAGAGAAATTGTATAAGAGGTATTATAATGACACTTATTTGCTACTAAATATTATAGAAAAAAAAGACATTAAATAGAAATTTAAAATATGGAGTATGGAAGAGGCAAACTACGATAATGAATAGTTTGTTATGGGAAACTGGAAAAAAGAATATCATGAAACATATTGATACAAGACATATAGAATATTCCATCCAAACAAAATAACCACGAAAAATTAACAGTTTATTATAAGGAGCTTCAAAAAGATGAGGAAAAAATAATATCATGCATGAAACATATTGGTACAAGACAAGCAGTCTACATAATAGTTGTAAGAGGTATTAGAATAACACTTAAGAATCACACATAAATGACAGATGAACAAAAACCTTTGGCTTGCTTTCAATTTTTTTGGTCTGTGTATGTTTTCCTACCTCTCTTAAAGTTTTATTTAATGTGGGTTTTTCGGTCATTTGTCATTTACCTATGATTCTTAAGTGTTTTTCTAACAACTCTTTTACAATTTCTCAAATGACAAATTATCAAAAACCCATTTTAAATAGAAATTTAACATATGGAGAATAGGTGCAAACTATGACTATGAATAGTTTTTTAGATAGAGCTTTTGTTGTACAAAATGTGGATAACACCAAAGATGCACATAGATAACAAGGAACAATAACCAGTGGTTGAAAAGCATACAAATACCAAAAAAAATTGAAAGCAGTCCAAAGGTATAGGTCAATGTCATGTTTGTAGTTTATAACAATCTACAAAAATTTAGAATTTTAAAGTTAAAAAAATTCTCGTCACAAGGAAAATAGAATAAGAAGCTCCTAAAGTGTCATGCCAAGCAAAAAAATACATGGGGACACAATCTTTAATTAAATGCACAAAAATATTTACCTAGGTTAAGATATCAAGAATACACGAGCTAAACTATGGAAATGAGCAACTTGTTACAAGGAGCTTCAAACAAATGAGAGAAAGATAATATCAAGAAACATATTGATACAAGACAAGCAATCTATGTAACAATTGGCTTGTCAATTCAAAATTTGAGCTACATTATTTGGCACTAAATATTATAGACAAATAGGGAAACTGTAAAAGAGCTATTAGAAAGACACTTAATAATCATAGGAAAATGATAGATGATTGAAAACCCATATTAAATAGAACTTAATAACATGGATAATAGAAGAGGTGAACTAAAATAATGAACAGTTTGTTATGGGGAAGTGGATATTGATACAACACAAGCAATCTATGTAACAGTTGGCTTGTCAATTCAAAATTCAAGCTACATTATTGGGCACTAAATATTATAGAAAAAATAGAGAAATTGTAAAAGAACTATTAGAAAAACACTTAAGAATCACAAGTAAATGACAGATAATTGAAAAACCACATTAAACATATTGATATAAGACAAGAAGTCTATGTAAGAGTTGGATTGTAAATTCAAAATTCAAGCTATGTTCTTTGGCAGTAAACCCACATTAAATAGAACTCGTAAAGCCAATGGGTAGCAATAACCTGTGCAAAATGGGTATAACGCCATAGACTTAATTGAAATTTTGAGCTATATTACTTGACACTATATATTATAGAAAAATAGAGAAATTGTAAAAGAGCTATTAGAATAACACTTAACAGCCACTAAACTAATTTTATCTTGAATATCTTTATTCTTTCATATGAACCCTCTATATATATATATATGCAATTACTCCTATGTTAATCTGCAATTGCTCCTATGTTAGTGAGTATAATTCCAAAGATGCATAGAGATAACTACAAACAATAAATGAAGGGAGAAAAAATTACTAACCCTGACCATATTTTTTGACGAGAGAAACAAGATTTAACTACAATTTCTCCATCCATACAGAGCCATAATCTCTTTGAAGTCTCCCAAATGGGTATAATGCCAAAGATGCAAACATATAACACAGAACAATAAGCAGAGAGAGAAAGACATGAACAATAAATTAATCATTCTAACACATCTTATACAATTTCTCTACTTGTCTTCAATATTTATTACCAAAGAATGTAGCTCAAATCTTCTATCAATATGTTTCATGATATTCTTTTTTTCTCATCTATTTGAACTCCAGACCCATTCGCAAAGCTCGATTCCGCAAACTATAGAAGTGTATAATAAATAAAAAGGTGCATCTAACTTCACAAACATATATATTGGTATAGATTTTGTTTTGAAAGTGCTTATATTTTCATTGCATGGCTAAGATGTATATGCATAAATGTGTTTATGAAACATGGGCACATATAAAAACCAATAACTAGAAAGGAAAAAAATTTAGTCATGTACGAAATGAAAACCAAGCTGAAGGCGACAATTTTTACAATAGTTTTCTATGAAACCAACACCACAATGGCTCTTTTGACAATGCAACTTAATCAATATATTTTCTCACACATTTCGGAGCACATGAGTGTTAAAACCCTCCAACCTACTATCAAATAGAGATGAAGGTGATGATTAGTTCAATACTTTAGTATCAAACCAACACCACAATGGTTCGTTTGACAATGCAACCAAAAATAATAGATTTTCCCACACTACAACATTGAATATATATATATATATGTGTGTGTGTGTGTGTGTGTGTGTGTGTGTGTGTGTATAAATATATGTGTGTATGTATATATATATGTATGTATATATATATATGTATATATGTATATATATGTATTTATGTTTTTCTAATAGTTCTTTTACAATTTTCCTATTTTTCTATAATATTGAGTGTTGGATAATGTAGCTCAAATTTAGAATTGACAATGCCAGGATGCATTAACCCTCATGTGAGCAAACACTTTCCATTCTTCTTTTGTGTATCGAGGAAACTAGCTCACCAACACCAACCCACATAATTAGGAAACTCCACACCATCATAAGTTACAACCCTGGGAAACTCATCACCAATTGTTGGCGATTATTGATCTCCAATGTTGAGAAATTCCATTCATGACTAGGTTGATGACAATCCTGACAGAAATTACCTGGGTTAAGATATGGAGAATACAAGAGCTAAACTATGATAATGAACAACTTGTTACAAGGAGCTCCAAACAGATGAGAAAAATAGAATATTATGAAACATATTGATACAAGACAAGTAATCTATATAACAGTTGGCATTTACCTATGATTCTTAAGTTTTTATTAATAGTTCTTTTACAATTTCTCTATTTTGTCTATAATATTTAGTGCCAAATAATGTAGCTTGAATTTTTAATTGACAAGCCAACTATTACATAGATTGCCTGTGTTGTATCAATATGTTTTATTCATGATATTCTTTTTCCAATTCCACAAAGAAAATTGTTCATTATGTAATAGTTGGTAGTCTATGTAACACTTGGCTTGTCAATTCAATGACCATTTTTACTATATTCTTCCTTAGATTGCAATTGTATTTTTTATATAAATCCATTTAGAATTACATAATATAAATTTTTTTATAACTTTAGGGAAATTTTCTATCTTGATAAACAACTATATGTAAATAATCTTTTAGATAAGCTGAAAAGATAACTATACACACATGTAGAAATGTAATGGGTAGAGTAGAATATCTTTTTTGAAGTCAAATGTATGATTTTTTTCCCACAAAAAAAATTCCATTTAAGATTTCCCCTTTTATAGTCATCGTAGATTGTGGTTTATGTGATTGTGGATGGCAACCACACACCATTGTCATGTGCTTGTGAGAGGACAAACAATTTTTTGATTGCATCACATTGTTTATCCCTACAAGCACATGACAATGGTGTATGTTGCTCCATTCAACTAAACCATTTACAATGTCATGATCGGCCTGGTTTTCATTTTGTACATGACTAAATTTTTTTCCTTTCTGGTTATTGGTTGTTGTATTTTCCCATGTTTAACAAACACATATCTGCATTTACATCTTAGCCATGCAATGAGAATATAAGCATTTGCAAAAAGAAATCTATGTTGATATATATGTTTGTCAAATTAGTTGCAACTTTTTAGTTATTATACACTCTTCTATATATTTCATCTATCCATGTTTCTCCACCCATCTTCGAATCCCATGATGCCAATTATTTATCGGAATACCTATTTTCGTGAAACTTTGTCACAACAAAAAAGACTAAAGTATTAGAGATCTTGTTTGATAACACCCATTTTTACCCAACTTTGTTATTGTGTGATATTTGATAAGAGTCCATGATATTTTCCATGGACCTTACCTTCCTTTCTTGTTCAGGGGTTTGGATAGAGCCCGTGAGGCTTCATGATGCCAATATGGTAGGGAGGTGAACGAGTGTGGGTTTAGTGTTCTTGTCTTCCATCATCATATATTTTTTGTTTCTTATATACATGGACACACAAATTCTCACATGCACTTGCCTACGAAAAACATACTCTATTATATCCATTATATTTGTCATTATTTCCATAGCTCTCTTTTCAACTTCTCCAATAGATTACTTATAGACAATTCTTTACCAAGATGCCATGTATTCAAAATGTTCCATTTTATCTCTTTATGTTTACAACATATAATGCTAACCTCTTTTATTGTATACCTATATTATTTCCTTTATAATGTTGCACAGATACAATAGACATTCAAGAAAATTAGTGTATTATAAATTGTCTATTTCAAATTCTTTCATGGTCCAACAACTTGATCCAATGTTGCTCACCCTTGTTAAACACCATCAACAGTACATGTAACTACAAAAAAATTCCATTATCAATAAATAGATTCGATGAGCCAATTGTAAATATTACTAATTATTTTTGGTTTTACATTGTCTATATTGATTTTACAGATATACTTACTCACCCTTTATGCTTCCTTTTTTATTTTGCTTGCCCATCCACTAACACAACCCTATCTTCTATTTACAGGAACTAGGCTAAAGCATGCAAAAGCATTCAAATATCATGATACCTTTTTTTTTTAAAGTTACCATTGCAAAAAAAACACTACAATATGAGAGATCATATATGAAAACACCAGATTTTCCCCAACTTTGTTATTGTGTGATGTATGATGGAACTCCATGAATCTCATGCTTTTCTTTCCCAAGGGTTTGGCTAGAGTCCACGAGGCTCCATGATGCCAATATGGTAGGGAGGATAACAAGCATGGGTTTTGTGCCTTTTCTTTTAACACCATATATTTCTTGTTACATAGATACATGTTTACAAAAATCCTTGTATACACTTGGCTTCTAGAAACATAGTCTATAATAACATGTTTTTCATGTCATAGCAAGTGGTGGGGAAGCACTTGAGACTTAATTTTTCAATTGTGATTTGTTAAGAATAAATTTATTGAAAAAATGTATTCGTTGAGAATTAATTTACTATGTATTCTCAATGATCTATCATTACCTGTGATTCCTAAGTTTATTAATTAAAATTAATTTTAAATAACTATTGTAACTAAAATTATTAAATATTAGCGTATTAATAAAAAAAAATTATTGATGATTACTTACTTAAAATTAAAATTAATGGATACATTGCAAATAATAAGATTCATTCAACATGGCCTATGGTTTTATTTTATATTTTCATAATCAATTTTCAACTAATAAATTTTGATGTGGAAACCCAAAGATCAATTTTCTGTTTTATGCAAATGGTTCTTAATCTCCCATGCATTGTGTGTGAGATAAGAACAAACAAATGGACTATAACATAAGGTTTAAAATGCTTTATAATGATCAAATTAAATGAAGAAATATAAAATAATATCTACGCTAAAATTAAGTGATTTATAATATGTTCAAGTTAGGTGATTCAAATTGATATCTTTCAATGCACACATAGGTTGGATTTAACTTTAATACATATGTATCGATATGTTGATCTATCCTTCTAATTATCCATAATAATATATAAATTTATTTTCCAACATCTCTCTTCATTATGATCTACTCCACCTATTTTATCCTAGGTAAAGTCCAAAATCATAAGCTTCACCTCCTACTATGAACTAACCTCACATTATTTCATATTGGCTTATTAACACACTTTCCCTTTCTCGACTCAATCAAAAAATTTCAAATATTATTGATTATTTATATTTGACATTGCAGTCTGAAAAAAAAGTTTGTTTCTTACTTCCCTTTAAATAGCCATTTGCAGTGGACCCCTATCGGTTGATTGTTGCATGCTTGTGCATGTGACTACTAGTATTAAATTAAATCCAATTTTCTACTTATTTGATTGAAGCTCGAACTATAATGGAAAAGAGAAACCACATAGGAAATACATTTGACAACTATTGGGAACCTTAGTTCTATTGGAAAAAGGTGCATAGCCTCACATTTCCAATGTTTGTATTTAATTATTTAATGGTATTTATTTATTATTCACTCACATATTTTGTGTCACCCCACTTCGATTGACACTAGTTGTCACTTGTAGTTTGTAATTTGGTATTTATAATTATCAATTTCTATATAGAACTATAATAATTGTAAGGCGTGCACAAGTGTTTCCAAATTAGAAAGAATGTGAAAAGAGGAAATTATGTGTGGACTTGGAGAAGATCAAGGAATAATTTTTTTTTGCATGTGCATGCTGCCAAAAAAGTAAATAAGACCAAGTGGAGCACGCTAGTTGAAAGATGAAGTTATTTATTTAAGTTTTAGCTCACTCTTCTTGATTTTCACATTGGGACTTGCATGGATCTATTCATGTGTCATTTTTATTCAATGTTTTTTTTTTCTCATTGTTCTAGAAACCATTGGTTGTTTCTAGTTTTTGGTCTTGGAAAAAAAAAAAGGTGCATAGTTTAGAGACATATGATGATATTATTTTTTAAGGGGTTATTTTACTAAAAATTCTTAAAAATTTTGGTGTTTACATATCTAATGAAGGCTTGAGATTGCTCATGTATTACAATTGGATTTCATACTATGATTCCATTGGTTCATGTTTTAGAGGTTGGGTTTCTTCCTACAAGGATTATCCCATCGTAAACATTGTGTCATTGTGGTGAATTCCATTACATGTATATTTTCATTTTTGAAAGTGTTAGATTCCATGATGCATGTCTCTTTTCATCAATAAGTGTAGGAATTTTTCTATTATCATTTTTCTTTCATTTTTTACTAGTTCATGATAACCTATATTTCTTGGTTGTTTCTTAAAGAGAGTTTTTGGATTGATCATACTTTGAGTGGGATCCATGCATATAATATTTTTTTTTTCAATAAAATAGAAATTACATCAGCAATGGGGATGTATTGGGTTAATGGTACAAAATTCAAGCTATAAAAACTCAAAATCAAGGATTTGTTGACAAAAAAAGTTCCATGGGTAGCCATCTCTAGAAGTAAACCATCGAGAATGAGGGATTATTGGATTGTGTTAGACCAAAAATTTAAAATTATCATTCAACTTTATTTAGTAGATTAATGCTCCTAAATGTTAGGAAATAATCCTCTATAAAAAATATATAAGAATAATTAGGAAAATTTTACCAAGACAAATTAGTAGTGACTCGAATAAATTTATATAAAATAGTTTATATTCTTTGATGATGGGTGATGGGAATTTAGTTGTTGATCACCTAAATGCATTTATCACTATTGTAATTCAATTATAGTATTTTGGTATAAAGATGAAGGAAGAATATTAATACACATGGTCCTATTATATTATTTTCTAAGCTCATTGAATAATCTAGTGATGACCATTAGAAGTGCTACTTCAATTTTTTTCTAGATGAGGAATTGGATTCTCTTCCTAGGAGTACAAATGAGACAAGTTAATGAATATATGAAGGAAGCACTAGTTTCTCATGGATAATATAAGGAAAAAAGAAAGGACAAGGACAATAGTATATCTAAGACCTTAGGGAGATCTAAGTATCTTAGATATTCCAAGGTAATATGTTGGAAAAGTTGTAATAAAGGCTACATTAGAAAGAAATGCAAGGAAAATAAGAATGAAAACAATGTTGACATATGATTATTTAAATTATAAATCTTCTTAAGATGAATCAAATAAATGTTTTTCATCCCCTGACATACATGCAAATGAGGATTCCTATATGATCAAATATTTCACCTCTTTCCACATGAATCCTCACAAGGAGTGATTTGTTGACTATGAGAATATTGATGGTGGAAAGGACTACCTTGGTAAAAACTCTTATTTGGGTATTGATGGGCATGGGACTCCATCCAAGATCAAGTCCTCTAATAGCCATATCAAGCTTATTTTAGTATTTCTAAGCATCCTAGGTTTGGTATGAAACAAATTTATTATATGTAAGTAAAGGGTCATACCACAATAATGGGTCTCAAACTTGGGACATCTCATTTTTTTTGCTTGAAATCACATATTTTTAAAAAAACTAATGATTTAAGGTTTGAGAGATTTCATATAAAGGGTTTTAATTGAATATGGTTATATAAGACCCCCTTAGCTTAAACCCCCTTGGACAGAACCCCTCCAGTCTTAAAACATACCCATAATGGAGTCTCCTTCACACCTATCAAAATAGTGCAAAAAAAAACTTTTTCTTTACCTTTTGAGAGATTAATTAATCATTTATAATTTTTTTTATAAGTATGTAGCTTTTATTAGAATCTTTTTAAAAAGTTTAATTTTAATTATTTTTAATTGTATTATTGTATTTATATTGTATTTCTTATGAATTTTGTTTTTTCACTAAGAAAGTTGCAAACCTTCATTCAAGATAGATTATTCAAGATTTTTTTGAGTGGTAACATAGCTTTGTTCATTCTTCATTCCCTCTTTCATGTTTTTATTCATTTCAAGGTTTGATTACCAAAATAGGGTTTGACCAAGGCTAACCCTCATTCACCAAAAACAAAACATTTTTGCCTCTTGATTTGTGATTGTAGATTTAGGTGGAATAAATTATCTTCAAGACCTTTTGAAGATCAAATTTGGGGAACTTGTCAAAGTTGTAAAAGTTTTCATCTCACAAAAATTAATTTTCAAAAATTATTTATGGCTTTTCAAACCTGAAACCTAGGAAAATTGGAAGATGAGTTTGGATCTATAGCAAAGGCTCTCAAAGAATGCAGAAAAACCCTAACTTGGGACCCATTCGCCCCTAGGTGAATGAGTCCCAAACAACTTCAGAAAATAACTTTTGGTTATTGGTACACATGCTTCTACCCTTCTCTTTAATCTACATTCTATTTTCTAGTTCTTTCAATGTTATGTTTAATCTACTAAACCCAAGTGATAGATTTCATTTTGGAGTTTATTTGCTATTTTTAATCTTTCTCCCCAAAGTGTTGTTTGACCTTGACCCCCATCCTAACACAAAAAGGTAATCCAAATATTCCTTCATAGAATTTATTCTCTTAGGGGTAGTTAGTCAATTCTTTGTGGGGGTCTCATTTTGTAATGAAAGTAGGGAGATAGGTCCATCATAACCCTATGTTTCCATGTTTTTCTTGGTGAACCTATTTTTCTCTATTTCAATTTCAACAAACCTTTGCGAAAGGATTGAAATGGTACCTAAACACACCATTTCACAATTATAGATCTCACAAGCACTATCTATCTCCACATCTCCACATGGTACCTAAATTCAATCACAAATGGATTCTATAATCCTTGTTGGGGTTTTGGTGGTACAAGTTCTATACTATTTGGTTGGCTATTCTTGAGCCAAAGTTGGCTCATTTTTCCTTGTGTGTTCTATACCAAGGCCTACCCATTCATACTAGATTATCTAATATGAGAATTTTCAATATTTTCTACCCATTATGTGGATAACAAGATATTTTCAAGCACCTCTTTTAATTTTATCTTCAATCTTAGGAAGCTTGGAATTAAATTCATGACTTTTGCAATCCTTTTAGACCTAATCCTTTCTCACAGTGGTATATGGTATTCTTTGAACAATGACCTATAATTCTTACTAAATTTACCCAATATGACATGCATTTAGGGTGAAATTTATTTTTATCTTTTGGAAAGATAGAAACTTTATTGTTTTCACTAGTTTTTCTATTAATGTTTATCACTCACTTTATACAAAAGTAATGGTTCACTCCAATGTTCTTATGCAAATTCAAGTGAAATCCAATAAAGTTACATTTGAAGTGGTACATCTTCAATTTCTTTTAGATCACTTGGGTTCCTATGCATGATTGTTAGAGTACTATTGACTTATATATCCAACAAGGAGCACTCAATATCTCATTGGTACCAACATGAGTGCAATCAATCTTCTTAGAAAGGTTGTCATCCTCAAACATGTGGTTCTCAATCCCCTCCAAGAAGATCCAACAACCAATCTTCTCACAACTCACTAGATTTTAGGAAGTTTCCTCTCCTTAGTTTTTACATTCAACATGATGAGGAAGAAAAGGAAGAGGGAATTATCACTAGTTTGAAGATTACTTTTAATGGCCTAGACCCTACTGATGTATGACACAAACAAGATGACCATGACCCCCTCTACTAATATAGTTCTTGTTGCTCAACTACTTTGTCTTGTTGTCTTGTATTTTGATTATCTAGACTCAATCCCACTTAAGCATCATAACATATCTTTTTTAAATCATTTCTTTTTTAATATGTATTTTTTTTTCAAGTAATATAAACATGTATTCATAAAAACTAAATCAAATTTCACATCACAGAATATATTCAATCAAGAAAACTTAATTTAAGAATTATATAAAAATTAGTGATGCAAGTTTTCTTAAATGATCAAACTTGTAGTGAAACCAAAGATATTTTTGTATGAGTGCTATATTGTTAAAAATATGATATATCTCCATAATACATAACAATATAGCTTTCACATTTAAAAATTAAAAAAAAAATCAATTAAATCACAACAAAATCAATTGAATAGGGAAGATCAACATAAACTTAATTTAAGAATTATTTAAAAATTAGTAATGCAAGTTTGCTTAAATGATGAAACTTGTAGAGAATCAAAGACATTTTTGTATGAATTCTATATTGCAAAAAAATATAATATATATTTCCATAATACATAGCAATATATTTGTCATGGTTAACAATAGAAAAAAATAATTAAATAACAACAGAAGTTCAAGCAAAACACAGATCCCTTGAATAGGAAAGATCAACATAAACTTAATTTAAGAATTATTTAAAAATTAGTGATGCAAGTTTGTTTTTAAATGATGAAACTTGTATGGAATCAAAAGACATTTTTGTATGAGTTCTATATTGCAAAAAATACAATGTATATATCCATAATATGTAACCATATAGCTTTCACATTTAAAAATTAGAAAAATTCAACTAAATAATAGTAAAAGTTCAAACAAAACATAGATCCATTGAATAGGAAAGATTAGCCCAATGATAATGGCGGTCGTGGTGGTGATGGCCATGGTGTTCATACACAGCGTAGCCCATCTATTAACACTGGCCTAGGATTTTGCCCCAATGGCCATATAGTGCCCCTCCATTCTTACTATGGATGTGCAGGAAGTTTGACTTTGAAACTTGAAGACGAAGGTAAAATAATGACATTTAAAGGACATGAACTTGTATTAGTGCCTTGGTGAGGATGATGTATATTGTCATGTTATTATTATTATGCAGATATTTACTTGGATAGTTAAGTGATGTAGTAGTATGTTTGTTAGGATAAGTGGAATGGGTGATATCGTACCATTGGGCATATGAAAGACATACGAACATGAGATACAATTGCTAGAGTTTTTTTTCCAGTGCTTCGGCTATTATGCACGTGTTCTAATTTGTATGTCGAGTTAATAGGTACTAGGCTACATCTCCACCTGAATTAGCAAGTCTTAGCATGCCTTTAATCCTAATGGTGGTTGAGGAGATAACATCTAGGCCCAAGTTATAACCTAACCCTAGCCATTGTCCCCAATTAGAAACAATTGATTTAGTGTGTGACCACCATTTTTGGGTTGTTATAAGACAATGTCCGATCTCTTTTTCCTTATGGTTGGAGTGTTGCATTTATATGAATGTTTCTTGTGGGATATGTGATTGTTTGATTTTGTTGTTTTGTCTTGGTTTTAGATTCCAACCTGTTGGTATTAAACCTTGTGGTTAGTTGGATTGTTATGATTGTGATTAATGTTATTTATGTTTTGATGTAAATATTTCTTTTATGTGGAGTTATTTCACAGTTTATGTCTAACTTTGGTTTATGGATTATTTGAGTGAAGTTAAATATTAGGCTAATCATGTTAATTGTTATTAATATGTTGAAGTGTGATATAATATTATTCATAAGTGATATATGTATTTATGTTAATAAGTCATAATATTTTTATGCACATCTTAATATATTATTATTTTGAAGAATTGATTATTTAATTTTTGTTTATTATCATCAAGTATTATGTTTATTGATTATTTAGTATTTAATTATTATTTATTGAATACTGTTTGTTTTACTTTTGTTTGATTATAATTTGTCTTATTATCATTATTGATTCATTTTATTAAAATGGTCACTTAATTTATATTTTATGAAGTCTTTATGTGGTTTTAATGGTTCAAAATATTTCCTAGGTGATAGCCTTATGGGTTAGAGGTATTTTTATTTCATTAAATCTCAATTTTAAAGCTTAAATCTACTCTAATTACTTCCTTTTGAAAAATGACGAAAATGGAAGTTAAAAAAGTCAATGCATGGGCAAGTGAGAAAAAGTGAGAAAAAGAGTCAATGCATGGGAAGGGATTTGATTTATTTTTGGGGGAGGTTATTTTGGGGATGGAGTTCATTTTTGTTTTGGAGGGATTCTTCATTTCCAAGAGGTTTTTGTCATGCTTGCAAAGAGGAAGAAGCAATGAGAAAACTGTTGCAACTTGGAGATTTTGAAAGTTAAAGTTTTCAGAACTCGGCAACAAATTTCTATTACTGTCAAGCGATGGATCTAGGTTGGATTTTGAGATATTTTGTTTAATTTTATTTTTGTGAGTAGGAATAATCTGATTGATTTTTTTTCTTTTTAATTTTTGAAAATAAATATTGGATATTTTTATTTATGTGTGTGAATGAAACATTTATTTATTCTACAATAAAAATCAATACATATTTGTTGTTTTGTTCTTTACCAGTAAAAGGGTCTGATTGCATTGCTCATAAATATATTTTTACGAACTGGGTTGGTGTGATTTTTAAATAGTTTATTCATCTCGTTGTCGTTTAAATTTTATTCAAAAATTTTAGAAACCCATATCGTAGTTTGTGAGATATGGTTAAAACACGGGACTGCTATCAAATTACTCCTCTATGACTGCAAATATATTTATTTCTCCCTGTAACCAACCAATGGAAGATTGAGATTTTAGATTTATAGGGGTTTGAAAGAGCTTAAATTAATTTTAATATTTTTTAAATATTTTATTTTGGATAAAATCTGGTTGTTGAGTTATTCATTTTGTCATTTGATTGTAATCGAGTATTGCTAAAAAAGGGGTTTTATGGGATCTGTCTGTTGTTTTGTATTTTATGAAATTATTATTTATTTTTAGTCAATTTCTTCTACATTGTTGAATAGTCGACGGCTAAATCTGAAATAGATATTTTACAGATTTTGATTTCAAGTTGATATGACTATTTTATGGTTGTTTTATTGTTGACAGATTTGACTGTTGTCAAGTGAGAATTAATTCAATTTTAAAAGTTGTATTAGAGGGTATAACTATATTCTTTGATTTGTATTATATTGTACCATTTTTATTTAAGTGTGTTTACTATTTGCATATTATAAATCCCTTCATATTTATGAGATCTTGTGTTGAAGCTTTTGCATATGTAAAGATCACTTGTACCAAAGTTGTGCATTATTGGTCTTGGCTATGAACTGCTAAGTTAAAGTTGGTTATCATGTTATAATATTGTGAAAATAATATAATATGTATCATTGTGGTGTTGTGGTATAATATTAAGTTTTTTGAGTTTTCTATCTGTCGTGTTATGTGATTGAGTCTTTAGAAGTACCTAGAAGTCATTGTGAAAGTCTTCATAATTTTTAGTTAATTCTTGTTTTGATAGTCTCATTTTGATATTTAGTGTAAGTCTCTTATTGTTTCTTTTGTTTGCTTGTGTGTGGGGCCTAGGGTTGTCTCCTAGCATGGAGGGAGTGGGCCTCAAAGTTCCACATGGTAGGGTGGTATTTTTTAACTATCCATTAGGGTTTAGGTGGTGCAAATTCATGCGCAACATGGAGAGTTTTTTTTTGCTTCATTCTATAGCTGAATTTATATGCAAGTGATAGTTCCATGAAAATTATGTTCAATATGTATTATATATATATATATTCGTCTTAGATGATTATATCTTGTACGTTGTAGCATTCTTGTAATGAAAATGTAAATAGATTGAAGTAGTCTTGAAGATATATATTTATTGTTATTTTTTTATGTAATGGAAATGCTAGCATAAGAATATTGTATTTATGATACATATGTACTTAATTTAGTAGTAGATGTGATATATTTTTATGTACCTCTTTTATGGTGTTGATTAGAAATAGGTTCATATGAACATAGCGTTAAATGAGGTTTAAATATAATTAAGTTATGTTACCATATGTAATTTGTTGTATGAAATATAATTTATATTCAAAATATTAACTGTATGTGCTTTAGTGTATCAAATGTATTTCTATAGGCTTAGTTAGTGTAGGTGTATCATATTAGCGACGTTAGGAGACCATGGTGGATAGGTGTGTAAATAGGTTATGATTAATGTTACTTTTAGGTCATAATGTGATTATGATATGATATTAATGTAATGATGTTATCCATATTAATTTATTGAGTTGCATTAGTTAGTGTCACCTTAGTTCAAAAAAAATATTGATATGATGTATGTCTTTTGTGTTTTTCCACCAGGTCCCTTAGCGAGGTGTTATAGGCCATATTTTTTAGGATCCATATTGAATTTAAATGCATTCATATGGGGTTGTTGCTTCCCCCCAATAGGCTCCTGAACGGCTTCCTTTCCGCTATGTTCTTCACCTGCTCTTCCACTACGTTCTTCACATTGTTCACCTGCTTTTCCACAAAGTTTTTTGCATCCTTCACCAGCTATTGCACTGGGCCTCCGACTGGTTTCATATTGAGCTATTGTATTTTCCTTATCACTGGCTTCCCATTGACCCGTTCCACAATCATCTAAAATATCCATTGTATACACAATATTCTCAAAAAAAAATTATATTATGACTAAATTTTTTATATTTTTAGTCATTAAACTTACCCTGGCATTCTCGTCTTTAAAGCTCTCTCCTTTGAGAGCCCACTGTAGTTTGAGAGGCCCCTGTACTAGGTGGTTGTTAGGGTTGTGTACCATTGATGGCACCTATGCTTCCTCTTTGTTGGACATGGTGGTGGACAAGAAAATGTGATGGAATGAATGAATGAATGATTTTAATTACGTTTACGAGATCAATTAGTCTATGAGTCTCACAAAATGAAATCAAAAATCATCTTTAACAAAACAACAAAACAATAGCCAACCCACAAATAGACTTGGACATTGAGAATTCTACAATGAATAGAATTGGCTAAGGAAATGGATGAAATGAATACGAGGGAAGTAGATCTTTATAGGACAACAGACAAATGTATGCCGCGTTTCCTAATAATGAAGCAATGAACAATGAATAAAAAATGGCACTGTGACCTACTCTTCTTGAATAAAAGATGAGAATCTAGGAGCTTAATACTCATTTTGAGCAGTGGTTGACTAGACTTTGGCCAGTGATATAGCAAGAGTTTTAGGAGGCTTGCATCATATGTGCATGGGGATCAGTTAGATTGGAATCAACAATTATTATTGACAAAAGTATTGGAATTTTTTTTATAATTTATGTATATATTAATGTTTTGGATCATGATCAAGAAATGTTAATTCATTGGTCTATGTAATCTAATATTAATTTATTTTCTAATTATTTGCACACACATAATCTTTAATTAAGTAAGGTCAATAATTCCATTAAATCATGCACATGGGTTTTTGTACATGTGACATGGCTTTATCCCTTCAGAATGTTCACATGGTTCTTGTCCCCTCAAAAGTATCAAAAAATATTTAATTCATTTATTTTGGGTGGTCCCACTTGAATTGACACTAATTGACACTTGTAGTTTGTAATTTGGCAATTTATAATTATCACTTAGTTATCATGGGATTTGTTAAATATAATTACATGATCATTGTAAGGTGTGTGCAAGTTTTTCTAGATTAGAAATAATAGGAAAAGGGGATATTATGTGTGAACTTGGAGAAGATCAAGGAAGACATTTATTTTGCATGTGCATGTTACCAAAAATGTAAATAAGACCAAATGGAACACTCTAATTGAAAGATGAAGTTTCTTATTTATGTTTTTGTTCACTCTTCTTGACTTGGGCATTGGGACTTGCATGAATATTTAGGTGTCACTATTATTCAATGTTATTTTCTCTTTGTTCTAGAAATTATTGGTGGTTTCTAGATTTGGGTCTTACATATAAATACTAGTGCATAGCTTATAGATGTATGATGGTATGATTTTGTAAGGGGATATGCTACTAAAATTTCTCAAGGATTGCATTTTCTTCTCCTATGAAGGATTGAGTCTCTTGATGTATTATAATTTGATTTGGTACTATGAATATATTAGTTCATGTTTTAGAGGCTAAGTTTCTTCTTGAAAGGGTTCTCTTATGGAAAACATTATATCATTATGGTGAATTCCTTTGCATGTGTATTTTTATTTTTGAAAGTATTACATATTGCATGCAAGTCTCTTCTCATCAATTAGTGTAGGAAGTTTTTCTACTATCATCTTCCTTTCATTTTGTATTAAATCATGATAACTTATGTTTCATAGGTATTTCCTAAAGATATTTTTTAGACTAATCATGGTTTGAGTTGGATTCATGTATACAAGATCTTTTATTTTTTAAGTTATCATGATTTTTTGATAGACAAAATTTAATGGCTAGAAATCTCTAGAAGTAAAATGTTGAGCATGAAAGACGATGATTAGATTATGTTAGATCAAAAATTCATTCATATTTATCTGATATATTTAGTGCTCTTAAATGTTGTAGGGTAATAGCACAAAGTTGTGTCACACTTTCGACCAACTAAATAGTTCCAAGTGAAATTGTTTTGACGTAAACAGTTTCAATCGAACAAGTTTTGCCCGAAACCATGTGGCCTATACATGGCACATAGAGTTTCGGGTGAAACCCTCTCGCCTGAAATCATAAACTTTAAATTTTTCTCTGTCACATCGAAATGTAGTTTATTATATGTGAACGGTTTTGGTAGAAAGGGTTTCAGTTGAAACCCTTTCTACTAAAACTATTTATGTGACATCCTAGTTGGTAGCCAACTCGACTTTCTTTAGAATTTTCTAAAACTTTCAACTTCAACTAAGCATTTATTCAGTCAAAATAATTTTAAAAATAAAAGTAAAAATACTTTTTGTAGAGCTCAGAGTGGTGAATCCAAATATGTATTTTTTTTATATTTTGATTAGTTTTAATATATTTTATTTTTAAAATAATGTAAGTAGGTTCTTAAAGTTAAAAAAGAGGCTGATTAGAATTTTTTTTTAAAATATATATTAAAAAATATATATATATATATGGTGCATTAGAGGAGAGAGCCATCTTCAAAAGGGCATAATTTTTTTTTGAAAATGATCAAAAAAAAATAGACAATAGTTGACATTAAATGAAAACTATCAAATTTTAACAAGTTTGACTTTAAAATGTTATTACGAGAAAAATATATATCAAAATTTCAAAACAATAAATCCATGCACTAGATATTGAAGTCACCTATTTGGAGAAAAAAATTTTAGGGGAAAATGAATCTTGTTTCTATTTTTTTCTTGACGTCAAGTGAACATCACTTTTTCTTGAAATTTTTAGCATTTCAAAATCTGCTCTTAAATTGATAAAAAAATAATCAAAACAATTTTTAAAAAATTGAAAAATTATAGGAATAAACTTCATCAATGTTTCTACCTTTCATTAGTTTACATCATTTTTAAATTCAAAACATAAAGACCACTTTTATGTGGTCAAAGTTCAAATTTTTTTTGCTATTGGTTGATTCCTTCATAAAGTGTGACTCAAGTTTGTGCTTTTACCCTATAAAATAATCCTCTACCAAAAATTTATAGAAAGAGTTAAGAAAGTTATAACAAATTATTGGTGACCAAGATGTTTCTAGATAGAATAAATTATATTCTTTGAGGATGGGTGATGGGGATTCAATTTTTGGCCACCTAAGTGCATTTATCACTATTTCAGCTAGTTATAGCATGTTAGCATAAATATGGAGGAAGAAGATTGATACACACGGTCCTATTATATTATTTTCTGAAATCATGGAATAATCTAGTTATGGCCATTAGAAGAACTAATTTAAGTTTTTTGCTTGATGAGGTATTAACTTCTCTTCTCTTGGAGGAGGTGAGGAAAAAATATTCAAAATATACCAAGGAAGCATTAGTTTCTCATGTACAATCTAAGGTAAAAAGGAAACGAGAAGGAAATGAACATATCTAAGACTCGAGGGAGATCTAATTTTCTTGGAAAATCTAAGGTAATATGCTAGACATGTGGTAAGAAAGGATACATCAAGAATAAATTCAAGGACAAGAAGAAATAAAAGAATGAGTCAGATGATGATTCAAATTCTCAAGCTTCTTAATATGAATCAAATACATTTTTTTCATCCATTTCCATACATGCAAGTGAGGATGTATGGATGATCAATTATTCCACCTCTTTTCATATGACTTTGTACAAGGAGGAATTTGTTGAGTTTGAGAATTGATTGATTATGGAAAGTTATACCTTGGTAACAACTATTTTTTTGGTATTTTTTATATTATAAATAGAGAAAAAACTTAATACAGAGTTTCATGATGTATTATGCATCAATTGTTCAGACTACCTACTATTTATACATTAGAACTGTAGACACTAAAAAATTTCATGGTCTACAAGCAACATTTTTCTACTTCAATCTCTCTTCTTCCCCGCATTAGTAAGTAATTTTAATTATTTAATTATTTTACTATCTTCCTCTATTAATTAAATAATTTTTAATTATTTAGTTAATTCACATTTCTTGACTTTATTCTTCTTTTTGATCAAATAAATAAATTAATATTTATTTAACTATGTCACTAACATTCTTTTTTCCTTCTATAGTTAAATAAATTAGCATTTATTTAATTATTCGCTCTTCATTATTCACCTATAATTAAATAATTATGTTTAATTATTTAGCTATTCAATAATCTTTTTCCTCCTTCTATAGTTAAATAATTATTGGAATTATTTAACTATCTTTTATCACTCTTCCATCACAAAATGATTATTTTGAATTAATTATTTAATGTCCCTTTCATATTTTATCTATATTTAATTTAATGGCTGCACAATCATTTTAAATTAAATATCCATTTCTATTATTCTCTCAAATAAATAATCTAAATGATTATTTATTCTTTCACATGCTTCTCCATGAATTAAATATTATTATTTGATTCCTCCACTACCTTCCCTCCACTTTCTGATTTCAAATCTTGACTATTGATTGCTTTTGGTCTTCAAAGAATCTTGATTGTCTATTCTTAGTTGTCCCTAGCCCACTACTATGAGGTGAATGAATCCTCCACTATCAATCTTGGAATCTTCTAGAACTTTAATCTCATCTGTCCATTTGAGAAGCTCTTCTCTAAAAGAAGGATGTATCTTTCATTTTTGCTTTACAACCACACTTTCTCCAAAGTTCTTGCTACCATTTCATCATCACTTGCAGGTATTTGAATACTTCGAAGTGAGGGAAAACTTGCAAACTCAAAATGAATGGAGGAGAAGCAAGGAAGAGAATCAACTATATTATGGGGAGTTTATATTAGTTTTCTATTTCATTTTCTATCCATTTTTGTTTGTGCTTTCTTGTTTTGGTTTGAGATTCTAGACTTATATTTCAATAGTTGTGGTTTCTATTATGATATTTTCCAAGGTTCAACATTCACATTTCATAGCTCATCTTCTAATCCTGTGGGTGCAACATTTTTAAAGCCTTTGGTACACAAAATAGTACACCCTTGATCAATGAAGTCAAAATCAACCAAACAAAACAAGGAAAATTCACATTTTTAAATCTAAAGTGCCAACACAGACAATCAATGCTACTCCAAACACTAACATGACTTTTGGAACAAATTTGAACAACAATCCCCTTTCATCACAACAATATGTCACACCAAATTCCAACTTCATACCACAAATCAACACCAATGCCATATTTTTATCAACAAGGAAATCCAAATCTTTTGCAACAAAACATGAATCCAAATCAAACATTGGGACCAAATGCATCATATAATCACCTCAAAATTCCCAACATTAATGTTGATCCCCTTATGCAAGGAAAATTTAGCATGACATCATCTCCCATGGACACTTTAATGCAACAAATGCAAGCAATACAACAATAGATGGCAAACATACAATTAGGGACAAATAAGAAGACATGTTCTATGGAGGAATTGTGCCCTTACCCTTACGATAGAAAATTATACATGCCACCCTTTCCTCCACAATTTTCCACACCAAAATTTAACAAATATAAAGGGAAAGGGGATCCAGTGGAGCATATACAAGAATTTAACACAACATGCATGGACATTACTTATGAGCCCACATATTTTATGAGACTATATTTCCTCAAATATTTTTTGGGAAATCTCTAGAATGATTTTCACACCTTCCTCTTGGGATAAGAACATGGGTGACTTGGCTGAAAATTTTATCAACCACTTTTCCTACAACATAGAAAGTGGCATGACCCTTGCAATACTATGCACTATCAAACAAAAAGAGGGAGAATCACTTACATCATTCTATCAAAGATGGTGCAACATGGCTAATAAGCTCCCTTGTCACATACCTAAGAAGCAATTGGTCACTATTTTTATAGAAAGCCTCCATTCAGAACTAATGACTCAACTCCAAATTCAATGTTGCACTACCTTTGAAGATGTCATTGAAAAAGGAGATTTTATTGAGATGGCTCTTGTGGCAAAAGGACTAGTCAAAATATTCAAATAAACTCCAAACACTCCTAGTGACAAGGGTAAATTTTGGTCTCAAAATAAGAATGTCACTAATGATGGGGTTGTGGACGCTAAAGTGGTAAACCAAGGTAACCCCACCCTTCATCTTAAAGGTCCTTCTACATCAAACTCATGAACACCCAACTATGATCAGACATTAAATGTTGTCCAAAATATTCAACAACGCAAAGGACCTCCTCGTACCAAAAGGAAATACACACCTCTAGGGGAACCCATTGAGTTAGTTTTGAAGAAACTTTTGAAATCAAACATCATTCAACTTCTAAACATTAAGATATTATGAACCAACTTTGGTCAAACCTAATTGGTGGAATGAAAATGAATTTTGTGAATATCATCATGGAAAAGGACACAAGACATCATCATGTTGGAAACTCAATAATCTCATTCAAGATCTTATTGAACAAGGTGACATTTCAGTGGACAACCTAAAACCAATCCTAATCATACCATATTCAAAACTCCCTTACAAGACCATGAAAAGGGGAAGGCCTCCAGTTCAGGAAGTAATGTTCACTAATGCTAATTATACGCATATTGTGTATGAATATACTATCCATCATATTTGAGCCCTTGATGATCATGTTGCTACCATTACTATTAGAAATTTTTTAGAATGAATCATCACTACCCGTAAAACTAAGGTGACCTTGTAAGGGGCTACCTTAATCTGCAACAAAAAATTTAGTACCTCTTTAATCATCTAGGAAAGACACTCGCACAAATATCCATTCTTGAGTTGCTTCACATTTCCCTAGAGCACATAGCCATTCTAGAAAAATCCTTGCAAGATACATTAGTACCCTCATCATGACACCTTTTCATCAGAGAGCAGTCATGTATCTTGCAAGGATTTTTTAGAATGGCTTTGTGCTCTGGGGAAATTCCACCTTTTTTTAACAAGATCTTTCCACACAAAAGCCAAATCATAATGATCCCCTACACCTTGAAGTATACATTAATAAACATAAAATCAGATGCATCTTAGTAGATGGTGGAGTAGGTTTGAACATATGTACCCTAAAATTGGTTATGGTATTGGGATTCTCTGAGGCTTTAATAAATCTATCTAAAACAATTGTTGTCAAGGCTTATGACCATGTTGAGCTCTCATTTGAAGGAGTAATCACACTTCACATAAGGGTTGGCCTTGATATTTAGAACACAATGTTCCATTTCTTGGATCTGGAATTTCCCCACAATCTTCTTCTAGGTCACCCGCAAATTCATGCCATGAGAGTTGTACCTTCCACTTACCATCAATCCCTAAAGTTTCCCTGCAATGGCCTTGAAATTACCATACCAAGTGATCCTGATTCTTTCCAATACTCTAACAATCTAAGAGGAACCATTGAACATCAAGTTCCTATTAATCAAGAAGCTTCATCTTCCACCTCATCTAATTACATTGATCCATCTTCCCTCAAGTCAAATCATCCACTCCATTCATCACACCCTCCAAACCCAAAGTCTAGATCTATGTTAAGGGATGTGGGGAATACAACATGGAGAAATTATTTTATGTGGGAAAACTGCCTAAATCACCAAAATCTTATGGAAAACCACACTTTATTCAACCCAAAATCACCATTTGTAACCCTCCTACCATCTTCATTAAATGGGGGGAATTAAGTAAAGAGCCCATCAACGAGGACATTTCTACATGGATTTATAAAGATGAACAAGACATTAAGCCTAAGTAGTTACCAGTTGAGCAGTATCCAAAAGGGTTTGAGCTTATGATGCAAAAAGGATATGATGGACATAGTGGTCTTGGCCTAAACAAGAATGGAATGATAGAACTGATACTACCTCCTCATCGACCAAATTACATTAGGCTAGGGTATGTACTTGCAAAACTGAGTATACCTAGTACTGAGTTACCTTCGAGTGAGGTCGTTGACACTTCAAATGAAATTGAGACATCCAAGGATTGTTACTATGGTGAAACTGATTCTAATGAGTATGAATGGGATTCCTACACAACCATGGATTATAAACTAGACAATGTCATCCAAGAACTTAACCTATCCTCCTCCCCAACCAATATCATGGATATTAATATCTAGATAGATACCTTTTGGGAATCAAATGACTCTACCTCTATCTTCACCATATCTACCTACACATTAACCCTCGATAATACCAATGATGGCTTACCCCTTGTTTACCCACTACTCATTGATTGGGACCAGCAAGGACCACTGAGTTTAGACACATTCGAGAACAATGAAGTAATTGTTGAGTTCATGGAACTTCGTGAAGGAATACCAAGTGGGGATCATAAAGTTTCCTTCATCATTGAGATTGATAATGGAGCCTATTTTGGAGAGTCTAATCCTCCCTCTAGTTGCAAAAGTGAGAAAAATAATAAAAATAAAAATAAAAAGAATGGGTCTCTAGGTGAAAATTGAAAGGCTCCTTTAGACCATGAAAAATTAAAAATAACTTAGGATGTATTCAAAGGTGAAAACCTCTTTGAGGTGCATAACGATGGAGGGTTGGACAGTCTCCCTATTGACCAAGAGAGATCGCCATTGATATAGAATATTCAAAAGAAGTCAATCTTGGGACAAAGGGCAATCCTAGAATCATTCAGTTTGCAGCATCCCTAACCACTAAAGAAAAACTAGAGTTCAAGTTACATTCTTTCCAAAAAGATAAGTTAATTTTTCAAGGTCATATGCTGATATGCCTAGGTTGGACCCCAAACTGGTTCTACATCATTTACCATTGCTTCCAAATGCTAAACCAGTCAAGAAGAAATTAAGAAAAATACATCCACAAATCTCACTCTTGGTAAAGGTTGAGTTAAAGAAACTTTTTGATGTTGGTTTTATTCACATATTATGTAGATGGGTCTCCAATCTTGTTCATGTCACTAACCCAACTGTTGGTATCAAAATATGCATGGATTTTAGGGATTTAAATAAGGATTTTCCTAAAGATTATTTCTCGTTGCCTAATATTGACATCATAGTAGACCTCACATTGGGGTATGAGATGTTATCACTTATGGATGAATTTTTAGGATATAATCAGATTAGAATTTCCCTTGAAGATCAACACAAAACACCTTTCACTTGTGCTTGGGGTACCTTTTGTTGGAATGTAATGCCTTTTGGTCTCAATAATTCCATAGTGACATATTAGAGAGCTATGACAACCATTTTTCATGACTATATGCATGTGTCTATGGAAGACTATGTTGATAACTTGACAAAATCTTTGAAAAGAGGTGGTCATCCTCGAGTAATAGGCAATATTTTTAGAAGACTAGAAGAATATAAGGTTAGACTAAATCCAATGAAATGTTTGTTTTGGGTCCAATTAGGAAAACTATTGGGATATATAGTCTCCCGTAGAGGAATTGAAATTTATCCAACAAAGGGAAAATAAATCCTAGATATGCCACCACCCACCAACATTAGTCAGTTGAGGACTCTACAAGGAAGATTGTAGTCAATACGAAGGTCCATTTCCCAGTTAGTAGATAAGATCCATCCATTTCAACATTTTTTACACAAAATAGTTCCCTTCATATGGACCGAACGTTATCAAGAAACATTCCATCAAATAAAATATTATTTATTATCTCCTCCAGTTCTCATGCCTCCTATTGACAGAAGAAACGATCATTTATATCAGCAACTATATCAACACTAGGGACATTAATAGCATAGAATGACAATGATGGAAAAGAAAGAGCCATCTACTATTTTATTTGAACTCTGGTAGGATATGAGCTTAACTACAGCCTCATTAAAGAGCATGCCTTATAGTTGTTTTCACAATATTAAAGTTGAGACATTATATGTTGAACCATAGAAAAAAATTGATATCCAAGATTGATCCTCTAAAGTATCCATTGAGCCAAGCAACTCTAATAGGTCGATTACAAAATTAGGTTATGATTCTGAGTGAGTATGAAATAGAGTATGTTGATCATAAGGAAATAAAATGATAAGTAATAGTTGATCAACTTGTAGATGCACCAATGATAGCAAACCATCCTCTTGTGCCCAAATTTCTTGATGAATCTATCTTTGAAATAGAAACTCCTACAAAATGGAAATTGTACTTTGATGGATCCTATACAAATCATGGTTCAGGGGCTGGAATTCTTTTTATCACACTTCAAGGGGATTCCATTCCTAATTCATATAGAATATAATTCTCATGCATGAACAATATGGCTAAGTACAAAGCATTGTTGAGAAGACTACACATGGCAATCAAATGGAAATTTAAGGATCTTCAAGTCTATGGTGATTCCTAGTTGGTTATCTATCAATTGAATGATGATTATGATACAAAGGACGAGAATCTTACCCCTTACAAGTGCATGGTGGGTATTTTTTAGTTGTACTTCAATGATATTTCTTTTGAGAAAATTCTAAGGATTAAAAAAAAAGTGGCTAATGCAATGACAACCATTGAAACTCTCTTGGATATTCCTAACAATGATCACAATATGACTTCTTGGTGGAACAACTATTGATCCCCATGTTCAAGGTCCCCAAATCCAAACTCATGTGTGAACTTGTTGTTCTTGAATCTCCTTGGTACAAAGACTTCTATAACTACCTACATGACTAGATTATTCCTCCCAACTTGTCTACAAACCAACACAAAACCTTTATTTGGCAAGCCTCCAAATACGTCATCATCAGTGATACCCTTTACTATTGTAGCCTAGATATAGTACCCTTCTTAGATGTCTCGACTCATATGAAACACAGACAACCTTACAAGAGGTATACAATGGTATATGCAGAGCTCACTCTGGTAGTCCTACTCTAGCTAAGAAGCTTATGAAAATGATATATTATTGGCCTATAATGGAACATGATGATTACTACTTTGTGAAGAAATTTCACCAACATCAAATACATGGATATCTTGTACATGCACCTACTTAGGAGCTGCACCCACTTACATTCCCTTTTCCCTTCTCTTAGTGGGGAATCGATCTTGTGGGAAAGATTCACCCTAATTCTGCCAATGGATATAAGTTTATCCTTATTGCTACCAAATACTTTACCAAATGGATTGAAGCCTTTCTAATTACCTACATTACTAGAAAGAAAATATCTAAGTTCATCCTTAATTCCATCATATGTCGGTATGGTGTTCCTCAGTCCATTATTACAAATAATGGTCATCCCTTTAAGAATCAAGATGTCCTTGAGTTATGTGATAAGTTTCATATCCAACACCATTTCGCTACTCCATACTATCCCCAAGGTAACAATCAAGCTAAGGCATCTAATAAGACTATACTTAAAATATTAAGGAAGACTTTCAATGATGATGATCATGATTGGCATGTCCAACTCAATCTTGCACTATGGGACTACTGCACTAGCATCTGTACACCCATAGGAGCCACTCCATATTCCCTCATCTTTGGATCTAAAGCTATTCTTTCCATTGAGGTTGAGTTACCATTCTTGAGGGTATCCACACAACGGTTTATTGATGAAGAAGAGTATTGTATAGCTCGTTTACATGAGCTTGATTTATTGGATGAAAAAAGATAGAATGCCTTAACTCATTTGTAGGCATATCAGAAACATCTTTGATGTAGTTATAATAAGAAATTTCAAGCTATATACTTTAATATTCGTGACTTGGTTATGAAAGAAAATCCTAAGAATCAAACAGAATGAGAAAAACCCAAAAACTTTGAACCCAATTGGTTGGATCTCTACATCATCATAGCAACATATGGTTTTGGTGCTTATCATTTATCTACTCTTGAAGGTGAACCATTTCCTAAACCCATCAACAACATGCATCTTTGTAGACATTACACCTATCCTTCAAAGAATCCCATCAAAATTCAAAAAAATATAAAAAAAGTCAAAAATACAAAAAATACAAAAAAAAAAACTTAAAAAATAGTCACCCTGATGAAAACCTAGCAAATAGGGATCTTGGTGACAACAAAAAACTCAAAAAATAAAAAAAATAGTAAAGATAAATAATTCTTCCAATAGTGAAAACCACTTTGGTGGTGCTTTGGATAAGTACCATGGTGAAACCTTGGCAAACAGGGACCATTTATATCCAATCTTTGCTCTATTGTCTACCATCATTCTATCTAGTTTTTCACCTCCATCCACCCATTCTTTTCTTGTCATAATAAAGCTTTGTCATCCTTCTCATGGCCTGAGAACCATTGACATTTAGTGTTCATCACTTTTCATGACCATCTTTGGCATCTGTCAATTCCTCTTGTGTATAATAAGTTGGTCTTATACCTAGTTGGGGGAAATTCCTTGACTTATTTCTTTATGGGATCCTACACAAGGTATGAACTTTTAAAACATCAAAAATCCAAAACAATCATAAAACCTTCAAAACCCAAAAAATTCATAAAACCTTCAAAAATCCCAAAAAAAATTGTAAAGCATCAAAATTCTAAAAAACAAAGTCAAAGTCAAAGTCATTCCAAGTCTAGTTGAACTGCATTGCCTCAGTGCATTGCTACATAGGCAAGGCCATCTTTTGATGAGCCCTCAAGGCACTAGGTCAGTCCCTTAGGATTTTTTTAAGTCAAATCAATCATGATTTGTGTCATAGTAGTGAGTCATTTTTGGTCCAAGTTGGTCAAAATATGATGTATCTATGTGTATAATGTAAGGTCATCTATCGATGATCCCCTAAGGTGATAGGTTATTCCTTTAGGTTTTTTGGGTCTATCTTGGTCCTCTAATGAGTTTTAGCTTGCTAAGGTCAACACTCTGGACACAAGAAAACAAGTATCTAAACCAAATTGTGAATCAATAGATCAGCTATTCAACTAATCTTCAATCCAAACCGGTCAGTTTCCTAATCATCAATCTTCTTCAAGTCAATCATCTTATCATTTGTCCTATTTAGGATGCATCCTTCCTAAATGGGGACATTAGTCATTTTTCGACCTTGTCATTTTTCTTATACAAGATATGTCATTCCTAAAACTAGGCATGGTCAAACAATCTTATCAATTGGTCAATCCTATTGGTCAATCAATCTAGTCAATTGATCGTGGCCATTTATTCAATCTTTCAATTTGGTTAATTCATCAATCTATCTAGTCAAGCAATCAATCAATCATTCAACCTTAACAATTGATCAACCCTATAAATCAATAAACATTGGTCAATTAATCAAGCTTGTCAATCAATCATTCAATAAATCACCTCATTCTTATCATCAAATAAATTTTGGCAACTGATCAAAATGGCTATTGACTTTGTTGGTCTAGTTGGTCTTACCTTTTTGATTTTATACAACATGTCAACTGTTCACTGAAGTAAATTTTCCTATTTTTTCACTTTGCGAGTAAATAAACTATGTAACAAACCATTACAATAAAAATTATTATTTTTATTGAGAACAAATTTACATAGATGGCATAACAATATATAACAATGATTCTATTTCAATATAATAAATTAGTAACTACAATAATTCCAAGAATGTGTATAAAGTACATACATAGCTTAATCGAGCTTCAAGAAATATATTTAGATAGTCCATGAACCTCCTTTCAAATCTTGGTCTTCTTGTCACCTACTGAGGAGGAGAATCATCACTGAATCACTTTTTTTGCCAACCATAGACTCTTATGTGGTCTCCCACACATCTATCATTCGATAGATGGCCCTAAAATTTGACGAATAGATTGGTGGAGTAACCTCGTAATGACAACCAACTGAGATTAGTGTTGTGTCCCACATACTAGAACTTGTAAACCCACAATCTATAACTAGCATGTAAATAATTGATCATGGTGAATTGACAGTGGATCCAAAGGAAGTCACACTACTTTGGCCAAAGTATCCACACCCACCACTTCAAGTGATAGTCATTTTACTCACATACACTACTCAAGCTTGATTTGACTTTGGGAAACCATATACTATGCATAGGTTTACCCTTCAATGGGTAGTCTATAACCTTAGTGTCAACTTATTCCCTTATTTTATTACTTAACAATAGATCTACTCATAAAGCATATATACAAGTTCCTCCCTTAAAAAAATACTTAAACCCTAGGTGTAACTTAGAAAGCTTCCAATTATAACCAAATAATAAGCTATGGATAACTTTAAGCTATCTTTTCTAAATCATATCTAGTATATAAATACCTATGACAAACAATCTCTCCTATTACGGAGTGAATACAAGCACTTCATAGAAAAGTAAAAATTAGCTTATTTTTCCTTTTAAAAACAAACACTATATTTTACTAATGCAAGTAATTACATTCAACCCAACATAGCATACAAAAACTCATTCTTTCATAAAAAAAATAAAAATAAGAGAACTAGATCCTCATGCCTATTTTCACTTAATCCAATTGTTTATTTAATTGCATACCTTTTCCAACAACAGCTCTCAAACATCACTTAATTCTCTCCCACTCAATGCCTCACTATAACTTCACTCTCAAGTTGGTAATATGCACTCTGAAAGTAATTCTCACACTATAACTCTCAACTCACAAAATAAATAGCTCTTAGAGTAAAATATAGCAGAATAAGTTTGCAAAGGAATTGAATAGGAGAGCTCTCTCCTCTATTTATGCAACAAAAAGAGATATTGTAGCCTACAAAACTAGCATGAAATTTGATAGCTTATTCTATGCAAATCAACTCACTCAATTCACCTCAAAGGTGGTGAATAAACAAGGAGTACACTTAGCATAAAATGCCACATATCGACTTCTTTTGTTGACAACAGGTTAAGACTATAATTTCAATTTTCACATGGTTAAATGTTTCCAATCAAATTGTTTCCAAAATGGCCTTCTATAGGAAATAGAACTTCATAAGATGGCATCAAGAAAGCAGACTATTCACCTATTATTTGGTGCAGCTCTTACTCTTTGAATTAGTCTATGTTTAAAATGTAACACTTACATATAGTCACCTAAGTCTATGCTCATCAAATAGTAAAGTAATGATGAGTCGCCTTGCTCATAAATGATGCTTTCACCATTTTCATATCTTGTTGTCTCTTATCCTATTACCATGTGTTTCACTTTATTTTATTTTTGGTAATTTATTCCATCACCCTATGATAAGGTGTTCCAAGTAATTTTTGTTTACCAAGTTAATGATGTTTTAACTCAAAGCTTTGACTATGTCAAACTCTCCATGTCAACTTAACTATTGTGTATTACTTTAGTATATATTTCAATCTTTACTCTTTTCCAATATATGTTATATTCGGCCTTTACAATGCATTGTATATGTTGCATACAATCAGCTTTGAGATTTTGCTCCTATTTTTCTATTTTTTTGACAGATGGAGATAGCTTTGAGATTTTTCTCCTATTTAACCACTTTATCATACACAAGATCCATGGTAGCAGGACCATGCACATCCACCTCTCCTATGATCTGATTATTAAGTCCCACAATAAACTTTCTTATATGGAAGTGTTCATCCTTTTGGTACATAGAAACATAACATAGAAGACTAGTAAACTTCTCCCAATATTCATTAACCATCATATCCCCTTGTCTTAGATTCTAAAAATCTATAAGTTTATGATCAAAATAGAGTTGAGGCAACCATCTTTTACAAAAAATTTAATAAATTCACTCTAAGTCAGTTTCCATGAGTTAAGATTGAGTTCCATATGCTTATTCATCCACAAGTTAGAGGCTTCTCCTACTAACTGGTATGCTCCCCATGCGGCTTTGGTGACCTCAATATAATTTTGAATCTCAAATTACTTCTCCATTTGGACTAACCAAGCCTCTGCTTCATCTCCACTTGCGCTTCCTTCAAACTTGGGTGGGGTAATTTTCTTCATATCTCTAGAGAGTTCAAAATCCATTCACTTCCTATTAGTCTTCTCATATAGGGAAGGTGATTTTTGTTTTTCATGATTGTGGGTTTGATCATGCTCATTAGAATATTTTTCTCCCTTGTTGTCGTTGTTTGGAACTTATTTCTCAACTCTACCATTTTTTCTTCTTTCTTTCTCTAGGTTTTCCAACCATGCTAAGGTTTGGTCTAGTCCAGCTTCAACTCCTACTAGTCCTTGCCTAACTTCTTGGATTCCACTAGTATTGGTTCATGTCCTCACCATATTTTCAAAATTAGATTCTACCTGAAGGTTTGACCATGATAGATTTAATCATGTTATCAATTATCTTATGGAAAACATTAAAATGAGCTATTAATCTCACATAAGGAATTTCACATAAGAATTTAAGCACAAGATTTTTGATAAACACTTGATTTTATTCATTTCTCAAGGATCTAAATATCCTTTTTATTACATGGAGTGACTATTCAGATAGTCAATTGGAGAGTATCCCTTGAATTCACTCTATGACACGTAACTTAGTGGGGTATACCCTATAGATTGAGATTTTTGATCTCTCATTTTTTCAAACCTATCTCAAGATGGATAATAGCCTTTGGATGTGTCATCTGATACATATTTTTGAGGTACATATCCCTCAAAATCATTACTCAAGGAAATTACAATTACTTCCACCATTGGAAGAACTCTAGGGTCCCTAAAGATAAATGTCAGACTGATGCTCCCTTCTGAGGGAATATCCATGGAAAGTGATAAAGACTCATACCTTTTTATTGAGACAAAAGGTAGGTAATTGTATTTAGCCTCCATCTTCATCTTTCTCTTCACATCCCTGATTAGAGAAAGTGTGTCACTGAAGGTTTTAGTGTTGCTTAACTAGATGGTATTGTCATAATTGGTACCCTCAATTATCTTAGCTATGTCCTTTCTTTCCTTCTTGTCCTTGAGGTAGCACTATTTTTTTATTATTGACTTTCTAGTTGTTAACCTACGATGCACCATCTTACCATAATAAATTCCAAACATTAGATAACATTGGACAGAAAGAATGATGAGCTCGTAGGTTCCAGAGCTAAATCTGGTAGCTGTGATACCACACGTAACATGTCAACTGTTCACTAAAGTAAATTTTCCTAAGTTTTCACTTTGCAAGTAAATAAACTATGTAACAAGACACTATAATAAATATATATATATATATATTTATTGAGAACAAATGTACACAGATGACATAACAATATAGAACAATTATTCTATTTCAGTATAATAAATTCTCGATTACAATATTATAATTGGTTGCTTATGTGAATTATAGATGAGTATGGTGTACAATTGATAGTTCCATTCGCATAAGCAACCCGTTCATAAGCATGCATAGGTACATCTACCTATGTACCCTCATGTACATGTCCCTCATGTGTATGGTCTATCATTGACATGCATATGTGTACATATACCTATATTTCATGTGTATTCAACTCATCAATACAAGCATAGTAACATAGGGAAGAACTCATAAGCTCCCAACATATAAACATCATCTAAGAATGCATTCAACAATATTCAAGACCTATACAAATGAAAACATTCATACTAAAGATGACTTACCAATTCCCAACATAACAATTAAACTCATTCATTCTACTTGTGAGTGTGTTTGTAAGCTTAGACAGGTTACGTTACTAGTTACCTGACCAAGATCTTCTCCTTAGTGATACTTCCTCTCCACCTAGAGGATTGAAAATATATCTGCATCAACTAACACATTCCCATGTTAGTTAGTTGTTCAAGAAATTATGCATTACATATAATACATCTCCATACTTGGAATAATCATTTCATTGACTATCAATTTCACATATATGCATTTCTTCACATATCACTTAAACAACATTTATTCATAAATCATTGATAACAAAGTGCAAGCACAATTTATTCCCACTTGGAATTCAAATTGTATTCATATTTACCCTACATAGAAATAGTAAATAGTAAATACACAATTGGGGTGTAACATCTTTGGTCATGTTACTAGCTATCTTGAGGATGTCCCACAAGGATTTAGAGGGGCAATAATGGATCATGGTGTCTCTTTTTTCAATTTCTGCTTGTGGTTTGTCTTGACAAAAAGACTGGGAAAATTGGGTCCTTAGTATGCTTATCCTGGAATTCTTTGTCTATTAAGTGTTTGCTTTCACAAATGGTAACATTGCACACATTGGTCTATGTCATACCATGGTGTTTATGGTCCATTTGCTGTAATTTTTTCACCCAATGATGATAAACATGCAAGTTTCCATTTATTAAGCAATAATATCCATCCCTTTTCATTTGACTAAATCCATGCTAATATTTGTCTTCTTTGTACTAACATCCACCTTCTTCACACTCTTGCCTTTCATTTCCATAATTATTCTAATATCATCTTGTGACACACAAAAATATCTTGCATACATAATCATTTTAAAAACATATAAGAATCATAAAGCATCATAGTCATCATCATAAACATGTCAGGTCATCCATATTGCATTTGAAAATACAAAAATGTAGATAGCATCATCATACATGCATGCATGCATACATTCATATAAACATTACATCATCTAGTATCCATAACATCATAAACCATACATCACATGTGTATCCATATAAACATCATAATCATTTAGAATCATCATACATATAGAAAAATATATCATGTGCATCATCCATACATCATAAAATAGAGAAGCATACATGACCATAAAACGTAAACCATCATCCATAATACATCAAAACATATATAAATGCATGATCATATAGAATCATCTCATAAGTGCATAACATCTTAGCATCATAATCCAACATACCATATAGAAACATGCATAAGAAATAATGCATCACATAATCATTTCCAAAATCATGCATCTTGCATATATACCAAAAACTGATAAGTGTCATTGTACAATATTAGAATGATCTCAAAAATGGAGCTTGTAGGCTTGATCAAAATACATATGTATGTCAGTGTCTAAAATAATAATAAAATAAATCTAGCCACTGCTCCCCCTATCTCCTAATGGGGAGGGACCTATTGAAGGTGGTCTATCATCCTAGGGCTAGTGCAATCTTGATGACTGGTGACTTGATCCTGATGTCTGTTGATATGGAGATAATCATTGTGACACCCCACTGCTGCTCTGTGATCATATAGACTAAGATCTACTTTGAAGTATGCTCTCAACCTGTGAGAAGTTGGGCTCTCTATGCTCAAGGGGTACCTCTCTCTTATAGTAGTCGTTGTAGTACCACTCAGCCTAAATGGCCCTCCTAAGCTCCCCAAGAATATATGTTGTTGAGCCACTACCTTTGCTCATGAAATTAGTGGAGATCTACTCTACATGCAACACCATGCTAACAACCATATCCCACTCAACCTGCAACTATTGTATCTTATTTTTTGTTGCCTATAACTATACCTAAAGTTGTGCAATCTGCCCATCCACTGGCTAATCTTCCCCCTCCACCTCCATCCTCTCTAGGATGGGGATCTCCTCCAATACCTCCCCCATGATGACTCTCTTCCTCTCCTCCTCCTCCTGGCCTCTAATCTCCTCATTTTGACCAACCTTTCCTACTCCAACATCTATCCTAATGTCCACAACTAGATGCTCACCCTCTGGTCATCTGTCCTCCTAATGAGGAGGTGCATCGACTTGTGCTATAACCTCTGCCTTAGCCACTCTAACCTCTCCATCCTAATGAGGGGCCTCTACTATCTATCTACCTCCATCTACCCTTGGTGGATGAGGTGGATGTATGTACTTGACTCTCCCAACCCTACCTCTCCTATCTCCCCTGCCTTCTCTCCCTCCACCTCCTCTATCATTTCCCTTGTCATCCTCTCCTACACCTCCTCATCCTGCATCATCCTCTTGACCTCACACTCCTCTCCTTGGTCTCATATTTTTTCTCTCAACCAGCGCAAGATTATTAGGATCAGTAAGTGGCATAGGCCTACGTTGTGCCCACCAGGCATCATAATCAAGTGTAGTCCCTACATCTGCAATCTCTGACCCTCCTCCCCATTGCACTAGTTGTAAATCATCTATATCTTACTCTACTATGTTCACATGAATCATAGGGCCCCAAGGCTCAATCTCCTTGCTCGAGTGAGTAAACTATGCATTACCAATAGGTAGTCCATGTTGCTCACCGAACTGTCGCTGCACTCTCTCTGATAAATATCTCTCAATCAATGTGCTAACTCTACACTGTGTGACCAATCAGGTATTGAGGCTCACGATAATAGGGATAGTGATCATCATCATCAAAAAATGGAGTGCAATCCTGTTGGAGAAACAAGGATAGACAACTGAGAGGGGGGCTTAATTAGTTGTCATAGAAAATTAAACTTCAATTAACTTTTCACTTAACTTAATCTATGATCTGATGAACAAGTAAATAATCACAAATAATTAGAACACCAGAGACATAGATAACACCAATATTTTTTGCGTCAAAACCCTATTAGGGGAAAAACCATGGTGGATGTTAGTCCACAATTATACCCTGTTAGAAGTATAATGAGAAATAAAAATGGGAATGCACATGCATTTAGGCTCACTGCCTAGAGCGCACTGCTCAATTACACTTCCCAATAGAAAATGGATTAGATCCACAAGGATTTGAATTGATAGAATAGCTTCTGCAAAAGCTAGAGTACAATTCCAATTAAGCACCGTAAACTCTCTTCACACTTCACTCTTTCTCTTCACTCTCTGCTTTTCCTTTGAATGATCTAAACAATATTCACACACATACAACATAGACACACACGCATATGCTCCTTTCTTCGCTCACACAACCTTTCTTATATAGCCACTATATGGATTTACATCAACAACCTAGTCGACCAGAGAATACAAAATATATTTTAAAACATTGGCAATGTTGGCTCAATATTACAAATAAATTTTCAATGTAGATCAAACACCATCAGCCAGGATTAAGATAAGACCAAAATAAATATTCTCGAGTGTGCCAAGCATTTAAATTTGAAATCCAAAAATCGGTAACACGTTACCACCATCATGTTGGCCAAGAACAAGGAAAATTGAATAGGTACAAGAAAATCTTTGACCATGAGCACATCAATCAACGTGGACACACAACAAAGATAGAGAACATACTAGAAGCATCCATGCGCACTAAGAAAAAATAGAGAAACCTCTACAATAGGTAAAATCACCAAAATCATACAGACTTCAATCAGGAACACTGATAGAGACCACATACACACTGTCAAAACATAGATTCCCATAACTTACACAAATAATCATGTGGACCTATGAAACTTCTGGTGGATGATCTAGAAACTCTCAACAGTAAACCCATTACTCCATAGCAGCTAAAATTACATGTATAGATCAAAACATCTTCACAACCTTGACTGATCCACAGACTATCTAAAACTATTTCTTTTACAATTTTCTCAATATCCTCCACATGTACGGCCTTGAACAACTCCATGCTAATAGTGTTGAAATCAATGAAAACCATATATTAGTAGCACAATGACAGTTCCAAACAATCTCCCCCTTTGGCATTGATGGCAACACATGATGTGAAAAATACCATCAACCCAAATCTTCAATTCACAACTCTTCCTCAACTCTTCCTCTCCTGTACAAGACTCTTCTCCTCCTTAGACCACAAGGATTTTTCACATTACTCTTCTCCCCCTTTGACATCAATGGAAAAGGTAAACACTACATTTCCACATACACGCTCTAAACCAAATATCTGCGCATTTGACTACTCCCCCTAAGTAGCAGTCACAAAAACATCAATCTGAATCAGGATATGGCAATGATACACATAGATTGATGCATGAAAATGCATCTTTTAGTTTTTATCGGGAGGGGTAATTACCCCTAGAAACCCTTAAGATACTCAAAATTATCCTTCAGCAATGGCTTAGTGAAAATATCTGCAATTTTTTCTTTTGTAGGAACATGCTCTAGTCTGACTTCTTTTTCATTCACTTTCTCCCTAATGAAATGGAATTTGATTGATACGTGCTTATTCTTTGAGTGTAGTACCAGATTATTTGATATGTTGATTGTACTTGAGTTATCATAGTAAATGGAAATATGTTCATCATATTCTATCCTAATATCTCTTAACATATATTTCATCCACATCACCTATGTGCAGTTATTAGCAGCAACAATATACTCAGCTTTAACAGTAGACAAGGAAATAGAATTATGCTTTTTGCTCAACCAAGACACCAACTTCTTCCCTAGGAAGAATGCATCACCACTTGTACTCTTTCTGTCATCTACATCTCTTTCCCAGTCAACATCATTATATGAATTTAGGATAAGATCATCATCCTTTGCATACCAAAGCCCACAATCAGTTGTTACTTTCAAATACATGAAGATTCTCTTAACTATAGTCACATGAGACTCTTTTGGATCAGACTAAAATCTAGCAACTATACATACAACATTCATAATGTCTAGCCTAGTCTGAGTTAGATAGATCAATCCTCTAATCATTGATCTATTTCTTTTTTGATTAGCTTTGGGAGAATCATCATTCTATGTCAACTTACATCTAGTTACCATGGGAGTACCAACAGGTTTTGAGTCATCCATACCAAACTTCTTTAACAATTCTTTCACATACTTGGATTGAGATATGAAGATCCCATTGTCTAACTAAGTAACTTGTAATCCCAAAAAGAATTTCATTTCTCTAATCATTCTCATCTCAAATTCACTCTTCATTTGATCAACAAACTTCATACATAGGTTATCATCTTCTCCAAAAATGATGTCATCAACAAAAACTTCAATAATTAACTCTTTGTCATGATCTAATTTAAAATACAATTTTCTATCAACAGTACCTTTGTTGCATCCAAGCTTCAGTAAGTATTTGTCCAATATAGCATACCAGGCTCTGGGGGTTATTGTAGTCCATATAAAGCTTTCTTCAACTGGAAGACCATATCTTCTTTGTCAATCAGTTGGAATCCATCAGGCTATTCAATGTAGACTTCTTCCAATTCACCATTTAGAAAGGAAGATTTAGCATCCATCTTATAGACTTTATAGTTCTTGTATGCAACATAAACAAGAAACAATATTACCATTTCTATTCTGGTAACAAGGGAAAAAGTCTCTTCAAAATCAATTCCTTCCATTTGTGAGTATCCTTTGCAGACTAGTCTTGCTCTGTTTCTGAATTCAACTTGTTCATTTAGCTTATTCCTAAAGACCCATTTAGTACCAATCACATTCTTATCTTTAGATCTAGGAACAAGTACCCATGCATTGTTCTTTTCAATCTGCATCACCTCCTCTTTCATGGATTCCATCCAGTACTCATCATTGCAAGCTTCTTGGACATTTTTTGGTTCAATCTGGGAGATCAAGCAATATTCCTTTGAAATTTTTCTTCTAGTTTGCACACCCTTATTCTTATCTCCTATAATTTGATTTTCAAAATGATTCAATCTTACATACCTTGGAACATTTGGATTCTATCACACATTTGGTTCGTCTTCTCTTTCTTCTGCACTCACACTTGTCTCTGCTTCTTGACTGTCATAATTTACTTGAACAGTTTGAGGTTGTCTCACCGAAACATATGGCATGATCTGAAGTTGATTTTGTGTCTAAATATTCTTCCCTTTATTTATATTATCTTAAACTAAATCATAGCCATTTCATCTGGATGATTTACCAGGGCCCTCATTAACACTGACATTTTTACTCTCAACCATTTTCCTCAGTCTTTTGTTAAAGCATCGATAGGCTTTACTCTTGGTAGAGTAACCTAGGAAGATTCATTCATCACTTCTTGCTTCATATTTTCCTATAGCATCATCTCTTCTAATGTAGCATTTACTTCCAAAAAATTTAAAGTACTTGACAGTAGGCTTATGTCCAAACCATAATTCATAAGGAGTCTTACTAGAGTCACAATTTACATTTACCCAGTTCAATGCATATACAGCAGTTCTTATAGCTTCACTCCAGTAGTTGTCAGGCACATTACCTTCTAACATCATTGTTCTGGTAGCATCTAGAATAGTTATGTTCTTTCTCTCCGCGACACCATTTTGTTGAGGGGATCGAGGAGCAGATAGCTATCTTCTAATTCCATTCTCTTCATAAAAATAATTAAACTCCCTAGAGGTAAACTCACCACCTCTGTTTGACCTTAAGCATTTTATTTTCAGACCTTTCTCATTCTCTACCATTGCTTTGAAACTTTTAAACTTTCTAAATGCTTCACATTTTTCTCTTAGAAAAGTAACCCATATCATTCTAGAATAATCATCAATGATCAACATAAATTACCTTTCACCATGAAGACTTCTTACTCTAGAAGGACCACATAGATATGTGTGCACCAGCTCCAGTAATCCACTTGTATGATACTATTTTCTTCAGAAGTAGGTTCTTGTCTACTTACCCATTTGACACTCTTTGTAGATAGTGTTCTAAAGCAAGCTTTACTATCTTAGGCAGATCTCTAACCACTTGATAAGAACTTATCTTGAAAATGTTATCAAAATTTACATGACACAACCTTTTATGCCATAGCCAACTTTCATCTACTTGTGCAATCAAACAACTTTCTCTAGCAGCAATCAGATGAAAAATATTACCTTTTTTTCTATTTACCTGAAGCAATTAGGTTTCCAGAACTTCCATATATCTTGCATCTTCCATCTTTGAATTGAAGATCATAACCCTTATGCATCATTTGTCTGACACTCAACAAATTGTGTTTCAAACCTTCAACATAGAGAACATCATCAGTGTTGTGGTTACCACCAAGACAGTTAGACCCTCTGCCATGAATATCACAAGCATTGTTATCACCAAATCTTACAATCCTGCCATCATACTTATCTAGACTTACAAATTTGTCCTTATCACCAGTCATGTGATGTGAGCATTGACTATCAATGACCCACTCATCCTTCTCTTCTATACTGGTTGCAAGAGATGTTTCAACTGTAGTAGACTCAGTGGCTTCTGGATCACTCTCCTTAATGGAAATGAACACCCATCCATCTCCATTCCCTTCAAGCTCATCATCTGATTCATATTCTTCAACAAAATAGCATTTCTTTTGAAATTTTTGTTTTTTGGGCTTAGTTTTAGGGACTCTATCAGGACACCTTGATGCAAAATGACCTATTTTATTGCATGAAAAACATATAAGAGGAAATTTTCCTTCATGCTTACCTTTTCCTCTACCTTCTCTCCTTGCAATCATTACTTCTAGCTCATCTACCTCTCTTTCTTGATCTTCAAGTTGTTTCATATCTTCCTCATATTTGAACATCTTTCTAAAACTCTCTCCTTGTTCATATCTTGGCATGCTTCTCCTAGATATAGTAGCTTGGAGCAGATTCACCAAATTCACTCAACTCAAAAGTAGCTAACTTACCAACCAATGTGTCTCTTGTCAGATTCATCACAGATTTGGTTTCTTCAATTGCACGAGCCTTTGATTTGTAGGAAGGAGGTAATGATTTGAGTACCTTAGCCACAATATCATATTCATCAAGGACACCACTAGAAAATTTTATGCCCATCACTAGTTCATTCACTCTCTACATAAAGGAAGAGATATTCTCATATTCACCCATCTACAGTCTCTCATACTTGCCTTTTAAACTTTGCAGCTTGGCCATCTTCACATGTACATCTCCTTTGTACAAGGTCTCCAGCTTTGTCCACATTTCATGTGCATTCTTCAAACCTAGCATATTTGTCATCTCTGAATCTGTTAGAGCACTTAGCAAACCTTCCATAGCCCAAACATTGTTCTCAGCATCCTTCTTCTCATCAATAGTGGAAGGACCATTTGTAGGGATAACATACTAATTCTTTGTGATCAACTGGTAGGGTTCACCAATGCACTTTAAATGATACTCCATTCTTGTCTTCCACAATGAATAATTGGTTCCATCGAATATGGGGCTGTCCTTCTTGTATGTTGCCATTTTAGACCACCTCAAGCTTTTAAACTTCTTTCATTGGAACCTACTCTGATACCAACTATTGGAAAAAAAGGACAAACAACTAAGAGGGGGGGTGAATCAATTGTCACAGAAAATTAAACTTCAATTTCAATCTTAACTTAATCTCTAATCTAATGAAAAAGAAATTAATCACAAACAATTAGAACACTAGAGACACATAGAACACAAAGATTTTTTTGCGTGGAAACCTTGTTAGGGGAAAAACCACGATGGATGTTAGTCCACAATTATACCTTGTTAGAAGTAAAATGAGAAATAAAAAGGGGAATGCACATGCATTTAGGCTCACTGCCTAGAGCTCACTACTCAATTACAAAAGGGTTCACTGCCCAACAGATAATGGATTAGATCCACAAGGATTTGAACTGATAGAATAGCTTTTGCAAAAGCCAGAGTACAGTTCCAATTAAGCACAATAAACTCTCTTCACACTTCACTCTTTCTCTTCACTCTTAGCTCTTCCTTGGAATGATCTGAACAATATTCACACACATACAACATAGACATACATGTGTATGCTCCTTTCTTCACTCACAAAACTTTTCTTATATATCTACTATATGGATTTACATCAACAACCTAGTCAGTCAAAGAATGTAAAATATATTTTACAACATTGGTAATGTCGACTCAATATTACAAATAAATTTTCAATGTGGATCAAACACCATCAGCCAAGATTAAGATAAGACAAAAATAAATATTCTTGAGTGTGCCAAGCATTTAAATTTGAACTCCAAAAATCTGCAACAAGTTACCACCATCATGTCGGCCAAGAACAAGAAAAATTGAACAAGCACAAGAAAATATTTGACCATGAGCACACCGATCAACACGAACATGCAACAAAGATAGAGAACATACTAGAAGCATCCATGAGCACCAAGAAACAATAGAGAAACATTTGTAGTAGGTAAAATCACCAAAATCATACATAATTCAATCAGGAACACTGACAGAGACCACATAATCACTGTCATAACACAGATTCCCATAACTTGCACAAATAATCATGCAGACCTCTAAAAATTCCGGTGGATGATCTAGAAACTCTCAATAGTAAACCATTTAGTCCACAAAATCTAAAATTCCACGTACATATCAAAACACCTTCACAACCTTGACTAATCCACAGACTGCCTGAAACTATTTCTTTTACAATTTTCTTAATATCCTCCACATGTACAACCTTAAACAAATCCATGTTAATAATTTTGACATCAATGACAACCACATATCAACAACACAATGAAAGTTCCCATCAAATCCTTGTATGGTATCCATGTGAATGAATCCAACAAGTCAATAGTGTACCTCAAATAGCCAATGCCATCGACATGTGTCTGGGTGACTGTGCCTCCATATATGTAAACATACAATAATCCCTCCCTAAGCTACGTCTGTAAAGGTGGTTTGAACACCATGATATGCTCCCAAGCCGAAACTATCAGGAGAGTGGTTTCGCAGCTAATGCTCTAAACTCCTCTATATCCCACATCATGCAATTGAAAGTATAACATGGCAAATATACATGGCCCCCAAGCATAGACAGTATCTCAGGTGAGCATGCCAACTAGCATCTCCCCCAACTAATAAAAAATCCATGTCCCTACTAATCAGGACACACCACTCCACCAATAGTGCTACATAGGACAATGGTAAAGAGCTTGTATCTCTTTGTGTGTATCCTATTGGATCTCATGCTCCTCTACTCCTAGCTTCGCAACGTCGTCATGATCAAAGGTCACCATAATAGCTTTGTATCCTTGGTCTGGATTGTAAGACACATGCTCTCCATGAATGGGTAGTCTAAGGATGTGACATACATCCTCCAAAGTCACCATAGCCTCCCCTATTAGTAAGTGAAATGAGCTAATCTCTGAGTACCACCGCTTGGCCAGTGCAATCAATAACCCCTTGTTGGTCCAAATCATGGGCATGAATGTAATGTGTTATAGTCCCAAGTAAAATAGTTTCTCTCTCTAGTCATATCTAACTACCAATATAGTTTGAAGCTCAAGGGATGGCTCTCTCGAGTCAGAATTAGGTCTAGTGGAACATGTGATCACAAGCAAGTACACTATGTCAATCCAAAATCTTTCACAAACCTATTCAATTTGGGTCACAGAGAAAATTTTATCCAAAATTATGAAAAAAAATTGACATCAAAATGTGTCACACTGTCTAGCATATGCGGCTTAACATGCAAATGTGTCACAATTTCAACAAATGCAATACAAAATCTTAAATATGTCGAACTACCTATCACATGCAACTTTTCAGTAAAATGCGACATTTAATACCGCAACTGCATCACAAAATTCCACATGCGAGTCAAAACCACACATTTGTTGTTATATCCTACAATTGTATCATAATTTTCAATTGTGGCATGAAAAACCAGTTGTGGCTAGGTCCTAAGAAATTGTGTCAAATAGAGTCACTTGCAGCCCACGTGATAATAGATGTGGTCAACAGAGTTAACCACATCTATTTGCTCCCTTTTGGAGCCCTAAATCTACCAAAAATTTAAAAAATCACAAGGCAAGGATTGAATACTTATTGCATTCCCCAAGCCCTCTAGCCATCTATATGTCTTAAGTCACTACCTGTGATGCATTATGTGTGGAACTGGAGACATTCTAGCAGGAGCTCTGCAACAAGGTTTTCACTCTTCTCACTATTCACTCAAAATCAAAATGCACAAGTGACTATTTTTGGAAGCCTAATCTCATTTATACCTTTCTAAAATGGGATTTTAACCTACCTTGTTGGATGGCAGTGTTAAATGTTGAAACCTAAACCTATTGTAAATGTCTTGATGGTCCAAAATTGAAACTTTTTGCTATCAATGCACTAAAATGGCTTGTTAAAATAATTTCACATTTTTCAAAAAAAATCAAAATTTGCAAAAAATATCTGAAGGAGCATGGGTCTATCCCACCTTTGTCAACTCACACTGGGGCATGGTCTAAAAAATATTTTCTTAATTATTCTTTGATACAACACTCAAATCACATTATTTCAAAGAGGGGCAAAATGTAGACACTAAAAAATGTTGTGATCTGCGAGAAACATTTTTCCAGTTCAATCTCTCTTCTTCTCTGCATAATTAATTAATTTTAATTATTTAATTATTTTACCATATTCCTCTATTAATTAAATAATTTTTAATTATTTAGATAATTCAAATTTCTTTTCTTTATTCTACTTTCTGACAACATTCTTTTTTCCTTCTATAGTTAAAAAAATTAGCATTTATTTAATTATTTTCTCTTCATTATTTACTTATAGTTAAATAATTATTGGAATTATTTAACTATATTTTATCACTCTTCAGTCACTAAATGATTAATCTGAATTAATTATTTAATGTCCCTTTCATATTTCTTTTATATTTAATTTAATGGTTGCACAATCATTTTAAATTAAATATCCATTTATATTTTTCTCTCAAATAAATAATCTAAATGATTATTTATTCTCCCACATGCTTCTCCATGAATTAAATACAATTATTTGATTCCTCCACTACCTTCCCTCCACTTTTCCATTTCAAATATTGATCATTGATTACTTCTAGTCTTTAAAGAATCTTGACCCTCTATCCTTAGCCATCCCTAGCCCACTACTTTGTGGTGCATGAATCCTCCACCATTGATCTTGGCATCTTATAGCACTTTAATCGCATCCATCCATTTGAGAAGCTCTTCTATAAAAGAAGGTTGTCTCTTTCATTTTGGATTTACAACCACACTTTCTCCAAAGTTCTTGCTACCATTTCATCGCCATTTGTCGGTATTTGAATACTTTGAAGTTGAAGGAAAACTCACAAAATCAAGAAGAATGGAGGAGAAGCAAGGAAGGGAATCAACTGCATAATTGGGAGTTTAGATTAGTTTTCTATTTCATTTGATCTCTATTTTTGTTTGTGATTTCTTATTTTGGTTTGGGGTTCTAGGCTTAGATTTCAATAATTGTGGTTGCTATTATGATCTTTTCCAGTTGATTTTGATTTCCCCATCCTTACAAGAACTACTTATCTTTCACTACAAATTACATAGTTATAACTATCTATTACATTTGCTAATATTCTATAAGTTACTGCAAAAGATAATCATATTAACAATTATCATTCTAGTCTGCTTTGTTCATTGGAGCATACCACCTCAATTACAAAGTCTGAGCCTTCAATTACATGGTACCCGATGTAGTGTTTCTCTATCATCTTCATGGTATCTATTTCTTAATTGTAGCTCTTCAAGAGTTCCTCCATACCTTTCAGCAGGGGGATCATTTCTTCTTTGTTAAAAGCCCAAGTATGTCCATATTTGATTTCAGCAATGTTCATTTACACAATTCCATCCTTTAAAAGTTTCAGAAAAAATTTCTTCGATATTTCCATTGTAAGAGTAACCTACATAGAAACATTATGAATGATGAGTTTTTTTATAAAACTCAACAAATATTCTTTTGACATTATACATTTTTTTCTCATTATGTTTAATCCAAATTTTCTAGAGAATTTTATTAGTAAGAATTAACCAAAACCAATTACAAATCTTTGTTTAGACCATCAACATTCCCAAGTAAAATTTATATCCACTTTATATTTAGCTTTCTAACCTTTAAGATTAAAATAGAATACATTCCAAACCTCTTTTAAAAAAAAAACATTCAAAGAATATATGCTTGATAGTTTTAGGTTGTCTACACAAGCTACAAACATCAATGTCATTTAGGATAACTTTATAAGGTAATTTCTACAAGATAAGTAACCACTTAAAGAAATATTTTTTAGGTTCAACAATGTCAGACCAATTTCTTGTAAAAATATATTTCCATTTTTTTCCAGTTAAGGGCAAGTTCCATATATAATTAAGATAAACAAACACAACTTTAATATTACTTAAAGTTCTATAAGCAATCTTGGAATTTACTTTATTAATGATGGTGCCATCAGACCATTTAAGGAGTTCGAAGTAGTCTTTTTCATTATTGTAGAGTTTTGGAAAATGTAGAGTCTCATAAGCTCCTTTGATTATGGAGTAAGTTCTCTAGTTGGAGGGGGTAGGTTGAAGTCCTTGCTAAGAGAGTCCCAAGATTTAAGATTACCATCATCTAAGATTTATTTAAATTTTTGGATACCTTTTGATGCCCAACATTTAGTTGAGCATCCTTGTAGAAGAGCAAGAGGCTTATCTTTATGTTTAAAATTCCACCAGATTGATCTATTTTTAAGAATTTTGTTGTTAATGTCAATGGTACCTTTATTGCTAAAATTATCTTTGATATATTCCCAATCTTTCCACAAACTTTTGAAAACCATAGAACCTTTAGGAACTACTAGAAAGGAGCCAGCTATTTGGTCACTAAAAGGGAGTTTCTTCCATGACTTTGCTTGCTTGGGGACAGTTGATTGAATGTTGTTGCTTATAAGTACTTTATAGGGCTCATCCCCTTCAAGAGATATGATGATCCACTTGACTACAAGTGCCACACCTTGTATTTTTAGATCTTTCAACCCAAAACCACCTAGAGCTTATCCACACAATACTAGTCCCATTTTCTTGAATGATGATTCTTTTTTACCCTTTCCATCTAACCATAGAAAACTACTAATGTTTTTCTAGATTTCATTAACTTGGTAATTGATGAAGAGCCATATAAAGGAATAGTATAGGCTATAAGAAGCCAATATTTTTTTGGTAAACTTGCATTCTTCTTGCAAGGGACAAATATTGTTTATCCCACATGTCAAGCTCATTTTCAATTTTTCCTTTGATCCATTGCCACATTTCTTTTAGGAATGGATCCTCGGCAAATGAATCCCTAAGTATCTTACTTTTTTGCATGGGCCTCCCCATTGAAAGTCAAAATTTTCCAACCAATTAGGGGGGTTATCTTGCCATCCCAATAAGGTAGACTTGGAATTTGAAATCTTAGCACCTAATGCATGGTCAAAAAGATTTAGTTTTACCATTAGGGAATCCATGTTTTCCTCCCCTAGTTCCAAGAACAAGGCAATGCCATTTGCAAATTGTAGATTTAGCATATCATCCTTATTGGGGAGGATTATGCCTCTAACCTTGGGGGGAAATGAGTTTTCCCTTGAATCAGGTAGTATATTGCATTAAAGGCAATCACAAAAAGTGTCAACACAAGGGGATAGCCTTGCCTGATAGACCTTTCCAAGTATAATTCTTCTATCAGAGAGCCATTTATCTCAACATGGGCAACATCTTTCATAAGTTTTTTAACTAGATGGAAAAAATTATTTGAAACCCAAAGGCTTCAAGTGCCATGAGTAGGTAGTTCCATTCTACTCTATCATAGGCATTTTTGAAATCCATAAGAAACATAGATACCTTTTTCTCAATTACCTTGGTGCATTTTGTTGCTTCCCAACTGGTTATTAGATTATCTAGTATGTATTTTCCCTTTATGAACCTAGTTTGAGTAGACCTTATGAGATCAGGTAGGACCCTAAGTAATCTATTAGCTAAGAATTTAGCCAATATTTTGGGTGCTGCCACAATAGTGTGTCTCACTTTTGGGATGTGCTGATTTTTTCCTGAAATAGCTATTTTTAGAAAAAAACTAATGATTTAAGTATTAAGAGGCTCCATATAAAGGGTTTTAATTGAAGAGGGATAGATAAGACATGCTTAGATCAAACCCCCTTGGATAGAAACCCTCTAGTATTAAATCATACCCACAATGGAGTCTCCTTTGCACCTATCAAAATGATGATTAAAAAACCATGTTTCCTTTACCTTTTGAGGGATTAAATAATGCCATTTAAAATTTATATTTTACAAGATTGTAACCCTCAAAATTAGCTTTCCAACAAGTATAGTTTTGATATATTTTCATTTTATCATGTATTTAATTTTTAATTTTTACTAAACATAGGTTTTTCTCTAAACATCAAGCTCTTTGTTGTGCAGAGGTGGAAAAATAGTAAACCATTATAAAAAAAAATTCAAAAAATACCCATTCCCTTGGTATTGATGTCCTTGTTTCACCCAAAAAAAAAAATTTGAATTTAGATATATACACAAGTTAGGTTGTACAACACAAACGTATGTCCAAATTATAGTTATAGTAACTTCAAAAATTAATTTAAAAAAAAAAATGCAACAAAACATTATAAAAATATCTTTCCCTAGATATTGATGTTGAGAATCTATATTTCAAAAATTAGAATTTAATACTTTATATAAAAATATTTATGTTGTATGACACAAACGTTACTTTCTGAAAATGTTGTTTTTTGTTTAAAACCAATTATTAAAGGAGATATTGAAATATTCATGATTTTTTTCAAAAAAATTGAACAAAAAATATATTTAAAATCTACACACAAATTGCCACAAATCACTACTTCACATCATCTTCAAATTCTTAACAGTTTAGTTGCTATAGGTCTCAAAAGATCAAGATTCAGTTAAAAATATTGATGTCAATGCCCATCTTGGGAAAAAAGTGACATAGTATTGTGATTTCACCCTTTTATATGATACATTTAGTAATGTAATGGGCCTCCAATTCTTTATGAGGGATTTATGTCCTTTAGGAATCAGTTCTTTATTAATATTTTTCCCTAAAGAACCCACTGGAGTAGCTTCATCAAAAAGCTATAACAAGTCATCCCTAATCCAATCAATATTTTGCTAAAATGAAACTCCACTGGGAGACCAACTTCTCTAGGTGACTTATCATTGCTTAGGATTTGAATACCATTCTTAATTTCCTCTCTATTTATCTCTATAAATATTTCCTTGATGTGGTCTTCTAAGAGCTTTCTTAGGATAATTTTCTTGTAGTAGTCTCTTGCCTTCTTATTTTTTAGAGTTGTTAGCCTCTAAAGAGAATAGGTTTTTATAAAATTTAAAGAGATTTTATTTAACTTGATCAATATCCTCAACAAGTGTGTCTTCTGTGAGATAAGAGGGATTCGCTGCACACGAGTCTCTTTGTTCTCAAGAGATCACTAGGGAACGAACTGCCCTTATCCACATAAGCATAGATAAAATGAAGAAATGGTAAATAAAATGTACACAAGTCATATTTCAAAGAAGACTACTTCAGATCCTAAGAGAGTGAAACTTCTAGATTTCTACCTCTGACAAAGGAGCTCTCGGCCAAAGGATGGTAGCGTAGATTCAGGACACTAGTACGGTACATTGTTTTCCAAATGGTGCATTGGCATCCTAAGAAACAAAAGGCTCAAGAACTCAAGCGGGCAGAATAAAACCTCACTTCCTAACTTGAATCTAAGGTCTTCTGAATAGAATGATTAAACATAGAACAAAAGCTTTAAGTAAAGCACAAAGGGAGCTAGGAGAAAGCTTACCTTCAACCGAGCATTCGAGTCTTCACTCCAAGCTCTGCTTTGTAACCTACACACAAAAGAACTATGGGAAAAGGTTGGGGCTGTATAGGGGTTTTCCTCAGTCAAACCCCTATTTTGGTGTTCCCACCTCCATAGACAGCCAGATAGGAAAAGGATTGTAAATGAAATGGACAAAGTGTGTGATGAAAGAAAAACGTGCTTCAGAAGTAGAACCTGCACCACTAAGTAGTAAATGAACAAGTAGATACGAAAGTGTGAGAGAGAGTGTTACCCATGGGCCTAGACCCTCTTCGAAGCACAAAGATGCACCATTGAGTGCTTGCTTGAAAGTTGTAGATGTTGGAGGGACCTTAGTTTGGAATGGATTCACTTGTGAGAGTGTTGCTATCAAGAATGAAGAGAACTCGAGAGTTGAAGAGAGAGCTTGATTGAATGACTTGAACCCCAAATGAGAGTAAATGAGGGGGTTTTGTTGCATGCAAGGGTGGAAAAGAGCCATTACATCTAAAATCTAATAGCTAGGATACGAGTCAAGAGAGTCAAGATTCTAGATTCCTCATTTCAAACTAGAAAAACTACTAGGACGTTCATGCGCTGCACTGGTACCCAAGGCCTAGTTTTCGAGAAATGTGTCATTAGGCTTCTATTGCTCTACCACTAGTCCACATGGAGTCAAAATTTTGAAATTCTGAGCCATTGGATTTTTTTCATTAATGCTCTAAACTATCACAAATGCTAGGAAAAAGTGCAAAAATGTGGAATTTCCTTTAGGTACAATTTTATTACATTACATTTTGGCCCCACTTTAGTGGGCTCAATTTTGGGAAGAATCAGCTACACTAAAGTGGAGAAGAAAATTTTTTAGCCCAAATTTAAATTTTATAGATTTGCATGCCAAGAAAAGGGGCCTTAGAGGCCAATGAGGTCAAGCTAACCGGTACTGAAGGTTCTCCCAACAATCGACCTAAACAAACAACAATAGTGTAGCTATGAAAAATCACACAAAATTGTAACCTACAAAACTCAAATTTTAGGTCAGTTTCAAAAATCAGACGAAGCTACAACAGCGAGAAGAATGATCAAGAGGGTCATTTTCACTATTCACTAAGAGGAAATTGTTGACTTTTGTGAGAGAAAATTCAATAAAATGTCAAGAAAGAGAGAGTAAAAGGCACTTAGACTAGAACATCTGAGGGATGACATTGTCGAGGGTCACGAGGTGGACCAAGTAGGTCTCGAAACCTCATCTTTTGTGAATTTTAGCATGTTTTTAAGCAATTTTTTCCTCGTCTAGCTAGACAAACATCTTTTTTCAGAATTGTCGTCCAAAAGATGTGTTGTTGTTTAGGTTCCACACTTAAGTCCCATCCATGCACTATCATCCCCAGGACATGCTGGTGTCCTTAGGGTGTCAATGGTAGACTGAGACATATGCGCAGCGGGAAAAAGTATTAGTGAATTTTTTGTTTTCAGGTTTAAATTCATATTTTTACTTACAATATTTTCCACTTTTTTGCAGGACTATCCTAAGAGTCGGGCGCATCCTGATGAGTGAGCTTATCATCTGGTTCATGAGCAGAAGGACTACCTTAGTGACAGTGATGTGACACATCTGGAGTAGGTCAGTCTCTAGCATGCATTCACCATGCCAAAGATGTGCTACCATGAGAAGATGTTGACAACCCTGATGGAGCGGTGGGATGCCACCACATCATCTTTCTAGTTTCCTACTTGAGAGATAAAAATTACATTGGAGAATGTGTATTGGATCCTCAAACTATCCATCAACAAATGGCGAGTGGCTATCGATGACACCTAATCGACATGGGAGCGGTTGGAGGGATTCTTGTACTACTTAGGGTGGACCGATGGTGGTGACAACACAAGTCATATCTACATGCATTGATATGACTAGGCATAGACTACTACACCCTTGCTACACCGAGTGATGTTTGTGATCATGGATTTTTGGATCACGATAGATGGGCGAGGCTCTCACCTACACAAGGGCCTTGTCCATACTATTCATGAGATGGTAGAGCACCATATAGTTTTTGCTTGGGGGTGCAGGATGCTGGTGCACCTATACCAGAAGTTGGGTGGTACATTCATTATGAGTACCACAGCCTCATAGTGTGTACACTCCTATAGGTGTGGGCTTTCACCCACATTATGTGCACAAGGCTAGCATGTTTTCCCCAATGACAATTGTATCATATCCCCATGGCCCACTAGTATGATATCACGAGGTAGTGGAGACATGGAGATCTACAGTTTTGGCACTTGTAGTTTGATACACTTGTTAGATGGAGACCCTATCACTTTTTTAGATGGGTAGATAATGGTAGGTATCTTAGTAACCTACAACATGACTTTTTTCTTGTAGGTTGCCACGACCATATTATTATACCATACTACTAGAGTCAGGTCATTTGATAATATAGTGGTGTACAGACCATTCCCCCTGATGTTCCCACATACACTTGGGCCTTGAGGAGTGAGGTGAGACCCGGGGATCATCCCCACCCTACCATCACTAATTTTTTCCCTTTGGATGATGATGAACCCAACCAAGATCTGCTGCCTATAGCGCCAACAAATAATCTCAGCGTTGTTGCAAATTTTAGAGGGTGGTGGGATAGGCACCATCCCCATCCATTGTTCAAAGAGGATTCCCTCGAAGGGGATCTGGGACCATAGAGGGACGTGCCACCACCAACACCATAGGACATGTGGAGAGGGAAACAATAGGCTAAGAATGAGATATCGCAGGAGGAGGAGGCAACATCACAAAGGTCAAGGAAATAATGGAGGAGGTAAGACCCTCCACCAACTACCCCCATCTCATCAGTGCCACAAGCACCTACTGTCACAATGGTGGTGGCCTTGGTGACACTAGGAGTGGCTACCGATGTTGGTAGCATGGGTCCCAGTGTTGCTCCTCACCCTAACCCCACATGGCAGCCAAGGGTCCCAGGTATATTGAATGTGTTGTTTATATTTCAATACTTTCAGTTTTATCTATTTATGGTTATACACATATGCAATGTGATACTGATTTCACTCTTTCTCTTTTTGGTTTCATAGGATGCATTGGGATGGATTGGGCTGATGGGTCAGTGCATATCATAGGTGGCCCCTGATGTACCTATTTAGGGGATGGTTCTTAAGGCTTATCAGGTAGTTTCTACAAGAAACATGCTCACATTTTTGAGCCAATAGTGCATCTAAGGACCACTTACAAGGAGCGGGGAGTGGAGATAGTGCAGTTGAATACAGAGGAAACCACTCTCTGAGGGCAACACAACTAGCTATTGGGGGAGCTACAGACGATCCTTGATGAGTGAGATGTGCCTGTGATGAGGATCAATGCCACCAAGAAGGCACATGACACCCTTTAGAGCCGCCTCGATGACCTCGATGGGAAGTTGACAACTATGATCCTGACAAATGTTCAATAGCTACAACAAGAGCTGACACAGGCACAATTCATGATATGCTCCTTGCAAGGATAGATCAGGGGGATGTGGGTAGCTTTTTCTACATTGTGCTCTCATCAATCCAGGTCCATGACCACTGTGCAACCTCTCCCCAGACCACAACAACAACAACCAGAGGGCTCCGGGAGCCACACACCATAGCCATAAGGACCTCCCATTTTGTACATTAGTTTTGTAGCAAGAGATATATTTTTTGTAGATCTTTTGTATAGACATATATTCAGTAGCCACTCATTTTTTACAGTGTGGCCCGATACATGTATACTACATTTGATACATACATATATATGTATACTAGTTTTGACATCATGAAATTGTGTATTTTGATGTGTATGCTTCTTTATTTTCATTTATTTTGATGCAATGGATATTATATGCTTATATGGATGTTTACACTAGATGTTATCATGTTTTAATGAGCACACATGGATGTATGTTAATTAAACACAATGATGATCCAACTACCTTACAAGATGTAATGTAATGCATGGATACATAGTGTAACAAGACACATGTATGCATATTGCACACACACACATGGTCATATCATAACACAAAAAAATTGCACAATGTGTTAGTGAATAATGTCAACATATGCAGTGCTGCTACCCTTAAAGAGTGAACATTGCACATGTGACACATTGGAAAATATACATAGTATCAATGGAGATGCATCACATTAATATGATCTTTTAAAGGTGTTCTATCCATAGAAGATAATCCATAGGCACCTGAACCATAAACAAAGATGACAATGTAAGGGCCTAACCAATTAGAACTAAATTTATCTCTTTGATTAGGCGGTGCATTGATATTTCTCTGAATTCTCATAAAGAACCAAGTTGCCCCACTTAAAATTCCTAGGAAGCACACTTTGATTATACTGTCTTGATAATGATCATTGATAATTTATAAGATGATTGAGGGTCTGTAATCGATGCTCATCAAGAATCTCTAGCTGATGCAAATGATTAGTTTGATAAGTTTCATCATCAACTAACCCTTTAAGGGAAACCCGCAAGGACATAATCTCCATCTCTAAAGGCATTGTAGCTTCGACACCATACATGAGGTTGTAAGTAATTGTTCCCATTGCTATAAAAACACTCGTGCAAAAGGCCCACAAAGCATACATTAATTGAATATGCCAATCCTTACTATGCTTATTAACTATTTTACCAAGAATGAGCTTGAGAGTCCTGTTAGATGCTTCTGCTTGACCATTAGATTGTAGATAATAGGGTGTAGAAAATCTATGTTGAATGTGAAATTTCTCTAAGAATTTCTTTACTTCCTTGTTCTTGAATGACATACCATTGTCAAAAACAAGTGTAGCAGGCAATTTGAAATGATAAATAATGTTGTTCAGAAGAAAATTATAGATGGCTTTAGCGTTTGTGGATCGAAGTGGAATAGATTCGACCCACTTCATGAAATAATCTATAGTCATAATGATAAAGGTATGTCCTTTAGAAGAAGGAGGTGATATTTTTCCAATAATATCCAACCCCCATTTTGTGAATGGCCAAGGAGAGATCTAGTTCTATAACTCTTGTGCGAGTGCATGAATAAGATGAATATGTTGTTGACATTGTGGGCACTTTTTAATGAAATCGAAGGAATCTTGTTCCATCATTTTCCAAAAGTACCCCATGTGTATCAACTTCCTCACCAAGGATTTACCACCAAATTTTCCACCCCCAAAGCCTAAATGAGCTTCTTTAAGGGCGAGGGGTATTTCCACTTTAATGAGACATCAAAGAAGCAAGTTGTTATAAGACTTTTGATAGAGAACATAAGAAAAAATAATATAACAGGCTGAAATCTTTTGTATACGAGTGTGATCGTTCTTCATCGTATCATCGGGAAAGTTTCCAGTCTTTAGGTAGTTGTAAATATTAGAAAACCATTCTCCTGCATCCACATGAGAACACATAGAGGTGTCAGATTTAGGTTGGTCAGAAACGGGTTGGATCCAAAGGACCTAAACCATGAAATGGTATTATTTCATGTCCTTGTCAGAAGGTACCAAGGAAGCAATGCTTGCCATGGTATCATCATGTATATTCTCCCTCCTAGGTATATTGTCTATTGTGAAAGAAGAGAACCGATTAAGCAAGGACAAAGAAAGGTCTCAATACTAAGACAACTTACTTTACTTAGCTTGATAGGCTCCCATAATCTAGTTTACAATGAGCTCAGAATCACCCAGTATTTGGAGATGTTTGATTTTTAATCTAATTGTGGCACACAAGCGAACAATCATATATTTTTACTCGATGATATTATTAGTACAAGGAAACTCTAATAGGAAGGAGAGAGGGACCGGTTTACCTTCGGGAAACATTAGAACCACACCTACTCTGAAATCGGTATGACATCTCGACCCATAAAAGTACATTTTCCATTTGAGGTCATAATTAATCATGAAAATGCTCTCGTCAGGAAATAGATCCAGACCCAAGAAAGAGTAAGACGAGGGAGTGTCTACCAATTGATCAGCAACGGCTTGACCCTTTACCAACTTATGAGTAATGAACTTTATGTCAAACTTGGAGAGCAACATTACCCATTTCTCTAATCTCCCAAAAAGATCGGCACTGGAGAACAAATGTTTTTGAAGATCAATTTTTATGATGACATGTATTTTGACATGGAGAAGATAGTACCTTAACTTCTGTGTAGAAAATTCAAGAGAAAGGAGTTGCTTCTCCATGGAGGAATAACGAGTTTCATAGTCGACTAGAATGTGGCTAATGTAGTAGACTGCTCTCTCTTTCCCAGCATCATCAGATTGAGCCAAAAAAAATTCCAAAGCATAGGGTGATGCTGCGAGATAAAGAAAAAAGGGTCTATCTTGCATAGTCAACATTAATACAAGAGGATTGGCCAAATAGGCTTTGATTGACTCAAAAGCTTTCTGGCACTCTTCATCCCATTTGAAGTGAACATTTTTCTTCAACAGATGAGTAAAGGGAAGAGTACGATCAACCAATTGAGATATGAACCTATGAATTGCCTAAATTTTCCCTTGTAATCTTTGAAATTAAGTAATATTCCTTGGTGGAGGCATGTTAACAATGGTGTTGATCTTATTTGTGTCGACTTCTATTCCACGGTGAGAAACAATGAATCCCAAAAGTTTTATGACATCCACATTGAAGATGCACTTAAGGGTTGAGTCTCATCTTATAGAGTTGAAGCCTTTCAAAACTAAGATGAAGGTTCTTTACATGATCTTGACAATTTATATATTTCTCCAAGATGTCATCAACATAATCTTCTAAGATCTTGTGAATAAAATCATGAAATATCAAGGTCATCGCCCTTTGGTAAGTTGCTCCTGCATTCTTTAACCCAAAGGGAATGACCACATAATAGAACGTATCCCAAGGGGTAGTGAAAGTTGTCTTGTACTGATCCTCTAGATTAATACAGATCTGATTCTAACCCAAGAAGCCATCGATAAAAGATACCAATGCATGTCCTGCAGTCGAGTCCACAATCATATCTATATTAGGTAATAGAAAGTCATCCTTAAGAGAAGCCTTACTAAGATCACAAAGTTTAATGCATATGTGAATATAGCCATTAGGTTTACTAACAAAAACAATATTCGAGATCCAAGGGGAGTAGTCGATTGGACAGATAAAACTTTCTTTCAACAGCTTCTCTATCTCAGTCTTAACCATCAATGCCACCCTAGAATTGATCTTTCTGATTTTCTGCTTAACCAGCTTGGAATTGGGACATAGGATGATATTGTGAACCACTATAGACTCATCAATATTAGGCATATCCTCATACATCCAAGCAAAGATATCAATATGAGAATGTAGGAGATTGGAATGTTCATCTTCTCCTTCTAAAGAAAGACACTTCCCAATCCTAATTAATTTTTCAGAGGCCTTACGATCCATAGAGATTTTAGTATTGTCTCCTTTAAGGGGATAACTACAATCTTTAGGATGTGATATTGGAACATGATTTCGAACATTAGATAGATTTTCCTCCTCATCAATACTCAAGACAAATTCTCTAAAGTACACTTGTTTATGCAAGCAATATGGGAATCGTCTCTTGTGATGGAAGGGAGGCAATGGGGAGAAGGAACCTAGGAATTCTTCAAGTGCTTCATCTAAAGAGAATACATCTAAAGTTATTTTATTGACCTTCCCCCTATCCTCTATCAATTCAGGATGGACAATTAATGGACCAAACTCAGTGGTTCAGCTGAAATCATATTGACACTCCACCAAGGTTTTTGCTTAGATTGTTCAATAGAGCATCCCAAACCCAGATAGCACTTTCATGGCTTAAATTAGATAAGGACTTGGATTCCTTGTTCGATACACCCTAGGCCTTTCTTCCCATAGCCATATCGATAAGTGAGTTCATATCCAAAACCATTTAACAAGTTTGCAAAACTTTGGGAGGTGGTGGATCTACGTAGAGGGTTTCATTCAACCAATGAAAATTGAACGCATCCACGAGAGTGCTTCCACCTTCTTTTCTTGGTTTGCAAACATTAACCTCCTTCACAAGATTGGGACTACTCTCCTTAGTAGAGGAAGGACTAGTCTCCTAGATAGGATCACATTTCTCTTCCTTAACGGGAGTGTCGTCCATCTCCACATTAGAGGAATTAAAAAACTTTGTACGAGTGGGACACACTTTGTATTCTACAATGAAGAATTTAGAGAATTCTAGAGAGCCCCAATCATCACCAAAGATAGCATTTGATTGAGAAGAAGAAGGAGAAGACGGGAAGACTCAGGACTTTCTACTTTAGGTGGTTCTTCTCTAACAACATTCACTTCGGGGACAACCTCCATGGAGGGTATCATCGAGGAACACTTCATATCATCAGTGGTTACAAACAAAATAAAATTCTTAAGAGTGGAGACAACTGAAGCCCGACTGGAAGTTGCTAGCTCACAAAGGTGAACAACTTCAGGACTAGATTTAACTGTGACCACCTAATTATTTGTGACAAACTTTAAGGAACAGTGTAAAGTAGAGGCTACGACACCCATAGTAGGAATTTCTAGGGTCTCCCTAAAATAATATTGTAAGGTAAAGGGACAAGAATCACATAAACCAAAGTAGCCAAGGTAATGGGCCTAGCTACAAATGCAATATTAGTGTGCCTAGAGCCTAAAAATTGGTGTTATTGAACATGTGAATGTACAAGGAAGAAGTAGCTAGAGAAGATGAATCAACTTTAATCTTAGGTATTACGTCAATACTATAGACATTGAGAGCCAAACCTATGTTAATGAGAGTACACCTAATACCAATATTATTAACATTAATTATAATCATCAAGGGGTCCACTTGTTTCTGCACATCTGGAGGCAAGAGTTATTGCGTATGGAATGTGATATTCATCGAATCCACACAAATATGAGCTAATAGCGCATTAACATCTGTAGGCCTAGTAGAGGTAGGCAAGAGGATATTTTGCAAGGATTCCTGAAGAATCTCCTGATAAATAGGACCGGTCTGAAGCAAATCCCAAAGTGAGATCTTAGTCAGAGTAACTTGAAGTTGCTCGAAAAGATCATAATCACCCAACACTTTAATCACGGGTTTGAGTGTTGAAGGAAGACTTGGTTGAGAAGGTAGTAAAGAAGTAGGAACTTGAGTGGGTTGAGACATGGGAATAGAAGGTTGTTGATCCAAGTTATGTTTATTTCTTCTTCTATTATTTGTGTTCCCAACAACATTATAAGAAGTGGAGTTTGTAGCTTTTATGAACCTCAAGTACAAGCTCGGTGAATCATCTCGACATGAAATCTCATAGATAAAATAATCCTCCCTAGAAGAAGGGCCAGCCAGGGTCATGTAAATGATAGGTTTCTTAGGGCTTGGAGGTGCCATAGAGACCACCACATTTATCAACTCCCCAACTTGCAGAGAGGAAGCTTTGCAAATAGAGGATTTCTTGGAAGATTTGTAGATAGAGGAGGGTGCTCCCAAGAAGTCATCTAGATTGTCATCCAGATATCAAAATCTTCCTTAGAGAAATTGTTATCATAAATACGAAAAAATTGTAAAAATAGATCTAACATGTTCATGTCAGGTTCACCAAAATGTGAGATAAGAGGGATTCATTGTACATAGGTCTCTTCATTCTCAAGAGATCACCAGGGAACGAACTTCCCTTATCCACCTCAAGATAAATAGAATGAATAAATGGAAAAAAAAATTTACACAAGTTATATTTCAAAGAAGACTGCTTCATATCATAAGAGAGTGAAAATTCTAGATTTCTACCATTGACAGAGGACCTCTCAGCCAAAGGATGGTAGTGCAGATTCAAGATGCCAATGCGACACACTATCTTCCAAATGGTGTGCTAGCGTCCTAAGAAACAGAAGGCTCGAGAACTCAGGCAGGTAGAATAAAACCTCACTTCCTAACTCAAATATAAGGTCTTCTAAATAGAATGATTAAACATAGACCAAAATCTTTAAGTAAATCACAAAGGGAACTAGGAGAAAGCTTACCTTCAACAAGACATTTGAGTCTTCAATCCAAGCTATGCTTTGTAACCTACACACAAAAGAATGTGGGGAAAAGGTTGGGGTTATATAGGGGTCTGCCTCAGTCATACCCCCGTTTTGGTGTTCCCACCTACACGGACAACCAGATAGGAAAAGGATTGTAAATGAAATGGACAAAGCATGTGGTGAAAGAAAAACTTGCTTCAGAAGTAGAACCCACACCACTAAGTAGTAAATGAACAAGCAGATATGAAAGAGTGAGAGAGAGAGAGAGAGTATTACCCACGGGCCTATACCCTCTTCGGAGCACATGGATGCACCATTGAGTGCTTTCTTGAGAGTTATAGTTGTTGGAGGGACCCCAGTCTAGCATGGCTTTGCTTGTGAGAGTGTTGCTATATCAAGAATGAAGAGAAATCAAGAGTGGAAAATGAAGAGAGAGCTTGACTAAATAACTTAAACCCCAAAATGAGAGCAAGTGAGGGGTTTTTGTTGCATGTAAAGACGGAAAAGAGCCATTACACCTGAAATGTGACTATTAGGACACGTGTCGAGAGATTCTAGATTTTAGATTCATCATTTCAAACTCAGAAAACTGATAGGATGCTAGCACGATGCGCATACATCTGCATGTCACGCAGGCATCCAAGGCCTAGATTTTTGAAAAACATGTCATTAGGCTTCTATTGCTCTGCCACTAGTCCACATGGGGTCAAAATTGTGAAATTCCAACCCATTGGATTTTTTTCATTAATGCTCTAAAGTGTCATAAATGCTAGGAAAAAGTGCAAAAATGTGGAATCGCCCTTAGATGTAATTCTATGACATTACATCTTCTACCAAATTTTTTTCTATATTTTCTCTTGCTTCTTTGGTTTTTAACATTTCTAAGAAAAAATTAGATCCTTTATCCCCATTCTTTAACGAATTCCTTTTTGACCTTACTCTTAGGCCTTGTATTTTCTTAGTTTCCAATTTCTTTATAGAGTCTTTGATGAGGGTTACCTCCTCTAAGAGTAGTTCATTAGAACTTGGCTCATTCTAGATTTTAGATTCTACCTCTATGAGGCTTTCATTCAGACTCATTTTCACATGTCTACTATCCATAGCTCTTTTCTTACCAATGGTTTTATACAAATTTTTCTTTCAAATTCTATTCCCATATTTCATTTGGTGTCTTGTCTTTCAACATCCACTTATTGATTTCCCTGAGTGGAAACTACATCATTGTAGTCCTCATCTTTGAGCAGATTTATATTGAGTTTCAACAAGTTATCCCTTTTGTCTTCTATATGACTCTTATTACTTACAAGAACCTTTGATATGATGGGATGATGGTTAGAAAGAGTGTATGGGTAGACTTTGATAAAATTTCCCTCATCATCTTTATCAAAACCAAAGTAATATTTATTTACATAGAATCTATCTAACCTATAGTAGATTTTGTCCTATTTTTGAGAATTGTACCAAGTGTACCAGATACCTTTTCTTTCTTTTTTGTTTTGAAGAAGAGGGTCTAAAAGAATAAGTTTAAAATGATTATTTTTATTAGGAGTAGTGTCCATTACCCTTCCACTCCAACTTTATTCCTCCTCTCTTTCATCTTGATGCTCCACCATATTATAGTCCCCACCAACAATCCAAGGGATATTAGGGGGGTTATAGATCTGTTACCAGATCTCACTTTTGTCCTTATAACCTTAAGGGGCATAGACTGAGCAAATTCCAAATCCAAAGCCCTCCTTTTCTAAAATTATCTAGGTAGCTCTCTAAAAAGGGGAGGAGCCATTAACCTTCACATGCTTAGGCCATTTATTGGCTAGTAGGATAACTGAGCCTCTCTTCTCATTCTCATAGTTTGACACAACATGCATCGAATCTAGTGGCTTTTACTTCTTGTAAGAGTACCACATCCCTTTTTAAAAAAATTCAAGGATCTCCTTACAATGTGTTTTTTGTTAGCAGATTCAAGTTCCTTGATATTGCAAGAAATACAGTGAAGATCCATAGGATTACAATTTTAAGAGGTATGCATTTTTTTTCCTAAAGTTGTCATAGCATTTAGGAAGACTAATTTTAGTGTATTTCCTTTTAATAAATGGGTTTGGGGACTCCTTAGTCCTTTCTTCCTTTTAAATTTGGATTTACTTAGGTTTTCATCCCCTATAGAGATCAATTTTTTTTTGAGAATTGTCATTGCCAAGTAGAGAGGAGGTTGGGGGAAGGTGTTTTCTTTCAGCTTCCCTTAGGCATAGATCCTTTCCAGTAGTTATTGCTAGGTCTTTGGGCTTAAGATCATTATTCATCAAATCTGAAGTGGATTCTCTTATGTTTATTAAATCACTTCCATTATCATTCTTCATTACGGTATCCATTGTGTTAAACTAATGGTCTAAATTTACCTTTAGCATCAACTTGGTGACTTGTTTTAATCTCGACAAGCTTTCTGCCAGAATTTTGGGAATACAATGTAGCTCAAAGGTCACCTCCTAGGGACCTACATTTGACCATTGCTCAATTCTAGATCTAAACCAAGGCATGTGTCAACAATTGATTCGGCTTGACTAGCTTTAGGTTTATCCCTCATGTGATCCTTTCCCTACTGAGATAATGACTGAGTAATGGGCCTATGTAGGTTGCTAGGGTTTTTATTATTGTTTTCTATTTCATTAATTATATTGTTCACCTTTGAGAAAATTCTTTTAGATACAAAATCATAATTTTCCACCTTCTCCACACAATTAGCATGTGAAGACTTCTTGTTGAGAGGGGTTTGTTTATCTAAAAAAAAATTTGAGGCATCAATGTCCTTATTTTTTGAACTATGTTATGAAAAATTTTTCCATGACCTACTATTGAGCATTTTTTAATCATTCATAGGGAAGGAGTACACATTTGTATTTTCTTTAGGCTCAAAGCTGGCAACACCCTAGATATTAAGCTTTCTCTGGATCTAGGAAAATCAAACAAGAGCGGGTGAGAGGATCTTCAAAGTTCAAAGCCTCTTTAGGAGGCATGATGCACCCCCACACATCAACTTCAAGGCCATTTTCTTTCCCACTAGATAAAGGGAAGACTTCAACCATGCCTAAGATAACTATAGAGGGGTTTTTAACCCTTTCTCCAATAGACTTGAGGCTTTCAATACCTTGCTTCAAGGATCGTTTCCACTATTCAAGAGGACTAGAATTTATTTTGAGTGAGGGTCAATAGATTTTTCCTCACTCTCCATCCTTATAGTCAAATTAATTATCAAGGTGTCAAGTTCCCCTAAATTATTAAATTTTGAACTAGGTTTTTGACCATTTTTCAAAGGATTTACCCTATTTTTTTAGAATTGGGCAGCTTCTTTGAAAATGCCCTTCCTTTCTGCAAAGATAATAGACATTCATTCCTCTAAGAATTTCAATTTCACAACTATAAAATGAGCCATTGTTCAAAAACCTATTTTTTTAAGGAATTTCATCACTAGGTAGAAGGGTGATTAAAACCCTAACATCTAAGTGAGCTAAGCTTATCCTCAAGCCCTCAACCCTTAGCACATTGCTGACAAAGGAGAGGAGGCTGGGAAAAAAAATCCATAGAAATGGTGGCACACTTTTGACTATTAGCCATCTTGGGCCAAGTAAGGCCAAGACTTCTTCATAAATGGCATCGAGAGACCACTTCAAAGCCCTAAAAGAACACTTACCAATATTCCAGAATTGCTTGTCACTAACAATTTCTTGCCTCTTAGGGTTATGAAAAAATAATCAAAAAGAGTCCCTTTTGGACCATTCAAAGAAAAAAAATCTTAACCTTAATTTATTTCCCCAAAAATATAAGAACCAATCATCAATATATTTCCTTGTAGGTATCTCATTACAATCAACAATGGTCGGAAAGCAGTAATATTTTTGGGTATGTGCAGGATCATCATGGAAAAAATAGGCCCTTAAGTGGCAAAAAAAATAGAAAAATCAGTGTTAAGCAACTTGATGTAAAAATTTGAATAAGCTATCTATATTATTTCAAAAATATGTATGAATAGAATCTTTAAAAAATTGAATGTAGTTTCTAAACTACTAGGTTTGTTTAAAAAAAAATCTATTTGGTGAAAGTTGAAATTTCAATGCAATTGTACTTAAATTTTAGGGAAAAATAAGTAGGTGTCTTGTGACCACCCTAACCACAATAAAATTATAATATTTTTTTATAAGATTTTAGATATAAGTATAGGACTCATGTCCCGATGTGATGCATATTTTTTTGTAATTTTTTTCCAAGTAAATAATTAATTATGATTTTTTTATTACAACTTTTAGAAAAATATAAAAACTCATATGTCTAACCACCTTAACTTGGTCAAAACTTCATAAAATTCAATTTTCATTTTTTAATTTGTAGTATGTGAAGCATAAAATGTGACACATGTTTGGATTCAAAAAATATGATATCGTTTGAAATCTATAGATGTTTTGAATCAACCTATCAATCAAGACTTTAGTCGTAATTCGAATATAAAATGAATAATAATTACTTATTAAATTCAAAGTAAAGAATAATTTATATTGGTGGAAAGTTGAGAATCTCCTTTGAAAACCCTTTTCGTTTCATCAATTTTGGGTTAAAAAAATTCGTCAGCCACATACTCATCATATTGCCACTTTTTGGCCCATCATGATCTTGCACATACCCTTTTAACCTACACTTTTCTTTGTTTATAGCCTCAAAATTTCTGAATTTGTAGAGTTAAAACATTAGGGTTATCATAAGATCCCTTACCTTTCCATTCTCCAACTCGCTGAACACCACCATATTCATAGTCATAGAATGGGTTGCACCATTTGACTTGTAGCCTGCAACATTAAATGAGGTTAGGTGAATTTGAAATTTGAAAGTAGCACTCATTCTCATGAGTTGAAAACAAGACAAAAGGAATGTCTTTACAAGTGTTAGTTAGTAGTAGAAGTCAATTTTTGTATTGGAGTGTTGAACCTATAGCAAAAAAAGTATATTCAAAAGAAGGGAATGTTTGCTAAGACAACAACATAGATAGAATGTTTACTAGATGTAGTGAATTGACAGCTGCAGCTATAGGATTATAGCCAGACTTAGTTTTTAGTGTGAGTGTAACACCTATTGTATTAGACATTTATCCAAGTTAGTTTAAGTTTTATTTTGTTCATGTAAAATAGAGAATATAATCTATAGATTTTTGTTATTTGAAGAAAACAAGGAATATTTGAAAAGATTAATTTCTATGTATTTATATTTGTTTTTGCTATGCATTCTCTGTGCTTTTTTTGTGTGTTGTTTTATGTTATGCTAGTCAAGTAACAGTAGTGAAGTTGTGTGTTTGCACCCCTGCTTGCCCGCAAGTGGTATCAGAGCCTTGTTTTTTTGGGTAGTTAGTTATTTTATTGTGGGTAAATCCCTAGGTTATCTAGGCATTATTCAGTCTTCTCAAAGTTGACAAAAATGGGAGGAGGTGAGAGCAAAGGTTGGCAACAACCACCGAGTTTTGATGGGCAGAATTATGACATATGGGCTAAGAAGATGACAAAAATCTTAGTTGCAAATGACCTATGAGAGTTGGTCACAAATAGGTTCAATGATATCATAGACCCAAATTCATTTGTAGCCCTTTCTAATGCACAAAAGAATTAGTTGAAGGAGACTCATATGAAAGATGCAAAAGCCCTTAGTTTGATTGAGGTAGCCTTGAGTGAGGCTATTTTCCCATGTATTAAACAACAAATTACTTAAGGAAAGCTTGGGAAATATTGAAAAATAGTTATAAAGGGACTAAAAAAGTGAGGTTATTTAAGTTGCAACTCTTGAGAAGATACTTTGAGGCTCTACTAATGAAAGATAGTGAGTCCATTTCATAATTTCACACCAAGGTTTCAACCTTGATAAATCAATTGAGAATCAATGGAGAATCAATGGATGAGCAAAGGATTATTGAAAAAATCCTAAGTTTTCCTACTAAGTTTGATCCTATAGTCATTGCCATTGAAGAGGCAAAAGACTTGTCCAAAATGACTATAGATGAGTTGATGGGTTCACTACAAACTCATGAGCAGTGATTGAACAAATCTGCTCCTTCCCTAGAGCAATCCTTTAAGGCTCGGACCAATGCAAGAGGTCAGGGAAGATGAAGAAAAAATGGAGGTAGAGGTCAAAGAGGCAGAGGTAGAAGTAATTCTAGAAGATGTTCTGACAGCACAGAGGAGCCGAGTAGCTCACAGTCAACAAACCAGTACCAAAAAAATAATAATAGTTTAAATCAAAGGTTTGACAAAAGTAATGTATAGTGTTATTACTGTCACAAATATGGCCATTATGCTAGTGAGTGTAGAAAGAAGCAATGTGACCATGGAGTCCAAAATGCTAATGTAGCAAATGAGAACAAGGCTAATAATGACAAACAATCCAATGTATTCATTGTTTGCAACCTTTCTAAGTGCAACAATGATGAAGTTTGGTACTTGGACAATAGATGTAGCAAACACATGAGTGATAACAAAAATTTCTTTGCCTCCATAGACAACAATATAAAGACTGAAATAAAAATGGGAAATGATGAGAAAGTCCATGTCATTGGAAGAGGTGTAGTCAGCATCAAAACAAAGAATGGTGAGAGGTAGCAAATCTAGGATGTTTATGATGCCCCCGACATAAAGAATAACCTATTGAGCATTGTAAAATGGTCCAAAATGGGTACAAAATCCTGATGAAGAATGGAGAATGCAAGATATTTGATAGAGGAGGCAACAAGAAAGTGATGGTTGTAGTGTAGATGACGAGAAATAGAATGTTTCCTCTCAGGATGCACATAGTTTCTGCGACAAACACAATAGACGCACATCAACAACATTTTTTGCAGGCACTCACAACAGTCACACAACAGTCAACAATGGAACAACAATTTGCATTCAAGACAGTCATCAAAGACCCATCCAAACTATGACATGTAAGGTATGGGAACTTAAGCTTTTCTAGTTTAAGTTTATTGTCTAGGAAAGGAATGGTTAGGGGTTTACCATCCATTGTATAACCCGATGGCAAGTGTGAGGCTTGTATTTTAGGAAACAAACATAGGCAACCATTTCAATCTGAGTATTCTAGGAGAGAAAATGCGCCATTAGAATTAGTGCACTCAAATTTGTGCGGACCCATGAAAACCCCCACATTAGCTGGAAATACATATTTCATGACTTTTATAGATCATTAGAACAAAAAAATATGGGTTTATTTCTTGAAAAAAAATTTGGATTCCTTTGAGAAATTCAAATGGTTTAAGGTAGTTGTTGAAAAGGAGAGTGGTCACTATATCAAATCCCTTAGAACATATAGAAGGAGAGAGTACATCTCCAAAGAATTTCTAATTTTTTGTAGGAATGAGGGTATTCACAAACAATTCACAACTAGGTATACTCCACAGCAAAACGAAGTGGAAAAAAGGAAGAATAGGACCATTCAAGACATGGCAGCAAGTATGCTGAAAGCAAAAGGGTTGTCACACATATTTTGGGAAGAACCTATAGCAAAAAAAATCTATATACTAAATAGGTGCCCCACAAAGGTTGTCCATGATAGGATTCCATGTGAGGCATAGACAAACAACAAATGGAGTGTTGAGCACTTAAGGATCTTTGGGTGTGTGGCATACACACTTGTGCCAAAAGAGAAGAGGAAAAAAATTGATGATAAAGGAGAAAAATGTATCTTCATAGGCTATAACTTGAGGAGTCAAAAGCCTACAAATTGTACAATCCCATCAGCAAGAATGTTGTGATTAGTAGAGATGTGTTTTTTGAGAACGAAGCATGGGATGGAACAGTGGATGACACCACAGATATTTCAGTCACAATACTCCTTGATGATGAAGAAGCTCTAAATGACAACTTGGGGGGAGATCAAGAGAGTAGTAGCTCAGGAAGAAACTACCATAGAGCATTGGAAAATAGCAGCTCTAGTGATGTGCAACAAAATAGTAACTCTGTAGGTGCTCAACAGAATAGCAGCTCTGAGCAAAGACAACAGTCTAGCAACTCTAGGATACAATAGAGTAGTAGCTCTGACAGCCAATAGTACAACAACTCCAGAGGTCAGAGTAGCAGTAGCTCAGAAGCTAATTCAAATCCTACACTCGCATCATTGATGCCACAAAAAAAAAAGAGTGTGAGGGAGATTTATGACAACACACAACATATTGATTTTGATGAAAACTTGGATTTTGTACTATTCTCCTATAGTCTTCCAACACACTTTAAGGAAGTGGTGAAAGAAGAGAAGTGGTCTAAAGCCATGGATGAAGAATTGGATGTTATAAAGATAAACCAAACATGGGAGCTAATCAATTTACCCAAGGGTAAACAAGTGATTGGAGTGAAGTGGGTCTACAAGACCAAGTGTACAGTTGAAGGCAAGATTGAAATGTACAAAGCAAGGCTAGTTGTGAAAGGGTACAAACAATAGCCCAATATAGAATATGATGAGACTTATGCACCAGTTGAAAGGCTGTAAATAGTGTGAACAATTATAGCAGTTGCATTACAACATCAGTGGAAGGTGTTTCAGATGGATGTAAAGTCAGACTTCTTGAATGGAGTGTTGAAGGAGGAAGTGTATGCAGAGCAGCCGCCAAGCTATGAAGTCTTAGGGCAAGAGGACAAAGTGTATAGGCTTCAGAAAGCTCTTTATGGGCTGAAACAAGCACCTCAGGCATGGTACAACAGAATAGACTCTTATTTATTGAACAATGGCTTTAGCAAGAGCAACAGTGAGCCCACACTCTACATCAAAGTAGTTGAAGGTGATATTTTAATTGGTGTTTGGTATGTATTTGATCTAATTTTTATTGGTAACAGTGACAACATAATTGATTTTAAAGAGGTGATGAAAAATGAATTTGAGATGACTGATTTCAGTTTGTTGAAGTATTTTCTTTGGATAGAAGTTTAGCAAATAGTGCATGGTATATTTATTTCACAATCTAACTATGCCAAACATATTTTGAGAAGGTTTAAAATGCATAACAACAAACTTGCCCCCACACCAATAGCAACAAGTCTGAAACTGTGCAAGAATGACAACAATAAGGAAGTGACCCCAACCCTCTACAAAAGCATGGTTGAAATTTTGATGTACTTGACATCAACTAGGCATGAATTAATGTATGCAGTGAGCTTGATATCTAGGTTCATGGAGGAACCTAAGGACACACATTGGAAAGAAGGAAAGAGGATCTTGAGGTATGTCAATGGAACAACTAGTTATGGCATTTCGTATGTAACATCTAATGAATTTAAGTTGGATGGTTTCACGGATAGTGATTGGGAAGGAAATGTGGATGATAGGAAGAGCACATTAGGGTATGTATTCAACATGGGATCAGGTGCAATCTCATGGGCATCGAAGAAGCAGTTGATTGTCTCTCTTAGCATAGCAGAGATAGAGTACATTTCAGAAAATTTAGCTACATGTCAAGCTATTTGGTTAAGAAGGATCCTTGTAGATTTACAAAAATAGAAAGAAGACAACATAGTCATTTATTGTGACAATGTTTCCTCAATAATGTTGACAAAGAATATGGTCTTCCATGGACAAAGCAAACACATTGAGATTCGTTTTCACTTCATAAGGGAATTGGTAGAACAAGGTGAGATAGAATTACAACATTGCAGATCCGAGCAACAACTCATCGACATCTTCACCAAAGCATTAACAAATGACAGTTTTGAACACCTAAGAGATAGGGTTGGCATTGTGGATAGCTTTAGAGGTCAGCTCTGGAAGGAAACTATAGAGTGATGGTTGACTTGCAAATTAAGGGGGAGTGTTGGAATATTTAATTGTCCAAGTCAACATTCCCACGTCAGATGAAGACCATCAACTTGCCCCCAACGTATACCTCCAACATTTATTTTCGTAGGTATTTTTGAATTTGAACTAAGTGCTCATTTTTGAGCTTGCACTTTTTGACATGTAGCCTATAGCATTAAATGAGGTTAGGTGAATTTGAAATTTGAAAGTAGCACTCATTTTCATGAGCTGAAAACAAGACAAAAGGAATCTCTTTGCAACCGTTAGTTAGTAGTAGAAGTCAGTTTTTGTATTGGAGTGTTGAACCTACAACAATAGAAGTATATTCATAAGAAGGGAATGTTTGTTGAGACAACAACAACATAGATAAAATGTTTAGCAAACATGGCACATTGATAGCTGCAGTTATAGGATTGTAGCCAGTATTAGTTTTTGGTGTGAGTGTAGCACCTCTTGTATTGGAAATCTTTCCAAGTTAGTTTAAATTTTATTTTGTTCATGTAAAATAGAGAATAATACTCTATAGTTTTTTGTATTTTGAAGAAAACAAGGAATATATGAAAAGGTTAATTTTTGTCTATTTAGATTTATTGTCACTATGCATTCTTTGTGTGTTTTCTATGTGTTGTTTTCTATTCTGTCAGTCCAGTAACAATAGTGAAGCTATGTGGTTGCACCCCTGCCTACCAACAACTAACAGAATCAACCATCACCACATCACAAAATGTTTTAGCTTCCATGGTGGGATTAGAGACCTCATTAGGATCATCTAGAGGGTCATTCATTCCACCATTGATTTAGTGTATAAAAACCAGGATTTCAAGCAATAGGAAAGAAAAGACACAAACATACAAATGAAGAAAGACGTGTATGGAATGAGGTTAGCAAGAAGAGAAATAACGCTTACACAAGGAAATATAAACCTTTAATGGAGGAATGCATCCTCCCCCCTGATACACTGAGAAACCGTCATGCCAACCCTTGGCCTTCAAGCTCGGTTAAGAGGGCGCCCACTTGTAGACTCCAGAATGTTGTCTTTTATCATGGAAGACACTCACTACTTCATTATTGATTTTTTTTTGGCATTCACAAGTATGAGACTTAAGTTAAGATCAAGTTCTCTAATGTGGGGATCAAATGTATTTTAGTATTTCTAAACATACTAGTTTTGGCACAAAACCTCTTATATGTTAGTAAGATCAATAATATAAGTGTCCAAGTAGTCTTTAATGACCTTGGGGGTGTAATATGGTTCGTAAAGCCATATCTTTTGGCAAAAGGTGTTCAATTGAGAACTATTTTCTATTTTAATAATAACACATACAATCATTATAACAATTCAATGATACCTCTAACATCTACAACTACATAATCAATTCTTGTAGAAAAGAGATCAATTATATCAAGACTCACAAAAAATACAAAATAAAAAGACACAATAAAGAGAAATGTGATGTAGGTTGTGAAACAAGTTCTCACCTTTAAAATAATACAACTGGAACTAATAAATATATGTTGTAGCGTGTATGTATGGGTCACATAGGTGAGAAGGGTCTTAGGACATTGAAATAAACTAGATCATAGAAGGGTTGGTTATTTGTTCTCTTGATTTTGACTTTTGTGAACATTGTATTTATATAAAATAGAATCATATTCAATTCTATTTGATCTTACATAAATCTCATGGGATTTTATATATTATTTGAATAGCAATGTGTTTGGTCTTGTAGATGTTCCTTTATATGTAAAAGTTTTATATTATGTTTATATTATTGATAATTTCTCTAAGAGGACTTGGATATATTTTTATTGGCATAAAACTAAGGTCTTTAATCACTTCAAATATTTTAAGGCCACTTTAGAAAATAATTCTAGCATAAAGGTCAAGTTGTTGAAAATATATAAGGATTAAGAATATCATTAATTTTTTGTATGGAATCTAACAAACATGAACCTCAAGGGGGGCATACAAACAAATATAGTAGACTTAACAACATTAACATAGATTGTAAGGGTTTTACATATAGTGTACTAAGTTTAGGAAGATTTGGTGAGAATGTCATAATTATGTTTACTAGTTCAGCTAGACTAAATCTATGTCATTCATAATAGCTTCTACCAAATTATTATTTTCCAAGCCCTATTTCAAATTTAAGTTTACTAAATAATCTAACAATATTTTTAAGACACCTTTATTTGTCTACCTTGAATAAATAATAAAAGAATACATATTTTTCATATTTACCAATCTTTCTAGATTTTATGGATGACAAATACATAATCAACTTATGAGATAAATTTCAAGATTCATAGAGAAGCTTCAAATGTTAATCCAGCTATATGTTTACCAACTACTCCATTTAATTTCATCCATAATAACTCTTAATTAAATAAGATTTCTATTTTTATTCCCCAAATCATAAGATGGTTTAGGATAATTCTCTAATAATATGTAGTCATGCTTTTTAAAATGGTTATAATTAAATTAAGCTATAGGTTTTTTGTGTTAAAAATATTTTTGTATGATAATAAATTGGAGGAAACAATGTTCTAATGAGTGAGACCCAAATTAGAACTTCAATACAGGATTTTATTTTTCCTTTCTTGTATATATTTGAAATAAGATAAAGTTGTAACAACATTTAAGCATGCATCGATAGATTAATGTGTTTGGATCTTCAATATATATAAAATCTATTGTTTGGGTTCAATATTGTTTGCTTGGGTAGATCATTACTTATTTCAAAATTTTCAATTATTTTTGGTCCTACCTAATACTTTTTTATAGTGAGAATGTGCAGAAATCCCTTGTAGAACAAGCTAGAGGGTAAATTTTATCTTTTCCATTTTAATCAAATAAAGATTGACATGGTATTAGTTATTTCTATATGTAGGATGCTCTATATTATTTGATGACCCAACTTGAACAAGGGAAGGAAAAGGACAAGTAGTTGAGAAAAAAATGAAATTACAAGAGAACATGGCAAAGACATAAATGAAGCTATAGATAATATGTGAAGATAATTCCCCATAATATTTTGAATTGAATGATATTTAATGTGTATTATTATAAATAGTCATTGAAAAAATAAAATTATTTAAATATTTTAAATTTGATTACTATCATACATAATCATTTCAAATTATCTAACTCTTTATTTTGTATAGTTCTACATCAAAATATTCACTATGGCCTTACTCGTCTCACAAGGTAGTTGGCCTTCAATCTCCCTATTTAAGAAATTTATTATGTCTATACATAAGTTCATACATGAATACTTGGATGAGATTATTGTGCAAATAATGTAAGGAGATATTCATTTCTAGTGTTGACCTTCCTAGGCAATGCTCCCATACATAGATGAAAGTAATGAACATTACATATAAAACTCTAGAATATAAGTTAAACTTAACAATGTATATATGCTTCTTGAAATTATTTATTTCATTAAGGAGAATAAATGTGTGATTAATGTGTTCATGTACTTAGGAGAGTTCATTTTTCTATTTCCTTTTCATTATGCATGCTCATATGTTGGGTTTGATTTGACAAGGGTTAAATAATGATATTGCTATTAGGATTTAATCGTGTAGTTTTCAAGTCAAACTCATTGACCCAAGTTTCATGAGTAGTGGTTCACAAGAACCCATATCTCATGATAATGAATGGTAAACTTAGCACTCATTGCATCTAGGTGATGCTCACAGAGGTGAAGCACTAGGCCATCCTGGGAGGTCACCCATTCCAGTACTACTCCAGCTCAAGCACGCTTAACCACAAAGTTTTTCCCAAGGTTAAGCCCACTTAGCTTGCAACCCCACTTGATAAACCTTCAACAAGTGTTGTGCCTTATGAACCATTCATTATAGAGCCCCTTTTTGCTCATCAACTGATAAGTAGGAGGTATTTTCCACAACGTTTCAAATTATGATATTGCTATCAAGATTCAACCGTGTAGTTTTCAATTCAAATTCATTGACCCAAGTTTCATGAGTCGTGGTTCACAAGAACCCATCTCTCATGATAATAAATGGTCCACTTAGCACTCATTGCATCTAGGTGATGCTCATAGAGGTGAAGTATTGGGTCATCTTGGGAGGTCACCCATCCCAGTACTACTCCAGCTCAAGCGTGCTTAACCACAAAGTTTTCCCCAAGATTAATCCCACTTAGCTTGTAACCCCATTTGAAAAACCTTCAAGAAGTGTTGTGCCTTATGAACCATTCATTATAGATCCCCTTTTAGCTCATCGACTAATAAGTGGGAGGTATTTTCCACAGCATGTCAAATTATGATATTGCTATTAGGATTCAACCGTGTAGTTTTCAAGTCAAACTCATTGACCCAATTTTCATGAGTATTGGTTCAAAAGAACCCATCTCTCACGATAATGAATGGTCCACTTAGCACTCATTGCATCTAGGTGATGCTCACAGAGGTGAAGCACTGGGCCATCCCAGGAGGTCACCCATCCTAGTACTACTCCAGCTCAAGCGCGCTTAACCATGAAGTTTTCCCCAAGGTTAAGCCCACTTAGCTTGCAACCCCATTTGCAAAACCTTCAGAAAGTGTTGTGCCTTATGAACCATTCATTATAGAGCCCTTTTTAACTCATCAACTGATAAGTAGGAGGTATTTTCCATAGTGTTTCAAATTATGATATTGCTATCAAGATTCAATCGTGTAGTTTTCGAGTCAAACTCATTGACCCAATTTTCATGAGTAGTGGTTCACAAGAACCCATCTCTCATGATAATGAATGGTCCACTTAGCACTCATTGCATCTAGGTGATGATCATAGAGGTGAAGCAATGGGCCGTCCCGGTAGGCCACCCATCCTAGTACTACTCCAACTCAAGCACGCTTAACCACAGAGTTTTCCCAAGGTTAAGCCCACTTAGCTTGCAACCCCATTTGCAAAACCTTCATCAAGTGTTGTACCTTATGAATCATTCATTATAGAGCCCCTTTTAGCTCATCAACTGATAAGTAGGAGGCATTTTCCATAGCATGTCAAATTATGATATTGCTATCAAGATTAAACCGTGTAGTTTTCGAGTCAAACTCATTGACCCAATTTTCATGGTTAGTGGTTCACAAGAACCCATCTCTCATGATAATGAATGGTCCACTTAGCACTCATTGCATCTAGGTGATGCTCATAGAGGTGAAGCATTGGGCCATCTTGGGAGGTCACCCATCCCAGTACTACTCCAGCTCAAGTGCACTTAGCCACGAAGTTTTCCCCAAGGTTAAGCCCACTTAGCTTGCAACCCCATTTACAAAACCTTCGGCAAGTGTTGTGCCTTATGAACCATTCATTATAGAACCCCTTTTAGCTCATCAACTGATAAGTAGGAGGTATTTTCCACAGCGTTTCAAATTATGATATTGTCATCAGGATTCAACCATGTAGTTTTCGAGTCAAACTCATTGACCCAAGTTTCATGAGTAGTGGCTCACAAACTACACGGTTGAATCCTGATAGCAATATCATAATTTGACACATGGAAAATACTGCCTACTTATCAGTTGATGAGCTAAAAGGGGCTCTATAATGAATGGTTCATAAGGCACAACACTTGCTAAAGGTTTTGCAAATGGGTTGTGTTAAGTGGGCTTAACCTTGGGAAAACTCGTGGTTACACTTGAGCAGTAGTACTGGGATGGGTGACCTCTCGGGATGGCCCAATGCTTCACCTTTGTGAGCATCACCTAGATGCAATGAGTGCTAAGTGGACCATTCATTATCATGAGAGATGGGTTCTTGTGAACCACTACTCATGAAACTTGGGTCAATGAGTTTGACTTAAAACTACCGGTTGAATCGATAGCAATATCATAATTTGACACGCTGTGGAAGGGCATGTCGCGGGATCATCATGGAAAAATAGGCCCTTAGGGCAAAATTCAAAAAATCAGAGTTAGACAACTTGACATAAAATTTTGAATAAGTAATCTATATTATTTCAAAAATATGTAAGAATAGAATTTGTAGCAAATTGAATGTAATTTCTAAACTACTAGGTTTATTTAAAATAAAAAATTATTTGGTGAAAATTTGAAATGTCAATGTAGTAGTACTTAACTTTGGTCAAAATAAGAAGTAGGTGTCTATCTAACCACCCTAACCACAATAAAATGATAATATTTTTTATAAGATTTTTAGATGACGGAGGACTCATGTCGGATGTGATGCATATTTTTGTAAATTTTTTTCCAAGTAAATAACTAATTATGAATTTTTTATCACAACTTTAAAAATATAAAAAACATATGTCGACCACCTTAACTTGGTCAAAACTTAATTAAATTCAACTTTTCTTTTTTAATCCTATAGTATCAATCATAGAATGTGATGCATGTTTTGGATTCAAAAATGTGATACAATTTGAAAGCTATAGATGTTTTTCAATCAGCCTATCAATCAACACTTTAGTTGTAATTCAAATAGAAAATGAATAATAATTATTTATTAAATTCAAAGTAAAGCATAATTTATATTGGTGGAAAGTGAGAATCAGTTGGAGTTAAAATGACACCGAGAGGGGTGAATCGATCTTAATAGATTTGACCAATTTTCAAAAAATTCAAAAACATAGCTTAGATTTTATCTCAATATACTCTGATTAATGCATTCATGAGTTGAATGTAATCATTCATAAACAGAATTGAGAAAAGTAATAACCAAACAGTGAACTGAAGTAACAACAAGAAAGTAAAGCAGTGAGAACTTAGAAGAACAAAGAGACACAAGATTTTGCCGAGTGAAAAACCCTCCTGGGGTATAAAAACCACTCCCGAAATGCCTTCCAGGCTTAATCTTTTAAACAACTGTTCGCAATGCCTTATAGGCTGATTTTTGAGCATCCACTCAAGGAGCACCAATCCCTCATTTAGGGATAACTATCTCAAGGAGTACCAACCCCTCAAATTATATTTCTGAACAATAATAATATCTCAAAGGATCTTCTCTATTTTTAGTTAAGCTTATAACTCTCTGTTTTCTCATCTACAGAATACCCTAAGGATTCAAAGATTGAATCCTTAAAATACTATATAGATAAGACATTTACAATTTTCTCTGCCTTTTATTATTCAGATTTTATTGTAGAGTTTATCCATACATTTTCATACAACCAAAGAATGATAATCTCATAATTACAACAGCGAAGAGCCCACACTGTTTTCAACACTGGTTTTTATATGCATTTCAAGTATGTCTGTCATGAAGAAATCTTCAAAATGCGTTTTTCACAAGAATCTAAAACACACTTGCTAATTTTAAAATATGAAGCTAAATAATGATAATTTGTAGATGATGGTAAAAATCAAGAGTAATACCTGTCCAGAAGGCTTCAATTTTTGCATTGAATCAAGAGACTTCAAATTGTAACTAATAGAATTTCATCAAAACCACAACTGCCCACCAACTGAGAACCATAACCTCCCAATCCTCAGAGAATATTTTACTAAGTAACCGTTCTAAGATTCGATGTCAACCAATGATGTCGGTCTGCAACTATACTAGGAAATTCACATGTCAGCCACAATGACAAAGTTTGTTAATCGTTCGCCGAGACATACAGATAGTCCTACCAAAGGAAATTAAATCGCCAGTCATCCCCTTAGTTATCGCTTTCACCATGACCCATTAGAGTCGGGAAGAAGTCATAATGAATACATTATGTCACGTCAAGAGCTCATATGTTATGTTCTTTCCAATTGCTGAGACATAAGAAAGTTTCTCACCGAGATCCCTTTTTCGTTTCATTCACTATTGCTGTAACCTTTTGATATCGGAAAGATCCTATGCAGATCACACTGTGTTTCACCGAAAGTCTCCTTTTACCCCTTGTAAGTCGCTGTAACATAATGGTTCTCTCACCGATGCATCCTTCTATCTTATGAGGGTCGCTATAACATACCGACATCGAGGAGACCTCTCGTAGAATGCTTGAGTCATACCGAAAGTCACCAACCATCTTTTGTGTCGCTGAGAAAAATCAATCTTCATGCTGACATAGTCAATTTGTGATCCATCGGTGAGACCCACTACACTTCGCTAAGACCATACTTTGAAGAAAATATCTCTCACTAACGAGCCTTTAATAGAAACCCCTTGTGTGATGTCAACGAGACCAGAGGTCACTCGCGAAGACCTCACCCCGATACCGCTTAGTTTGGCCGAAGTGTTCTCTCAATGTGTTGTTCAGTGAGAATCCTCCCGATAATTTAGATAAAACCCTTATGTCGGCAAGACCCAAAAAATTCATTAAGACATTACTTTGAATATCATTAACTCATACAGATATAACCTTTGTGCACAAGTTAGTAAGACACCACGAAATCGCTATGACATTTCATCGAAGCCACAACCTTTGCCAATAAGACCTTTCGGTGCATGGTCGGTGAGACAATGTCTTCGATGAGATCACATACCGAAAAGAACACTTCTGCCGATATGTTCCTTTTCCTTTGGTCGGTGAGACAATGTGTATGTCATGCCGATAGATGCCTAGAGATGGATCCCAATTGCTATGACATCAAATAATTTTTTTCGAAAGGAAAAACAGACTCATACAAGCAGAAAAAACAATATGGATCAAGAAACCCTTAACCAACACATGCTAATATGAAATTTCTTGTGCCAGAATAATGTATAAATAAGATAACCTGAGACTACACAAAGCTCAAATTGAATGGTACCATAAGATATTAAAATTCTGAATGTAAACTGTCCACTGAATGCCAAGACATGTAAACCATATAAACAAAAATGTACCAAGATAAAGCATGAGAAACCAATTTGAAACTTTCAACAAGTAGAATCAACAAAAAGGGATTTTGTCATCAAGGACAAACCATATGATCACAACAGAGAACCAACAAACTCCCCCTTTTTCCTTGATGGCAAAGCACAAATGACTCTCCCCCTTTTTGCCTCAATGACAAAGGATAGAAGAGAAGAATGTGCAATGCCAGAAAACACAACTGAGAAGCCAACCAAAAGTATAATGAGAAATAGCTGCAAAAAAAAGTAACAGTGCAACAACCAAGATTGTAAGAGAGTTGTAAGTGAATCAAAATATATAACATGCTCCCCCTAAGTTGAAGCTTGGTGAATTAGAGAAGTAATGATTGAGAGATAACTCCCAATCGAAGTCTCAGTCTTTCAAATAACTCTTTTGCTAAGGGCTTAGTAAAAATATCAGCCACCTGATCTTGTGATCCAACAAAATGTAAACATACTTCATTAGCCAGTACCTTTTCTCACAGAAAATGAAACTTGATAGCAATATGTCTAGTTTGAGAGTGCATAACAGGATTTTTTGAGATATTTATCGCACTTGTGTTATCACAGAGAATTGAAACAGGTTTAGGAACTTCAATACCCATATCAGATAGAGTTTGACTCATCCAAAGAACTTGAGTACAACATGAAGTGGCAGCAATGTATTCTGCTTCAGTAGTAGAAAGAGAAACATATACTTGTTTCCTGCTATGTCATGCCACTAAACGATCACCAAGAAAGAATGCAGCACCACTGGTGCTTTTCCTATCATCCAAACAACCAGCCCAGTCAGCATCAGTATAAGCAATCAAAGAGAAATCATTGCTTCTAGGATACCAAAGACCATAATCAAGAGCGCCCTGAATATATTTAAAAATCCTTTTAACAATAGTGACATGGGATTCTTTAGGTGATGCATGAAATTGTGCAACAGTGCAAACTACCTACATAATGTCAGATCTAGAGGCAGTTAAATATAAAAGACTGTCGATCATTGATCTATATTCAGTTTGATTTGTATTAGGAGAATCATCAACCTTAGTAAGTTTGCATCCAGTAACCATTGGAGTGCTAACTGGATGGCATTCATCCATCTGAAATTTCTTAAGCATCTCTCTAGCATACTTTGTTTGAGAAAGAAATATTCCATTTTCACGTTGAGAGATTTGAAGACCCAAGAAGAAATTTAATTCTCCCAATAATGACATTTCACATTCAGATTCCATTAGCTGAGAGAATTTTTTACTCAAAGCAACATTGTTGCAACCAAAGATAGTGTCATCAACGTAAATTTCAACAACCAAAATATCAGAACCTTTAGTTTTAACATAAAGATTGTTGTCTACACCTCCTCTAACAAAACCATTTGAAAGCAAATGACTGTCCAACCTAGAGTACCAAGCTCTAGGTGCTTGTTTTAAGCCATAGAGGGCCTTTTTCAATCTGTAAACATGATCAGGCTTATCTTTGCAAATAAATCCTTCAGGCTGTTCAACATAGACCTCTTCATCTAAATAGCCATTTAAAAAAGTAGTTTTGGCATCCATTTGATAAATAGTAAAGTCTTTATAAATAGAATAAGACAAGAATATTCTAATAGATTCTAATCTAGCAATGGGTGCAAAGGTTTCACCAAAATCAATACCTTCTTGTTGAGCATAGCCTTTGCAGAAAAATCTTGCTTTGTTGCGAATAACATTTCCATTTTCATCAACCTTATTTCTGTATATCCATTTGCCTCCAATGACATTCTATTCATCTGGTCTTGGGACTAACTCCCAAGTATGATTTTTCTCAATTTGATCAATTTCTTCCTGCATAGCATTAACCCAACATGAATCTGTGAGAGCTTCATTAAAAATTTTAGGCTCCAATTGAGTAACTAAACAGAAAGCTATTTGAGCCTTTTCATCAGTTTCAACAGCCTTTCTCCTAGTTTGAACTCCTGCATTTTTATCCCCAATAATCTGATCTTTGGGGGGATATATAGCTAAATTTTTTGAAGGAGCTTTTGGTGCAACCTTTTTAGGACTTGCTTTTTCATTTTTAGGGCTTGCTGATTTAGCAACAGACTTTGTTGTTTCAGCTTCTTCTGAATTTGATTCAAGTTCAAGCCGTTCTTCCTCATTATCCTACAAGATGTCAGCATCTAAATGTAATCTTTCATCAAACTTTACATTCACAACTTCAACAATCTTGTTAAGCCTTATGTTAAGACATTTATAAGCTTTGTTGTGAGTTGAGTATCCCATAAAGATACCCTCATCGCACTTTGATTGAAAGCTGCCAAAGTTATCATCATCTTTCTTGATAAAACACTTACTTCCAAAAAATTTAAAGTATTTGACAGAAGCAGTTTTTCCATACCAAAGTTCATAAGGAGTGTGTTTAGATTTCACCCTAAGCTGCACTCTATTCAAAATGTGTACAGCTGTATGAACAACTTCTTTCCAATACATATCAGACAACTTAGCTTCATCTAGCATGGTTCTAGCCATTTCTTTTACAGTTCTATTCTTACATTCAACTACCCTGTTTTGTTGAGGTGTTTTAGTTGTAACATACTGCCTTTTAATACCGTGTTGTTCACAATAATTGATAAACTCTTGAGAGGTGAACTAACCTCCTTTGTCAGATCGCAGACATTTAAGTTTCAAATCAGATTCCTTCTCAACCATTTTACGAAAGATTTTGAACCTTTCAAAGGATTCTGATTTGTGCTTAAGAAATGTGACCCAAACCATTCTAGTATAATCATCCACAAGCAACATAAAGTACCTTTCACCATTAATAGACCTTGTTATGGTTTGTCCAAATAAATCAGTATTCACAAGCTGTAAAGGTTTTGAAGAAGAATGTTCTTTTGTTTTGAAGCTGATTTTAGTTTTTTTACCACTTAGACATTCTTTGCACATAGAATTTTCTGGCTTGTTAAGGATTGGTAAACCTCTAACATTCTGATTCTTACTGATTCTAACCAAATTTTCGAAGTTTATGTGTCCTAATCTTTTATGCCATAACCAAATTTCTTCAATTTGGCCCATTAACCACATACCTTGATTATTGTTATTGCTTGATGTGTCGAGAAGATTGTACACATTTCCTTTTGTCCTCCTTCCAGCTGCAATAGCCTTTCCTAACTTGCTCTTAATCTCACATCCCTGCGAAGTGAAAAGAACATGATAACCACTATCACAGATTTGACTAACACTTAGAAGATTATGCTTGAGACCTTCCACATAGTACACATTATAGATAGGAGTGTCTTCATTCAAAAGAAGTGAAGCTCTACCTTTAATTTGAATACCAAAGTTATCACCAAACTTAACATAACCACCTACATAATCTTCAAGATTTATAAACTTATCCTTGTCGCCAGTCATATGATTAGAACATCCACTATCTAGGACCCATAAGCCCTTTTTCTTGGAATGAAAAGCAGTTTGAACCAACATAGTTTGCTCAATGTTGTTGACAGTCTTAGGTTTCCAAACCTTTTTAATTTTCTGTTGTTTAGATTGCAAATTAGTTCGACACTGTTTGACAGAATGTCCCAAAGTATTGCATTTAAAACATCTGATTTGTCTAAAAAAAACCATAGTGTTGCCTAAGACCAAACCTAGATATTCTAGGATTCATAAGCCTGCAAGTGCTCACCTTATGGCCACATTTGTTGCAGAAAAAACAATAACCATAGAAGAAGGGATTGTATATGTAAGATTATCTATTACCTTTCAAGGGCTGATCATGATTCTTACCAAAATCAGAGTGATTTGGTCCTGAACCTTTGACTTCAGAAGAGGGGTTTTGTTTTGCATTGTCAATTGAGCATTCACCCTTTTGAAAACCAACACCAGTTTTATCTTTATACATCTTTTTCTTGCTGAGCATCTCATTCAGTTTTAGAGTGCTTTCATATTTTTTAATTTCCTTCCTAGGACAGACAACTTCTTGTTCCAGTTTTTGAATTTCTTGATCTTTGCAGCTTATAGTCACTCAAAGACAATCCTCGACTCTTTTAGCTTCTTCAAGTTGAGTTTTCAGAGAGATATTTCTTGATCTGGTTTATGTTCTTGAGCAAGAACTTGTTTTTTGAGTTTTATGACCTCTTGTAAAGCACACTTCAGCTCACTTTCAAGATCTACTTCACCTTCTTCAATGTCAATGGTGTTTGAATCATTTTGCTAAGTAATTTTGGTCATGAAAAAAGTTTCATCTTCTTCAACGAATGAATCTTTAGACTCAATATCAGATTCATCCTTATTAAACAGACTTTTCTTCTTTTTGAAATTGAAGTTTCGTTTAGGTTTGAAGGCCTTCTTCTTAGGCTATTTTTTAGTTGTCTCGTTGTCACAAATTTTATCATCATAGGGACACTTTGTAGCAAAGTGACCTATTTTGCCACAGTTAAAAAATTTAAAGGGAAGTTTTCCCTTATATTTTTCTGATCCCTTTTTAAATTTTCTAACAAAATGGGATTCTTTAGAATCAGACAACTCTGATTCATTGACTTCGACTTTTTCTTTCTTTTCAATGTTAAAGGCAGTTTCTTTTCCTATTGAATTTTTTTTGCTAGTTCTCATTTCATAGGCAGTAAGTATTCCTTGCAGGCTGTCTAAGGTAAGCTTATCAAAGTGTTTCTTTTCTTCTAGGGCTGAAACCTTAGATTTAAATTTGGGTGGTAAGGTTCTAACAACCTTTGTGACCACATCAAATTCATTAACCTCTTGACCTAGACCTTTCATTGCATTGACAACTTCATCAACTCTTAGGAAATATTCAGCCACTTTTTCATCATCCTTCATTTTCAACTCCTCAAACTGATGTTTAAGTGTAATGATTTTTGACAGTTTGACTTTCTCATTCCCTTGATATATAGTTTCAAGTTTTTCCCAGATTTCATGAGCATATTTTCAATGCATGACTTTAATGAACACATCTTTAGTTAACCCACACAAGATGGCATGCTTAGCTCTGTCATTTGTTTCATACCTCTTTTTTTTAGCAGGATCAATGGGAATAGAGGTAGGTATATTGTAATCATTTATAACAATGCTCCAAACATCAACATCAAAAGAAATAAGAAAAGCTTCCATTCTGATTTTCTAGAACACATAATCTGTTCCATCAAATAATGGAGCTCTGGTTACAGAGGCACCCTCTTGAGAATGTGCCATTAAAACAAACTCCAATACCAAGATCAATCCATGGTAATTAAAACCTATCAGAGGACCCTATGCTCTGATACCAATTGTTGGAGTTAAAATGACACTAAGAGGGGGGGTGAATTAGTGTCTTAATAGATTTGACCAATTTTCAAAAAATTCAAAAACATAGCTCAGATTTGATCTCAATATACTCTGATTAATGCATTCATGAGTTGAATGTAATCATTCATAAACAGAATTGAGAAAAGTAATAACCAAACAGTGAACTGAAGTAACAAGAAGACAGTAAAGTAGTGAGAACTCAAAAGAACAAAGAAACACAAGATTTTTGCGAGTGGAAAACCCTCCCGGGGTATAAAAACCACTCCTGGAATGCCTTCCAGGCTTAATCTTTTAAACAACTATTGACAATGCCTTATAGGCTGATTTTTGAGCACCCACTCAAGGAGCACCAACCCCTCATTTATAGATAGCTATCTCAAGGAGTACCAACCCCTCAAATTATATTTCTGAACAATAATAATATCTCAGAGGATCTTCTCTGTTTTCAGTTAAGCTCATAGCTCTCTATTTTCTAGTCTACAGAATACCCTAAGGATTCAAAGATTGAATCCTTAAAATACTATATAGATAAGACATTTACAATTTTCTCTACCTTTTGTTATTCAAATTTTATTGCAGAGTTTATCCATACATTTTCATATAGCCAAAGAATGATAATCTCATAATTACAACAGCGAAGAGCCCACACTATTTTCAACACTGGTTTTTATATGCATTTCAAGTATGTCTGTCATGAAGAAATCTTCAAAATGAAATTTTCACAAGAATCTGAAACACACTTGCTAATTTTAAAATATGAAGCTAAATAATGATAATTTGTAGATGATGGTAAAAATCAAGAGTAACGCTTGTCCAAAAGGCTTCAACTTCTGCGCTGAATCAAGAGACTTCAAATTGTAACTGATAGAATTTCATCAAAACCACGACTGACCACCAGCTGAGAACCATAACCTCCCAATCCTCAGAGAATATTTTTCCATGTAACCATTCTGAGATTCGATGTCAACCAATGATGTCGGCCTGCAACTATACTAGGAAATTCACATGTTGGCCACAGTGACAGAGTTTGTTAATCATTCACCGAGACATCCAGATAGTCCTACCGAAGGCAATTAAATTGCCAGTCATCCCCTTAGTTATCACTTTCGCCATGACCCATCAGAGTTGGGGAGAAGTCATAACGAATACATTATGTCACGTCGAGAGCTCATATGTTATGTTCTTTCCAATCACTGAGACATAAGAAATTTTCTCACCGAGATCCCTTTTTTGTTTCATTCACTATCGCTGTAACCTTTTGATATCAGAAAGACCCTATGCAGATCACACCGTGTTTCACCAAAAGTCTCCTTTTACCCCTTGTAAGTCACTGTAACATAATGGTTCTCTCACCGATGCATCCTTCTATCTTATGAGGGTCGCTATAACATACTGACATCGGGGAGACCTCTCATAGAATGCTTGAGTCATACCAAAAGTCACCAACCATCTTGTGTGTCACTGAGAAAAATCAATCTTCATGCCGACAAAGTCAATTTATGATCCATCGGTGAGACTCACTACACTTCACTAAGACCATACTCCGAAGAAAATATCTCTCACCGATGAGCCTTTGATAGAAACCCCTTGTGTGATGTCAGCGAGACCGGAGGCACTCGCGAAGACCTCACCCCGATACTGCTCAGTTTGGCCAAAGTGTTCTCTCAATGTGTTGTTCGGTGAGACTCCTCCCGATAATTTAGATAAAACCCTTATGTCGGCAAGACCCAACAAATTCGTTGAGACATCACTTTGAATATCATTAACTCATCTGATATAACCTTTGTGCACAAGTCGGTAAGACACCACGAAATTGCTATGACATTTCATCGAAGCCACAACCTTTGCCGATAAGACCTTTCGGTGCACGGTCGGTGAGACAATATTTCTTCAGTGAGACCACATATCGAAAACAACACTTCTGCCGATATGTTCCTTTTCCTTCGGTCGGTGAGACAATGTGTATGTCATGCTGATAGATGCCTGGAGATGGATCCCAATCGCTGTGACATCAAATAAGTCTTGCTGAAAGGCAAAACAGACTCATACAAGCAGAAAAAACAATATGGATCGGGAAACCCTTGACCAACACATACCGATATGAACTTTCTTGTGTCGGAACAATGTATAAATAAGATAACCTGAGACTGCACGAAGTTCAAACTGAACAGTACCATAAGATATTAAAATTCTAAATGTAAAATGTCCACTGAATGCCAAGACATGTAAACCATATAGACAAAAATGTACCAAGATAAAGCATGAGAAACCAATCTGAAACTTTCAACAAGTAGAATCAACAAAAAGGGATTTTGTCATCAAGGAAAAACCATATGATCACAACAGAGAACCAACAAAATCTCCTTTAAAAACCCTTTTCATTTCATCAATTTTGGGTAAAAAAAAGATTGTTAGCCACATACCCTACAAATACCCAACATATTGCCACTTTTTGGCCCATCATGATCCTGCACATACTCAGAAAATACCTCCTACTTATCAGTTGATGAGCTAAAATGGGCTCTATAATGAATGTTTCATAAGGCACAACACTTGCTGAAGGTTTTTCAAATGGTGTTGCAAGCTAAGTGGGCTTAACCTTGGGGAAAACTCTGTGGTTAAGCGCGCTTGAGCTAGAGTAGTAAACGAATGGGTGACCTCCCGAGACAGCCCAGTGCTTCACCTCTGTGAGCATCACCTAGATGAAATGAGTGTTAAGTGGACCATTCATTATCATGAGAGATGGGTTCTTGTGAACCACTACTCATGAAACTTGGGTAAATGAGTTTGACTCGAAAACTACATGATTGAATTGTGATAGCAATATCATAATTTGACATGCTATGGAAAATACCTCCTACTTATTAAGGGTTAAATATATTTGTCATTTTTTTTCTTTCTCTTGCAAAGGAAATTTTGAAAAGTTTCTTAATTTTGATGACTATCTAGTACTATCCCTTAAAAAAAATCCACTACCCTCTCATATTATCTTAAAATAAATAATGGAATTGATGCTTTCTTAGCATTCTCCTACCCTGTCACAGTGCAAGCTTCAAATAGTAATTTTCCTAAAGCTATTTCCCTAATATTGCCACTTTTTACAAATAAAAATTATATTTATATTTATATATTTGAATTTCAATGTAAATTTTAATAAGGATCATAGTTTATCTAAAATTTGAATTAAAATATATAAAAAATAATGGAGTGTGTAAGGCTTCCTATATAGTTATGAACTTAAGAGTAATGTAGTATCATTATTTCAAATTCATGACTAAGGATAGCTAATCTTGTCAAAACATTATAAAAGTCTATATTATTAGAATCTTTGAGGTGGCCCTTGGTAAGTTCATCTCTAATTATGATTGCATACCATCAAAAATTTCCAAGAATTGCAAGAAATCTTGTATGATTTCATTAGAACGATGTACATATTTATTATTAAAGAAAATTTATTATAATTTTTTGGATCTACACAATTTATTAATATTGTAGAGTGATTTTAGAAGCCAATTTTTTTTAAAAAAAGAAGGATTTGAAGTATAGTATGAGTTCTAGACCTATTAAATTGTTGTTAATGATATTAAATTCATGAAATTCTATCAAAAATTATAATAAGTTTATTGAATCTATGATTTATTTTACTAAAAATTCATGAATTCACATTCCTTTGTTGATAATACATAAAAATTATAACTATAACCTTATCAATGTACCCATGTACCTAGTTTGAAAATGGTATCCCCGTGCCTATGTATCTTTCAACCCCACATCTTTCAATAAATTTGATTATAGATCATCCTTTGCAATAATTACCAAAAATGAAGTCATACACTATTATTACCATAGAATAAAGTGAAATGTTTGAAATTAAAAATCTCCAAAAGACTTATAGTCCATCTCTTTTGTTGATTTATTGTACCATTTAAATGATCATAACAAAAACTATGAAATAGTTGTATCTAGGAATGCAAAGAGCATATTTATAGGCTCTATACTACATGGCCAATTTCATCAATACATCTTCCACATGCCGACAGAAAACTTAGAATAACCAAATATATATGGAACTAATTTTGCATTCATTTTTTGAAAAGATAAATATGGGATAACCTTACTTTCCCATTGATCTTTTTTCTTTTGGAAAGATAGAAACTTTATTATTTTCACTAGTTGTTCTATTAATGTTCATTTCTCACTTTATACAAAAGTTATTATTCACTCCAATTTTCTTATGCATAATCAAGTGCAATCCAATAAAGTTGCATTTGAAGTGGCACACCTTCAATTGCTTTCAGATCACTTGAGTAATGACCTAGACATGATTGCTAGAGTACCATTGACTCAAATATCCAACAAGGAGCACTCTCTATCTCATTGGCACTAACATGAGTGCAATCAATCTTCTTAGAGAGGTCATCATCCTCAAACATGTGGTGCTTAATCCCCTCGAAGAAGATCCAACAATCAATCTTTGCATGGCTCCTCTTAGCCATATGACCAAATAACTCATGGCTCACCAGATTTTAGGAAGTTTCCTTTCCTTGGTTGTGGCATTATCATGACATTCAACATGATGAGGAAGAAAAGGAAGAGGGAATGATGACTAGCTTGAAGATTATTCCTAATGACCTGGACCTTGCTAATGTATGGGGCAAATAAGATGACCATGACCCCTCTACTAATATAGTTTTGTTTGCTCAACATCGATCTTGTTGTCTTGTATTTTGATTATCTAGACTCAACCCCACTTAAGCATCATAAATATCTTTTTTCAACCACTTCTTTTTTTAATATTTATAATATTATTTTTTCAAGTAATATAAACACTTATTCATAAAAAAATAAAATAAATTTTCACATCATTAAATATATTCAATCAAGAAAACTTAATTTAAGAATTATTTAAAAACTAGTGATGCAAGTTTGCTTAAATGATCAAACTTGTAGGAAAATCAAAGACATTTTCTTATGAGTATTATATCATTGAAAAAAATATATATATTTCCATAATACATAACAATATAACCTTCACGTTTAAAAATAGAAAAAAAAAATTAAATAACAGCAGAAGCTCAAACAAAACACAGATCCATTGAATAGGGAAGATCAACATAAACTTAATTTAAGAATTATTTAAAAATTAGTGATGCAAGTTTGCTTAAATGATGAAACTTGTAGGGAATCAATGACATTTTCTTATGAATTCTATATTGAAAAAAATATAATATATATTTCCAGGCTCTATGAAAATTCATCGTCAGCAATTCATCAATGCCAGCAATTCACTGATGGAAAATTCACCGTCAGTAATTCACGGCCACAGAAAATTTACCGAAGGAAAATTCACTGCCAAATATTTTTAAATTTTATTTGGCCGTGAATTTTCTGTGGCCATGAATTTTCCATTAGTGAATTTTCCGTAGCGTAGCGGTGAATTTTCCATCAGCGAATTGCTGGCAATGAATTTGCCCTATGCCATATTTCCACAATACGTATCAATATAGTTTTCACAGCAGAAGTTCAAGCAAAACACAGATCCATTGAATAGGGAAGATTAACATAACAATCCAAGTTTCTCATAAACAGAACGTTGAAAATAGGAATCCTGTTTTACAGTACGCTACTACGCGGATCGCATGAAAAGATTATTATGAATAAGGGTACACTTTTATTGTGCCAAATGATGATGGCGACCGTGGTGGTGATCGCCATGGCGTTCATGGTGAGACTCAGACTTGTTCATACACCACCTATTAACGCTGCCCTGGGCCTTTGCCTCCATACTTTTTGATCTGCATTCTCTCTTTGGCTGCATTCATATTGGGCTGCTGCTTCTCCCCCAATAGGTTCTTGACCTGCTCTTCTACTATGTTCTTCGCATTGTTCACCTACTTTCCCACAAAGTTCTTCGCATCCTTCACCAGCTGCTGCACTGGGCCTGGGCCTGGGCCTTTGTGTGGACTCATATTGACGCGCTCCCTTTGCCTTATGACTAGATTCCCATTGACCCGTCTCCCGATGACCTGAAATATCCATGTTATAAATGTATACACAATATTCTCAAAAAACATATATATTATGACTGAAAAATTTATATGTTTAGTTATTAAACTTACCGTGGCGTTCATGTCTATATTGCCCTGTACTTGGTAGTTGGCGATGGAAGATTGGGCGGTGTTGGTGGTGGAATATCGGGCCTTAGTGGTGCTGCGGGTGGTGGGTACCGTTGATGGTGCCTGTGCTTCCTTCTTGTTGGACATGGTGGTACTGGTGCGTACCCTTGATGGCGCCTTAGGCATGGTGGTGCTGGGGAGCTTTGGTACCTTTCGTGGCTCCTGTCCTTCAAGATGGTCGTGAATGTGAACGTGGATGCTTTTGTGGGTATCAGCCTTCCTCTTGGACATGGTGGTGGCCAAGGAAATGCGATTAGTAATGAATGGAATTGGACAGGGAGAATTCAGCAATGAATGGAATTGGACAGGGAGAATTCAGCAATGAATAGAATTGGCTAAGGAAATGCGATGAAATGAATACGGGGGAAGTAGGTGTTTATAGGACGAGAGAGAAATGTAGGCCGCGTTTCCTGATAATAAAAAATGGCGCTGTTACCTACTCTTCTTGAATAAAAGATGAGAATCTAGAAGCTTAATACTCGGTTTGAGCTTTGGTTGACTTGACTTTGGCCAATCATATGGCGAGAGTTTTAGGAAACTTGCAGGCAGGATCCATTAGATTGGAAAAAAACTGTATAATTTATTTATATTAATGTTTTGGATCATGATGAAGAAATATTAATTCATTAGTCTCTCTAATCTAATATTAATTTATCTTCTAACTATTTGCATGCTTAATCTTTAATTAAATAAAGTCAACATATCCATTAAATCATGCACATGGGTCTTTATACATGTGACATGGTTTTGTCCCTTCACATGGGTCTTGTCCCCTCAAAGTATCGAAAAAAATTAATTCATTTATTTCCCTCACATCACTCCTTTTGGAGGGTGAGGACAAACCTTGACTTGATGGCAAGATTTCTCCCTCTCAACTCACTTCATGGTGTCACTTGGCACCATCCCATTAGATGAGAGGACCAAATAATCCTGCACATTTGATCTTCATATTTCAATCTTGTACATCCATCCATTTTCACCTCTATCATATATATCGATGACTTAACCATATTATCCTATCTCACTTCTTTTGCAACCAATCATTGTTATGCTACCAAAATTACTAGTGAGCACACATTGAACAAAAAAATTGAACATAATAGGCACATCTCTACAACGAGAGGTTTGGCATAGTATATTTCGGTTAAATTTTTTGTTTGTTTGAATCTCTTTTGCCCATTGTTGAATGTTTTGCTTGTTATTTGTGTTGTTTGATTTTAGATAATTAAATCATTCATTTTGTCACAAATTCATGCACACAATCATTCTTGTCTTGGTCAAAGAATAATATAATAATTTTTCATAATTATTTCATATTAATATTTAGGTAAAATAAAGAAATAAAGATTCTTTAAAAAAAATTATATTTTATTTTATAATGAAAAAATTCAACTTATGATAATTTTATTTGGTAGTTGATTTTTTTTATGCTATAACACGAGCGCATTATGTCTTGCTAAAATAACAACCATATCTCTACTACTTCAAAACGCGCTCACATTATGAGAAAGTTGATTTTATGTTTCTTTTCTCTCTCTCTCTCTATCCCCTACCCTTAAACCCTCTACCCTCTATCTCCCTCCCTCTCTCTCTCTCTCTCTCTCTCTCTCTCTCTCTCTCTCTCTCTCTCTCTCTCTCTCTCTCACACGCTCCTCATCATCTGTCTCTGCCCATGGGCTCCCTCCACTCTATCTCTCTCCCTCCCCTTCCTCTCTTCCTCTCAAGTCTCTCCTCACTCCCCTCTCCCTCCACCATTAACCCTTAAACCCCTCTATCTCTCTCCCTCCCTCCCTCTCTCTCTAAGTCTTTCACTCTCACTCACTCACTCCTCCTCTGTCTCTCTTCCCTCCACCCTTAACCATAAACCCTCTCTTTCTCTTTCTGCTCTCTCTCAGGTCTCTCCCTCCTACCCCCCTCTCCTCCCTCTCTCAGGATCTCCCTCCTATCATGGAGACCCCCATTTCTATGAGGGCATTATTTCGTGCTACTCCCTGCCTTGTCGGCAACCCTGCCACATTGGCAGGTGGCTCACCAGCATGACTCGCGGTGAGTTGAAAATGCCTCATAGATATGGGGTGTCATAGAAATGCTCACATGATTTTTTTGATGGAATGCCTTAAATAAATGTGGTCATGTGGCATGCCTTGATTGCAAGATAGGCTCAAAATGGAAGCATGGACAAGGCATGTGAAATGTTTGACAATAATGTTTTCGTAGACATGTATGCAAAATGTGGTAGCATTGGCAAGCTAGTGAGCTCACTAGCTTGCCAATTTGGTAGGGTTGACAAGGTAGGGGCGGCGTGAACAAATTCCTCATAGAATTGGGGTCTCACAGTGATACCCCATTTCTATGAGGCATTTGTTCACACTACCTCTTGTCAACCCTATTGAATTGGAAAGCTACTGAGCTCACTAGCTTGCCAATTCTCACATGATTTTTTGGATAGAATGCCTTAAATAAATGTGATAATGTGGCATGCCATGATTGCAAGATAGGCTCAAAATGGAAGCATGGACAAGGCATGTGAATTTTTTGACAATAATGTTTTCGTAGAAATATATGCAAAATGTGGTAGCATTGACAAGCTGTGAGCTCACTAGCTTTCCAATTTCTAGGGTTGACAGGCAGGGACAATTGAAAAGAAAAAAAATGCCTCATAGAAATGGGGTCTCATGGTGAGTACATCACCGTGAGACCCCATTTCTAAAAAAATGCCCCATAGAAATGGGGTCTCACGGGGAGTACATCACCGTGAGACCCCATTTCTATGAGGCATACACTACCCCTACCTTGTCAACCCTATTGAATTGGAAAGCTAGTGAGCTCACTAGCTTGTCAATGCTACCACATTTTGCATACAAATTCAAATGCCTTGTCCATGCTTCCATTTTGAGCCTATCTTGCAATCATGGCATGCGACATGACCACATTTCTACAGGATGATTGTAAGTATTTTGTATGAAGCCTTGAATGACATACATTTAATTTATTTGTATGGATTCATTTTTTAGGAACTAATATTTGTCTCATTACCATGCTACAGGTAAAATTATCTGCCATGCGGAGGAAACGAAGAAGGAATAAACAAACAAATGAAGAGTATGAAACTAATAAAGCAAAAAATAAAGAATGGATGAGGGAATATCATCAGAAGAAAAAATTGGGTATGATTGATGAAAATAATCCAATTGAAGAGGAACCTCAACCATAAAAAAGAGAAAAGGAATGTGGTGGCACAAAAGGAATGAATGTGAAAGCATCGTACTAAGATAGATTTGAATACCATGGTTGGAGACACACCCTCTACCACAAGTGAATACAAAGGGACACCATTAAGCACAAGTGAATATGGTGGGACACCATCTACCACAAGTGAATAAGGAGGGACACCATCTACTGCAAGTGAATGTGGAAGGACACCATCTACCACAAGTGAATATGAAGAGACACCATCCACCACATCTCAAGTTGGGAGTACATCATCACTCGGATTTGACGAAGAAGGTACGCCATCATCGCTATGTTAACCTCAAGGTATGTCATCTATTCCATCCTCAATCGAAGGTACACGATTTAGCCCAACTCACTTAAATATTGATGAAATTCCTAATGTTGAGATGTATGTTAGGAGAACACCTAGAATTTTTCCTAGAAAGCCAAAGTATTTGATTAATATATATGAGGATATTTTGCAACACATGGAAGGTAAGATTCTAGTACGCACTTGTAGAAGATATGCTGATAAGATTTGGAAATTGTTCTTTGAAAGGATAAATGAGATCGCACTATGTCAACTATTTGTTGAAATGATGCGGGGTATTGTTGGATGTTTCTGATATGTGGTTTTCATTAATGTCTTGAAGGCTATATATGTCGAGGATTGAGAAAATTGTAATTAGAGAAGTTGCAAGTTGTCATTGGTGTAGTGAAGTTCATGATGGTGTCTAGCTCAACATGTTGATGATCAGAGGTTGTGGACCAAAGGGTTTATTATTGAGTATATCTAGTTTATCCACCAGAAGTTTCAAAGATCCACATGAAGATTTGATTGTGTTTTGAGCATTTGTGCTCTAATAGCTTTTTAGTTGCTTTAGTTGGTGCTCTTGATTGAAGATGATGTGATTCTAGTAAGCTCAATTGTTGTGGATGTTTCTCTGGTGATTCATGATACTTGTGGATGTTTCTATATCATTCTCTATCTTTTTTGTATGTCCACATTGATCCTGCACTCACAATTGGTGATTTTCTTTTTCGTGATCATGTTTTTCATGTTCACAGCTGACAGGGTGATTGTAGTGTGTTGTGGATCTTCAAGGAATAATTTTTGAATGTGTTGCATGCTCGAGAATATTTTTTTGGGTCATTTCTATGTTGTGGCCAATGGTGTTTGGTTCGCATTAAAAATTGTTTATTGTTTTGGGCCGATAGGTTGTATTTGTTTCATATTTTAATATTTTGTTTTGGTCGACATGTGGTTGATGTAATTCTAAGTTGCGGATATATAAGAGTGATTGTCTGTATGATGTAAAGTATGTTGAAGTGTGCAATGTGTGAATAATGTTCTAATCATTCAAAGGTAGAAGCAGAGTGTGAAGAAGAGTTTTTGTGCTTAACCAAAGCTGTAATCAAGCATTGGAAAATGCTATTTTCTCATTTCAAAATCCTGTAGATCTAATATGAATCTTTATGTAACACAGTGTGTCTTCCTTGGGCAGTGAGCCTTTTGTATTTGAGCAGTGAGCTCTAGGAAGTCCCATTATTCTTCTTTATACTTTTAACAGGTATAATCTTTTGGACTAACCTCCATTGTGTTTTTTCCCCTAACAAGGTCTCCATGTTAAAAAATCTTGGTGTTCTATGTGTTTATGCGCTGTTGATGGTTTATGCTTTCATGGTTATTTGTTAGATCTAAGAATAAGGTTAATAAGTTGAATAAGTTTTAAATTTTTGTGACAACTAATTCACCCCCCCTCTCAATTGTCTTCCCTTGTGTTTCCAACAATTAGTATCAGAGCAGGTTCCTCAGAAGAAGTTTAATAGCTTGAGGTGATCTGGGATGACGACATACAAGAAGGATAGTCTAAGATTTGATGGAACAAATTATTCTCTATGGAAGACTCGAATGGAGTGTCATCTGAGATGCATTAGTGAACCCTTCTGGAAGATTACAAAGAATAGGTATGTTATTCCATAGAATGGTCCTTCTACTCCTAATGAGATTAAAGAAGTTGAATACAATATCAAGGCTAAGGAATCATTGTTGAGTGCTCTGACTGATCCGGAGATGACAAATGCGATGGAACTACAAACTACTTATGAAATCTGGAAGAAGTTGGAAACTTTGTATGAAGGTGATACACATGTGAAGATTGATAAGCTACAAAGTCTAAAAGGGAAATATGAAACCTTGAAAATGGGAAAAGATGAAAACATCACTTCTTTTATGCAAAGAGTAAATGAACTTGTGATGAGTATCAGAGGTGTTGGTGGAACATTGGATGAATCAGAGATTGTTGCTAAAGTGTTCAGATCCTTTCCTACTACATACAAAGCCAAATCCACTACTATTGAGGAGATCCAAACTATAAAAAAGTTACTAGAGACATGTTGATTGGTAAGCTTGCTACTTTTGAGTTGAGTGAGTTTGGTGAATCTCTTCCTAAGATAAAAACTACATTTAAAGCTATTGTATCCAGAAAAGACAAGCATAGATATGATCCAGGAGAAAGTTCTAGAAATTTTTCTAAGTATGAGCAGGAGATGAAAGAGATTGAAGAAGAAGAGAGAAAGCTAGAAGAGCTTGAAGCACTTATTTTCAAGAGAGAAGCCAAAGGAGAAGGTAAGTATAGAGGGAAATTTCCTATTAAATGTTTTTCTTGTAGTAAGATTGGTCATTTTGCTTCAAGGTGTCCTCAAAAAGTTCCTAAGTCAAGACCTAACACTTGCCTAGATTTCAAAGAAAATGTTATTATGCTGTCAAGGAAGGAGTGAAAAATGATGAATCTGATAAAGAGAATGAAAATAAGGATGAATGGGTATTTATTACTATCAAGGAAAATGATCTAGTGGCTACTGAATCTGCTAGTGTGGAGAAAGCTCTTGCAACCAGAATTGAAGAAAAAGATGAGTGGGTGATTGACAACGGATGCTCTCATCACATGACAGGTGACAAAAGAAAGTTTGTGAGTTTGTAAAAGTATGATGGTGGTGTTGTAATATTTGGTGATAACAACACTAGTGTGATTTGTGGTAGAGGATCCATTTCTCTTTCTCTTAGTGGTAAGCATAATACTGATGTTGTCCTTTATGTGGAAGGTTTGAAGCATAATCTCTTAAGTGTTGGATAGATGGTTGACAAGGGATACAATCTTCAATTCAAGGATGGAAATTGTAGAATACTGGGAAGTTCCAGAAATGTGATTGCTTCAGGTACAAAAACAAGAGGTAATATCTTTCACCTGAGTGCTGCTAGTAAAAGTTGTCTAATTTCTCAAGTTGATGAATGTTGGTTGTGGCATAGGAGATTGTGTCATGTAAACTTTGACAATATTATCAAGATAAGCTCTACTCAGGAAGTGACAGATCTTCCTAAGTTAGTGAAGTCTACTAATACTATATGCAAGGAATGTCAATTGGGGAAGCAAACTAGAGTTTCATTCTAGAGCAAACAACATCATTCAAATGGAGTGTTGGAACTTGTGCATACTGATATGTGTGGTTCTTCTAGAGTCAGAAGTTTACAAGGAGATAGGTATTTCATGTTACTTATTAATGATTACTCTAGAATGGTATGGGTTGCTTTCTTAAGAAAAAAATGTTAAGCTCTAGAGAAATTCAAGATTTTCAAAGCTATGGCTGAGATAGAAACAGGTCTAAAGATTAAATGTCTGAGATCAGATAGAGGTGGTGAGTTCACTTCTCGGGAGTTTAATTATTTTTTTGAAGAGCATGGAATTAAGAGACAATTATCTGCTATGTGAACCCCTCAACAAAATGGATTGGTGGAAAGAAAGAATAGAACAATTCTAGGCGCTGCTAGAACTATGATGCTGGAAGAAAATGTGCCTCATATCTACTAGAGAAAATTTGTGAGTGTTGTTTACACTTTCAACCTGGTAAATGTCAAAGGTGATACCGATAAGACTCCTTATGAGCTATGGTTTGGTCATAAGCCTACTATTAGATACTTTAAAATCTTTGGGAGAAAATGCTATAGCAAAAGAGATGAAGATATAGGAAATTTTGATGCTAGAAATGATGAAGGAATGTTTCTCGGTTATTCTACTAAAAGCAAAGCCTACTGGTGCTACAATAGGAAATTGAGGAGAGTAGTTGAAAGTGAAAATGTTAGGGTTGATGAAGACACTGTTAGATCATCCAGAAACTATGGATATGATTCAAATGACCAACATGACAGTATAGATAAAGGAAAGAGTGTTCAGACACAAAATCAAGTTCAGATCATTCCAGTGATTCAGGAAAGTCAAAAAGGTGAAACTAGTAGAAGTGCAGAAGCGAGAACAAAAGAGAATGAAGTTCAAGAAAATCCTAAGGTTCCAAGTTATGTAAGAATGAATCATTCAAAAGAACAAATTATTGGTGATAAGAACAAAGGTGTTCAAACTAGAAGAAGAATTGAAGAAGAGTACTGTTTGATTTCAAAGACTGAGCCTAATAATGTCAATAAAGCATGCAAAGATGAACATTAGATGAAAGCAATGAAAGAAGAACTAATGCAAATTGAGAAGAATAATACATGGATTCTTGTTCCCAAACCTAGGACAAAGATTTAATTGGAACTAAATGGGTCTTTTGAAACAAACTGAATGAGCAAGGTGAAGTGGTCAGAAACAAAGCAAGATTGGTGTGTATTGAATTTGAAGAAACTTTTTCCCCTATTGCTAGGATCAAAGCTGTGAGACTATTTCTTGCTTATGCTGCTTACAAGAACTACAAGGTTTATCAAATGGATGTCAAGTCAGCATTTCTAAATGGAGAACTAGAAGAAGAGGTGTATGTTGAGCAACCAAATGGATTTCAATTGACTGATCAAGGAGATATGGTTTGTCGGTTAAATAAAGCATTATATGGAATCAAGCAAGCTCCTAGAGCCCGGTATGCCAAACTAGACAAGTATTTGTTGAAGCTTGGATTCAATAAAGGTATTGTTGATAGTAATTTGTATTTCAAGATTGAGCATGACAAAGAGTTGATTATTGAAGTCTTTGTTGATGATATCATTTTTGGAGGAGATGATAATCTGTGCATGAAGTTTGTTGATGAAATGAAGAATGAATTTGAAATGTCTATGATTGGAGAAATGAAATTCTTTCTGGGATTGCAAATTACTCGGCTAGATAGTGGGATTTTTATATCTTAGTCCAAGTATGTAAAAGAATTACTGAAGAAATTTGGTATGGAAGATTCAAAGCCAGTTGGTACACCCATGGTGACTGGATGCAAGTTGACATAAAATGATGATTCTCCTAAGGAAAATCAAACTAGATATAGATCCATGATTGGAGGATTGCTTTACTTGACTCAAACCAGACCTGATATAATGAATATTGTATGTATTGTTGCAAGATTTCAAGTTGATCCTAAGGAATCTCATGTGACGGTTGTGAAGAGAATTTTTAGATACTTGAAAGGGATAGTTGATTTTGGCCTATGGTATCCTAAAGATGATGATCTTACCTTGAGTTCCTTTATTGATGTTGATTGGGAAGGAGATGTGGATGACAGGAAAAGTACTAGTGGTGGTGCATTTTTCTTGGGAAAGAAGTTGGTGTCATGGTTAAGTAAGAAGTAGAATGCCACTTGCTTATCTACTATAGAGGTGAAATACATTGTTGCTACTAACAATTGTACTCAAGTATTATGGATGAAGAAGATGTTGAAGGATATCAAAGTTGTGTATGATGATCCTATTGCTATATTCTATGACAATTCAAGTGCAATTAACATTTCTAAGAATCCAGTATTGCATTCAAAGACCAAGCATATATTTATCAATTTTCACTTTTTGAGAGAGAAGGTGAGTGAAAAGGAAGTTAGACTTGAGTATGCACATACTGAGGAACAAATTATAGATATCTTTACCAATTCATTTCCTAAGGATAATTTTGAGTATCTCAGAGGGAAGCTAGGGGTGATTACCCCTCCTAATCAGAACTAAGGATGCATTAGCTTGCATCAGTCTATGTATTTCATAGTCATATCTTGATCCGGATTGATGTTGTGGTGGCTACTACTCAAGGGGAGTAGTCAAATGTTCAGATATGTGGTTCAGAGCTTGTGTCAAGAAAATAATGTATATCTTTGTCATTAATGTCAAAGGGGGAGAAGAGTCATGTGAAAAATTTTGTGGGGAGAAGAGTCAAAATCTAAGGGGGAGTAAGTGTCAAGAGAGAATTGCATTGATGGTTTTTTTCACATCATGTGTTGCCATCAATGCCAAAGGGGGAGATTGTTGGATGTTGATGATATGTGGTTGTCATTGATGTCAACACTATTAACATCAATGTCTTCAAGGCTGTATATATCAAGGATATTGAGAAAATTATAATTAGAGAAGTTGTAGGTTGTCATTAGTATAGTGAAGTTAATGATGGTGTCTAGCTCAGCATGTTGATGATCAGAGGTTGTGGACTAAAGGGTTTATTTTTGAGTATATCTAGTTTATTCATTGAAAGTTTTAGAGATCCGCATGAAGATTTGATCGTGTTATGAGTAGTTGTGCTCTAACAATTTTTATGTTGCTTCAGTTGGTGCTCTTGATTGAAGATGATGTGATTCTAGTAATCTCAATTGTTGCAGATATTTCTCTAGTGATTCATGATTCTCTTGGATGTTTCTATATCATTATCTATCTTTGTTGCACATCCACATTGATCATTGTGCTCGCGATTGGTGATTTTCTCTTGCATGTTCATGTTTTTCATGTTCACGACTGACAAGGTGATTGTAGTGTGTTGTGGATCTTCAAGGAATAATTTTTGAATGTGTTGCATGCTCAAGAATATTGTTTTGGATCATTGCTATGTTGTGGCTTATGGTGTTTGGTTCGCATTGAAAATTGTTTATTGTTTTGGGCTGATAGGTTGTATTTGTTTCATATTTTCATATTTTGTTTTGGTCAACATGTGGTTGATGTAATTTTGACTTGCAGATACATAAGAGTGATTGTTTGTGTGATGTAAAGTATGTCAAAGTGTGAAATGTGTGAATAATGTTCTAATAATTTGAAGGTAGAAGCAAAGTGTGAAGAAGAGTGAGTTAAGTGTGAAGAAGAGTTTTTGTGCTTAACCAGAACTGTAATCAGTCATTGGCAGATGTTATTTTCCCAGTTCAAAATCTTGTGGATCTAATCTGAATCTTTTTGTAAGACAGTGTGTCTTCCTTGGGAAGCGAGCCTTTGTATTTGACAAGTGAGCTCTAGGCAGTGTGCCTAAATGCATGTGCATTCCCATTATTCTTATTTATACTTTTAATAGGGTATAATCTTGTGGACTAACCTCCACCATGGTTTTTCCCCTAATAGGGTTTCCACGTAAAAAAATATTGGTGTTATGTGTTTTTCTGCTCTATTAATGGTTTATGCTTTCATGGTTATTTCTCATATATGAGAATAAGGTTAATAAGTTGAATAAGTTTTAAATTTATGTGACAACTAATTCACCCCCCCTCTCAGTTGTCTTCCTTTGTGTTGCCAACATGTATAAAGTATAGAAATATCATGAAGATTCTTGGGTTGAGAACATCAAATGCTTCAAGTGAAAACACTATTGTGAAAAATATAATGGATTCTTATGAGAGTGTGGGTAAGACCTCACACTCAAAGGACAGTAATGTCACTTGACATGTCATTACATCAACTTTGGCAAGTAGTCAAACAAGGAGATCTCGTCTCATTAGAAAGATGAGTGAACAATTGAGAATTAATAGAAAAACTTTATCAAGAGCTATTCAAAGGCTACAAAGAATTGAGGGCACCGATTCAAATGAATTATGGGCATTCTTGGGGAGACTCCCATGAAAAGATAAACTAGTTGTTGAAGCATTGAGAACACTAATTGAAGACTACTGGAAGAATAGCACAAGGCCATCTCTGAATCAAAGGGATTTTGTAAGAAGGAGAATCAATAGTTAGAACCGTGAGCCACATACATGAAGCATTTTTTAGATATGAATCATACCCATTTTTTTGGTAAATTTCAATAGGATTATCCTCAAATTAAAAAATTTCAAAGATATTTTGAAATGCTTAAACCTTTTTATGTCAAGATAAATCACACACACACTACTTGTTGTTGTAGACTACATGTTGAATTCTCTAACCATTATGAAGTTCATCATTCTATATGTTTAGATTTGCATACTAATGATGTTTTGTAGGATTGTGGCATAGAAGCCCCACCAACATCTTCAGAGATTTCTTATCAAAAAATTTATGTCAAATAGAAGATGGCTAGATATTCTACAAGAAACTATGTTTGGATGGTTCATGTCAACATTGTGGTGGCTTACAATGTATGTCAGCATGTCAACATATGGAAAGTACACATGAGGTGGGAAAGCAACTAGTAGAGTTTGGGAAGTATAAAATAGTGGCATATGTTACAAAAGATGGTAATCAAGCAAAAAGGTGTGATTTAGTAATTCAAAAGATTCTAGTGTATCAATTTATGTCTATGTTTCAGGACAATATAGTGTATGAGTATGCAAGGAATACCCATAGATCTCGATGGTTGGACACACAATTCAAGTTATGCAAGGACACCTTTCCAGTTGGAAGCATAGTTTCAATGGTTGACTTTGCAAAGAACTACACTCTATAGCCACAGCGTGAGGTGCAATCACAATATTACAACTCCACATAAGTTTTGATATTTATGCACATATCATTCATTCATGCAGCTAATAGTATAGAGGACCAAAGGAAGGTATTGAGGGAGTATCACTTTTATATTAGTAATGATCGCACACATTATCAAAATTTCGTGCAAGGTTGCTTCCAGTTATTCTACATTGATTTGGCTTAGAGGGGCATGGCATATGGTTGGCATATAATATGGTTGTATAACTTTGCAACACAGTTCAAGAACTCACACATGTTCTACTGGTTGAGCAAGATGCATGTCATTACAAGTGTTCAGCATATGTGTAACTTTTTTGAGGTCGGGCATGGAAATGGGGAGCATGATGGTGCAAGAGCATGTGTGAAAAGAGCATTAACATAAGAAGAGTTAAATTATAAAGACAATGCAAAGAACTAGCAGATGCAAAATCAATTGTTGAGTGGTGTAATGCTTTGATGGATCCAAGTAATGAAGGTACATCTTCAATTCATAGATTTTTTGGTTGATGGATGATACTAACATTGCACCATATGAGGATTTTTGTGCACTGAACAGGATCGAGTGAGATACACTCTTTCCTTAGCTCAAATGTAGGTTCATGGAGTATCAATACACAAAAGATGGCATGCTTTTGTTCTTCATGTACAATGAAAGCATGGGATGATTGTGAGTCAAAGGAGTGGGTTGAGAAATGGTCATTAAGTTATCTTAGCCCACTTCACATGTATCACCCTTTGACTACATTGGAACTAACACAGATAGAATCATTAGTGGACTTTGACCACATATTAGATCTAGTTCAACCAGGTAATATATCTACTTTCATAGATTTTAAAATTCCTATTATTATCTTACATTGTAGTGTATTTGTAATGTTGACTAATTTCATTTAATTTGTTGTACATATCAATGCAAGGCATGTTTATTCAATTATTACAGATGAAGACAATGAAGAGGGAACACAATATTACTTGTGTCATTGTGTTGAGGCCAAAAATAAATTGGAGGCTCTAGTTATAGATGGAGAAAACATCAAATACCCAACAAGCTCAGTTGTTGTTACTAGAACGTGGCTTAGAAGGTACCCACATAAGAGTGTTAAATAATGGTTGTTTCAAGAATTTGACATGGATTGGAAGATCCTTCATTACTCGAACCTTGTCATGGAATCCAATGTTTGTTTGACTAAATATGGAGGTAGACCTTTGAACAAGACCTTGTGGAAGGTGTGTGAGTCTGACAATGAGGCAATACTTGACACAATAAAGAGTAGAACAAACCCAGATGTTTTGTTGGATTAATTTGTAAGTATGCACATGAATTTGTATGATGCCAATACTATCATCTAATTTTTATATCATGTATGTAGGTGATAGATGAAGTTATCAGACTTGCAAATGTAGCACACTTTATTTTTAGAACTGTGGCAAAGGATGCAAAGTTCAATGGTATTTTATTTTTTCTCAAAAATATGCAAAAAAATGATGTAGGATATTTTCTATAGGTTAGTAAACTAAGTGGAAAATTAAATTGTGTTGTTTTTATAATCGGTTACAAGTTTCCAAAAGGTTGGAAAGTAATAGTTTAGTCGCATTCTATTCATGTTCTATTCATGAGAGACTATTGTGTGCAATAGGTATCTTGGAACTCCCAATGAAGATGTATGGCCAGGAGTGACTAAGTTGAGAGACAAGCATGGTTATCATCAATGGAAGCATCAATATTTAAGCCTTGTTGTTCTTGAGTTGGAACCAAATGGTGTGGATTTGTTTTCTATAAGTTCCTTCCATCTATTTTCATTCCATTTCCATTTTTTATGCTCTTTCTTTTTCTTCTTTTACTTTTTCTATTTGTGGGTAACCTACTAAAAATTGATTGCTGTCAAGATTTATGAGCCATCCAAGAGAATCTCAGCCAAAAAAGAAATGCAACATCCTTATTTTGATGATCTTGACAAATCTCAATTATGATTTTAAGCCATTATTAAAGTGTGTGTGAAGCTTAGTGTGGGAATTTCAAGTTATTCATTTGAATTTAACCTCATCATGAGCACCTATGATATAGACATTATAAGAGCATCTTGAATTTCAATTTATTCTATTCATGAGAGGTTGTTGTGTGCAATAGGTATCTTCAAATTCCCAATGAAGATGTATGGCTAGGAGTGACTAAGTTGAGAGACTGACATGCCTATCCTTAATGGAAGCATCAATATTTAAGCCTTTTTGTTCCCAACTTAGAACCAAATGGTGTGGATTTGTTGTCTATAAGTGCCTTCCATCTATTTTCATTTCATTTACATTTTGGATGCTCTTTTTTTTTCTTCGTTTACTTTGACTATTTGTAAGTAAACTAATAAAACTTGATTGGTGTCTCCTTACAAAAAAAATTGATTTATGAGCCATCGAAGAGAATTTTATCCAAAAAAGCAATGCAACATCTTTATTTTGATGGTCTTGACAAATCTCAATTTTAATTTTAAGCCATTATAAAAGAGCATGTGAAGCTTAGCGAGGGAATATCAAGTTATTCATTTGAAGTTAACCTCATCATGAGCACCTATGATGTAGATATTATAAGAGAATCTTGAATGTATGTGGCTCGCACTCACAAAAGGATATGAATATCATAGTGAAACTTTCCTGGGAATTGGACATTCCGACAGGTGACTAATATCTTTCTGTGGACGTTCATTTACTTGTCAAACCAGGGGACGTAGACTTTAAATGGCGCAGCAAAAATATATGCACTAGGAATTTGTTTTGGTCAAATCTTAGCAAAAATACATACTGGAAAGAAATTCTATCTAAGCTACGCAATGGTAATGCAAAAATTCTTTAACTCAACTATGCTTGATTAAAACAGAAACTGTAATAGCTACGGTGAAGCACAAACCATGAACTCGGCCTTATGTTGTAGGATCCAGAGGATGGACTCTCTATGCGAGAGCAAAGTAAGACTGAGTTTGCATAAAACTTCAAAGATGAAAGCTAACTGATATTAGCAAAAAAACATCTAACTAATTAACTACAGATACTTACTAAGTGGGCCTTTAGCAAGCATCTACGATTACACAGATGTGAACTCAGAACTTCATCGATCTTTATTCATGAAAATAGAACGAAATACATTGTCTTGTTGGTGTGAAAACTAACAACAAACTCTGCTTCTGGTCAAACAGATTCTGTCTTTCATTATCATACTGATTCTTACATGATCTCTGCTACTCTGTTTCTATCTTACCTAAAAAATCATCTATTACTCATTCTATTCATTTTCTACCACTACCTCGCGCAGGAGGAGTATCTTATTTTTAAATTAAAAGAACAACTAACTAACTAACTTCATCAAAGAAAGACGTGGAAGTAAAGTATATCCCTGAATCAAGGAACAAACTTCATAAATGGATTTATGTATTCAACCCGATTCAGAGAGAATCTAGCGCTCCACTCTCTCCAGATTGACTTTCCATTAAAAAATCTTTCCAAATCAGTTTCGGTCAAAGAGTCTTTGGCGGAGCTTCCTCAAAGTCGTGCAGGAAATGGGCTTTACTACAAGGCCGAGATCGGCTGCGCTTGAATCGATCATTCTTCAACAACCTGCAAAACAAAAGGTAACAGACACGCAAGAAAAGGCATATGGTACATACACGATATCTATTCATTAATCACACATTTCAAATCTACTTCACCATTCAAAAATTGTATACGATATACCAGCCATTTTCGGGAGTCAACAGGGTAATAAATGCAATCAAGCCAACACAATAGGCTGTAGGAATATAAAAGTGTCTTGCTACAGGATATCCCCATAAAAGGTTTCAACAAAGTTTAAACAGCCATGAAATAGCAAAAATGAAGTCATTTAAAGGTTTATCATAACATCAAATTATGAGCATATTTTAGGGTCATCACTGCCCCCTACTTAGCCCAATGCTGGTCCTCCAGTATTAACTTTCCTGGTGGTTTCTCTGAAGTCAGTAGTGGTTGCATGACTCTGGAATGGATGTCTAAACCTGTAATAGAATCCTCTAAAATCCTGGCACCTTTCATATCTGCGGTCTTCTAATTCACTGTTAAGATTTGTAGCCTGATGAGGATACAGGGGCCACATTAGCACAGGGAGTCTGAATGTCAGTGGCAGCCACAATTCAAATCTTGTTTGAAGTCCCAATTGAATATATCTGATGGCTTGTTTGAGTGCAGCTGTAAAGTTTAAGGGACCATGTGGTTCTGACTTTCTTAACCCAACAGTCAACTTTTTCCCATCTTTTCTCAGTTCTGGTATATGCTAATCTCCAAAATGAATATTGTTGTGCCTAGAATTCATCATATACTTGCTTTTTGATGTCAAATATTTTTGCTCTGGCTGAAACATTATTAATACCATATGTCAATGCAAACCAATCTTTCAGCATTGCATGTGGGTTTGAACTTTGAGAGCGTAATGGGACAGGCTCTGTTTTCTCAATTTCCTCATACGTTTCCCACTGTCTGCCATAATTCACCTCATTTTCTGCCCACGACATGAATGCTCTCAAATGAATATCACCAATGTATGGAAGAGGATTCCATTCTATTTCAAGTGGTATTAAAAATCCATGCAAATAGAATTCACACAGAGAATTCCTTAACCAGTTAGGGGCTGCTTGATATGCTTCATAAAACTCTTTGGCAGAATGAATTATGGGGTCTTGGTTTCTGGAAATTCTCATCAATTGAAACCATAAAAACTGTTCTTTGAGGCACAGAGCATAAACTCTGGGTGGCGGTCTGCATTCCATAATTTGACCAGTTACCTTTAGCATTTCATCCATTTTTGCTTTCAATTCAGCAATTTCCTGTTTCTGATTTTCAATTTTCTTTTTCAATTTCTTCTTTTCTATTTGCCACAGACTTTGTTGCATATCAGTCTAGGCAATGTGTCGAAAAGTCACAGTTTGCAGTGTAACTGTTTCCCAATTATTTTTAACAAATTCCAGAAATTCAATTAAAAAGGTCCTCCTATACACAACAATGGCTTTACACATTGCGGGATGAAATACAACTTCATTAGGCACATTTATTTGTTCAGCCTATTCTTGTTCTTGCTGCAGGATAAATTCTTCTTGTTGCTGTGGTGAAGAAGTTTGTGCTTCCTCCGAGAATTGCATAGTAGCATTAACCAGATCATCAAGACTTGGCAACTCGTGCCCATTATGCCCTACTTCTTTTGTCTCTACTTGTTCCTCTTCAAGAACGACCGAACTCTGAGCAGCATTCTCAGATTCATTCTGAGAAACATTAAATTTAGATTCAACAGACCCTTCTGAAATTACAATTACCTCAGGTTTCGGTGAAACAGGGGAGGTCCTAAATTGTTTCCTTATGGAAACCCTTCTTGGTATTGATGTGGCTGCAGGAGGTGTTCCGGTAGGTTTTCTTTTTCTTGTTTGTTTAGGGGGCTCTGCCCTACCAGAGGATGATGGTGAGCTGGAAATATCAACAGTTGTTGCTGTAGGAGAAACTGTTGTAGGGGAAGGTGCTACAGGAGAGGAGCATTGCCTTTTCTGAGAATGAGGGTCAGATTCTGGGGACCCTTCTGCCTTTGATTTTCTTTTCTCCCTCCTAGCGGCAGACCTAGTTTGTACCCTAGCAGAGGATTCAGCTGTGACAGCTACAGGATCGGGTGCTACAGGAGTAGATGACCCTTGCCCTGTTCCACTAGTAGATGCAATTTCTTTCTTCTTTCTTTAAAGCCGTGGGGTAATTACCCTAGGGGGTTGTGGAGGTTGTAAACTCTTTTGGTCAACAAATTGTTGTCAGAAAAGAGGTGAAACGTCTCTCAAAGAGCGCTCAATAAGCAATTTAATAAAGCCATGATGAGTGACAGAGTTATCTTTCCCTTGTTGAGTTCCATGGGCACTTTGCTCTAAAAACTTTAACAAGAAATTCAGAACATTCACAGCCAATCCATGCCTTATATGGCTTAATAATTTAAAATGATGTGAATGCAGATAGGAAAAACGGCCTTCACAAGTTAAATACCTCATTATATAAGTGGCATACTCTGAATATGGAAGAGGCAGTGACACCCGCTTGCATCCTTGCTTGGAGATGTCCAGAGGTCCATCAGCAGGCATCGAAAATTTAGCCCTTGCAGCTACAACATCTGAAGAAAAGTTTTCTCCAACGGCTAGGAGCCCGGTTACCTCAGCAATTCTGTCTTCGGTTGCAACAACTGTTAGACCCCATATGGTGGCTTCCCCTTCAGAAATTGTTCTCAAAAATTCTGTCGCAGCCTCCTCATCAAAATCATTTAAACTCATAAAATAATTTAACCATCCACAGAGGCTAAATGCTTGGACTGTCTGTGGGTTTTGCAACAACAATTCATGAGCTACAGGCTCATGTCGTACCAACTGACCACCCATATTGCAGTTTTTCTAGCTGAACTCAATTTCTTGCTGAAGATTCAAATTCTTTATTTCCTTTTCTGCTCTGGTTTTTCTCTGTTAGGCCGCCACATTTCTTTCTTTTTCCAAAAATAAACATTTTTAAACAAGCAGTCTTAATCGTAGTTTGCAAGAAAAAGATGCATTAAAGAAGGTCATGCAATCACATTTGGAAAGTACCAGAAATATATTAAAGAAAGATTATTTTACAGTTATGGCAGCGGCGAAAAGACAGGCCTCAAACGATGGATTACCCCGCCCCCTACTTAAAAGATGACATGTGTCCTCACATGTACTAAAAAATAGGTAGAGATTCGGGTGATAATGATCAGTACATGTATAGCAGTAATTGAATAGAATGAAATAAATCAAATATGTGATAAGAAAAGATATGGCGTACCTTTAGTAATTGCACGTATGTGTGAAGAAAGATGACGGCGCTGCATGAATTGACAAGTTGGAAAGATATCTTAATTAAGGTTGACACAGATGGTTGAAGTGGATGGGTGACGTGGGCGGATGAAATGTACGAATGAAATGGATGGATGGGATGGATGGATGGAAGATAAAGAAGTGAGGTGGGGGCGATAAATGAAAATGGAGAAAAGGGTTTTCTTAAAAAGAAAACCTTTATTATGGGCATACTTTTTGAAAATTACGGGAACGCTGCAGGAGAAAGGCTAGAGCCTTCGGCTGCAAGAAGAGTAGCGGGAGGAACCTGAATGAACTATTTCATGAAGTCTTCCTTGGAAACTGGCTTATGGTACAGTCAGAGTCAGTGGCCATTGACGGGCAATTTGAAATAGACTGGATCAATTGTGACCAGCTGCACAGCTCCGTTGTCAAACACATTTTCAACCTCATAGGGCCCAAGCCAGCGTGTTGTGAGTTTACCCTGGTTTTCTTGGTACCTGGAATCATATAACAAACCCCAATCTTCAGCAGGAAATTTTTCGGTTTTGATGTGTTGATCATGCCATCTCTTTCTCTGCTATTGGATTACTTCTGTATACTGCAGGGCGGCTTTTCTCATTTCGTCCAAAGCATTTAGCTGCAGGAGATGATCCTTCTGTGCTCCGGATAAGTCTATGTTGAGTTCAAGAGCTGTCCTCAAAGTTTTATGTTCAAATTCAATGGGTAACATAGCTGTTTTTCCATAGAGCAACTCAAAAGGTGTAAACCAAGTTGTTATTTTCCATGTAGTTCTGTAAGCTCAAACTGCTTCACGAAGTCTATTATTCCAGTCTTTCTTATGAATCTGCACTGTCTTTGTGAGGATTGCTTCAATTTCTCTGTTTGTTACCTCCGCCTGACCATTGGCTTGAGGATGATAGGGGCTGGACTTCCTGTGTTTGATCTTATAGTCATTCATAAGTGCAGTGATCAGATTTGACGTAAATTGAGCTCCTTGATCAGTTACAAGCTCTCTGGGGACTCCAAATTTGGTGAAAATTTGTTCATACAAAAATTCAACAACTTTGTTATCTCGGGCATTAGTCATAGCTTTTACCTCGACCCATTTTGTGACATAATCCGTGCAAACTAGAATGTATGACTTTCCATTTGATGGTGGATCAATTGGCCCCAAAAAATCCATCCCCAATTTATCAAAAGGGGTGACTATTACCTACGGATATAGTGGCATTTCATCTGACTTAGTTGGTCTTCCCATACACTAGCATCTGTCACACTTCCTTGTATAGGCCGCAGCATCCTTGTGTAATGTTGGCCAGTAATACCCTGTTGTAAGGACTTTCATTGTTGTTCTTTTTGCTACAAAATGCCCTCCATATAGTTCATCATGGCAGGCATGCAATATATCATAAGTCTCATCTTCTCTTACACATCTTCGCATTACTTGATCAGGGCCAGTATAGAACAGACAATTGGTAATCCAGGTAAAGTTGAAACTTTTCTCTGTCAATAACTTCTTTTCTTTTGGGGAAAAATGAGCTGGTATTCTGTTTGCTGCCAGATAATTAGCAATATCTACATACCAAGGTGTATGTGCAGCAATGGAAAATAAGTGTTCATCTGGAAATCTATCATCAATGACTTCTTGTTCCTTAGATGTAGCTGATTGAAGTCTTGATAAAAAGTCAGCTACAACATTAGCTCTTCCTGGTTTGTCAATGATTGTGATATCAAATTCTTGTAACAACAGGAGCCATCGTGCCAATCTACCAGAAATGGCAGGTTTGTTCATCAGGTACTTGATTGCTGCATGGTCGGTGTGGACAAATATCTGATAACCTATGACATAATGCCTGAATTTATTCAAAGTATATACTACTGCAAGCAATTCCTTTTCTATAACAGTATAGTTGAGCTCAGGACCTTGAAGGTTTTTGCTGATAAAGTAGATAGCATACTCAATTGAATTTTCTTTTTGACTTAAAACTGCTCCTATACCAAAATCAGACGCATCAGCATGTATGTGAAAAGGCGGGTTCCATTTTGGACCTTGAAGAACAAGGGCTTTGGTAAGCAAGTCCTTTAGCTGCAAGAAGGATTTTTCGCAGGCCTCGGTCCACTCAAATTGGGAATCTTTTTTTAACAAAGCATAAAGTGGACTGGCAATTTTACTAAAGTCTTTTATAAACTTTCTATAATACCCTGCATGACCAAGAAAACTTCTAACATCTTTTTGTTTTGCAGGAGTTTGTAAATTCTGAATAACTTCAATTTTAGCAGGGGCAACCTGAATTCCATTCTTTGAAATATGATGACCTAGAACAATACCTTCTTCCATCATTAGAAAGCACTTTTCATTGTTTAAAGACAAATTTTGCTCTCTACACCTTTTTAATACTTTTTTTAAATTCACCAGTGCTTCTTCAAATGTGACTCTATATGTAGTGAAATCATCCATATAAATCTCCATACATTCATGAGATATATCAGCAAATATACTAATTACTGCTCTCTGAAATATTGTTGGTGCATTGCATAAGCCAAAAGGCAAGACCGAATAAGCAAATGTTCCCCATGGACAGGTAAAAGTGGTCTTGTCTTGATCTTCAGGGACAATTTTTATCTGATTAACCCACTGTAACCATCTAAGAAGGAAAAATATTTTTTACCAGACAGAGAATCTAGTACTTGGTCTACAAAAGGTAATGGAAAATGATCTTTCTTAGTGGCATTATTCAACTCTCTGTAATCTACACATACTCTCCATTTTCCTCCTTTCTTGGGGACAATGACTAATGGAGAAACCCATTGGCTGTCAGAAATTGGGTAAATAAAACCAGTATCAAGCAATTTTTGAAGTTCATTTTTCACTATTTCTCTAAGTGTTGGATTTACTCTTCTCTGAGGTTGTCTAACTGGTGAACAATCTTCTTTGATATATATCCTATGAGTATAGACTCGAGGATCTATTCCCTGCATGTCCCCATACTCCCATGCAAAAGCTTTATGTTGTTCTTGTAGCATTTTTAATAAGTCATCCTCTTGAGACTGAGACAACTTACTATTAACATTCAAACAATGATCTAGAGACAATTCTATCTGCTTAATGAGATTACTCATAGAATCAACAGGTAATGTTTGTACCTCTTGTGGAAGCAAGTTATGAAAAATTGTCGGAAGTTTAGGCAATGAACTCTCGGAATCTAGCTGCTGCAGGAAACATTGATGCTGACTGTCACTTGGATCAGATAAACTATCTGCATCAAGATTGAATTGCAGAATTTGAAAAAGCAAAGCATCTTCACTTTGAAGTTGAGAGAATGGATCATTTTGAAGCATCATCAATTGAGCCAAAGAATTGGCTTCTTCAGTTTCTTCTCCCACATCTGGCCAAACAGGTTGGGACAAATCTGGTTGAGGTTTAGCAGGCGGATACAAAGCCAATTTCTTTGTGGACTGCCCATCAGAAATGGTCATATCTCCAGAACGACATCCTATAAAAGCATCAGCAGTTGCTAACCATGGCCTACCAAGGATAACTGGATACCCTCCTAAAGTTGCCTTAACTGATAATATTGTAAAATCAGCAGGATACTCCCAAGATTCAAGAGTGACAATTACATCTTCTATCATCCCATCAGGTTTGACTGTGGAGCTGTCTGCAAGCTGCAGAACTGTGGGTGTAGACCTAATGTTTGAAATATTCAAGGAGTCCATAGTATGCTTTGTCATTACATTAATGGCAGCTCCTAAATCAATCAAAACATTTTTTACAACTTGTCCATTTATATGTATCTATACTACAGGGCTTCCAGGGTCAATATACTTTGGAATGACTACATTTCCCAACATTATATCAGCCAATTTCCCTAAGACATGAATTGTTTGGGGATCCTTTTTCTTTCGTCCAGGCTTCTTCAAACAAGCTTCTTTAATAGCTTTTCCAAAAATAGGAACATCTTTAATAGCCTAAAATAAAGGGATTTGAATTTGCACATTTTTGAGCTGATCTAGAATATCAAAAGTGGGTTCTTCCATGAGTTTAGATTCAGTACTTTGTAACCTCTGAGGAAAAGGTGGTTTATCTTGTCTCTGCAGAGCAGGTTCCATAGAAACTGTATCGGGTATAGGTATGTGCTCAGTGGAAACAGCAGGTGCATTAGATTCTTTAAGGGGTGAATCAGATATTTCTGTAATCAGAGGTGGTTTGGGAGCAAGTAAAGTAGTTCCAGACCTCAGATGGATGTCATTAACATTTAAGGCATAAGCTTGATATTGGTTGGCTTCAGAAATATACACAGGTTGTTGAGGCTGCTGCTGTTGCTTATTATTGGGATTAGGCAACAGCTGGGCAGGCATAGGCGTTTGCTTTGGAGGTCCAAGATTTGTGGTAGTTGCTGCAGGAGGCGGCATAAGGGCCTGTTGTTGTGGCTGTGGAGGCTGCAGGTAGCCAGGAGACTGGTTTTGCCATTGTTGAGGACCTCTCCATTGAGGATTTTGTTGCCAATTTCCTGAAGGTGGGGTCCATTGACCTTGTGGTTGCTGCCAACCTCCTTGAGGAGATTGCCACTATGGGGTTTGATAATTAGACCAACTTGGTTGAGGCAGATTCCATGGTGGTGGTGGTCCATATGCTTGTTGCCATTGGTTATTATAGCCAGAATAAGGATTACCAAAAGTTAAAGGGTCTTGAGGCATACCTTGCCTTTGGGCCCATGGTCTCTTTTGTGCAACAAAGAACACTTGATCATCATCACCTTCCACTGGTTTGAAATCAGTAGGCAGTTGTCTGGCTTCCAGATTAGCCACCATCTTACATCTGCAATTACGCTTCTTTTGTCTACAGTAGGGACAGAACTCAGCCAAAGCTACCTCAGCTTTTGCATGTTTTTTCTGAGCTTGCATAGTGTCTAATTGTGTAGCCATATTATTAATGATGTTATGCTTGAAATCAGATAGCAGATTTGTGATCTCCATTCGGGAAACTCCACCAGAAGAAGACTTCCCCACTGAAGCATGATGACCTCGATCTTTCTTAACTATTGCTCGAGAGTAGTTAAGGCATATCTTCTGTATATCATCCCAAGACAGTTGAGTTATATCACCTCCTCCCATTAGGTCCAGAGCGTCAATACAGGCATCACTGATTCCCCTTAGAAAGAGTAGTTTCTGAGAGTCCTCGTTAAGAGTATGGTTTGAGTTCCTTTTTTAATGAAAACAAAAACAAAATATAATCTTCGGACTTTCATCCTCCTTCTGGCGAATTGAATATGTCATCACCTTTCTTTGGCACTCTTACAATATTCCTTATATTTTTCAAGGAATTTAAAATGCATGGCTGCCCAACTATTCTAGCGGCTCTTCCCGGTCATGAACCATCAGCTCCCTCCTTCAAAGTGGAAGGAAATATCTTGATTTATGAGAGCATGGTGTTGTAGTCATAACTGCGACAGAGGACATCAAATTCAAAGCGAAAGGTTTAGGTGTACGTGACGAGGTCATAAACTTTGGAAACAGGAAGAGGAGATGTTTTAAGATTATAAATTGATATCTTGTTGGGAACAATGCGAGGAAACTCAAATGCGAGAGTGGATTATTAAGAGTGGATTATTTGCCATGTAAGGTCTTTGGAATAGCAGAGCAAATGGATTTTCCTCGAGTTCGTTATCAGCTGGGTCAAATGTTAGTTCAATAAACAGATTTTCAGGGAGGAACCTTCCCAGTGCGTCTCTTCTTCTTCTATGCATGCAATATGGTGAGTAACGGCTTGAAAGATTTTGAAAATTTTTTACTAACAGACTAAACTAATGCTGAAAATGACTTTGTCAGACTCCTAGTTAGACACCATCCCCGGCAACGGCGCCAAAAATGGCTCGCACTCACAAAAGGATATGAATATCACCGTGAAACTTTCCTGAGAATTGGACATTCCGAAAGGTGACTAATATCTTTATGTGGACGTTCATTTACTTGTCAAACCAGGGGACGTAGACTTTAAATGGCGCAGCAAAATATATGCACTAGGAATTTGTTTTGGTCAAATCTTAGCAAAAATACATACTGGAAAGAAATTCTATATAAGCCACAGAATGGTAATGCAAAATTCTTTAACTCAACTATGCTTGATTAAAATAGAAATCGTAATAGCTACGACTAAGGCACAAACCATGAGCTGGCCTTATCTGCGAGAGCGATCTTGAGGGATGGACTCTCTATCTTTGCCGGGGCGATGTAAAGGCGAGTTTCGCGTGCAAAGCTTCCAAGATGAAAGCTAAGCTGGATATCGATAGAAAAAGCATCACCTAATTAACTCTGGTGCTTCCTAAGTGGGCCCCTTAGCGGCATCCCTCACGATTACCTGAGATGCTAAACTTCGAGAACTTCATCGATCTTTTATTCATGGCAAATGAAATACATTGTGGTGTGAAACTAACAACAAACTCTATTCTGGTCAAACAGATTTGTCTTTCATTATCATACTAATTCTTACATGATCTCTGCTACTCTGTTTCTATCTTACCTAAAAATTATCTATTACTCATTCTATTCATCTTCTACCACTACCTCGCGCAGGAGGAGTATCTTATTTTTAAATTAAAAGAACAACTAACTAACTAACTTCATCAAAGAAAGACGTGGAAGTAAAGTATATCCCTGAATCAAGGAACAAACTTCATAAATGGATTTATGTATTCAACCCGATTCAGAGAGAATCTAGCGCTCCACTCTCTCCAGATTGACTTTCCATTAAAAAATCTTTCCAAATCGGTTTCGGTCAAAGAGTCTTTGGCGGAGCTTCCTCAAAGTCGTGCAGGAAATGGGCTTTACTGCAAGGCCGAGATCGGCTGCGCTTGACTCGATCATTCTTCAACAACCTGCGAAACAAAAGGTCGCGCAAGAAAAGGCATATGGTACATACGATATCTATTCATTAATCACACATTTCAAATCTACTTCACCATTCAAAAGCTGTATACGATATACCACCATTTTCGGGGAGTCAACAGGGCAATAAATGCAATCAAGTCAACACAATAGGCTGTAGGAATATAAAAGTGTCTTGCTACAGGATATCCCCATAAAAGGTTTCAACAAAGTTTAAACAGCCATGAAATAGCAAAAATGAAGTCATTTAAAGGTTTATCATAACATCAAATTATGAGCATATTTTAGGCTCATCAGTATGAGTGACATTGTAAAAGATTTGTGAGAACAAAGTACCTAAGGCATCCTTGAATCGTATTTTTGGTTATTATGAGAGAATATTATAAGTTGAGTTTGTGTGCATGAAAATGGGGTACATTGATTCAATATTTGATTTAAGTGGGGTGTTGGAATTCATATAGTTTTTATTTTCTCATGATTTTTTATTACCACTTGATAGTTTTGAAAAAGCATTGTGCCTACAAGTACAAGCATTTGGGTTTACGAATGGTATATGAAGCATATTAGACAATTGTAGCACAAACATGAGAATTAGGACTGCCAAATAAATCTCATTTTATTGTAAACATCATATTATTAATATAGTGAGTGTAATAACCATTGATGGTTACCAATCATTATTTTTATTATTTTATTCTCTCCCTATTATAACTAGCACCAATTGACTAACTTATTATAAAAACTTCATTTACTAAAACAAATCAACCTAATGATTATATATCAATATCAATATAGCATACCATCTATTCACATAAAAAAATTTAAAGATATTTGCTCAAATTTTGAAATTTATTGCTTCCCTCAAACATTTGTAATTCATGCAACGTAATCCCTTAATAGTCCAAATTGCAAAAGGGAAGCAATCTTTAATGTCCTATTACTTGGATACTGTATTAGTTACGGGCATTCTTTCTAAGGCATCAGGATCATGTAGGGCACCTCTACAATACCCTCTCTTATATTTTTTTTTATCTTGAAGTCATTTTTCTATGGTGTCCAATTTTGACTTGATGGAAAAAAAGTCAATTGCAAGTAGTGTAAAGTTACAAAGTGGTGCAACTTTTATTTTGCAACTTGTGTGACTAAATAGATTGTTCCAACATGTGCAGATGGGTAATTTTATGCTACACATGGTCCTCTTTCACACACAAACACGTTGAATCACTCTAAGCTACATTCAATTGGCTCAATCCCTTAAGGGTTCAAAGTGCAAAAAAACTACAATCTTTGATAGGATATTAATTAGAAACTGTGATACTTACAATCTCTCTGTCTAAGCCTATGGGGTCAGGTTGGGCCCCTCTACAAAAAATCTCTCAATTTTTGTTATCTCAGAGTCATTTTTTTGTGGTTTCCAATTTTCAATTGATGGAAAAAGTGTCAAATGCAAGTAGTGCAAATTTGCAAAGTGGTGTAACTTTGGTTTTGCAACTCGTGTGACCAAACAGACTGTTCCAACACATACAAATGGATACATTTATGCTATGCATGGTCCTCTTTTGCACCCAAACATGCCGAATCACTTCAAGATACGTTCAACCGACTCAATCCCTTAAAGGTCCAAAGTGCAAAAGGGCAACAATCTTTGACGGGCTACTACTTGGAAACTGTGACACTTACAAACTCTTTGTTTGAGCCTACAGGATCGTGTTGGGCCCCTCTAATAACCTCTCTTAGTTTTTTTTATCTCAAAGTCATTTTACCATGGTGTCCAATTTTCACTTGATGGAAAAAGTGTCAAATGCAAGCAGTGTAAAGTTGCAAAGTGGTGCAACTTTTGTTCTGAAACTCATGTGACCAAACATATTATTCCAACAAGCCTAGATGGGTACATTTACTCTAGGAATGGTACTCTTTTGTACCCAAACATGCCGAATCACTCCAAGCTGCATTCAACTAGCTTGATCCCTTAAGGGTCCAAAGTGCAAAAGGGTAGCAATCTTTGACAGGCTACTACTCAAAAACCATGAATTTTACAAACTCCCTGTCTAAGCCTACAAGATCATGTTAATCCCCTCTACAATAACCTCTCTCAGTTTTTGTTATCTCTGAGTCATTTTCCCATGGTGTCTAGTTTTCACTTGATGGAAAAAGTGTAAAATGCAAGTAGTGTAAAGTTGCAAAGTGGTGCAACTTTTATTTTGCAACTCATGTGACGAAAAAAACTCTACCAATGTGTCTGGATGGGTACATTTATGCTATACATGGTCCTCTTTTGCACCCAAACATGACGAATCACTCTGAGCTACATTCATCTAGCTCGATCCCTTAAGGGTCCAAAGTACAAAATGGTTGCAATGTTTGATGGGTTATTACTCAAAAAATGAAATGCTTACGAACTCTCCATTTAAGCCTATGGAATCACATTGGTCCCCTCTAAAATAACCTCTCTCAGTTTTTGATATCTCAAAGTCATTTTGTTATGGTGTCTAGTTTCCACTTGATGGAAAAAGTGTCAAATGCAAGCAGTGTAAAGTTGCAAAGTGGTGCAACTTTCATTTTACAACTCGTGTGACCAAAAAAACTCTTTCAATGTGTCTAGATGGGTAAATATATGCTAGAAATGGTCCTCTTTTGCACCCAAACATGACGAATCACTCTGAGTTACGTTCATTTGGCTCGATCCCTTAAGGGTCCAAAGTGTAAAATGGTTGCAATGTTTGATGGGCTATTACTCATAAACTGTGATGCTTACGAACTCTTAGTCTAAGCCTATGGAATCACATTGGTCCCCTCTAAAATAACCTCTCTCAGATTTTGATAGCTCAAAGTCATTTTGTTGTGGTCTCTAGTTTTCACTTGATGGAAAAAGTGTCAAATGTAAGCAGTGTAAAGTTGTAAAGTGGTACAACTTTCATTTTACAACTCGTGTGACCAAAAATTTTGTTCCAACACATCTAGATGGGTACATTTACACTAGGCATGGTCCTCTTTCACACCCAAATATGCCAAATTACTCTAATCTATGTTCAACCAGCTCGATCCCTTAAGGGTCCAAAGTGCAAAATGGATGCAGTCTTTGACGAGCTATTACTCAGAAATTGTGATGCTTAAAAACTCTCATTCTAAGCCTATAGGACCGCATTAGGCCCCTCTACAATAAACTCTATTATTTTTTGTAATCTCGAAGTCATTTTTTTGTGGTGTCCAATTTTCACTTGATAGAAAAAGTGTCAAATGCAAGCAGTGTAAAGTTGTAAAGTGGTGTAACTTTCATTTTGCAACTCATGTGACCAAATGAACTATTCCATCATGTCCAAATGGGTACGTTTATGCTAGGAATGGTCCTCTTTCATACCCAAACATGTGAAATCACTCTAAGCTATGTTCAACTAGCTCGATCCCTTAAGGGTCCAAAGTACAAAATGATTCTTGTGTCAAAGAAAAATGTCCCCTTGTCATTTTCATGGCCTTTTAGGTATTTTTTCATTATGTTTTATATATTTTTCCTTGATTTTATGTTGCAACATGGCTTGAACATGCTTATTTTAGTATTAAAAATTAAATAATGAAGTCTTGTGAATATGTTGTGAAGTGTTGTAAGACATTTCTACATTATTCTAGACTCTATTCAATATAATTTGCTAAAAAATCACCCTTTTACACGTCAAAAAGTCCTATTTTTAAGTTTTCTTAAGTCTTGTAATCAAGATTCACACTTTTCTAGGAATTTTCCCCTTATTTACACCTTTCTCATGTCTTATTTGATCCCTTTCTACACTCGTAAGATTTATTTTAGTGTATTTTTTAATATATTCCCTACATATAATGTATTAAATGACATTTAATTCCTGACACCTAAGTTTATGTCCTAGGTGGGACCCACTCACCATGGGTGGCGAATGAGTCCACCTTGGCTCCAAAATTCAAAATATTTTAAATATCTTTTAGGATTTCTTCAAAATTATACCTGATGTCGGCTTGTGGTGATGTATGAACAATTACTAAGACACAATATTGATCTAAATAAGCTAATTTAACCTCATTTTCACATCCATCCAACATATTCAGCATATCATTTACTATTCCATCCATTCAAGCATCCATTCAAGCATTTGCAATACATCATTGAGCAATTATTGAAGCATCTTGAAGCAACCATTAACATTGATTCAGACTTGCATCAAGGGTTTTTGGTAATTTTTTAATAATTTTATGTTATTCATTTATCATTTCCCTTGCATTTCATTTATTTATATTGGGTTTGATTACCAAAGTGGGGTTTGACCAAGGCAAACCCCTATTTTCTAACCCTCCAACATTTTTTCCCCTTTTTGCATGTGTTTGCAACCTTTTTTTTGTAGATTTAATAGGTTTAAAAGGTGTTGAAAAGTGGAAATAAAGTCAAGTAGGTTCTTTAAGTCATTTTATTTCTATTTCAAGCTTGTTGAGTGATTTATGTATGTTTCCTGTAGAATTGACTTTGGCAACCTAACATTCAGACTTTTCCAAATCTGGTGTTGCAAAGTTGTCTGATTTTCTAGAAATCTAGGAGTGGAATGATTAACCACCCTTGGTGAATGAGTCCCACTTGAGATCACAAAATCTATATTTTTTTAGATTCCAGATCCTGACAGTTAGAAATCAGTTTTTCACCTGTAGGAGGACTAATTCGCCACCCTTGGCGAATGAGTCCCACAGTGAATTTTTAGTGACATCATTTAGCATTCCATACATCTCAACAACATCACTCTCACTCCAGGTGCACTCAGATTCATCCCTATTAGCTCTGTTCTGCATATTTTCTTTAATTTCCTCATTGTTTACATATCACACTGTGTTTTCAAACATTGCATAAATCTTAGTTTTGCACTCATTTAGATTAGTTTCATTCATTAAATTTCATTTATTTTAGTTCATTTAGGCATTACATCATCCATAATTGCATATTTGAGTGAAATTGTTAGGTTTTTGTCCCCTTTATCTCTACTTTTAGGTGAAAAACCCTAGAAGTGCTAGAAATACCTAGAGTGTCAAAAATCTGCGATTCATTTTGGTAAATGCGACTCTTGAGCACTTTGCATCTTCTGATTTCATTGGAATATTGCATCTTAGATTACATCTTGCATTACAATTCAATTTTTTGCATTCTAGTTATTCTTTTATCTTGCATTAGTCAAAGCTAGTTTAGATTTCATTTTTGCATTCCATTAAATTGAAAAACTGAAAATTCTACATTCTACATCTTTAATAGCATTCTATTTTTGCATTGCATACATTTAAATTTTTTGAAAATCGTAAAAAAATTGCATACTGGGACTCATTCGCCACCCAGGATGAATCAATCCCTCTATACTTTTTTAGCATTCATTGTCAGCATTTTCTATCATATTTTTGCATTTTCATGTACTGTTCTCATTTATAGAGTCTTTGTTTTCATTCCTTTATTGAATTTTCATTTAGTTTCATCTTGGAATTCTCTTTCAATAAGTTTTGGAACTCCTTAAAATCCTTGGTTGATATGTCTAATTGCACCTTTAGTTGTGACCCTAATGATATTGAACTTCCACATGCTCTCTCAACTCCTAATGATTGTCCTCCTTGTGAGGTAGACATCATTGGAGAAGATGATGTTAGCATTACTAAGCTCTGCAATGATTTCTTTGACAACTTAGAAAATAATGTACACTTTTATCCTTCCATGAATTCACAAGACCTTCCTCCTTTTACAACTCCTAACCACTTTGCATATTTACATCCTGAAACCATTGATGGATCTAGGATTCCTCCCTCAAGTGAACCTAGTTCCTTTCCCCAACCAAAAACATATCCCTTTTACAACCATCAAGTTACCAACACTCCAATCAATCTTGAAGAAACATATAGTAGATGCTTTACTATATTAAGTAAACAAGGTTGTGACACAAACACTAAGCATAACATTCACACACTTCTTGATCAAAATCCAATAGAAGAAAATACAACAAGATTAGGATACCAAGATCCTTCCCATCCTGATAGACATCCCCTTCAACCTTGGAGACTTCAAGATTCTAGCATAATGATCTTGAATGCTCCTCCTAACTTGAACATTCTCCTTCAACAAGAACACCCCTTTTCTCCTTCTATGAATGATAGGATCCCTAGGGGCCATCCTCCCCCTTCTATTCATGGGCAAGGGGAATCTAGCAAGAGAAAACGACCTTAAAATTTGAAGAAGATAAATTTTCCCACACATCCTTCCACTAAATGTGAATGGAGACTACAGTTACTTTTAAACAAAGGTCATACTCTTACCACCTTCTAATAGGTTGGTTATTCAACCTCCTGATTCTAATGTGCCTTATTGTAAATATCATCATATTCTTGGACATCGAACAGAAGCATGTCAAACTTTGAATGAGATACTCCAAAAGTGTCACTTCACTGATACTGATTGATTTCCCCTCATTCCTTAAACACAATTATACTTTCATGCAATAGTTGTAGAATCTTTTTCATTGTCACTATTGCATGCTCTTTCTCTTCTCCTTCCTTAGGCTCATTCTTTCTTTTCTTTTTCCCATACAAGTAATTGTTAGCCTTTACCTTCGTAATGCATTTTTCTTAGTCTCTTAACTATGTTCTCCATTTTCCACTTAGCAATTTAAGATTGAGAATCCAATAACTTAGTTAATGGTTGAATTTCATTTGCATTGCTATTGCCTTGAATATTATTTTTATGTGTGTATCATGTTCCCCTATATCGTGTGTTTGATATTATCTCTCTCTTTGTACACTTCTATTCATATCTCTATTCTTCTATATGCATACATCACTTTCACCTTTGTTGTCTTTTTCTCTTTTTGTTTTGTGTTTTCCTTTGGGGATGATGAAAATAGTAGAGATGCCCTTAGTCTCTTCCATGTTAAGGGTATGTGCAGGATCATCATGGAAAAAATGGACCCTTAAGTGGAAAAAAATTGAGAAAAATCAGAGTTAGGCAACTTGACATAAAAATTTGAATAAGTTATCTATATTATTTCAAAAATATGTAAGAATAGAATATGTATCAAATTGAATGTAGCTTCTAAACTACTAGGTTTTTTTTTTCTAAATATCTATTTGGTGAAAATTTGAAATTTCAATGCAGTAGTACTTAAATTTTAGGGAAAAAATCAAAAGTATGTGTCTGTCTAACCACCCTAACCACAAAAAAATAATAATATTTTTTATAATATTTTAGACATAAGTAGAGGACTCATGTCCAGATGTGATGCATATTTTTTGTAATTTTTTCCAAGTAAATAATTAATTATGATTTTTTATTACAACTTCTAAAAATATAAAACCTGTATGTCTGACCACCTTAACTTGGTCAAAACTTCATGAAATTCAATTTTTATTTTTTTAATACTATATTATGTGAATCATAGAATGTGATGCATGTTTTGGATTTCAAAAATGTGATACCTTTTGAAAGCTATAGGTTTTTTTCAATCAACCTATCAATTAGGACTTTAGTCATAATTCAAATAGAAAATGAATAATAATTATTTATTAATTTCAAAGTAGGGCATAATTTATATTGGATGAAAGTTGATAATCTCCTTTAAAAACCCTTTTCATTTGATCAATTTTGGGTAAAAAAAGTTGTCAGCCACATACCCTACAAATACCCATCATATCACCACTTTTTGGCCCATCATGATCCTACACATACCCTTGACCCAAATGGTCCTTTATTTTTCTATTTTTGTTTTGTGTTTTCCTTTGGGGATGACACAAAGCATAGAGATTCCCTAAGTCTCTTCCATGTTGACCCATAAGGTTTATTTTTCTTTGTCTTTTCTTGTGTTTTCCTTTTGGGGATGATGCGAGGCATTAAGACTGAAATGTCTCCTTCATGTTGAACCAAAATACTTTTTCATTTTTCTTTTATTTTTGCTTGTGTTTTCCTTTTGGGGATAATGCAAGGAGTCGAGACTGCAATGTCTCTTCCATGTTGACCCAAAATGAATCTTTTTTTTCTATTATTTTCATTCTCTTTATGTCATTCTTCTCGTTCTATGTATTCAAGGAATTATGATAGTTTCGCGTTCTTTCATAAAAACATTGTAGTAAAGAACATACTAACCCCAAATCCATAGATCCCTTATGTGTTTGGTGTGCTTTCTTTTCTAGGGGCAACTCCCTTTTTCTTTCTTTTTCTTTTTTTTTTTTCCTTGACATGATGCAGCCTAACATTGAAACATATGATTTGGCATAGGGCTTTCCTAGTTGGCTCTCATGTCTTGTTTTTCTTTTGCATTCTCTTTCTTCTTCTACTTTAAAGAAAATTGCACATGAACGATGTGTATCAATTCCTTTAAGTGGGGGGCATAAAAAACCATAATTCATTTTCCTTCTTTCTTCCTAGTGTAACCTTGTCGTTTATAAGACGTGTTCATTACTTTGTGGATGACATTGGGTGTGATGTCCTTCATACATGTGATCTTTCTTATCATATGGCATTCCTCTTGATGGTTGATGTGATGCACTGCATCCCCTAAGTTGTGAATTTACTATCCTTTGATTGGTCATCTCTTGAAGATATTAGACACAATGTTCCCTAAGTGATTGACCTTACATAAACTAAATAAGACTCCTTTGAACAATCTTTCACATTACATTTTCTCACTTTACATTTGTTTCACTTTTATTCGGCCACCTTGCATAACACAACTTCCATGCCTATGGATCCATCTTACTTGTTTGGCCACCTTGCATAACACAACTTGCATGCATGTGGTGCCATCCTATTTTATTCATGATTTCTAAGCATACAGAGTTTTTCTTGTCTCATGAAGCTAGAGCAGACAACCATTTCCTTTTGTGTCGCCTTGTTAAAGTTATCAGGAGATATAACTTTGACATGGTTGAGTGGGAAGCCCAACTAGCAGCATGAATTTCCCCATAGTCACTTTTTTTTTTAGTACATGCCAACTACTGTATGTATCTCTTTCCTTTGGCCCTTCTCACCCCGCAGATGAGCTGAAGTTCTGTGGGCCTAGAGTGAGTACACATTTTCTCTTTTTTCCTAGATCTGATTCACAACTAGTTGGATTGATGATCGAAGCTTCATTTATTTATTAACACTTGTGTGTTCTTTTGTTCATATGTTTGGTTTGTCATGGGATCTTCATCCTAGGGGCTTGATCATTCGTCTTGCTTGTTGCTATCCATCTTGCTAACATAAGCACATTTGAACCTTTTTCTTTCTATGTTCATGGCTACTTTAGTGTGATTTTGAAGCAAGTTCTTCCTCTCACTAAAGTGGGGGCTAAATGTGCCATAGAAAAATGGCCCCTTGTCATTTTCATGGCCTTTTAGGTCTTGTTTCATTATTTTTTATATATTTTTCCTTGATTTTATGTTGCAACATGGCTTGAACATTTCTACATTATTCTAGACTCTATTCAATATAGTTCACCTAAAAATCACCATTTTACACATCAACAAGTCCTATTTTTAAGTGTTGTTAAGTCTTGTAATCAAGATTCACACTTTTCTAAGCATTTTCCCCTTATTTACACCTTTCTCATGTCTTATTTGATCCCTTTATACACTCCTAAGATTTATTTAAGTGTATTTTTCAATATACTCCTAACACATAACATTAAATGACATTTAATTCCTAACACCTAAGTTTATGTCCTAGGTGGGACCCATTTTCCATGGGTGGCGAATGAGTCCACCTTGGCTCCAAAATTCAAAATATTTCAAATTTCTTTTAGGATTTATTCAAAATTATACTTGATGTCGGCCTATGGTGAAGTATGAATGGTTACTAAGACACAAGATTGATATAAATAAGATAATTTCACCTCATTTTAACATCCATCCAACATAGTCAACATATCATTCACTCATCCATTCATTCAAGCATCCATTCAAGCATTTGCAATACATCATTGAGCAATTATTGAAGCATCTTGAAGCAGCCATTATCATTGATTCAGACTTGCATCAAGGGTTTTTGGTAAGTTTTTAATAGTTTTATGTTATTCATTTATCATTTCCCTTGCATTTCATATTTTTATATTGGATTTGATTACCAAAGTGGGGTTTGACAAAGGAAAACCCCTATTTGCTAACCCTCTAACATTTTTTCCCCTTTTTGCATGTGTTTGCAGCCTTTGTTTTGTAGATTTAATAGGTTTAAAAGGTGTTTAAAAGTGAAAATCAAGTCAAGTAGGTTCTTCAAGTCAACTTATTTCTATTTCAAGCTTGTTGAGTGATTTCTATCTGTTTCCTGCAGAATTGACTTCAGTAACCCAACATTCAGATTTTTCCAAATCTGATGTTGCAAAGTTGTCTAATTTTCTAGAAATCTAGGAGTGGACTGATTGACCTCCCTTGGTGAATTAGTCCCACCTGAGATCACAAAATCTATATTTTTTCAGATTCTGGATCCTGACAATCAAAAATCAATTTTTGATAGTTTTTCACCTATAGGAGGACTGATTCACCACCCTTGGCGAATGAGTCCCACAGTGAATTTTTAGTGACATCATTTAGCATTATAGACATCTCAAAAACATCAATCTCAGTCCAGGTGCACTCAAATTCATCCCTATTAGCTCTATTCCACATATTTTCTTTAATTTCTTTATTGTTTGCATATCACACTATGTTTTCAAATATTGCATAAATCTTAGTTTTGCACTCATTTAGATTAGTTTCATTCATTCAATTGCATTTATTTTAGTTCATTTAGGCATTACATCATCCATCATTGCATATTTGAGTGAAATTGCTAGGTTTTTGGCCCCTTTATCTCTCCTTTTAGGTGAAAAACCCTATAAGTGCTAGACATACCTAGAGTGCCAAAAATCTACAGTTTGGTTGCAATCTTTCACAGGATATTACTCAGAAACCATGATGCTTATGAACTCTTTTTCTGAGCCTACAAGAATGCATTGGGATCCTCTACAATAATCTCTCTTATTTTTTGTTATCTCATAGTCATTTTCCCCTAGTGCCCAGTTTTCATTTGATGGAAAAAGTGTCAAATGCAAGTAGTGTAAAGTTGCAAAGTGGTGCAACTTTAATTCTACAACTCATGTGACAAAATGAACTATTCCAATGCATCTCGATACATACGTTTATGCTAGAAATGGTCCTCTTTTGTACCCAAACATGCCAAATCACTCTAAACTAAGTTTAACTGGCTTGATCCCTTATGATGGCATGCAAAACAATCAAAAAGAGAAACATTCACACAATAGTTGAGAAGTATAAATTTTCCACTCCAAAAGCATATGATCATCCTCTAGTCTAGCCGGTGCAAGATGGTTTTTAATTATCCTCCTTGAACTTACAACAATATGCAACCAATTGTAAATGCGTAAAATGACAGAACTTGGAAAATTTTTATTTTTCCTCAATTAACAACTTAGGTTGTGAAGCATTTTGTCATTTTCATTTGAAATGATTTTCTATGCTTACAAATTGGAGTCTAAGAGAAAAAATTGATGCTCTCACGTACATTTATTATTTGGTGTGATAAATAAAGTTTTCACCCAAATCCATTTCTTATTTGTATTATAAATTATAAAAGCTTTCTCCCAAGTCCATTTCCTATACAAGAAATAATATTGCAAAAATTTGACATATACATCTTTTGACATGTTTATATCGTGATGGATCAAGAACATAACAATTCATTATGTACTATGAGGATTATGTTGTGAAACTATTTAAAGACTATTCAAGATAAATGTTTGTATGATAATGTGTCAAGAAGTTAACTACTCATCATCTACTATGAATATTATGTTTTTCAATTGTTGTGAAGATTATGTATCCTTTGCTTAATTGAGTTGTTCCAATCAAAACATTAAATATACTAGAATATTTTTATGAAACATCTCATGGAATAGCAATTGAAAACGTGTTTTTTGATTTTAGATAAAGCATTTGATGGAACTTTTTGAATTAAATTGAATTGAGATATGTAAGAACAAGGGAGCATTAGGAAATACATTGCTCAAGGATCTTAAATAAGCCTTCTTACAAAATTTGAAAAAGCATGATAAGCCCATGGTTGAAAATTTTGTAGTCACCAAAGTGGGTACTAATTCTATATTACATAGATCATAATTCTTCTTTATCTTTAAGATATTCTAAGTCTGGAAATGGTTTCAGCAAGCTATGAAGGGTAAACTATTCTTTATTTAGTTATGCCTATGTGGGTTCATTTTCCTTATCTCTCGTTGCAATTTTGTGTGGATTATTGCTTTCAAAGTATTGGGAATGCTTTCCTTATTTTCTAGTTGGCAGTTGTCATTCTAGAAGGATCATCTCTTGATATATATATTATACTCATTCTTAATAAATTATAAAGTTAATAATCAGTGCATTTATTTATAGTTTTCAATTTGTGCAATTTTATAATTTGTAACTCTACTAGTATTCCTAGAAATATTGATTTTTTTTAGCATCAAATAATAAAGTTGTTTAACATCAATCAATAAATATTCAATACAAACCATGAAGGATAGCAATGATCAATGCTAGGGCTAACCAATTAATAAGTATACATGTGAATGAGTAAAGAATACATGTGAATAAGGGAAGAACAAGTATTGAAATACATATAAGCCTTGAAGTATACACATGAATACATAGTATACACAAATTAATACAAAGTATATGCATGAATACATGAATGCATAGCATGAAAACACGTAAGTCACAAAGTATACATGTAATTTGTAAAGTATGCAATTGAATACACATAACTTATATCTATTGAACCATGGATTTATAATGCAAATATGGACACCATCGATAAAAAAATATTTTTTATTAACCAAATAGCCATGTAGGCATACATCAATATATGTCAATATAAGTATAAAATATATACAAAATAGCCATATAGGCTTACGAGAATGCCATATAGGCTTACGAGAATATATCCAATACAAAATATGTACAAAAATTCCATATAGGCATACAACAAAGGGCTCTAGAATCAAAAGTCATTTCTCCCCATGCTCTAGAAACAAATTCTTGTTTTTTGCTTATTGGTCGAATGGTGATAAATATGTCACTCATTTGTTTTGAGGTTGAGGAGTGCTCCTAGTGCTTCTCCTAGGGTTTAGTTACTAGTCAAGTTGTATTTGTTACAATAACAAGTAAAGAAATTAATATATAGAAATTACATTATAAAAAATGATATATTTAACAAAATAATCACTTACCACCACTAGACAATCACTCTCCTCAAGGGAAAGGCTCATGTTCCCATGCTAAGGAATGTTGAAGCCCTGTAGAAACCATCCAAAGATAAATTAAACTACAAATCAATAATGGTTTTATTTTTCACTAACTAATAACTATAACAATGAATGTAAATTCAAATTTAGCAATCTTCCTTATTACTCTGTGAGAGGCATTGAGGATTATATAGCAGACAAAACACCAAGCTTCATTTCCCTATGAAAATTTGGAGGTTTATCCGATTCCAACATCTAAAAATAAAACAAAAAATTATTCAATCATGAAAACTACAATAGTGATGCACGTCATGGCTTAAAATGTATGAGATAATGAAAAAAAAATTGAGTACATATTAAACTATATATTTTTGACTATCATGCTTACTATTTACCCTATCCATAGCTTGTTAGAAAGCACCTTTTTTTTAGGCTTTTATCCATAGTAGGAAGGCGGTGAATCATTTGATAAAATTCTTTGGTAGACATGTACAATAACTATGGTAGCATAGAGAAGGCAGTGAACTGTTTGAAAAAATGCCTCAAAGAAATGGGGTCTCATGGTGATGGAATGCCATTACACTCAAATTTTTCATGGCATTCCATCACCATGAGACTGCATTTCTTCAAGGCATTTTTTTCAAAATACTCACTACCTTGACTATGATATTGCTTAATACTATGTTTTGATAGATTTTTTCCAAGCATCCATAGTTTGTTGGAAAGAACCTATTTTAGGCTTTTAGCCATAGCATCAAGGAAGTGAGTAGTTTGATAAAATTATTTGATAGAAATGTATGCAAAATGTGGTAGCATAGAAAAGGTAGTGATTTGTTTGAAAAAAATCCTCAAAGAAATGTGGTCTCATGGTGATGGAATGGCATTCCATCACCATGAGATTGCATTTATTCAAGGCATTTTTTCAAACTACTCACTGCCTTGTCTATGCTATTTCTTACTATTATGCTTTGATAGATTTTTTCCAAGCATCCATAGTTTGTTGGAAAGCACCTTTTTTAGGATTTTAGCCATAGCAGCAAGGAAGTTCAAGTAGTTTGATAAAATTCGTTGGTAGACATGTATGGAAAATGTGATAGCATAAAAAAGGTAGTCATCTATTTGAAAAAATACCTCAAAGAAATGTGGTATCATGGTGATGGAATGGAATTCCATCACCATGAAACCACATTTCTTTGAGGAATTTTTTCAAATTACTCACTGCCTTATCTATTTTATTTCTTACTATTATGCTTTGATAGATTTTTTCCAAGCATCCATCATTTGTTGGAAAGCACCTAATTTAGGCTTTTAGCCATAGCAACAAGGAAGTGAGTAGATTGATTAAATGCTTTGGTAGATGTGTAAGGAAAATGTGGTAGCATAGAAAAGGCAATGAGCTATTTGAAAAAATCATCAAGAAAATGCAATCTCATGGTGATGGAATGGCATTCCATCACCATGAGACCACATTTCTTTGAGGCATTTTTTTCAAAATACTCACTACCTTGTATATTTTATTGCTTACTATTATGCTTTGATAGATTTTTTCCAAGCATCCATAGTTTGTTGGAAGCACCCTTTTTAGGCTTTTAGCCATAACAGAAAGGAAGATCAAGTAGTTTGATAAAATGCTTTGGTAGACATGTATGGAAAATGTGGTAGCATAGAAAAGGTGGTGAGTTGTTTGAAAAAAATCCTCTTTAAATAAATGTGGTCTCATGGTGATGGAATGGAATTCCATCACCATGAGACCACATTTCTTCAAGCATTTTTTCAAACTCACCGCCTTGTCTATGCTATGGCTTACTATTATTCTTTGATATATATTTTTCCAAGAACCCATAGTTTGTTGGAAAGCACTTTTTTTTAGGCTTTTAGCCATAGCAGCAAGGAAGTGAATGGTTTGATAAAATTCTTTGATAGACATGTATGGAAAATGTGGTAGCATAGAAAAGGCGATGAGCTGTTTGAAAAAATGCCTCAAATAAATTGGGTCTCTTGGTGATTTCCATCACCAGGAGACCCAATTTATTTGAGGCATTTTTTCAAACAGCTCATCGCATTTTCTATTAGATTGCTTACTATTATTCTTTCATATAGTTCTTCCAAGCATCCATACAATAGACAAGGCAGTGAATTGTTTGAAAAGATGCCTCAATAAAAAGTGGTCTCATGGAATGCCTTGACAAGAAAATGCAATTGGCAACTGCTCCTAGCTATTACTTATGCTATATGAAGTAATTACATCACTGCTTATGTTGAATTTCTGAACAACTATATTGTAACTTTGAAAGTTTGTCATCTATCAACATCTAGTTATTAATTATGGAATGTGAAGTAATGCTTTGAGTTTGAAACATGTGAAATGCAATGTAATCAAGGATATGAATATAAGCTACAAAAATCTATTAAGTACAATTCATTAGTTAAACTCTTATTCTATTACCTACATGAAGATTTGTCTAACTCTACTAGTACTGGGAGTTGTTCCCACGAAACCTCCAATATTAGCCTATTCAACATCCAAAATCAGATATTAGAATACCATTCATATAAAAATGCTATTAACATGTAACATATTTTTAATTTTTTACTAGTTACATACCTCAATGGTAGATCGAGTGGAGTAATAAGCAGGCATAGGGACAGTGTATCCAATATCAACACTATGACCCTGAAATTTTATTTAAATCATAAAACTAAATTAGTTAATCTTACATTTCAAAATTGAAATTTAATAAATTAAATTCAATGAACATGCTAACATTTACCTAAGTATCGATCCCATATGCCTCATTTAAAATTTTAGTTTCCCTTGCCATCTCCATAGTTGCAAACATATCCTGCGTAGTAGCCTCCTGAGTGTCGGTGGGGTCATATGAACAAGTCACCCCGCAAGCCTGACATGAATGGGATGGAAGCCTACCACTCAAAGACTCCCCTGGATGGTGTTTTAGTATAGGACTGGCATGCTAGATGACACTTTGGGTCAAAGAGGTGATAGCCTACAAAGCATCTACCTTAGCAGTCTCTTTCACGATAGAAGGGATAACAATGTGCTCATGATCTGACCTAGCGAGAGCTCATCTTGCTTGCTACCTAGGATCTTGTCATGCACCAGGTCTATCTTGACCCAAACCCCCACCTCTCCCCTGGAAGTCCCTCATATCAAAATAATTTGAGATTTTTTTTAGGATGAACTCACAGTATAGTTTCCTCATGAAATATTGTGGGACTTCACAATTGTTACATGGTGGGTAATCAAAAATCATGTACCACCAATCCCAAAAGAAGTTCCTAATCCCTTAGTGGTGGCACCAATGTTAGGAAACCTCTTCACATTGAGGTCAATATTTTGATTTTTGCATGGGTTGGTGAATAATGAACACAAATCTAATTTTGTAATCTTTTCATCTTTTACTTCTTTATATGATAATTTATTGTGGTAAAAATTCCTACTTGCCTACCTCCTATCTTGCCAACCACTTAATTTTTTGTTGATTGCATCTACATGTTTTAATATTTCTTTAAGTGAATTTTCAAGTGTTCTTGTTTCCATGGTTAAACCTACTAGATCGTTCACCCTCGTGATTAACTCAATTTTTTTTATTGTTTTCAATTACCACCATTAAGTTTTGTTGAGAGCTAGGAGGATGTTGAGGGATTGGTGAAGGAGATTGTTGTTGTGGAACTTGTTGAACTTGAGGATTTTTTTTATGTTCTTTTTGCTCTAGTTGTTGAGGATTTTCAGGAGGGTTTTCAAAATGGTTTCCAGGATCATTATCATTTCCTACAAATTCAACAAATGAATATCAAAAACAACCCAAAACTAACAAAAAACAAACTTCCCTTACCTCTTCAAACTCCCTATTGACATGGTGGCATCCTGGAGATGATATAGCAACAAATTGATGAAAAAAATGCAATATTATCTCCTCCCAGAATGCAGGCACATAAGAGAAGGTTTTTTGGCCGCAGATAGCAAAAAAAATAGTCAACATAAAAATGAATTCGATTTGTTTTTTTTTTGTTTTAATAACTTATAATGTGCTCATGTTATAACATGAACATGGAATAGGATTGATTTGGTTGAGCCTTAGGCTTGATCAAACCAAGCCATAATGTGAGCACATTATAACATGCTCAAGTTATAACCTATCAGAGGTTTTTTTAAAATTTGGTCATAATTTGGCCCCCCATCTTTTTGCACCCGCTCATATGAAGTTGGGATAGTTGATTTGTTAGTGAAATCTTTTTGACTTTCTTGGGAAATGAAAAATAAGAAGTTGTACAAGATATTTGTTACTGGAAAAATAACATTGATCATTTTCCATTCATTATAAAAAATCTCGTTCTATTTAAAACAGTGAACATTAAATTGTAATGTTATCATTTAGTATCTAAATAGCTTGAAACAAAAATGAGTAATTGCAAATAGTGAATGTTCTATTGGAAAACAACACTTTCTATCATTAAATGTAACTACTTAGTTTGAACCAGTATTGTATTAATATAAACAGTGAATGTTCTATTGCAAATGACATTGATTTGTTGTAAAGTTATCTTTGTAGCTGAAAACAGTCTTGTTCATTAAATTGTTTAGTTGGAACAGCATTGAATAGTTGTAAACAATGAATGTTCCTTAAGAAACAACTCGTCTTATAACTGCTTAGTAGGAAACAGTACTGGTTCTATTTAAACAATGAATTTTCATATTGTAGCGTGGAAAAAAGCATGTCGTTTCTCTTGCTTGATATGGGAATAATTAATGATAAATTGGACTTAATTTTGCCTTGATCTAGTGTTGCGGGGTGTTTTACACATCCACACTAGGTCTTGGGCCCCTTTCAAGCTAAATTAACTTAACTTTTCTCCTTAATTCAATTTAATTTCATTTTCACATTAATCTAGAAGGCTTGTAAATTAAACCTAATTCACATTCGATGTTTGTCTTTCTAGGCTAAGTGGACCTCATTTTAATGTTGTAGAGTGTATTTAACCACACCTTCACATTGAACTTTGTGTCCCAATCCATAATTACTCTTTATATCATCATTAATAGGCCCTTATGGCCCCATATTGTGCATCCTAAGGCTTAATTTGATCAAAAACCCGACTATTTCAACATATAAACCTGATTTATTCACTCCTTGACATACTAGATGGCAAAGGAGCCCTTATGGGACCCATTCGCCACTTTGGTCAAATGATTCCCATCCAAGTGGGACTAAGTTGCCCAAACTAATGAATGAGTCCCATTAGGGCTATTTTTGAGGTTCGAGCGGGAAAAATTGGGTTTTAAGTTTAATTTTCTTTCATGTCAGCCTTGGGGATCAATTAATGGGAATTTTAGGAGAATTTCCTATATAAAAAATATTTTAAACCCTAATTCATAACTCATTCATTATTCATTCTCCATCTCAAGTAAATCAAGCTAGGGTTAGGTCATTTAGAGAGCATTCAAGATCATTTTTCAAATATTCAAGGGAAAATTCTTCATCCATTGTTACAGAAATTCAAGATCTATTTTCATGATTTAGGTACCTTGAAGGTTTGTAAATTATTGAAGAATAGGTTACAAACTTGTTAAAGACATCTCCCTATTTTCAAAGCCAAAATATCCACAAAAATTCACTTACAATACCAAAAATTAGGGTTTCAGATCTAGACACCTGGAGGAATAGAGAGTGTAGACCGAGAGCTTCCATTTCCACTTTTGAATTTTCAAAAAAGCCAAAGTGGACTCATACACCATTAGTGGTGTATGATTCCCACTACACATGTCTTTCAAATATTTTTTCATATTCAAATACCCATTTGGCTGAAATGGGCTCCAAAATAGTTTTCTAGATCTAGAACTAAATTGCCCATAATGGCATATGAGTCCTAGTAGGTCAAAATTCTAGAATCAGCAGCATTTCCATTCTTCATCTCAGCCTCTACAAGTTCTCGGGTGCACACCTTTAGTTTTACAGATTTCTATTTTGTTTCATGATCATTTCAAGGTCATTTAGTATATGTTTGTATATCACATTGTGTTTTCAAACATTTTACATTTTCCAAGTTTTGCATTAGTGATAAACTCTCTTATTAGTTTTCAGCCTTTAGGATAATCCCTTTTGATAGATTTCAGTCTCCTTTGCATTGAAATATCAAGGGTTTGTTCTTGAGTGAAGTGTTGATCTTTGTCTCTCTCATTTTAGGTGCAAAACCTTAGAGGTGCAAGAGGTGACAAAAATCTTTGTTTCACATATGTAAACAACAATATTAGAGTATCACAGTTTTGTGAGAATGCAAAAGAAACAATAGTATGTGTGAAACTATTAATATGGACTTGTTGTGAGTCTTATTTTTTTGACAATAGCAATGTCAAATGGAATATTATTTAATGATTGCAATCTGATTTAATGGTTTATTTCAAAATGTATGCACAAATCAAAAACTTAAGTAGGAACATATATGTGTATGCACGTAAACTTTTTCTATGTGCATACACATACTTGTGACATACCTTCTTTTGTTCTTAGTTCATTTTAATCTGGATAGTGCTTATGATTAAAAGTATACAAGAGTCATAAGAATGATATGATTGGTTGTTGAATTAATTTATTGAATCATAAATCTATTTTTTTCTTAGAGAGTAAATTAGTAATCTGATTCTTATTTTTTAAGACATATGTGAAAGAATATTCTAATATTTGAATGAAACAGTGATACCTAAGTAGACTAGAGCACCTCAGGGTAGATGTTGCTAGAGGGTAGATATTTGTTATGAGATGTTGTGTTGTAGAAACTTACCTTCTAGGATGGGTGTCGAAATGGAGTTCAGAGAGTATAGGTTTTCTTTACCAAAACCTATTATTTTTTTTGGTTGCAACACATTTAATGTCTGGCCAAGCAATATAGTTCATTTTATATGTATGAACTCTTTGATGTCACTCTCTGCCATTCCTAGCATAGATCTTGCATTTTGTTTTCTAACTTGTAGATAGAAATTGCATGTTGATGTATGGGAACACACCAGATTCCACCTTGTAGATTATTCTCTTGCAAAAAAATTTGTTTAGGGTTGGGAATTCTTCAAGTCAAAAGAATTTTAGGGAAGCATAATCTTTGTGGTTGGGTGGTAAAGCGCTTCAACCATGTTCTTGTCCACCATTGGAGGCAAGCGTCCAAGAAGAACCTTAGTTGTTCACAAGACTATTATAGTCTAAGATGTAACTTGATGTAATACATTCATGTATTTGATGTGAAGTGTACAAGGTAATGAATTTGAGGCGTTAGGAGCCAAGTAAAATATGATATTGTAATTTGATTTTTGAAGTGAATATATGAATCATAGACTCATTTTAAATGGACATGTGTAGCTATGATTGACTTTAGCTACTAGTTATGTCTTTTTAATTTGGAATACATTCATGTGTCATTTACAATAATGATAATTAAGTAATAATTTAGGATGAGTTATTACATTTGGTATTAGATCTTAGGGTTCAACTCTAGGCCTTTTGAGTCTACCATAGTTTGACTAGGGATAGTTGACTCTTGACCAAAATTTGGTTGTCTTGAGAATTGACTGAGCTTGGACTAAATGCAGGTATGGGAAGCTCAAAGGTAGGATGAAGGAAAGGGAAAACTATTAGAACCTCATGTAAGAATGATGTGAAGGAAGAAAACACCAAGATAGAGGTTCAATCAGAAATTCTTGATGATGAAACTCTAGCTTGGGTCCTTACACGACTCAAGCTAGAGAGAGGCTTGAAGATTAAGGAGAAGCGAACACCTAAGATAAAAAAGATTTCCGCAATCTAGGACTGGCCTCTAGGGTGTGGACCCAATGCACCCTTGTTGACTAAAGAGGAAAAGGAGAGCATGCATGCTCAACCATCCTCTTCAGTAAAGTTTGATGTAAATTCAGTTGACCCATAGGAATGTCCTCTTTCTGATGTTGAGAAATTAGAATGATGTAACAAGAATCCTATTGTAAATAAGGGTCTATTGACTCACCTTTAATATAAATAAAATCAGATAATATTTCTTTGGTGTGTTCAAATGAAGGACTCCAAAATGTGTGTATTATGCATGAATGTGTATGTCTTTTAGAATGAGGGATGTATGCATATGAAAAATTATGAGATGTAGAATAAGAATTTTTATTCGTAGAACCCTATGTTGAGATGCGATAGATGTGAATGTGTTGTAGGATAAGTGTGGAATGACATGGTGGCCACCAAGCAAGAGATGGGTGGTAGTGGTTCTGATAACGAATCTAACAAGAGGCTGGAGAAAATTCTAGGAATCGGCAAGTCTTGCATGGATCATATAGAGAAAGAAGTCTAAGTGGCATGTAAAGACCAAGAGCATAGGAATGCAGAAGCCAATCAAGGAGACGGTGGTCTAGGGGTAGGTCCATGAGGATGAATTGAGGAATAGCTTGGGAAAGACCTCAAAAGAGTAGTACTACCCAAGTTCGATGGTAAGGCTATTGGAGCAGGAGCTGAGGCTTGGATTATAGAGATGGAAAAATAATTTGGGCTTCGTAACCTTTCTAAATATACTAAGGTAGTATGGGCTATGTATCAGCTCTCAGGTGAAGCAACAACTTAGTGGGATAATGAGAAGTTAGAATGAAATCTTTAGCCTACTGAGATCACTTGGAAACTCTTGCTCTAAGCTTTCAAGAAGAGATGGTTACTGAAAATTTTCTTTGATAAGAAAGTGACAAAATTTCATAACTTAACCCAGGGAAATATGACTTTGATTCAGTATTGGGAAAATTTCACCAACCTATTGAAGTATGTACCTCAGTATAAAGGGGATGAATGGTTTTGTATTTAGAAATTTATAATGGGATGCAGACCCCACATAGGAGCTAATGTGGATATGCAAGAACCTCAAACCATGAATGAAGTCTTCCTAAAAGCCAATAAATAGGAATAGAAAATATAACAATTATCCAATCTCTGTAGTGACTCAAATTCTAGGTCATGGTACAAGAAAAAGAAATTTCATATAGGAGACAAGAGCTATTAGATCTGTAATCTCAAGAGGGGAAGTGAGCTACAAGAGAAGGGAGAAGATGGTAATTGTGGAAAGAACAAGAAGGAAAATAAAGGCAAGGGTAAAGATGACCATAAGTAGAAGGGATTTAGAGAGGACAAGCTAGGAGGTCACAAAGGGCCTCATGATGGATTTTATAATCGTGGAGGTGATCATTATGCACTGAGTTTTCCTCAATGATCAAAGTCACAAAAGGAAGGGAGCTACCAGCCAAATCAACATCACTAGATCCATGTTGTAGTGGATAATAGATAGGAAGAGTATCAAGCTTCACCAATTCAGCTGACGGGTAAGCTCTATGGCCAATTTGTCTCTATCTTAATTGATACTGGAGCTATTGAATGTTTTATAGATCCTAGAATAATATCCAAGATACCCATTAGACATGAATACATGAAAAATTCATGGACAATCCATTATGGTAATCGAGCAGAGTGGAGGGAAGATACATGTCTCTTTTGTAGTGATTTAGAGCTTCCAACCTTTCAAAATTAGGTCAACTTGTATGTGGCACCTTTAGGCTCATATGATGTAATTTTGGGAATAAATTGGTTAACTAAGCATAAGGCTATAGTGAACTGTGAGGATAAGGTGTTTAATTATCTAGATGATTTTGGAAACCCACTAGAGGTTTGTGGAATGCAAAGACCCTTAGAGCTTAGATATATTTCTATGATGCACCTCAAGAAGGCTCATCGAAAGGGATGTGCAATTTATGCACTGCATGTCAATAATCCTGACAACAAGGAACCATACTTAGATGACTATCCTATTCTCAAGGAGTTTCAAGACATATACCTTGATAAACTTACGGAGTTACCTCTGAAGCGGGAATTCAAATTTTCTATCGACCTTGTTCTAGGAGCTGAACCTCAATCCAAGGCACCTTATCATATGACCACCACAAAAAATTATGAGTTGAAGGCCCAGTTAATGGAATTGTTGAATAAACAACTTATAAGACCCATTGTGTCTCCTAGGGGAGCACCAGTTATCTTTGTGAAAAAAAAGGATGGAACTTTGCGTTTGTGTATAGATTATTAGATGTTGAAGAAGGTAGCATCAAGAACCAGTATCCATTCTTGAGGATTGATGAGTTTTTTCACCAAATGAAGGGAGTGACGGTGTTCTCCAAAATTGATCTTAGGTTAGGGTACCATCAGTTGAGAATTAAGGAAGAAGATATTCTGAAGACTGCATTTAGAACTCAATATGGAAATTACAAGTTCATAGTGGTACCTTTTGGTTTGACTAATGCCACCAGCAACCTTTATGAACCTCATGAATAGTGTGTTCAAAGACTGCTTAAATGAATTTGTTTTGATCTTCATTGACAAAATTTTAGTCTACTCAAAGACTATCGAGGAGCATGATAGACATTTGAGGATTTGTTTTCAACGATTGATAGAAAGGAAACTCTTTGGGTAGTTGTCCAAGTGTTCATTCTATTAGGATAGGTTGCACTATCTAGGTCATATCATTTTAGCTAAAGGATTCTCTATGGACCCTGAGAAGATCAAGGCGATTTTGGAATGGCTAGTGCCTTAGAATTTTTTGGAACTATGTAGCTTCATGGGCCTCGTGGGATACTATAGGAATTTTGTGCAAGGTTTCTCCCAGATTTCATCTCCTATTACCTCACTCCAAAGGAAGTGAACACGGTTTGAATGGACCGAGAAATGTGAGTAGGAATTCCAAATCCTAAAGGACAGGCTCATGATAGCACCACTACTGACCATCCTTGATCCTAATGGGAGATTCACTATAATCACAGATGCTCCAGGAGAGGGATTGGGAGAAATATCAATGCAAGACAGACAAGTGACCTAGCATATGAATCAAGGAAAATCAAGCATCACGAAGTGAAATACACACCTCATGATTTAGAATTGGATGCAATAGTTCATTCCTTACAAATGTGGAGGTATTAAATTTTGGGAAATTCATTTGAACTCAAGACAGACCACTTGGGATTGAGATACATATTTACCCAACCAAACTTTAATGTGTGGTAGAGAAAGTGGTTGGAATTCCTTAGTGAGTATGACTTTGGAATTGAATATATAAAGGGAAAAGAGAATGCTCTTAGTAGATGAAGACATATGGCATCCATTATTTCAACAAGGTCTAACTTGAGACAACAGGTAATTTAGTATCTACCAGGGGATGAGCACTATGAGAGAGTGAAGAGTGCCTTAGCAGTAAACCCTTCAGATCATCAGTTTGATGGGTATGAGATCAAACTGAATGGTATTTTGAGATATTAGAGAAGAATGCATATTCTTGACTCAGGAGAGTTGAGAAAGTTGGTTTAGAAGAGGTTCATAATGCACATTATTCAGGACACCTTAGAGTATCCAAAATGATCTCAGAGTTGAAGACTATATTTTTTGCCTAAACTCAAGATGGATGTAGTGGAGTACATAGCTAAATGCTTAAAGTGCTAGTGAGTCAAGGTTGAGCATGCACATCTAGCCAGATTACTATATCCTCATGACATACCTAAGTATAAATGGTAGGTGATCAGTATGTATTTTGTATAGGGGTTGTCATTGGGAAAGAACAAACATGATGTTATCTTGGTCATGATTGATAAGTTGACTAATGTTGCATACTTCATTCTAGGAAACCTTAAGTATGAATCACTGACCCTGGCTAAGAAATTTGACCAAGAGATCTTCCACTTGCATGGAGTACCAAAGACTATCATTTTTGATAGGGACACACAAATGACCTCAAGGTTTTGGATGACCCTTATTGATGCATTAGGGACCAAACTGAATTTCAGCTCAGCTTATCATCCTCAGACTGATAGGCTGATAGAGAGGGTGAATTAGGTGGTTGAATACCTCCTCCACATGTATTTTATGGACCAATAGTATAGGTGGGAAGAATATTTGTCTTTGGTAGAGTTTTCTTACATCAACTCTTATCATACATCCTTAGTCACAACACCATTTGAAGCTCTGTATGGGTGGAAGTGTTGTACCCCCATCAGTTGGGATAAATTAGAGGATAGGATCATCGTAGGACCTGAAATGCTTAAGGAAATGGAAGAAAAAATGAGGGTCATTAAGAGAAGATTGAAAGAGGTGGTAGATCGATAGAAGAGTTATGCTGACAAGAATAGAACTCTTAAATAGTTTGCAACTAGGGATAATTTTTCTTGAGATTTAAACCTCATAAAAGTTCTATTGATTTTGGAAAGTCTTCCAAGTTAGCCCCAAGATATGTGGGACCATTTGAAGTCTTGGAAGTGATTAACCCAGTTGCTCATAAACTAGCTCTACCACCTACTGTGGCTTGACTTCATAATGTGTTTCATGTTTTCTTGCTTAATCCTTATCATCCTAATGTGACTCGTGTGCTTGATTAGCAATCCTTTCAGGTATAGGATCCAAGAGTGGTGCTAGTGGATCCAATTAGAATCTTGGATAGACACAATGTTAAGTTACAAAGCAGAGATATTGCTCAGTTTAACGTCCAGTGGGGCAAATACTCAGATGATAGTGCTACTTGGGAGGATATAGAATAAATAGAACACTCATTTCCACATTTTCTTTCTTGAGAAAGAGACTTCAATAATTTTTCTTAAAATTTTTTGGATTGAGATACCATGGTATTTCATGCTATAATTTGATGAGATGTTGAAATAGACACATATAATTTTGATGTGATGTTAAAATAGACATATATAATTTGATGAGATGTTGAAATAGAAAAATAAAATTTGTTGTGATGTTCAAATAGACATGTATAATTTGTTGTGATGTTGAGATAGACATGTATAATTTGATGTGATGTTGAAATAGACATGTATGCTCAAATTTGACATGACGTTCTTTTCTTTTCAATTTACTGGACATTGGGATGATGTCTTCCAAGAGGGAAAGGATTTCATAACCCAATTTTATTGCATATTTATTTTAATATGGTAAATTGAATTATTGAATAAATTCAATATATATTAAATGGAAATTTCAAAAATTTCAAAAATAGATTGAAAGAAGTTGACTGGTGTTGACTATGCAAACTTTTGAAAACTATCTTATATGTTATCAAGAATTGAATGTTACTAATAAATTTGCAAGTACAAGTGTGTGTAGTTGTAGGGTTACAGGTTGAAGGATGAGAGCATGGTTGAAGTAGGATTGTTTAGCCAGATCAAATAGTAAGCTATTTGGAATTTGGGTGCACACACCATAAATGGCATGATGACCTACATTTGAACTATTTTTCATATATAGAAGAATGCAACTTTATGACTTGAATTGTCTCAGTGATTAAAAATGAATGGCTTGTTGATTGAATTGTCTACCTAAAATTTGTATTGTAAAGAATGATCAAAAGGAAAAGAGTTTTCATTATGTGAATTTAAGTAAAAATAAATCCCTTTTAGTTCACATATACATGGATGCTTGAGAAGAAATTAAAGTTCCTTATTTAATTAAATAATAACATGTGGAACTTATAAACTCCTTCAACAAATAATCTACACATGAATATATATATACATGTATGTAAATAAATGTGAATACATACATATATATATATATACAAAATAGAAGAAGAATGAACATGGTAAATATGAATGAAATCATATAAATACATATATACATATACATATATATGCATTGAATTGAATTTGATAACCAATGATATCTCAAATCGACTTGTTTGAAATCAAATAAAGATCAAGAAGGCATCCCACAAAGGACGTGGTCTACCACAAGTTAATGGAAATATTCAAACAAAGTAGTGGTTGGCAGAAAGGCAATAATTCTACTGCCAGTAACATGCAAAAAGATATTGTTGTTTCCATTTTTTAATTTCATAACCTTAGCGAAAAAGCACAGCAAAGGAAAAAAGTTGTTTGGCTCGAAGGAAAAAAGAAAAGAAAGAACTCGAGACAAGGGAAAAATCTAAGGGAAACTTCACAAAATCTTGAATTTCGAGGATAATCAATCTCTCTTTAGCAATAGATTTGGTTTTATTGTCATTATCGAAACATGCTAGAAATATTCCTTCATTTTGTCGAATGTTTTCATAGCATAGTAAAAATGTGAACTTGTCTATTTTTGAATCGGAATTGAGCTATATGCATGAGTATTGTCAACCACCTTGTGGGGGTCACATGGCCAACAACCTGCTTAGTATGAATACCATTAAATTTTAGAGCCTTATCGGATAACTGCAGAGCTAGGTCGAGGCTTAAAATACTTAAATAGCTTGGCTATCATTTGATTTTGAATGATGGTGCTAGCCTTATAATGGCTATCAAAATTTTATTCTAATTTACTATGTTATTTAGCATAGGTTAACCTTGCAGAGGATCAATTAACGATCATGTGGGAGGGGCATGATTCCAAATGTTTCATTTTATAATTATTGATACTCATTATCGGATGGGTTGATAATGGTAAAGGGCTTAAATAGATGCCATTAGAACATATGATATATATGTTAAATAAGTGCAGGACAACTGAGAGGGGGGGTGAATCAGTTGTCACAAGAATTTAAACTTAAAACTTCTACAATTATCAATTCCACAACCACACTATTATGTTATTAAGTAAGAGCATGAAACACAAATAACATAAATTAAATCAACACAATGAACACCAAATTTTTACATGGAAAATCCAATAAGGGAAAAACCACTGTGAGGGTTAACTCACAATACAAAGAGATTATAAAAATAAATACAAATGCTCACTACCAAGGGCTCACTACTTAGAAGGATTCACTATCCAAGTACAAAAGGCTCACTACCTACAGAAAGGACTCATTGTCCAACAAGGAGGCTCACTACCTACATATACAAAACAGAACAAAAGATCCACCACAACAATTAACACACATCCACAACTTGAGTAAGGATTGCAGAAACCTTTAGCTTACTTCCTTTAGGAATATAACACAATAAAAACTATTGTCTCAACTCACTTACACACACACTTACGCTCTTATGATTTGTGGCTCACTTTCGTCACTTTGTATCACACTATCATACAACTCTTCACAATTTGACTTGCTTTTATACCATTCTCAACCTTAGAAACTTTCTCCAAGGTTGGTCACAAATACCTTATTTCATAAATTCAAATTAGGCCTGCAACTTAAAATTCCTATAGTGGAAAGGAATAAGAGTGGACCAATAAAAACATTTTTCAAGATCAAAACAATATCTTGAATCAACCACACACTTCCTTAATTAGATTTTATTCTCCAAATGAAGTGCAACCACCAAGTCGGCCAAACCTAATGAAAACACAAATGAACAATGATGTACACACTTCCCAACAAGAAGATGACACACAGACTCCACAACACACTTCAATATGCATGAGAACACATCTCAAATTTCTTCAAACACATTCACAACAAAAATAATATGCTTTAAACATTGAACACCTTTCACTAGTTCATCTAGACAGTGCAAACCCATACTAAAACACTGAAACATGACTTCCAGATCACCAAACTTCAACCTTATTCTCCAAAACCCAAAGAACACCATCTCAAGACATATCCTAGATCTGCATGATCTAAAATAAAATAGTGGAGGACTGCAGAGCAAAAATATTTCTCTCAGTCCATAGAAGATCAACTCTGCCAGAAGAATTCACACACCGTTGAATGTAACTTTCACATACCATCACACCAAAAACTAAAACTTAGGCTATATCACCATAAGATCATCATTATGAAATCTTCAGATCCGTATAGGTATTAGATCAACACAGGAGAAATGTGGAGCACATACCGGAGCACATTCATCATTTTGACTTCTCTTCTTTATTAATTTTCTCAAAAGCACTTAGAAACTCATCAACACAACACATGCAATGACATAAAGATAGCTCCATTTACTAACAACATCTTAGCAGCATCTCAGCTATACATGTACACTCTGTAACATACTAAACTATGTTGACATCAATGAAAACACTACTAGACTAGCTCATAATTGCAATAATGTCCCCCTTTTTCATTGATGGAAACACATGATGTGAAAAAAGATCAAAGACAACATCCTACACAATATTTTGAGAGAACACCTTCTCTTCTACTGCAGCTATTTTTCACATGACTTTATCTCCTCCTTTAACATCAACATCAAAAACCAACAACTCTGATTACTCCCCCTTAGGAGTACACTCATACTGCAACAATGAAAACCTTTTCTACTCCCCCTGTGGAGTAGACCCATCTATCAATCCAGATAAATAAAGAATTTGTGAATTCACTGGACTAATGCACCTTCATGTACACTTAGTTTGAAGGACCAGCAACCCCCAAACCTCTCCCTAAGATTCTCAAAAGTATCCTTTGGAAGAGACTTAGTAAATATGTTTGCAATTTGTTCCTTTGTTGTCACATACTCCAATCTGACTTCATTCTTCAACACTTTTTCTCTTAGGAAATGATATTTGATAGATACGTGTTTTTTTCTTGAATGCATAATCGGGTTCTTTGAAATGTTTATTGCACTTGTGTTGTCATGGAAAATAGAAATAGGCTCATCACATATTACTCCAATGTATTTCAGAGTTTGCTTCATCAACAAAACCTGTGTGCAATAGGATGTTGTAGCAATATATTATGCTTCTATGGTGGATAAAGAAACCGATTTTTTATTTTTACTCAACCATGAAACCAATCTTCCACCAAGAAAGAAAGCACCACCACTAGTACTCTTCTGGTCATCTACACATCTAGCCCAATCAACATTGGTATAAGCACTCAAGGTAAAATCATCACTCATAGGATACCATAATCCATAATTTGGTGTACCTTTAAGATATCTAAATATCCTTTTTATAGTTGTAACATGTACTTCTTTAGGATCTTCTTAGAATCTGGAAACTAAACATACTACATGCATAATATCTGGTCTAGTAGTAGTAAGATACAACAATCTGCCAATCATAGATCTGTATTTTCTCTGATCAATCTTAGTAGATTCATCATCTTAGTTTACATATGGTCACCATAGGAGTACAAACCAGTTTGGAATCATCCATCCCAAACTTCTTCAACAACTCTTTTACATACTTAGATTGTAAAATGAATATCGCTTTATCAATTTGATTCACTTGTAGACTGAGGAATAAATTTAATTCACCAATCATAGAAATCTCAAATTCTTTTTGTATCTCTTCAGCAAACTTTTTACACATGCCTTCATTTCCACCAAAAATGATATCATCAACATACACAACTACTATTAATATTTTGTTACCTTGCACTTTGAAGTAAATATTGTTGTCAACAAAGCCTTTGTTGAATCCTTGCTTTGTTAGGTATTTGTCCAATCTTGCATACCAAGCTCTGGGAGCTTGCTTCAGTCTATACAACACCTTCTTCAACTTAAAAACCATGTCCGGTTTGTGAGATAACTGAAATCCTTTAAGTTGTTCCATGTACACTTCTTCCTCCAATTCACCATTCAGAAAAATTGATTTAACATCCATCTGATACACTTTGAAGTTCTTGTGGGAAAAGAATGCCAAGAACATTCTGATAGCTTCCATTCTAGCCATAGGGGAAAATGTCTCTTCAAAGTCTATACCTTCAACTCGTTAGGGTTAGAAGGTAGATATCTAATAGTTAAATGCAAATTTGATCAATAAAATAGAGAAATAAAATACACAAAAAATTATAGCAGAAACAAGAAAACACAGAGAATTTAACGTGGTTCACCCAATCTGGGCTACATCCACAAAACCGTAGCCATCCAATGATTTTATTATTCAGTGCAAAACTTATTACAATCTTGTGAATAATCACATTTTTCACATATTGTAACTCCCATCCCAACCCCTTATAACAAGCTTAGAAGCTTCTATATTAGGGTTTTACAAAGTTGGCTTTTTCCCATTTTCAATGATTTTTCCTTTTCTGATGACGATGCAAAAAAAGGGGAAAAAAATTCTTGGGGGCTGCCTCCCTCGAACCCCTGCCCGGGGCCCAACCCAGCCCCAAACCCCAACGAGGATACATGAAGAGTGTATAGTATAGCATGATCACTCACCACATACCAACAATCTCCCACTTGGAGACTAATCAGGCTCCATTCCAAACAATCTTCCACTTGGAGACTAATCCTAGATGACACCACTGCACTTATAGCTCCCACTAGAAATAAGCACCTTGGACCCTACTGCTCTGTTATACTTGAATTCAACCTTGAAGGCCAATTGAAGCTAAAGAGGAGCTTAGTTTCTCCCTTTTCACTACCTTTTTAAACATATCCACTGGATTTTCATTTGTATGTATCTTGTCTAGCTTTACCTATCCATCCTCCAAGATTGACCAAATGAAATGATATCTCAACTATGTGTTTGGTTTTAGAGTGCAAGGCATAATTATTTGCAAGATGTATGATACTTTGGCTATCTATAAACAAGTAATTTTCAGCCTATTGTTTTCCCAACTCTTCCATGAAAATTTGTAGCCATATCATCTCCTTTGTCACCTCTATTGTAGCAACATACTCTGCCTCCATGGTGGATAATGTAGCCACCTTTTGCAACAAGAAATTCAACTCATTGTTGTGCCAGCAACTGTAAATACATAACCTATGGTACTCCACCTAGTATCTACATCCCCTACCAAATTTGAGTCAACATAGCCTTTTAAATTAGTATTAGAGCACCCAAAACATAAACATTTATTGGATGTACCTCTCAAATACCTAAGAATCTATTTTACCGCATTCCAATGCTCAACACTGGGATGACTCATATACCTACTAACAACTCCTATAGCATGTGCAATATATGGTCTTGTGCATACCATGGCATACATTAAATTACCTACAGCTGAAGCATATGGTACATTGGACATTTTTTCTTCCTCCTCTTGTGTCTTAGGAAACATATCCTTAGTCAATTTAACATGACTGGGCAAAGGTGTGCTGAAAGCTTATGCATTCTCCATTTGAAATCTCTACAACACCTTTTCAACATAATCAGCCTAAGATAAAAACAATTTTCTATTTTTCCTATCTCTTGTAATTTTCATACCAAGGATTTACTTTGTTGCCCCCAAATCTTTCATAGCAAATAAATTTTCTAATTGTTGTTTTAACTCCTTTATTTGATCCATGTTAGAGCCCGCTACAAGCATATCATCAACATATAAACATAAAGTAATGTAGTTATCATCATCCAACCTCTTAAAATAAACACAATGATCTGAATTACATAGACTGTAGCCATGCTCATCCATAAAACTATCAAATTTGGCATACCATTGTTGAGGTGCTTGCTTCAAGCCATATAAATTTTTCTTCAATCTGCACACAAGTTTCTCTTTACCTTTGACCTCAAATCCTTGTGGCTATTCCATATATATTTCCTCTTCCAAATCACCATGGAGAAAAGTTTTTTTAACATCAAGTTGTTCTAAATGCAAATCTTCAGCAACCACAATACTTAAAATAGTAGGAATAGAAGCCATTTTAACAATTGGAGAAAAGATCTCATCAAAATCAATACCCTTTTTCTATGAAAATCTTTTTACAACTAACCTAGATTTAAATATTTTCTTACCTCCATCCTCCTCTTTCAGCCTATAAACCCATTTGTTTGGTAAATTCTTTTTACCTGTAGGCAACTTGCATAATTCCCAAGTCTGATTTTCTAGCAAGGAGTCCATTTCTTCTTCCATTCCATGCTCCCACTGAACCTTAGTATCCACCTGCATAGCTTCATCATAACATTCCAGTTCACCAGCATTAGTTAATAAAATGGAATACAAAGAGGGAGAAAATATTTCTGGAGGTCTACTTATCCTTGAAGATCATCTAACATTCACTGGATTTTTTGGTATTTTTGTTGCTATTGTTACAGAGCATGAGGAACCACTGGAACATCATTGTTTGGTGTATCATACAACACTACATAATATTTTTATTTCTTCTCGTGTTGATGCAACTAATCTTTGTACAACACTATCTCATTGAATATGACATCCCTGCTTCTCACAATTTTTTGATTTTCAAAATCCCAAAGCCTATAACCAAATTAATCAATGTCATATCCAACAAATATACATTTCTTTGATTTTGCATCAAGCTTGGTTCTATTTTTAGAATCTACATGTGCAAATTCTTCACAACCAAAGGTCTTGAGAAAAGAATAACTCACCTTATTACTTGTCCATGCTTCCTCTGGAATACCACAACCCAAAGGATTAGAGGGACCTCTATTGATTAAATAAATAGTAGTGCTAATAGCCTCTTCCCACATGTTTAAAGGCAGCCCAACATGCAATCTCATAGTCCATGCACGGTCCATTATTGTTTTGTTCATGCACTCAACCACTCCATTTTCCTGTAGAGTACATGGAACCATTTTCTACCTACGAATACCATTAGAGGAACAATAATCTTCAAACTCTTTGCTAAAATACTCACCACCATTATCAAATCTAAGACATTTTAACTTTTTACCTCTCTCATTCTCAACCAAGCTTCTCCATTTCTTAAAAGTTTCAAATACATCATATTTCTACCTAAGGAAATAAATCTATACCTTCCTTGTTGCATCATCAATAAAAGTGACATAATACCAAGAGCCACCAAGAGAAGATACTTGAGCTAGTCCTCATACATCCATGTGCACAAGCTCTAATTTTTCATCTTTCTTTTGCTTCCCATCCTTGAGAAAACTAACTTTCTTTTATTTTTCATACACACAACTTTCACATAAATCCATATTAACACATTTTAGACCTAGTAAAACATTCTTTTAATGAAGTACTTTCATACCTTTTGCACTCATATGCCCAAGTCTATTATGCCACATAGTTGATTCAAAATCCATGGTAACTGTCTGATTTTCTACCTCCTGAACTACAACAACTATTCCTGAACATTGATTTTTATCTATAATAGCTAAAGTAGAAGGAACGGTATGACTTGTACAAAAATATAAGGTGTCTACTTTCACACCTTTTGCTACCACTAAGGCACCTTTTGTAACCTTCTAATTTTTATCACTAAATGTAACAACACAACCTTCATCATCTAGTTGCCCTACTGAAATTACAAAAAAAATTAACTTTGGAACGTGTCTTACCTCATGTAGTAGTCAATGATTCCCTTTCTGCAGCTTAATCTTGATTCTTCCCTTTCCAAAAATTTGATAGGGTTAGTTATCTCCCAAATAAACTAGCCCAAAATCCCCTTGGACATAATCAAGAAAATAACTTCTATTGGGTGTAGCATGAAATGAAGCCCTTGAATCTAACACCCAAGAATCATCAACATTATCAAGGGAAAGAATCAAAGCATCCTTATTAGATTTATTACTTACCACATTTTCCTCTTTATTTCCTTCCTTTTTGTCTCCTTTATTTTTTTGAGACCAACAATCTTTCTTTAAATGACCTGGCTTACCACAGTACCAACAATCCTTCTTTTCTCTGGATTGGGAACTTTTGTCCTTTGATTTTCTTTGTGACTTCCCACAACCTCCAGAATTGTTTCCTCTCTCCTTTTTTTGGCCCCTGCTTTCTACTTAACACTACCCGATGTGGATGTTCCACCTAAGCTTTTCCTACGAATTTCCTTGCTCAAAATAACACCAACAACATCATCAAACTTCAATGTATTTGAACCAAAAACAAAATTAGTAATAGCCATGACCAAGCTATTCTAGCTTTCAGGCAAAGAACACATAATCAAAAGAGACCTAACTTCTTCATCACAGTTTATATTTACATAATTTAATTGACCGGTAACCATATTAAACTCATTTAAATGATCAGCAACTAACCCACCTTCTACCATTTTCATATTAAATAAATTCTTCATAAGAAATACCTTATTTGAAGCGAAAGGATTTTTATATAACTTTTTCAGGGTTTCCATCAACTCTTGAGTTGTCTTTGTTGTTGTAATATTGAATGCCACTTGTAGACACGTAAAATATACCAATTGGCATTCTGCATCTAATCCCGACTACTAACATCATTTCATCCTAAATCATCCCTCGGTCTAACCATTTAATCAAATCCCCTTATCTAATTAAATTCATCAATATTCCTCCCTTAATTAAATAAACCAGTTATTTAATTAAGTCTCTTTCTTTTGTTAATTAAATCAATCATCTGATATAATTATCCCTATTTAATTAAATAGTCAATTTTGTTTAATTAAATCTCTAAATCTATCTATTAAATTAAATAAATTAAAACCTTATTTGATTTAATCTAACATCATCTCTTTTAATTGAATAAATCAAAATATTTATTTAATTAGTCTCTTATCATATTCCTCTCTTATTTGATTTAAATAAATCCATAAATTTGAGTGAAATAGGTCACATCATCTAATCTATCATTAAATTAATTAACCCTTGATTAATTTAATCTTTCATCATGTCCCATCCTCTATATTTTGCAACTTGCACATGAAAATAGATTTAATTCATTTATTAAATCTCTATTTTCCTCACAAGGCATCTTTTGGAATATTCTTCAAGTTTGAATTCAAAAATTCCAAGTGGACATGTACATCAAAGAAGGAAATAACTCCATCTTACATGTCCTTTTACTTGAGCCAAATGGCATTTATTACATTTTCCATTCCCTTTTGCAAGTCATTTCAACAAATTTGAAATTCAAAAATATGCATTTATTGGCACAATCTCCAAATCTTGCACATCCTCCATCCACTCATAGATTGACAAGTGGCATCTTTCCATTGGATGAATGTTAGTCCCACATTTCTCAAATTTGGGAATTCATCCATCTTGGCATTCTATAAATAAAGAGCTCATATCCTCATTTTAGCATCCACAAATTATGCAGAGTTATTATGCTAAAATATTTAGCCATTTCCATCAAATATCATTGAATCATAGCTAGGTTATGTAGGTTTTTAGCTTGGAACCATTCATCCTTCATCAACACATCTTCAACATATCAATCTTGCATCATAGGAATTTGGAAAGGGCCAATTTTCACATCAAATTGGCACCAATTCCCCCATGGGATTAATAGTTTGCTTGCTTAATTAGGATTCAATCTTTATTTTGTTATTTCATTGTTTTTTCATTGTTTTTTCCTAATTTTAGTTTTGTTGAATGGATTTCATGGGGAGTCCTTGTTCATGCTTGCAATCTCTAACTTGGTATTTTTGTTCTCATTGTTTGCAGGTATTTGGATTGGGGTTCACACAGCACCGATTGTGCCAGGCATAAACGAATGGATCCCAATGCCTTTTGTCTAGAAGATTTCAATCCTCATCACTCATTGTTGTTGGTTTCTTGGCTATTCCTTCCAATGGCCTCCACAAATCCTTTTGATAGAGATAATCCTCCATCTGTATCTTCTATAACTAATAGTTCTACCCATTGAACTTCTCAACCTTCAACTTAACCCCATTTGCCATTGCTCCCACTTAACCGTGAGACTCCCACTCAACCTTGAGACTTTCCTACAGATGATAATTGAACACAACCAGCTTTGATACCACTTTTTAGGTTTAGAAGGCAGATATCTAATAGTTAAATGCATATTTGATCAATAAAACATAGAAATAAAACACACAAAAAAATATAGCAAAAACAAGACAACACAAAGAATTTAACGTGGTTCACCCAATCCGAGCTACATCCACAAAACCATATTCATCCAATGATTTTATTATCCAGTGCAAAACTTATTACAATCTCAAGAATAATCACCTTTTTCACATACTGAAACTCCCATCCCAACCCCTTATAACAAGCTTAGAAGCTTCCAAATTAGGGTTTTACAAAGTTGTCTTTTTCTCATTTTTGGTGATTTTTCCCTTTTCAATAATGACATGAAAAAAATGGGAAAAAAAAATTCTCGGGGGTTGTCGCCCTCAAACCCCCACCTAAGGCCCGACCCGGTCCTAGACCCCAATGAGGATACATGAAGAGTGTATAGTATAGCATGATCAGTCACCACATATCACCACATACCAATGAGGATACAAGTCTTGCCTTATTTCTTGCAACTTCTTCACTTTCATTTAGCTTATTTCGGAACACCTATTTTGAGCCAATCACATTTTTATTCATAGGCCTATGGACTAGTTCCCATCTTTAATTATTTTCTATTTGTTGCAACTCTTCTTTCATTGCTTTTATTTAGCTCTCATCTTCACATGCTTCGCTTACAGATTTAGGTTCAACTTTAGAAAGTAGACACAAATTTACCTCAACTATAACTCTACTTCTTATTTCACACCTTCACTCTTATTTCCAATTATTTGTTCCTCTGGATGATTCTTCTGTACATACTTAGGAGTCTTAATAGCATATTTCAGCTCATTCTCTTCTTCTTCTTCTTCTTCAATTTGTTCTTCTTTCTCTTATGCTTCCTTCTCCTTATTCTCCTCAGGTACATGTCCACAGATAGGATCATCAAGTTCAACTTCACTTATCTCAATAAGTCTACGTATGTCTTCATCAACTTTCACATTAGCACTTTCAACATTTTTTCTCAATCTTTTATTAAAGCATATGTATGCTTTGCTAGTAGTAGAGTATCCAAGAAAGATCCCTTCATCACTTCTAGCATCAAACTTTCTAATATTTTCATCATCTCTTTTAATATAACATCTAGTTCCAAATGCCTTGAAATACTTCACAGTAGGAGTCTTACCGGTCCATAACTCAAAAGGAGTCTTTGTGCTATTGTATCTAATATGAACTCTATTTAGAACATAAACAATAATGTGTATAACCTCTCTCCAATACAGATCGGTTACATTTGTTTTTTTCATCATGGTTCTAGCAACTTCCTATACTGTCCTATTTTTTCTTTCAACTACTCCATTCTCTTGAGGGGTTCTCAGAGCAGAAAATTGTCTTTTATGCCATGTTGTTCATAGAATGCATTAAATTCACCAAAATTGAATTCACCACCTCTATCAAATCTCAAGCACCTGATTTTTAAATTTACTTCATTTTCCACTCTTGCTTTGAATACCTTAAACCTATCCAAAGCCTGAGTCTTTTCTCTAAGAAAAGAAACCCATGTCATTTGAGTATAATCATCAATAGGCAACATGACATACCTATCACCATTCAGGATTCCAGTTCTAGTCAAACCATAGAGATCAGTATGAATTAGCTCCAGCATTCTGGTAGTAGAGTGCTTTTTTCCCTTAAAGTTGCATCTTGTTTGTTTCCCCAATTGACAACTTCTACAAATAGTATTACCAGTTCTCGTGATTCTAATCAGCCCTCAAACAATCTCCTTTGAACTAATTTTGACCAGATTATCAAAATTTACATGTCCCATTCTCTGGTGCCATAACCAACTTTCACTGACTTAAGATACAAGGCATTGACCATCAACTCCCTTCAACTGATATATGTTTCCATGAGTTCTCATTCCAGCAACAACCATGTTTCAATTTCTTGATCCTTTTCTGATTTCATAGGTATTATTCTAAAACACAAGTTTAAAACCATTTCTACACATTTGACCAATACTCAGAAGGTTATGCCTCAAACCCTTCACATAATATACATCATCAGTACTATGCACTCCATCAAAATTAATTGAACCTTTCCCACAAATATTAGCTCCTGAATCATCACCAAACATAACTAGACTACCATCATATTTCTCAAGTTTAGTGAACTTACTCTTATCTGCGGTCATGTGATTAGAACACCCACTATCAATTACCCAGTAGTATTTATCCTACCTTGCATGAAAAGTGGTAACTAAAGTACCTTCCATCATTTTCCTCTTATTCTCTAGAGCCTTCTTGCTTACACATTTTCCAGGTTTAGTGGATACAGATTTACTTTCCAAAGCTAAGAATAAGCATTCACTATCTTCAACCTCATTCTGAAATTCATTATTAGAAATTCCTTCTTTAACATAGTACAACTTCTTATATTTCTTATCCTTTCTATCCTTATCCTTATAATCCTTTTTCTTCTTATGTGCAGCTCTATTCAGACATCTTGAAGCATAATGACCAATATTACCACAACTAAAACATTTAAAGGGTAACATACCTTTATGCTTTTTGGTGCATTTCTTCAACTTCTTGGTGAATTTTGATTCCAACTCATCATCATCACTATTCAGTTCTTCAATCTTCATTTCCTTGAATGTCATTTTTGTCTTCTCTTCTATCTTTTCTTCTTTCCAGAACTTTCTCATCTCAAATGGTTGCAAGGTGCCAAACAACTATTCTAAAGTGTACTTAGGATCATACATTTCTTCAATAACTGAGATCTTATCACTGTAGCATTCTAGTAGGGTGATCAGGATCTTTTCAATTATATCTTCATCTAATAATTTTCCTCGTTGATTTCTAACTTCATTTGCAGTCAGTTCAACCCTCTGAAAGTAACTTGTAAAATATTCACCTTCTCCCATTTTTAGATTTACAAATCCGCACTTTTCTACCAACTTCTTTGTCAATTTCACTCTTTCATTTCCTTCATACATTTCTTCCAACTTCTTCCAGACTTCATGTGAAGTATCCAAAGAATGAACCTTAGCTTGTTTAGTTTTAGATAAGCCACTGCAAATAGCATACTTTGCCTTCTCATTTTCTTCATAAGCAGAAATCTCATCTATAGTAGTAAGACCACCAGACGGGTATATATACTTTGTCTCAACAGCCTTCTATGTCTTGAAACCAAGAGAGATAATATATCATTTCATCTGTACCTTCCAATCATTGTAGTCAGTTCCATCAAACACAGGGATCCCCAACTTATGTGCCATCAGATCTTCCTTAAGCGATTAAGCTGTACACTAAGGAACCAAAGCTTTGATACCAATTGTTAAATAGGCACAGGACAACTAAGAGGGGGGTGAATCAGTTTTCACAAGAATTCAAACCTAAAACTTCTACACTTATCAATTCCACAACCACACTATTATGTTATTAAGTAAGAGCATGAAACATAAATAACATAGAGTAAATCAACACAATGAACACCATATTTTTACGTGGAAAACCCAATAAGGGAAAAACCATGGTGAGGGTTAACTCACAATATAAAGAGATTATAAAACTAAATATAAAGGCTCACTACCCAAAAGGACTCACTTTCCATGTACAAAAGGCCCATTTCCTACAAAAAGGACTCATTGTCCAAGTACGAAAGGCTTACTTCCTACAGAAAGGACTCACTGTCCAACAAGGAGGCTCACTACCTACATATACAAAAGAGAACAAAAGATCCACCACAGCAATTAACACACATCCATAGCTTGAGTAAGGATTGCAAAAACCTTTAGCTCACTACCTTTAGAAATCTAACACAATAAAAATTTGTGTCTCAACTCACACACACACACACTTTTTCTCTTATGATTTGTGGCTCACTTTCATCACTTTGCATCACACTATCATACAACTCTTCACAATTCAACTTGCTTTTATACCATCCTCAACCTTAGAAACTTTCTCCAAGATCGGCCAAAAATACCTTATTTCATAAATTAAAATTAGGTAAACAACTCAAAATTCAAGCAGTGGAAAGGAATAAGAGTGGACCAATAAAAACATTTTTCAAGATCAAAAATAATATCTCGAATCAACCACATGCTTCCTTAATTAGATTTTATTCTCCAAATGAAGTGTAAACACCAGGTTGGCCAAACCTAATGAAAACACAAATGAACAATGATGCACATGCTTCCCAACAAGAAGATGACACATGGACTCCACAACACACTTCAATATGCATGAGAATACATCCCAGATTTCTCAAGACATGTCTATAGCAAAAATAATATGCTTTAAACACTGAACACCTTTCACCAGTTCATCCGGACAGTGCAAACCCATACTGAAACACTGAAACATGACTTATGGATCACCAAACTTCATCCTTCTTTTCCAAAACCTGGATAACACCATCTCAATACATATCCCAGGTTCGCATGATCTGAAGCAAAACTACAGAGGACTTCGAAGAAAAAACACTTCTCTCAGTCCACAAAAGATCAACTCTACCAAAAGAATGCATGCACCAATGAACTTAACTTTCACATACCATCACACCAGAAACTAAAACTTAGGATATATCACCACAAGATCATCATTATGAAATATTCAAATCCACATAGGCATAGTATCAACACAGGAGAAATGCGGAGCACATACCGAAGCACATTCATCATTCTGACTTCTCTTCTTTATTAATTTTCTCAAAAGCACTTGGAAACTCATCAACATAGCACATATATAATGACAAAAAGATAGCTCCATGTACTCACAACATCTCAATAGCATCTCAACTATACATGTACACTTTGCAACATACTAAACTATGTTGACATCAATGGCAACATCAATGACAACACCACCAGACTAGCTCATACTTGGAATAATCTATGTATATTGCTGTTTTGTGAAGCTAACCTTGTTCGATAGGAATCGTGGAATTATTTTAAGTCTTAGAATCACCAATCCTTGTTTGGGTCGATCTAAATGATTGACAAGCTAGTTCCTATATATATATATATAGATATATATATATATATATATATATATATTTATATGTATGTATATATATATATGTATGTATATATATATATGTATGTATATATATATATATGTATGTATATATATATGGGATTTTTTGAATATAAATCTTGTTAAGAAAGAAATGCAACATACTAAACTATGCTAACATCAATGGCAACATCAATGACAACACCACCAGACTAGCTCATACTTGGAACAATCTATGTATATTGTTGTTTTGTGAAGCTAACCTTGTTCGATAGGAATGATGGAATTATTTTAAATCTTAGAATCACCAATCCTTGTTTGGGTCGATCTAAATGATTGACAAGCTAGTTCCTATATATATATATATATATAGAGTATATATATATATATATATATATATATATATATATATATATATATATATATATATATATATATATATATATATATATATATATAGCATATATATATATATATATATATATATATACATATATACATAGATAAACATACATATATATGTGTATATATATATATGTATGCATATATATATATATATATGTGTATATATATGTATATATACATATATATATGCATACATATATATATACACATATATATGTATGTATATATATATATGTATGTATATATATATGGGAATTTTCAAATATAAATCTTGTTGTTAAGAAAGAAATGCACCTGATCTATAAGAATGGTCAATTCCAGAGCAACCTATGATTGTTTTGCTTGTAGCCTGAATAGGCATGACTTCTACTTAGAATTTGTAACTTCTATGTTTGTCTCTTGATTGAAATTCGTGTTCAAGTTTTACATTGATGAGCATGTTGAACTTAGATACTTTTCATTTATAAAAGTTGCACATGGAATTTTAGTAATGGAAGTGTTCAAATATCTGAATATTGGGCATTATGTTTTCATGTATGAAGCTAGGATACTTGATTTGTTAGTGAAATCCTTTTATCTTACTTGGGAAATGATAAATAAGAAGTTCTAGATGATATTTGTTACTGGAAAAACAACATTGTTCATTTTCCATTCATTGTGAAAACCCCGTTCTATTTAAGACAATGAACATTAAATTGTAATTTGTTATCATTTAGTATCTAAACAGCTTCAAATAGCAATGAGTAATTGCAAATAGTGAAGTTTTGTTGTAAAATGACACTTTCTATCATTAAATGTAACTGCTTAGTCTTAAATAGTATTGTATTGATGTAAACAGTGAATGTTCTATTGCAAACAACACTTATTTGTTGTAAAGTTGTCTTTGTAGCTGAAAATAGTCTTGTTCATTAAACTGTTTAGCTAGAATAGGATTGAATAGTTGTAAATAGTGAACGTTCCTTAAGAAACAACTTGTCTTATAACTGTTTAGTAGGAAATAGTACTGGTTCTATTTAAATGATGAATGTTCATATGAAAATAGCAATGTTAGAGTATCGCAGTTTTGTGAGAATGCAAAAGAAACAATAGTATGTGTTGAACTATTAATATGGACTTGTTCTAATTCTTATTCTTTTGAAAATAGAAATATCAAATGGACTATTATTTAATGATTGTAATCTGATTTAATGGTTTATTTCAGAATGTATGCACAAATTGAAAACTTAAGTAGGCACATATATGTGTATCCACATAGACTTCGTCTATGTACATACACACACTTGTGACATACCTTTTTTTTCTTAGTTCAATTTAAAATGGATAGTGCTTATGATGAAAATTATATGAGTCATAAGAATGATATGACTAATTGTTGAATTACTCTATTCAATCATAAATATGATTTCTTCTTAGAGAGTAAATTAGTAATTTAACTCTTCTTTTAGAAGATGTATATGTGAAATAATATTCTAATACTTGAATGGAATAGTGATATATAAGTAGACTAGATAACCTCAGGGTAGATTCTACTATAGGATAGATAGTTCATATGAGATGTTGTATTGTAGAAAGTCACCTTTCGGGATGGGTGTCGAAATGCAGTTCAAAGAGTATAGGTTTTCTTTACCAAAACCTATTTTTTGTTGTTGTTGCAACACATTTAATATGCTTGGCCAAGAAATATAGTTCATTTTTTATGTATGAACTTCGTGATATCACTCTCTACCATTCCTAGCATAGATATTGCATTTCTTTTCTAACTTGTTGATATAAATTGCATGTTGATGTATGGGCGCGCACCAGATTCCACTTTGAAAATTGTTCTCTTGCTAAAATTTTCATGCAAGGTCAGGCATTATTCAAGTCAGAAGAATTTTGAGCAAGTGTAAGCTTTGTGGTTGGGCGATAAAGCACTTCAACCATGTTCTTGTCCACCAGTGGAGGCGAGCGTCAAAGAAGAACCTTAGTTTTTCACAAGACTATTATAGTCTAAGATGTAACTTGATGTAATATATTCATGTATTTGATGTAAAGTGTACAATGTAATGACTTTGAGGCCTTAGGAGCCAAGTCAAATCCGATATTATAATTTGACTTTTGAAGTGAATATATGAATCATAGACTCATTTTATATAAATCTCTGAACAAAGTTGATCTGTTCAAAGAAGGATTGGATAGATTTTACAGTCTTAGGAATGGGGATTTTTTCAATAGCTTCCACCCTTTCCAAGTCAATTTATACTCCATCCTTTGAGACAATATTCCCTAATAATTTTCCCTCTGTGACAGTAAAATGGTACTTTTTTTGGTTTAGGGAGAAGCCATATTCTAGTGCTTTGATGAAGATCTTCTCTAGATTTGAACAATGATCTTCAGCCTTTTTAGAATACATTGTCAGATCATCTTGATATACAACCAATATAGCATTGATCAAGTTAGCAAAGGCCACATCTATGGCCCTTTGGAATGCTGCTCTAGCATTAGTAAGACCAAGAGGCATTCTTACATAGACATGTGTTCCCCAAGGCATGGTGAAAGCAGTCTTATATAGCTCTAACTCCTTGAATTTTACTTGATTATATCTTGAGAAACCATCCATCATAGATAGGAGTTCACATCCTATCACTCTTTGCAACATTGCTTCCATGTTTGACAGTGGGTAGTTGTCTTTGAGTGATGCCATATTTAGATTTCTAAAGTCCACACAGAGTCTTATATCTATTATTTTTTCTCATGGGAACCAAGTTAGATACTCAAGACAAATGCCTAATTGGTTTAATGACGTCTCCATTCCTCAACTTCATAATTACCTCCTGCATCTTTGGTGCCAATGTAGGGTTTATGGGTCTCTGCTTTTGTTTGAATGGTTTAGTATTAGATTTTAATGGGATTTCATGTTGAAAGAGTTCTTCTCTATATTCTTTGAGGTCATCATATGACCAGGGAAAAACATTTTTGTATTTGCAGAGTAGGATTATAAGCATCTATCTTACTTTGGGACTGATCTTCTTGCCAATGTATACTTTCTTGGGGGAAAGTTATGTTCCAAGGTTGACCTCCTCAACATCCTCTTGTTTAACAAGTGTAGGTTTCAAATTGAACCTATCATGCCCATTGAATACTCTTTCTATTTCCACAAGCCCTTTTGGAATTTTATTTGTTTTAAGTTGTACTAATTCCTACCCAAAAATAATTTATTTGTCATACACTTTCTCCACAAAGGCATTAAAGTCTATCTCTTGAGATTCATATTAATCAATATAGTGAAGGAACTTTATTAGATCTCCATCATCATTGAATACCTGTTAGTTGTATATATTATTTGGGATAGCAGGTCTTGTTTTGAATTTAACTTCAGCAATTCCTTCTAATGTAATATCATCTTGTTTGAGAGAAATATTAGCCAAGAAATCTTCCATTATGTTCTTAGACCTTTCAATCCAGTCTATTGAGAATGCATCAAGTAATTCAATGAAATCCCAAACCACATTTTTGTATTTTTTTAGTCTCTTGGTTTTTGATAAGTACTTGTCTCTGACTTGAGAGACAATTAGCTCAAAATCTCCATATACTTCCAACAACTTAATCTTCTATCTTGTAGCAATGTTCAAACCTAGTAACAAGGCTTCATATTCACCTATATTGTTGGTACATTCAAATTTCAACAAGAATGAATACTTAAATGTCTTTCCAGAGGGTGAAATAAACACTATCCTAGCTCTATTTCCATTTTTACTGCATGCCCCATCAAAATATGTTTTTCATATACCGGTATCATCATGTTGAGCTTCTTTATTGATCAGTTTTGTATTTTATAGTTCTAGTTGTGACTTTTCAATCCTAAAATTTCCTAGGTCCACATAGCAAAAGAAATTTACTTGGTTAGGATCAAAATTTTCTATAACATGTTATGATTTGGGTTCTCTATACAGCTTGACTTCCTTCCCATTTACTGGTATGGTAGCATATGATAGGTCTAATTGGACATTTCCACCTATTGCAACATTCCATAATAAGGAGGAGTATCCACCATAGTGATGTGAGTTCTATATGTTTCCTTAGGGTATGCTGCTAGTTTTAATTACACGTCCCATATCACTTTGACCACTGGGAATGACTTGTTATCCATGGCATAGCATTTTCCATAGGTAGTGTTTACCCATAAACCTAGTTCCTTCATGACATCCATAGGAATGATGTTGATTGCTTCCCCTGAGTCAATCATATAATTTTTTACCAGTTTGTTATTGATCAATAGTGTGGTGTAGAATGGATCCACTTGGGAGGTATTTTTTGTAAGGGTATCACCCAAATAGGCTTTTGGTGTTTTGGTGGCTTATTGTTCAATATTGTTTACTTTATTTCTCTTTTCTTTATTTTGATTTTGTTGCTTGGAAATTAATTTAAGGGTATTATCTTCATATTCTTCAATTCTCATCATTTTCATTAGTGGCATTGTCATCTTGATTTGAGTTAATGCTTGTGCAATATCAAATGAGGGGGAAGTCATCACTTGCTCTTTTTTCTCTAGTTTAATAGCTTTTGTATCTTTAGTTTGAGTTTTACCATTATCTTTTACTTTCTCTGATTCAACCTTTGTGTTCTCTTTTGATGTATCTTTCTGAAATTTTCCTTTCTCCCCTTTTTTCTAGTCATTTGAGGAATTTTTTTTGTGCTTATGCTCTTTTATGAACAAGCTCCTAGGTGTTCCTTGTTCTGTATCCACGGGTTTTCTTCTCAAATTATAACCATTTCTTTTGGCTCATGCCACAACTTTTGATGTAATAGCCCTCTTTTCTTCTTTAGTTGATGTCCTCAATTGGAACTATGGCATTGTATGAGAAGCATAAGCAATTTCTTCCTAATCTTGTTCATGGTCAGAGAACACTTCTTTCTAGCCCCTATTGACAATGTATCTCTAGTTGCTGACATCATGCTCGAAGACTTCCTTAGAGGATGAGCATTCATCATCATCAATTTGATGAGTTCCTCCTCTTAGCATATTTATGGTATGATCATCTCTTTCCTTCTCATGGGACCATTCATTCTCTTGTATGGTTTTGGCTACTATGCAATACTCAGATGCATGTGGTAGATTGCATACTTTACACCATGACTTACTTTCCACTACATGTGCTCCATGTTTCTTCAAGAGACTAGAGTATCTTTCCAGTTCTACCTTTGATTACTTTCCACCAGTCTACCATCCTTCCAGTTGGTGTGATAAGGCATGTCATGTAATCTTGTTCTTTCATTTCTATATTGGTTTTCCTACCTATTTTTGTAGTTTTTGGGATTTTGTGGGATTCTAAAGTTATCTCTTTTGCTAGTCATGCCTTCAGATTTTATATTATTCTCAATATTTGTAGCAAATTTATGAGCTTCTGCTAGGATATTAGGGGATCTATTTATGATCCCATATCCTATTTTAGGGTCAAATTATTTCAAATAAATGCACAAAGTCATAGAATCAATGTGCTTGGATCCAAGTGGTATTTTGTGACATACTTTGGAAAATCTTTGGCTAAAATAAAAAAAAAAATCATTTCAATATTTCTGGATGCTCATCAATTCATGTATAGAAAACTCCAGAGCACATTGACTTCCATATTTTTCTATGAACTGATTCTTAAAATCTGTTGAGGAAGTAATTGAGGTGTTAGGAAAATTGTTAAACCAATCTCTAGCTTCTTCAGTTAAAGACATCATGAATAGCCTCATGAGAACTTCTTCATATCCTATACCAAAATCTTGTATGAATGCATTAAAATTCCTTATGTGTTCTTCAGCTATAATTGCATTGTTTCCTAAAAACTTAGGGACTGCATTCCTCAAATCACTACCAATTAGGTTTGGGCATGTTGGATATCCAAATAAATCCATTTTTTTGTACCCATTTACTTTTGGGAGTCCTTGTGAATAGGTATTTTGGTTAGGCTAGTTAGGGTAGTATTGAAATCCATGTTGAGGCTGATGCACATTTTGTTGGATGTTTTGGTGAGATTACACACTACTATGCACATTTGGTAGAGATATTTAATGCTGGTGGGGTGGGACATGTTGTTGGCTAGGAGGTGGATAAGTATTGTTCATGGATTGTGAGATGGTGTTAGTATTCAATGGTTGTAAGGTTTGTGGTGTGACATTTTGCTACACATAATGGTTTGGATTCCCAGTTGTATTGTAAGGTTCTTTTGAGATACTTGGAACACCTATATTTTGAGATGATCCTTGTGAATTGGTGGGGTTGGCATTCCCTCCCTGCTTATGGGGAGGTATATATTGTGGTCCCTTTGGTGATGACTAGAGATTGACTTGAAGCAATTGCTAGGCTATTTATTCTCTTTATTTTATTAGTTTCCTTCTCTTAAGTTCCTCCATTTTCTCTATTTCTCGTTCGAACTCCTAATTTTTCATGTTGGTAATGGTAGTATAATTGATATGGTTTTCAGTAGGGTCAGAATGATCCATGAATCCATATTTGGTTTCTTCTCCCTATTGTAATGACATTTTGTATTTGTACTCTTTTTGGTTTTGGATTCTTTCCTCCTCTATGTGTGCATCAATTTCACTCATTTGTTGAGGACCAGGTTTAAAATGGAGAACACTATTAGTCAAAAAAAAAATTCAAGTGGCATTGGTTGGTATCCCTCATCATTGAGAAAAGGACTATTATGCACTGTGAAGGGTTGCTCTAATGTGTTCCCCTTATCACTGTACATGATATTTGAATGAGTAGGTACTATTTCATTCTAATTTGTGCCAACTTTTGAAGGAGGATACCCATTTTTGTTTGTCCATCTACCATTGTTCTTTTTCAGACTTCCTTTGTGCAATGATCTTCTACCATCCATTTTGGGTGATATGGTGATTCTCTGATGTCTATGATCTAATCTTTTTGATCTGATGTTTAGTTTATTGATCATAAAAGCTTGATAGAGTTACCACCTACTTCTTCATAAGTAGGAAAGTTAAGATCTGAATGAACTTTGTTTTATCCCATTGGAATCTCCTATTCAGTCAAGTGATTGAGTGTTTACAAAAATGTGAATACTTATGACTCTATGATGAAAGGCCCAGATTGACCTTTAAAATGGATAGGATGAAACCAAATTCTTCCTAAGTTTCCCTAGTAGAGTCACCAATCTATTAGGTCTCAAAAATGTAGGTTGTAAATCCTAAGAGGATGCCAGGCTCTTTGATCAGACTTACAACATTTTTGAACTAACGAAAAGAGTTAACCTATGTGGTTGATGACTCTTTGCACTTCAGGATTTGCTAATCCTAGGCAGATGAACCTTGATAATTAATGCAGATTTAAGCAAGTTGTGTGACTTGGTTGGTTTTAAGGACCTATCCACAATGACATGAAATGTGGAATAGACGAAGGCTTGTTAGCTACTCCTACTCCTAATGTTGAAATTTAGAGGTGAAGATATGAATGAGATTGAGTTTTCTATGATGGAATGAGTAATGACCAGTGCCTAATCCTATTGGGTTAATGGAGTCAAGAGGTGAATGATATGTGAATTGTTGGATACAGTTTGAATTTTTTGACACTTGTGATTTCTTACACCTTATGTAAACATGCAAAAATGTAACTATCAGACTCTCCTTATCAATCCAAATGATTCTTTTTAGGTTACTGTGACTAATTAATAGGAAGTTTTAATCTCTTTGAAGGAACTAGTTAACTGAATCACACAAAAGCAGCAAGTGTGCCTTGACAAATCAAATATAAGTAGAGGTATTTTTCCACAGCATGTCAAATTATGATATTGCTATCAGGATTCAACCGTGTAGTTTCGAGTCAAACTCATTAACCCATGTTTCATGAAACATGGGTCAATGAGTTTGACTCGAAACTACACGGTTGAATCCTGATAGCAATATCATAAATCAAATATAGTTTTGATAATTTGAATAACAAGATAGAATCAAATTGGAGATAGTGTGATAATTTTATCGATTATAGGGATCTTCTTATCAATCCAAATAATACTTCTAGATTACTATGATAAGCTAAAAGGATTTTAATTCTTTTGAAGAAACCAAATTAATTAAACCACACAAGAACAACAAATGTGCCTTGATAAATTGATCTTGACAGACCAATTTAAATAATAAGAAAGCATTAAACTAGAGACAACCAAATAATTAGATATCATCAACAAAAAATTGACACCAAAATTTAGCCACATTATTAAATCTTCTTCTCCGCTGTATTTAATTCAAAAAGTAACACATTATATAGCAGAAGTTCTTTTATGCTATAAAATATGTATGCTAATATGGTTGCTATTCTACTAATAATCCTATTATAATATATTTTTCATCTGGCCTTGGTTTCCCAATATATATCCAGGAAGCTACAAGCTTCAAGCCTTTTACAAAAAGTCATATTGTTTCATAACTAAACAGTAATAACTAGATTAAACATAAACATAGAAATTAATAAGTTCATAAATAATCCATGATGCACCATGATCCATTAATCTCTGTTAGGTACCTGTGATCATTGAAGATCTTCCCAAGGTCCATACTCCACGATAATGCATCAAACACTGTGAGAATTCAATAACCTATACTCCTTACTTGGATCGTGAGATAAACAAGTTAACCTTTGATAAATGTTCAACATATCCTATTTTTGCATAAGTATCAACATTATTGATGATGTCTTTCATGGCATAATCGAGATCAAAAAAAATTCCTAGTTGTATATGTGTTTTCTCTATCACCTCTTCTTCATCATTAATTTCATCTAGAACCATTGGAAAATACTAAGAAATTCCATCCTTCCACACATCCCAATCTTTCAACTCCCCTTCATCAAAGAAGTTTGGTAAAGCCATGCTCAGAGGCTAGTTGAAATCATCTAGTTCTTGTGTTAATATGTTGTGGAAATTATCATGCATTTTCATTAGTTTTTGATGCTCTTAAAGCATTTTTTTTCCACCATCCCATGTGGCTTTCATTTGTTCCTCTATCTCTCTCATCCTGTTGTGTAACCTACCATGTTCTTGGTGGGATATGAATGTATTTTTGTGGATATTCCAAACCTTGTCAATATTTTAAAATATCTTGTCAAATATTTTTCATACCAATTCTAATGCCATCTGAAATGTAGTAGTTTTAACTTCCTTTCTCAATTCTTCATTTTTCTTCTGATATATTTCATGCTTTCGTTTCCAATATGTGGTTTCAGACATAACCTCGAGTACTTTGCTTTCACAATTTATTAATGCAGAATAGAGACCAAAAGAGGAAGGTAACTTATATATGTAATTAATTACCTCCTGCTTCAATCTCTCATTCTCAGCAACAAGCCCATTGTTATCTCTTATCAATTTCTTGACCTAAGCCTTGGTGAATTTAGCAATGTTGACATTTATTTTTGTTGTCTCAACGAGATTTGTATCCCCTACTCTTTGCACTAAAAGATGACCAAATACTTGATTAGGGTTGTCAATAAGTGAGGGCCTTTCCCTTGGTGGGTAAAGAGCCCAAATCTATAGAGTAGCATTATCTAGATTGTACCCTGAACTAGTATAGATCTTGTCACTAGCCTCATCTGTTAGTTGCAAGGTTTTGCTCTCCCTCTTCATAAAACTATTAAAGACAATGACTAGACTAATATCCCATCTGGGGAGGAGCATAACCCCAACTTCCTGTAGCAACTCCCTTCCTTGTTCAGGGGTGGTGCCTTCCATCTCTCTATCCACTTCATGCAATTCTTTCAAGGCATTGGCTTCCTACTCAAGGCTAATTTATTTTACTCTTTCTCTTATCATTTTCCCCTTGTATTCATAGATGAATGATTTGAATTTTGGGGTTTGAATGATTGCATCATCTGATATGAACTCTTGGCTTGCCTGATGTCTCACATCGTTAGAGAGATTATTTGAGGCTTCAAATGAAATTACACTTCTTTCTCATGGTAGTTCATACTAGGGGATGGTGGGAGCAGTAATTTGTGTAAACTCATCCTCTTCTTCAACATCATATTCTACTATAATAGGGATGTCAACTAAAAAGATAACATCAGGAGTGGGTTGTGGTGATGAATTATTCAAAGGCATTATGTTTTCAGCTTGCCTCCTGGAGTGAGCATCTCCCCTCTTTTCAAAAGCTATGAGGGGTATATCTTTAATCAATTCTTCTTCATGTAAGATCAACTACTCCACTCTTTCCATGGGATCTTGTATTTCATGAAAGGAATCTATGTATAGTGGGTCATGGCCTTTCCTCCATGCTTCTACCATCACTATCTTGTTGTGAAGCCATTCTCATTGTTGCCTAGGTTTCATCACAATTCCATATCACATCATCTACAAAAAAATATGCTCATATATTTTTAACTTTTGTGTCATCTTGGCATTAATGAATGAAATGTTCAGGGTCAAAATTTTCCCTCTTATTTCCTAGAGGCATGTTGTAGTAGTCTATTTTGCTACCAACTAGATCATATCCCTTGTCAGAAATGATAGTGAAATCTCCAAAACACAAAGTGGAAGGATTGAGATATTTTTTTCCATAACTCTTAAGGTGCATATAATATGAATAAGAAAATTTCCTTACTACTTCTAAATATGTAACTCTATCTAGAACTTTTTTAGGCAAAAGGAATGGAGTTGCCTCAAATTTGTATACTATTATCACAGTGCAGACCTCATACACATACCAATCTCCCCAATTATGGTTCACCTTCCCTTTTTGATTTTTCTCTTTAGGTCTTAGAAATATATGTATTTTAGAGGATAAATTATAATCACAGTGGTGGCAAACAGTTTATACAAGGGATTTACGAAATATTCTTCAAAGTACAAATAATGGGACCTCCCACATCTACTATCCCAAATTGAGGTCCACATTTACACTGGCCGTAAGTTCTCATCATCATCCATTTATTTTATTCTCAACTTTTCTCCCCACATCCCCATTACCTGTCCCTCATACAAGATCATGTGCATAAGAAAGGAGTAATGTCTGAAATGGATTGAATCACTATTTTTTTTTATGTAGCAAGTGAAGAATTTATAACCTCAACTAAATACTCTGCATAGTCAAATGACCTAGCATCTTGGCTTTGAACATTTATTAACAAGACCATATGAGCAATGGCCATCTCAGCCAGGACATCAATTTCCAAGATCTGTATGGCTGAATAATAAGTATATTGATAGTATTCCTCAAATAAATCCACAAAAAATGGAGGTCGTTCATTACTGGAAAATATTCTAAGTTGATTTCCTACATCATGGGTTCTATGCAAGGGTAATTTCCACCTTTCATAACTCATATCCATGGTACGGTATTCTTCCAAAAGATCCTTCATTCTTAATGGTGTTTTCTTAGAAGTATCCAATTGAAAAACCATGGAAATTATATAATCTCTAGAGATGAGGATAAACTATGAACCATCATGTGAATGAACTAATCTCATATTAGGGTTATACATTTTAGCCAACACTTTGATTAAATCCACGTTGACAAATACATTTGGTGCCACTAGCTTTCCTAAGTTCATATTCCATGGGTTTAACATATGCCTATGACTATATTTCTTTTTGTAATGATATATGAATAAGTCGTACCCTCATTGTGGTTTCCATACATCTCCTAAGTTCTTATGCTTATCTTCCAACTTCTCAACTAAAGGGTTTAGCTGGGCTACTCGTCTAGACTTTAGACCAGAACCCGAACATTACTCAATTAAATCTTGGTTTAATGGTCTTGTCTCAGTTTTTTTCTCTTCACTTTTGGTTTTTCTAGTGTTTCTTCCATGTTTTAACCCTATCTCTAGTACAATTCAAATAAACTTCAATAAAATCTTTAGTTGAGTCTTGGATACTTACTTGAACCAATGTCACCCTCTCCAACCTTCTCACTATCGTTGAACCCCACATCCTCAATTTTTAGCTCCAATTCATTAAGATTATAAGATCTTACGAGTGAGATATATTCAAGATTTGGCACACTTACATCATCTCTAGTTCATAAATTTCACTTGCACCAACTTGCTAATCAGTGATAATCATTAATGGCAATTATCTCTTCAAATGCTTCACTAGTCATGTCAACTGAATTAGAATTACTTTTCACTGTGTCAAAGAGACTTTGGTCATACTTTTTTGAATACCCTATTCTCTCTTCAACATGCTTGTGCCATTGTTTCCCTTTCGGAGCTTCAAAGAGACATTTTATTATTTATTTTCAACATCGCATAGTCTTTTCAAAAAAATTATCTTGGATTTCACCACTTTTCTTACTTTTTTTCCATCCTCGTTAATGTTTTGGATCATGATGAAGAAATATTAATTCATTATTCTCTCTAATCTAATATTAATTTATCTTCTAATTATTTGCACACTTAATCTTTAATTAAGGTCAACAATTCCATTAAATCATGCACATGGTTTTTTGTACATGTGACATGGCTTTGTCCCCTCACATGGGTCTTGTCCCCTCAAAGTATCAAGAAAATATTAATTCATTTATTTCCCTCACATCACCCCTTTTGGAGGGTGAGGACAAACCTTGCCTTGATGGCAAGATTGCTCCCTCTCAATACTTCATGATGCCACTTGACACCATCCCATTAAGTGAGAGGACCAAATAATCCTCTAAATTTTATCTTCATCTTTCAATCTTGTCCATCCATCCATTTTCACCTCTATCATATATATAGATGACTTAACCATTTTATCCTATCTCACTTATTTTGAAACCAGTCATTGTTATGCTACCAAAATTATTAGTGAGCACACATTAAACAAAAAAATAGAACATAATAGGCACATATCTACAACAAGAGGTTTGGCATAGTATAATTCGGTTAAATTTTATGTTTGCTTGAATCTCTTTTTCCAAACCTTGAATGTTTTTCTTGTTATTTGTGTTTTTTGATTTTAGATAGTTAAATCATTCACTTTGTCACAAATTCATGCACACAATCAATTTTGTCTTGGTCAAAGAATAATATAATAATTTTTCATAATTATTTCATATTAATATTTAGATAAAATAAAGAAATGAAGATTCTTTAATAATATTAATTATATTTTATTTTTTAATGACAAAAATTCAACTTATCATAATTTTTATTTAGTAGTTGATTTTTTTATGTTTTATTAAATTTTTCATCAAAATAAATTTAAAGAAAAGATTAAGATGAAAAAGTTGAAGATGTATCATTAGAAAAGATCTTACTATCATTTGTATTACCATTTGTTGTAATGCATGTCTAAAATGAACGCATATGTGTAAAATACGGTATAATGAGATTCCTATTGAGATTATATTTAATATGAACAAAAAAAGATAGAAAAAATTGTACCAAAGCGTAATTCTTTCAAAATATTTCTAATAATTATAAAAGGTAAAAAATTTGATAATTAAGGAAAATATTATGCCCAATTTAATAAAAAACTTTTAAGATGCCAAGAAGGAAAATGTTGAACACCTAGAATACTGAGAGGGGGGGTGAATCAATATTCATTTAAACCATTTTATCATAATCCATCCAATTAACAAAACATATATAACTGCAACAATGAATGAAAACATGAAGCAACCACAAGATCATGACACATGAACACCATGATTTTTACGTCGAAAACCCAAAAAGGGAAAAACCGTGGTGAGGATTACCTCACAATATATTATAATCAGTTATAAGATATTACAGAGGCTCACTTCTAGGAGACACTGTCCAATAGGGCTCATAGCCATGAAAAGATACAAAATAGAAATGGCCATGCAGCTAGGATGTGAACTGATACAAAATGCACCTTCCTTGTGTTGGATTTAGTTCCTTTGAAGCTCTGAATACAAAACACTGCTATGCTTTACAATCATTCAAATTCATAATAATTCTACTATAGATCTAATCATGTACATGCAAAATTTGCATGTTCACATCATGTCACACATCATGTAGCTCCTACAACTTCAAAATGTCTTACATATATACCCAATTCATTCGTATAAATCAATTAGATCAGCCTAATTAGATGTAGCCCTATATTAAATCAAAATTGCCTTGTTAACACCACACTTGAATCAAAAATATATTTGTGCTCAAACCAAACATGAAACACTTGATTTAGGTTGGAATGGACCTAATATAGATCTTACTAACATTTGCAACACATATTTAGTCACCACAACATATGCCAAGCATTAGGTCGACCAAGAATTAGACCTAATCACAAAATAAGCCAACTGATCAATACCAATGATCAACCCAGTCACATAAACATGCACCATCTAGAATATATGATGTATTGAAACTTGTAAGAAATCTATCAAAATTTTAAAAAATTGATTCCAATCACCAAAGGAATGCGGATAGTATTACTCATACCCATTTATATTGTGCAAGACCAAAATTGTATGCAGAACTTTCGTCACTTATAACTTTCAAACTGTACATCTAAAATAGCTAAAATATTGATCATAGATGTGCCTAATAGTCAATAATAACATATTATCACCTCATAAATGGATCTTATCACATGATCAGATGCAAACAAAAATACCATGTTAGGATATCTTCATTCAGTTCACCGAATTAGAGAAAATATCAAAAATTAATGTTGGCATCAATGACAACACATTAAGGGGTTCCTTCTTCATTCTTTCAACAATCTCCCCCTTTTTCATTGATGGAAACATGTGCCAAAAATGAATCTCCAAAAAAATTTAGTCAGCAAACTTCTCTAAAATCATCTCCCATCACGTAACTTCTCCCCTTTTGACATCAAATACAAAGGGTGTGTCAGTAACACACATGTAAACTCCAAACTTTATGCATATGTATAGGTAAATCTTTGAATGAACTAAACTAACTCCCCCTCAAGGAGTTATCCCAAAAATTTGATCCAACTATATATATAATGAAGAATTAAAAGAAACTAAAACAATGAAAGAGTATACAAGTGAGAAATGTTTAATCGGGGGAGGAGGCACCTTCAATCTCCTTAAGAATTGCTTGCCAAGTAAACTTCCCTTCATTCCAAGTCTTTTTGGTTGTTGCAAGCAATTTTTACAATGATTCTAACTCTACAATATTCTCCTCTCCCTCATCCGCAATACTTGGATTTGGATTTATCTTTGTAAGATTCTCTACATCAGCTAGGGAACTTGACACTGGTACATGCTTTTCCTTCACCAAGTCTCCAAGTTGTCCAAATCACCTTATAATGTTTTCTTTTTGTCATTGCAATGTGAACAATATATTCTACATTCTACAGATCTATAATGGAAGTACAAGTAGTATGATCTCTATCCTTTTCCAAATCAAATGTACTATAGGAATTAGTTATCTATAACTCAATCGAGTCTATTAAGTCCTTAATGCCTTGTGTGGCATCTAGCCACCTCATACAATATAAAAACAAATTCTTAGCCTCATCTTCACATTCTTGCACTTCCTTTAGATATTTTTCCACTTTTCTATGCGTTGTTACATATCTATCTTGTAGCTCAAGTAGCTTCTTCTCAGCAAACATTGATTTAACTTCTTTTTTAGTTTGTTCTTTTAGACTTGAGGTGTACTCCTTAATAGAATCAACTAGAAACTTTAATTTTTCAACAAAGGTTAGAGAATTATCAAATGTAGTACCAAGAGTAGCATCTTGCAGAGTCTTTATGGCTTCATTTATCAATTTTTTCCCCTTCTGATGTGTCTCAATTATTTCTTTTCTTTCAGAGGAATGAAAGACATCTCCAAGCTCCAATTTCTGAATTGGTGAGATTTTCTCTAGATCTGCACATCCTTGATACATTAGGAGGTGTAACAACTTCAGAGAGATTACTGGTTGGAACCTTATTTTCTTTGCGAAATTACCCTTGAGTGGTTTACCAAAGGAAGTTTCTCTAGAGGGCTTGGATAAGCCTGTGGTCTTTTGTGCATCTTCTTCATTCTTTCCAACTTCAGACTCTTCTTCATTCTCTGCTTTCTCCTCTATTTCAAAGGGATTTTCCTTTTGCTTATCTTTATCTTCATCCACCTTCTCATCATCATCATATTTCTTACTTTTCTCTTCTTTCTCTCCTTGTTCTTCTTCTCCATTCTTATTTTTATTATCTTCATTTTCATTTCCCACATCTTCATTTTTGTTTTTGATCAAAGTGATCCTTAGCAACATCATGAGCATCATTCTTTTATTTTTCTTTCTCTACACTCTGGTTTTCATCATTAGCACCAATGGTTTTTTAGTATTTTTTGGAGGAGAAGAAGTCTTTGGGGAAGCATGTGTTTCATCTATTGGTGGTGGTGAGGACACCACATTCTTTGTATCAAACAATGGAGTTTCTTCAACAGTATGACCATCTTCTTCTTTTTCTCCCAAGAATTCTTTGAAAACCAGTGATGAAGGGGCACTCTCAGCTTTGATACCACTTGATGAAGGTAATTACCCTTAAAATGACACTCACCACAACTACTCAGGTTTCACAAAGAAAAATGCAAGAGAGAACACAGAAAGAAGAACCAATAAGCAGGAAGAAAACAAGAGATTTTATTATTTAGAAATGGAAACAAATATAGAATTACATGGGCTATTTAATTACAATAGCATATGTTCCCAACATGTAGGTTGGAATTCAACTCTTCTCTTCAATCTCCAACCAACCCTGCTACAAGCTACTCTGCCACCTCCACACACTCTCTCATGTCTACTCGAGCTATCTCTTGCAATCTCTATATATTGTATTCCTCCTTCATGTTGGCCTTAACGTTCTTCTCTCCTATTGTCATAGTATCCATTGTCATCCAATGAGGATTTGAAATCACCAGGAAGTTACCTAGTTATCAGTGCTTCCAATCCCTCTCATTAGGTTTACTACTATTGACCAATGACCATGTTGTTTCACAACTAAAATGTGAAAACAATGAACCACATCGAGCCAAGTATCATATCATTATTCATCTTTCTCTTTCGCCTTTGACCCACTCATAACACTATTCTTCCTTCCTGTCATAGCCATATTGAGGGAACTTCAAATAATTCCTCTCTAAAGTAGACAAGTCTCCTTGAAGTGTAAATTCATTGTTGTCACCACTTTGTCAGCCCATCAAAGGGATGTGGTCTCATGTCCACTTGAAGTATCAATGTCACCATGATACACCATTTTGACCCATTGAAGGAATTCACAAATGAATATCATTGATAACTCAGAGTCACCTTGATATTGTATCAAAAGACTATCAGGGTGTCGAAGGGATACCAAATGTCATCCCACCAAAATTTTAGTCTCTTGCTGATGTGACTTTCTCATGCCTGTTAACTACTACCACTTCTGCCATCAAAACGTCAATGGGACAAGGAATAGGGTCCCATCAAGATTTTCCTATCACACTGATGCACAAATGCATAGAATCCCAAATGAAGTTGAGGTTTTATTTCTCCTCTATGTCACCATGTGCAAATTTTGAATTCCTATAGACCACCATACTTAGCTAGTTAAAGTTGATTCAACCCTTTATTGAAAAGAAATATCACTATTGTTTTGATTGATGCAAGATCGCTCCCACACCCTAGATGCTCCTACATCAGACACCTAAGGTAGGAAGAATTTTATGAATATGGATTCACAAAATGGGTTCAAGTGGTAGTAGCACCCTTTTAGACTGCAAGCAATCATCAACCAACCCCATTTATGAAACTAGTACCTATGATTGCTTCTTATTTATTCTCTTCCAACACTTAGTTGGAACAAGCAATCTCCTCTAAAAACTCTTCTCTACACTCAACCTTCTAAATTTGGAATCAATTCCACCGTTGACCAACCACCTCCTCTAAATGGATCTCTCATTCACCTCTAATCTTGTGGGATTCAACTAACTACATTTCATCCACCTCCACCAATTTGCACCTGCACTTAACTTTGAACACCATACAAATCCTCCTTTGCATACCATTTATCCTTAACCATCTCAACATTAAAAACATTATACATTACCTCCTTCTCTGGTAATGCTACACCCACTTTTTCATCGTCACCCTCAAGCTGATCTATTGTTGCAATGGCTTTTCCCATTGCTACATGTTGATCCTCTTTGGAACTTACTCCAAAATCTAGGTAACCTCACCATCTTCTATGGCTAAAACCTTTGTGTTAGCTAAAATTTTCTCATTCCACTCTCTTTCAATTTCTTTCATTAACAGATCATCCTCTGCATATCTATCCATCTCATTCATATCATGCAAACTAGAATCCTCTATGAACTCACAAGATGCAAGTTTTACCTTTTCCTCAACTACTTCAACTTTGGTGTCCTCTTCTTCAAGGTCCTCCTTTGCTATCCACTCTTTTGTGGTTGTTATCACCTCTGGATACTAATCCTTCATTCCTACCAATAGACATCCTTCAACTTCATGTTTCGGTTGCTTAACCTGCTCATCCTCTTCCTCGGTGTCACATGCATGACACTTTGTTGCATCCTCTTTCTTTCCTACTGTCAAAACATCATTAGAAAGATAAAACTCATCTTCAACTCTTGGCTTCATTTGTTTCCACCCTCTTATCTTTTCCTCCAATTCATTTAATTTCTACTTCAACTCTATCAACTCTCTTTCTCTGAATCTCTTTCTAATTTCCTCTAATCTAGGAACCCTTAGAATCCATCTAATGATAATTCCCTTTCTCCTTTCCATTTTCTAGGCTTCTCAAATTAATAACAAAACTAATCTTCAATCCTTAGGTTACTTTTAGAGACTCGTAAGTCCCTCTGTAGTCACAAGTACTCCTTACAATAATATATCGCTCACACAACTATCCTCTACCCAACAAAGACTCTGAAAGATGCTTCCTCTACCCATCTTCTCTCAGTGGAGGAACTCTACACCTTCTACCCAGCTTTGTCTATGCTCGAGGATAGTAGTAACAGACCCTCTTTCATGCTTGCAACAATCACACCTTCCCATAACTCCCTCAACTTGTCACCTATAGGTCCTAGTGCATACTCTGCACTCTCAAGATCTTCTGGATTTTTCTCAACCCACATTCACAGGTTCTATTGCAAATTGACTCATGTTTGGTTCTCTATTTATAGACTCGAGAAAACCTACTCTAATACCACTTGATGAAGGGTACTCCCCTTACAATGACACTCACCACAACCAATTAGGTTTCACAAAGAAAAATGCAAGAGAGAACACATAAAGAACAACCTATATGCAGGAATAAAACAAGATATTTTATCATTCAGAAATGGAAACAAATATAGAATTACATAGGTTGTTTAATTACAGCAACATTTGTTCCTAACATGCAAGTTGGCATTCAACTTTTCTCTTTGATCTTTGACCACCCTTGCTATAGGCTACTCTGCCACCTCCACACACTCTCTCGCGTGTCTGCTCTCTATCTCTCATGATCTCTATATACTATATTCCTCATTTATGTCAGCCTTGATGTTCTTCTCTCCTATTGTCATAGTATATATAGCACAGGGAAAATTCAAAGGTTATTAGTAAAAAAAAAATCAAATCAAACCCTAACTAATAGTGAAGAACAATATCCTTGGAAGTTTGACTATTTCCTGCTTCAATTTGTCCACTTGCTCCTTTTCTCTCCCCATAAGAATAGTAACTCTTTTTTTAACTCTGAATTATTTAGTATAAACCTCTATTAGAGTAGCTTTGTCATCCTTAGACAAGGAGGAACTAATTTCCTCCAAGGAATATAATTTCATTTTATCCTTATCTTCAATAGCTTCATGCCTTTTTTCCATCAAGGCATCCCACACAACACTAGGAACCTTCTTCTTGATGTTATTCATGTTAGCTTCTAAAACAATAACATATTGAATAATTGCTTCAATGATTGTTTTCCTATTTTCTTTATCCACTTCATCATATAGTTTTGCAGTAGCTTCTAACAAATCATCATGTTTTAACATATTACTAACTAAAATATCTAACTTCATCAGAGTATAATCTCTTATCAAAGGAGTCATTTTCTACTTCTTTTTCTTTTGCTCCTCTGAAGTGTCGACAATGTCAACTTTTTCATTTTTAACTCTGGTGCATACCTCTTGTCAAGCATCTTCACCACTTGTAGTAGCACTACTTCTTCTCTTTCTTGTTAGATGTTCTTCATGTTCAAGCACAAGCTCAATTTCTTCTTCAAATACAACACTTAAATTATTTTCCCTAAAATATTATTTCTTCTTTATTCTTTCAAAGGTAGTAGTGATTGCTACCGGAGGTACATTCTTTCTCTTACTTGTCCTTGTGTTAGGTCTAGAGGGTGCAGTGACTTCTTCAATTACTAGAGCACTAGAGTCCAGCTTATTTCCTTTACTAGAGGACTTAGGTAATGTAGAAGCAGGGGTGGAAGTTATTCTTATAGATCTCCTTGCTCTGGAGGGCTCACCAATTGCATCTACAATTTCCATTGCTTTTTCCCTTAAATTTTGTACTTCTTTTGTAAGTCCATATTTTACAAACTTGTTTTGTTACTCTATTATTTCTTGTAGGTGTCGATAGTTCCATGTGCACTTCTGATAGTCCCATGTCTTGGTTGAGAGGGGTCCTTAGAACTTTGAGAAACAAATCCACATATCCTTCAACCTCTTTTCAAAAAAATTCATATCCAAGAGTCTCAATCCACATTGTTCTTGGTTCAACAACCTCAATGATACACTCATTAGTCGAAACAAGGAAAGTAATTTCCTTAGCATATTTCTCTACTAGTTTTCTGAGAGAAACACTACAAAGAATGTAGTCAAAGCATCATCCTATGCCTATTAGTTACCTAAGCTATGCATGTATTCAAAGATTTGATGTGCTACTTGTCTACTTCTATCCCATACAATACCTTTTATTCCAAGAAGATCTTTCAATAAGTAAAACAATAAACATACAACCAAAGTTCCAAACTTGAATGCATATTTTTTTTCCCTTGTCAATTTCAAATTCTCAATAATTTGTTGCTAGAGCAACTCATACATATCAAAATCCTTTCCATTCACCACCATTTCATGTGCAACATAGATAGCAGTAGTTGAAACTAAATTTCCATTGTTTATGAAGTAAATCTTGTGACCTATCACCATAGAAGCATATTTATTTCAGATAGGTTTAGTTTCCAAATCCCTCTTATCATAAGTGGCATCGATAAGATTCATAACAACTTTGTTCTTCATAGATTTAAGAACTGGTACAAGTCTAGTATCACACAACCCTATAACATCCTCAATCGCTTCTTTAGTTATTAGTCCATGAATATTAGTTCATAGAAATTTTTCATGTAGCCTACTCAGTGAGGGGCTTACAAACTTAACATCAACATCATTGTTATAATTAGGAAACTAGTTCCAGACATTTAGCTTTTTTGTACTAGGCTAATATATTCAAGTTTCACTAGGTGATTATCTCTAGTAAGCTCATTCATCCGAATATCTTTAATTTTTAGGTGATCATATTCTTCCAATTTCTTATGTGTGTATGTCATAATATCTTTTATAAGTAAAACCCTATATGGAATCTTTGAGAAAGCACTGTGGGGTCATTTTCAAAAAAAATCATTGGATACTTCTTGAATTTTGGTCTAGGCCTCTCATTAATGTTAACAAATATTGGGGTAGCCATTTTAACTTCAAATCAAGCTCAAATTCTTATGAAAAAAATTTTATTTCAAACCCACAAATTATGGAAAGTCATAAATACCTTGTATGTGCACAACGAGATCTAGGGTTTGAGCACTCTGCACCAAATTCTCCTTCAAATCTCCTTCAACTCACTCTCCTTTCTTTGAATGTGCAAATGTGACTAAAATCGACTTAGAAACTCACTTTATATATTTCTGATTTGTCCTAATTTCACATTAAATGCTTTGATTTTCATAAAGCTGATAAAGCCCTTCATTGATACACTGTAAACCCTAAAATGCTCTGCATTTATTTAGATTTATATATTTTCTACTGGTTTCTTTTCCAAAAGCTTAAGCATGCCATTTTATACCATATATATTTGTGTCACTCCTTGACACCTCATATTTGTAGGGGGTTGTTTGATTTTTCTGTTATTGCTCCCCCTAAGCCCATGCCTAGTTTTAATTTTCAAGAGAATTATCAACACTAGAGGGAGGTAGAGATACATTTGTAGTTCCTAATTCATCCTTGTTATTAGATTCCTCTTTCTTTCTCCAAATTTTCTCCATTTCCTTCTTTACTTTAGTAGGATCAATTTTCTTCATAGGTTTATTCCTCTTTCCTGGATCAGTCTACCTTCCATTCTTGCTTCTACAAAATTTTGAAATGTGTCCAAGTTTGTTGCAAATGTAGTAAACAATTTTTTGACCAAATTAACCTCTATTCAATCTTGATCTGCACTGGTTAGCCTTATGTCAAAATACATTACATGTATAACAGTAACCATTGAAATATTGAACCATTCTACTAGGATTGTATCTATTCATCATCTGACTTTTGCACCCAATAGCTCTATGTCTAAATTTATTGCATTCAAAACATCGTCTAGAGAAGGATCCAACATTATGATTCTTTCTACTTCTACATTCTATTTCCTTATGTCCAAATTTTTTTCATGAAAAAAAAATACCATTAAAAGATGGGTACCTTTGAGCATTTGGTTGTCTAATAAGGGGTCTTCTAGCATTGCCTCTTTGATTTCTGATTTTTTTTCCATTTCCTTGAGACTTCTCTTGATTTTCAACCCTTTTAGGGGTATGATTTTCCTTTGATCTTTCTCCTTCTTCAAGTCCCAAACCTCCTTTATAGTTAGATGGTTTATGTCCTGCAATTAGTTCATCAAGCATTGTAGTGCTTGTTTTGAATTTTTCCTCATGAACTCTTTCTTTTTCCAGATCTAATCTCAAAGTTACCACTTCTTGTTTAAGTTTTATGCATTTATCAGTCTTTCTTTGTACTACTTGCATTCAGACATTCCTCAATTCTTTTCTTTTCTTCCACTTGTACTTTCAGTCTGGTGATGTCTTCATTTGCTTGCTTCAACTCTACATTGACTTCTTTATGTCTTTCTCTGAATTTCTTGATTTGTTATCTTAATTTTTTAATTCATTCATTTACTTGCTTGAGATTTTCCTTTAGATATTTATTTTCACTTTCAACTCTGTCAATATCTTCAAGAGCACATTGGATTTCTTTTGTATCAATCATGCAATCACTTTCAACAATAAGATTTGAAAAAAATTTATCAGCCATGTGTTCTATCTCCAAGATCTTCCTCAAGCTATTAGGCTTCTTAAAAGGAACCAAGCTCTGATACCAATTGTTGAACACCCAAAATACTAAGAGGGGGGGGGGGTGAATCAGTGTTCCTTTAAACCATTTGATCATAATCCATCCAATTAACAAAACATATCTAACTACAACAATGAATGAAAACATGAAGCAACCAAATGATCACATGACACATGAACACAAGTATTTTTACATGGAAAAATCAAAAAGGGAAAAACCATAGTGAGGATTAGCTCACAATATATTATAACCAGTTATAAGATATTATAGAGGCTTGCTGCTAGGATACACTGTCTAATAGGGCTCACAGCCACAAAAAGATACAAAACAAAAATGGACACACAACTAGGATGTGAACTGATACAAAATGTACCTTCCTTGTGTTGTATTCAATTCCTTTGAAGCTCTGAATACAAAACACTACTCTGCTTTATAATCATTCAAAATTCATAATAATTCTGCTATAGACTTGATCAAGTACATACAAAATTTGCATGTTCGCATCATGTCACACATCATGTCACTCCTATAATTCAAAAATTTCTTACATATATACCCAATTCATTTGCATACATCAATTAGGTCGACCTAATTAGATGTAGCCCTATATTAAATAAAAATTATCTTGTCGACACCACACTTGAATCAAAAATATATTTGTGCTCAAACCAAATGTGCAACACTTGATCTAGGTTAGCATGGACCTAAAATAGATCTTACTAACATTTGCAACACATATTTAGTCACCACAACATATGCCAAGCATTAGGTTAGCCAGAAATTAGACCTTCTCACAAAATAAGCCAACTAATCAATACCAACGATCAACCCAATCACATAAACATGCACCATCTAGAATAAATGATGTACTGACACCTATAAGAAATCTCCCAAATTTGTAAAGACTGATTCCAATCACTGAAGGAACATGGACCAGATTACTCATACCCATTTACACTATACAAGGCCAAAATTGTATGTCAAACTTTTGTCGCTTATAACTTTCAAATTGTACATCCAAAATAGTTGAAATCTTGATCATAGATGCACATAATAGTCAAAACAACATATTATCACCTCATAAGTTGATCTTATCACATGAGTAGATGGGACCAAAATATTATATTAGGATAGCTTCATCAAGTTCACCGGATTAGAGAAAATATCATCAATCAGTGTTGGCATCAATGACAACACATTAAGGGGTTCCTTCTTCACTCTTACAACAATGCCCAATTTAATTAAAAAAATTTAAGATTCCAAGGAGACAACTACAAAGCATTTGAGAAATCAAGAAAAATATTTCACTATTGACTAGATAGGAGGGTGTTGTCAGAAGTACAATTACGTAGTTATAGCACACAAATAGACCACTTATGGTTTAAGGCAACTCTATTTGTTTAAAAGGGAATGTCATCAAACTTAATAATTTTTCTTAACTCATATATATTTTGATTGACATAGGCCTATCTTAGGATGAACATTCTTGGCAACTCCAAAAATTTAGGTTATCATAAATAATATTTTATAATTTGATCATCCAAATAAATAATTGCTCTAATTAGTGATTGATAATGTTTGTATTTCACCTCTTTATTTTCTTTGGTATATTCAATTCACAATCTTGTGCATTTCCCACATGTGGGCATATATTAAAAGAATTTGAAAGGGATAATATTAATGTCATGTACTACTATTTTTCACAACCTACAAGGGACCTGTGAATTTTTAACACAAACTGGGATGGGTGGAAGATATGATGCTCAATCACCAACTAAAATTTTGATACAAGATCACTAAGGATTTTTATTATAGAGGTGGTGGATATGTAGTTAGCATCCACTTGAATCTTCGATGTATAATTCAATTATTTTTTAAAAGTAAGCCTTATCCCGTAGATTTGCACCAAATTTTGGTGCATATAATTATTTAAAATAAAAAATTTAATATGTTTAGCATTAGATTTCAATTGATGAATTTTCATCATTAGCCCAAATAGTATTTTGGCTCACTTTCACACCCAAATGAAATTTTAAATATTAAATAAAATCCATTTTTCTACTTATTTGATTGAAACTCCCACTATGATGGCAATTAGAAAGCACATAGGCAATCCATTTGACCACTATTGGGAACCTTAGTCCTATAGGGAAAAAGTACATGTATTTAATTATTTAATTATATTTATTTATCATTCAATCGTATATTTTGAGTGGTCCCACTTGGATTGACACTAGTTGTCACTTGTATTTTGTAACTTGGAAGTTTATAATTATCACTTAGTTATCATGGGAGTTGTTAAATATAACTATGATAATTACAATTATCATAGTTATATTTAACAACTCCAATGATAACTAAGTGATAATTATAAATTTCCAAATTACAAACTGCAAGTGACAACTAGTGTCAATCCAAGTGGGACCAAGTTCAAAATATACGTGTATACACCTAAAATCGATTTGGATAATCTAATTAATTAAATACAAGTTATTTAATTAATAAATCCTTTAATTCATCTACTTATAAATAAATTCTAAATTTATTTATATAGTTCCCATTTTCTAATTCTTCTAATCTTAAATCATATTCCTCTAGTTTTAATTAAATAAATAAATTCAAATAGTTTGTTTTATTTAATTAATGGCTTCTCACTAAATTTGAATAATTCCAAAATTTGAATTTAGTCACATGTCTACAACTTTTCCAACTCATCATGTGTCTCCACAAATTGAATATGTCAAAATATTTAATTTGGTATTATCTCTAACAAATTTCCAAACAAACTTAAGACACTTGGCAGAATGTTTTACTAAAGGAAACATTCTCCTTGATTCTCTCCAACTTCTTCATCCCCCACCGTCGGTCTCTCCATATTACATCCAGACCATCGGTTGCTACAACATCAGAATATGCCTTGGAAATCCTATAAATATAGCCTCTTTCTACATCAAATGGATCCCACTTTTGAGCAATCTTACTCTGTTGAATTTGCATTACAACATTTGTGAGCATTTGAGTATTTATCAATTAGCATTCTAGTATCATTTAGCTTACAATCATGGTTTTTGTATTAGTTGTATCTTAGTTTATCACAGTATTTTACATACAACATTTAGCATCATATCAATATCATAGTATCATAGTATCAATCATATAGGTTATCAATCATCATGTAGGATAAATTTATTTCATTTCCAGCATCTCGTTCTTTAGGTTGTCATTCTAATAGTCATAGTGTGTACACAATCTGAGAGCCATTATGATTTAATGAATCCTTGAGGATAGAGAACAATGGGACTAATTTAGAGAGTTTATGTGTTTCAATTCGATTAGATTTGTTAATTGAATTCTCTAATATAATATTTCATTGATTGTGTGGTGTTATTACTCATTCACATATTTACCAACACACATAAATTGGCACCCACCATGGGGCCTAGCCCCATTTTTATTAACATTTTCTGGAAATTTTTTACAGATCTAGACGTGAAATTCTATGTAGCGCATCAGTAGTTTCTTTCAATGCATACGAATCATCTTTAAGTGCATACGATTCCTCTTACAGTGCATTTGGCTCATCCTTTAGTGCATCCAAGGGTTATTTTAGTGCATTTGTGTGATATTTTAGCACATTTGTTTGATCTTTTAGCGCATTTTTGTGATCTTTTAGCACATTCAATAGATCTTTTGGTGCATATAGTAGTTCTTTTAGTACATCTGATTGATCTTTTAGCACATATGGTCTATTTTTTAGTGCATCTAGTTTTCTTTGTAGAAATTCAAAATTCTAGAGAACTTATCTATATTTTCTATGTTGTAGGTACTTAAATACATTGTTGAAGACAATTATCTAAAACTACTAACGGTTTTTGCAGGGGTTGGAGTTTTTTTATTGCTTTCATTTGATTAAATTAGGCACCTAGCTTAATTAAGAATGTTAATAAACCCCTTGTATATTGTGCTTGTAAAGTGATAGGCCTATGCTCTCCCCTTAACTAGGTGACCAAAATTGCAGACTCACTATTTCATGCTTTGATAAAACCTTTAGAAGGCTTGCCATAGTGGGAAAAAGTACTCACCCTACAAGAACGACCTAAGTGGGAACAACTAAAGCCAAGATTTCTGACCCACTATAATCAAAAGTGAATTTTGGGAAACCCACAATTCAACGATAGTGTGCAAGATAACCATCCCCAAAGAATTTGTTCTAGAGGTTGGGAGGTCTCCTAAGGGAGTTTATCATTTGTCACACTGAACGGAAACCCTTACTACAATCCTTAAGTGTAGAATCCAACCGAGTCAGACTCCGAACATTTATAATATCACAATGCAAGGGGAGGGAAGAATCTTCCCCCAAGATACTCACCATATAACTATCAGGGATTACTGGCCAAAAGTGGAGGATTCAACTTTGGTTAAGACCTAGTAAAGGAAAAAACATGGGCGCCCTCTAGGGGCTAACATGGCTGTGTGAGCTCACATAGTTCTAAGATGTGGGTTGTGATATTATAAATGGCCCTTGACATTAGAAAAGTGTTTGATCTATTTTCTCTTGTTAAATACCTATGGAAATCAAGGAATTAGACCAGATTCTTGAGCATACAGTCAATGTTTAGTTCATAGGCTTGAAACAACTATTTTACAAATTATTGTGTTTGAAATCACTTTTCAAGAGATCATCCATTTAAAAACACTTAATTAACATGGTTCACAAACAAGAAAAACCAATCAAACTTTCTGTTCAGAAGATCACTCACCAGAAACACCCAGTCACTAAAGTGGAAAAAAGAAAATCAAACAGACTGTCAAAAAAGAGAATAATTTCTAGTTTAGTGCAATCATTCCCTATTTTAGCACATTTAACTCATATTCTAGTGCATCTGAGTCTTTTTTTGGACCATCTGGTCCATCTTTTAGTGCATCTAGGGCATTTTTTAGAGCATCTAGTCCATCTTTTAGCAAATTTAGTCCACTTTCTAGCGCATCTAATTCATTGCTCAACGCATTGAGTCCATTTTCTAGTGCATCTAGAGGACAGTCTAGCGCATCCAAATCATCTTTTAGTGCATACATACCATGTTTTAGTGCATTTGTACCCTATTTTAGTGCATCCAATTAATTCAAAACCAGAGAGAAAAATTCACCATATGTCCAAAAATTAAGATCACATTCAGAGATCCCTATCAAAACAGAATCATTCCTCAGTCACAACAATGTTTTAAACTTGTAGAAATTGGACTTTACAAGTGAAATTCTTCAAACCAAACTAAGATCTAACACCTTAAAGTTCCTAAATCATCAAACATATCTATGATTGTTAAGCTAAGTTTCATCATCGGGATTTGTCATCCTTCATCATGAAACAATGTTGTATAACCAGATTCAACTTAGTCTCATCAATAGAATTTTTCATTCTATTTGACTTAGTTAATATCCTTTGCACTCCTCCAAACAAAGATCAGAGTTTAGTGAAAACTATAACACTTGTATTCCCATTTTAACAAGATCTCAAAAGTAAAAACTCAAGGAAAAAGAAACAGAAACTCAAACTACCATGGTTGAATGGGAAGAAAATTCATTTCATAGATTCCACCAACTTGAAACTGATGAAATAATAGATGAAGACATTATACAAGCTCAAAAAGATCCTAAGTTTCATGAATTCATGGAGAAAATTTTAGAAAAATATGGAAAAAAAATAGTTTTTAATGCTAGCTAATCAAGGTGTGAAACTACCAACTAATTTTGATGCCAATCAATTAAAAGGAGCTCCTAAAAGAATAGAAATTGATCCACCAACCACATATCCAATGGCTGCTTTAACTCAAAAAATAAAAAATATCCAACAACATATCTAAGACATGCAAAGAGGAACAACCAAAAGATATTTGTTGCAAGACATCTATCCTTATCCCTTTGACAGAAATATGGACATGATGCCTTCTCCACCAAAAACTACATCATCCAAGTTCAATGTTTTTGAATTTTTGCAAAGGTTAAATGAGAATCCCAAATCTAAGTTCTCAAACACAAATGATGTTGAGCAATCCTATCATGTCATGCATTTATCTCCATCCCTCATAAGTCAAAATGAACCTCAAGATTCTTTCACCCAAGTTAACGATTTCATCCAACCATCATCTCCTATCATACCTTCTACATCCAATGATACCAAAATTCCACAAGCTCTTCCAATCTTTGACCAAGATCCCATCTCTCAAGAATCTTATGACGGTCCTCTCATTTCATTTTTCATCCAAGATGATCCCCTTCCATCTCAAGAGAAAATTATCCATCCAAGTCCTCCTTCCGCCTCATATCATGAATCCATACCATCTCATGATTCCATTGCATCTTGAAGGAGCATGATAGTTCTTCGATCCTATTTAATGATGTCCTACCATCTGATGATCAAGATATGCTTCCATGCAAGGATACCCTTTCATTCCATGAATATGTTCATCCTTCTCATTATCAAGATATTCCTTTTATACAACTTCATGATCATTCCATGCCTAATAAAGGGTAAGCTACTTCCTCTCCTACACCTTATGATCCTTTTCCAAGTCAAGATCAAAACACCCCATCATCCCCATGTCAAGATCCTATCACACCTATACAAGCTATCCATGAACCCCACACCTACAAATTGGAATCCTCCACCTTCATCTACTTTGATTTACTTCCAACACCTATCCTTTCATCCATATCATATCCTCCCAAAAATGGATCACATCTTGTTTCACAAACAATACATATCCCATTGGTAAAGGAATGTTTCAAATTATGAATTACAAAGGAAAAGGATTAGGCCTTCATGAACAAGGTATCCTAGAACCCCTTTCTGTTCAAAAACACCCATATTACCATGGCCTTGATTATATACCTAAGTTCCCTATTCCATCAAACCTGCCATCTATCCTAGGTCCTCATCCTAGTTCACCAAACCTTCCATCTATCCTAGGTCCCCATCCTATTCCATCAAACTTCCCATCTATTCTAGGTCCATATTTTATCCCTCAAGAACAACAAAGGCACACATCCTTAATGCCCTTTCAAAATTCTACCTACACTAACTTATCCATAATACCTCCATATCATTCATCTCAATCCATCCATACCATTGCTCTTGGAGGCAATTTGGGTGCCAAATGTCAAAATCTTCCATATCAAAATCCACATGTATCAAAGGATCAACATGTATCCTCAAAGAGACATGCAAAAATAAAAGAAAATTTGATCCAAAATCAAAAGAAAAATCCAAAAGGCCACAAAGGCACATCAAAGCAAAAAGGAAAATTTCAAAGAACACAAAGGTCCATAAATCAAAAGAAATTTTCAAAAGGCCACAAAGGCCCATCAAAGCAAAAAGGAAATTTTCAAAGGCCACAAAGGCCCATAAAGCAAAAATTGAATTCAACAGTTGTGTGGATTCCTAAAAGTCTCATAGAAGCAATAAAATCTAAATTGGCATCCAAATTTTCTTATCCAAAAACTTCCTCCAATATTCCATATAAAAACCTATCACCTTCCAAATCCATTTCTCCTCCATCACTCCATCACCCTTCAAAGTGTGTGCCAATGTTGATCTTGCCATCCTTTCCATCTATCCATCAATAGGCCTTCCAACCTCCTATCCATTATCCAACATTCATCCCCCATTATTCTCCTTTAATCCAAACCTTTGCATAAGTCCTTAGCTTCTTCCATCATACCATTAGTCTGCAAAAATTTAGGAGTCTAATTTCCCATTGCCATGGTTTATTAGGGCACATATTCGAGAGATATTTGATTGTGAAACTTGATGTTTAAGTCCTTCCTCCATCTCCCTATCATCTATATCCTTTCTTCCATATTCCTCTTGCACTCTACACTTGGGGGAAAGTTTCGTCCATCTTATCATTCATGGTCATTATATTTTTTATGCTCATTCCTTGCATTTCCACCTTTTATCTTGACAAGGTTAAGTATCTTCTGGAACATCATATATCTTATCCTATACGCTTTATCCACATCTTTCGTACCATATCCTTTGCCTTATCCATATTCCATCATTCTTTCAAAATACATCCTTTCTTCCCTTCCTTGGTCTTGATGAGGAATAGGGGAAAAGTACTTGGGCCTTGTGTCTGTATCTTATCTAGTTGATCTTGATCATCCCATTCATTATTCTTATCCTTGCATTTTCTTCCATTCCATATCTTCTATCTTATCAAAATCCATGTCCCATTTTCTTCCTTTGTTCTTGACAAGATTAGGGGAAAAATTGATCATCTCATTCCATCTTAAATGTCCTTCAAAAATCAAAAAATATATAAAATAAAAAATAAAAAAAGGAAAAAATACAAAAAAAGTGAGTAATCAAAAAAATCAAAAACATCAAAAAATATGAAAAAGTGTAATAAAATCTCATGTACATATCCTAGCGTGCCAGTTGTGTTTCACTCTAGCTTGGGGGAAAAATCCTGAACTCACTGGGGGCAATAAACTTTGAGCTTAAAACCAATAGACAAACATCAGTACGACAACACATCAAACACAACGATCATAGTACAAATTAACATTGAACATCAATCATCAAACATTTCAAAAAACAACCATCCAAATCAAACAGCTAAAATCAATCAATCAAAACAAATCTAAATGGATGATGTTCCTCTGAATCATGGTTTTATCGCTTTGGTATGAATGTTCAATTGTTGTACTTTGATTTTTGTTATCATTTCTCCAAAGCAACTTGAGGATGTCTTAAACTAGAGAAGCTAGAAAGGAGAATGATATTTTCTTTGTTTGATATCTATGAGTTGATCATTATTACTATGTGAATTTCCATGAGACATGCTCTACAAAGTATCACTGATGGAATTCCAAAATTTCATACAAAAATGATTAACTCTTGTCTGTTTATGCAAGGAATGCTCAGATCATATTGGTTCAATTATACCTAGATGCTTGTGCTAACTTGCAATATCAAAAATCATGGAAGTAGTACTCAGGTCATCATGGTCTAATTATACCATCAATGTTTGTACTCACTTTCAACAATTCAAAAGGCTCAATGATGATAAAGCATGACAAATCGACTATTAAGATGACAGCATTGCATTTTAGATTTCCATTTTATATAGATTGCATCCATATCCACTTTTGCATGTGTATTTTAGATTTTTCAAGGCTTTCAAATTTTCAAAGTGGTAGAAATCATAAAATCTTTGACTGAATAAGTGTATACATCAAGTCTTAGTATATCATCAAGTCTTTGTACATTACTCAATCCTATACTAGGGCATATCAAACAAAGATGATAAATCACATCAATAGATAATATCTAAATCATCCTACACCAAATGCGGAATCATGTCCCATGTCTTTGGGATGCGCTCCTAAGATTGAAGAACTTTAAAATCCTCCTATGATCATAACATATTGTAAATCAGCAATCTTTGTTGGCAACACAAGGGCAGACAACTAAGAGGGGGTGAATCATTTGTCATAGAAATTATATAGATTAAACTTATTCTTAGATCTGATAAATAAATATGAAAGCATAAACCATCACCACATTAGAAACACACATAACACCAATATTTTTTACGTGGAAACCCTATTAGGGGAAAAACCACAGTGGAGGTTAGTCCACAAGATTATATTCTGTCAAAAGTATAATGAATAGCAAATGGGAATACACATGCATTCAAGCACACTTCCTAGAGCTCATTGCTCAAATACAAAAAGGCTTACTGCCCAACAGAAGACTCACTATCTTATAGATACATTTGGATTACATCTACAAGATTTTGAACTGAGAAAATAGCATCTAGTAATGCCTGATTACAATTATGGTTAAGCACATAAACACTTTCTTCTTCTCACTCTTCTTCACACTTTACTTCTTCCTTTGAAAGATTAGAATATTATTCGTACTCATCACACAACATCCATTGCATTTCATCCCATAAAAAATCGCTCATATATATCTACAACTAAGAATCACACCAACCACATGTCGGCCCAAAAAAAATATAAAATGTGTACAAACTGTCAACCCAAATCAATAAAAAATTATTCAATTTATCAATGTGTACAAAACATAGTTGGCCAAAACATAGTAAGGATCCAAAACAACATCCTCGAACATGAAACACCTTAAACAATTATGCCTCAAAAATCCACAACATGCTACAATCACCCTGTCAGCCATAATCATGAAAAACATGAACTCATAGAAGAAAATCACTGATCATGAGCACAACAATCAATGTGTACCAATAACACAAATATAGAATGATCTAGAAACATCCACAAGCATCATGAATCACCATAGAAGCATTCACAACAAATCAGATTACTAGAATCACATCACCTTCTTTCAGGAATATCAACTAAAGCAATGGAGAAATTGTCAGAACACAAATACTCATAACTAGATCAAATCTTCATATAAACCTCTAAAATTTCATGTGGATAAACTAGATAGGCTCGTCAACAAATCCTTTAATCCACAACCTCTTATCATCAATATACTGAGCTAGCCATCAAATTGAACTTCACTGCATCATTGACAACCTGCAACTTATTTTATTACAATTTTATCAATATCCTTGACATATACAACCTTAAAGACATTAATGCCAATAGTTTTTACATCAATGAAAACCACATATCAGCAATATCCAACAATCTCCCCCTTTGGCATTGATGGCAACACATGATGTGAAAAACACCATCAACACAACTTTCTCTTAGCACTTTCTCCCCTTTAGATTTTGACTCTTTTCTCGTTAACTCTTTCACATTTTTTCACATGACTCTTCTCCCCCTTTGACATCAATGAAAAAGATACACATTATCTCTCTCCACATAGGCTCTGAACCACATTTATGAACATCTAACTACTCCCCCTGAGTAGCAGCCACCACAACATCAATCTGGATCACAAGATATGACTATGAAATACATAAACTGATGCAAGTCAATGCATCTTAATTCTAATTAGGAGGGGTAATCACCCCTAGCTTCCCTCTAAGATACTCAAAATTATCCTTAGGAAAAGGCTTGGTAAAGATGTCTACAATTTTTTCCTTAGTAGGCACATACTCCAATCTGACTTCCTTTTCACTCACCTACTCTCTCAAAAAGTGAAACTTGATAGATATATGCTTGGTTTTTTAATGCAGCACCAGATTCTTAGAAATGTTAATTGCATTTTAATTATAATTGAATATAGCAATAGGTTCATCATACACAACTCTGATATCTTTCAACATCTGCTTCACCCATAATACTTGAGTACAATTGTTAGCAACAACAATGTATTATGCCTTTGCAGTAGATAAAGAAATGGCATTCTGCTTCTTAACCATGAAATCAGCTTCTTTCCCAAGAAAAATGCACCACCACTAGTACTCTTTCTATCATTCACATCTCCTACCCAATCAGCATTAGTATAGGAACTCAAAGTAAGGTCATCATCTTTAGGATACCATAGACCAAAATCAATTGTCCCTTTCAAGTATCTAAAAATCCTCTTCATAGTTGTCACATGAGATTCCTTAGGATCAGCTTGAAATCTTGCAAAAATGCATATGACATTCATGATATCAGGTCTATTTTGAGTCAAATAGAGCAATCCACCAATCATGGATATGTATCTAGCTTGATTTGCTTTAGGAGAATCATCATCTTGTGTCAACTTACATCCGATCACCATAGGTGTACCAATCGGCTTTGAATCTTCCTTAGAAATTCTTTCGCATACTTGGACTGAGATATAAAGATCCCTCTATCTAGCTAAGTAATTTGTAATCCCAAAAAGAATTTCATTTCTCCAATCATAGACATCTCAAACTCATTTTGCATCTCATCTGTTAACTTCATGCACAAACTATCATCTCCTCCAAAAATGATATCATCAACAAAGACTTCAACAATCAAATCTTTATCATGATCAATCTTGAATTACAAATTACTATCAACAGTACCTTTATTAAATCCAAGCTTCAACAAATACTTGTCCAATCTAGCATACCATGCTCTTGGGGCTTGCTTAAATCCATACAATTCTTTCTTCAACTGAAAAACTACATCTCCCTGATCAGTCAATTGAAATCCATCAAGTTGCTCAATATACACTTCTTCTTCTAGGTCACCATTTAGAAATGTTGACTTGACATCCATTTGATAAACCTTGAAGTTTTTGTAAGAAACATAAGCAAGAAATAGTCTCACAGCTTCAATCCTAGCAACAAGAGAAAATTTCTTCAAAGTTGATTCCTTCCATTTGAGAATATCCTTTCCACACCAGTCTTGCTTTGTTTCTAAAAACTTCACCTTGCTCATTCAGTTTGTTCCAAAAGACCCATTTAGTTCCATTTACATTTTTTTCCTTAAGTCTAGGAACAAGAATCCATGTATCATTCTTCTCAATGTGCAATAGTTCTTCTTTGATTGCTTCCACCCAATGTTCATCTTTGCATGCTTCATTGACATTATTAGACTCAATCTTTGAAATCAAATAGTATTCTTCTTTAATTGTTCTCCTAGTTTGAACACCTTTGTTCTTATCACCTATAATCTGATCTTCTAAATGATTTAGTCCTACATACCTTGGAGTCTTGGGATGTTCTTGAATTTCAAGCTCTTGTGATCTCACTTCTACACTTTCACTAGTTTCTCCCTCTTGATTTTCTTGATTCACCAGAATGGTCTGAACTTGATTTGGAGTCTCCACTTTCTTTTCTTTATTTGAAATGTCATTCTAATCACCTAAATCATATTCTTAGGTTCTAGATGGTCTAACTGTGTCTTCATCAACCTTGACATTAGCACTTTCAATTACTTTCCTCAATCTCTTATTGTAGAACCGGCATGCCTTAATTTTAGTAGAATAACCAATAAATATTCCTTCATCACTTCTAGCATCAAAATTTCCTATATCTTCATCTCTTTTGATATAGCATTTACTCCCAAATATTTTGAAGTATCTAACAGTAGGCTTATGACCAAACTATAGCTCATAAGGAGTCTTACCAGTATCGCCTTTTACATGTACCTAGTTGAAAGTGTACACAACATTACTCATAGCTTCTCTCTAGTAGATATGAGGAACATTTCCTTTCATCATCATGGTCCTAGCATCTTCTTGAATTGTCATGTTCTTCCTTTCCACAACTCCATTTTGTTGAGGGGTCTACGAGGTAGATAATTGTCTCTTTATCCCATGCTCTTCACAAAAAGAATTAAACTCTCAGAAAGTGAACTTGCCACCTCTATCTGATCTCAAACATTTAATCTTCATACATGTCTTTGTCTCAACCATAGCGTTGAAAATCTTGAATTTCTCTAGAGCTTCATATTTTTCCCTTAAGAAAGTAACCCACATCAATCTAGAATAATCATCAATAATTAACATGAAATACCTTTCTCCTTGTAAACTTTTGACTCTAGAAGGACCATACAAGTCAATATGCACAAGCTCCAACATTTCATTTGAATAATGTTGTTTGCTCCAAAATGAAACTCTAGCTTGCTTCCCTAATTGACATTCCTTGCATATGGTATTAGTAGGCTTTATCAACTTAGGAAGATCTCTCATTGCCTAAGTAGAACTTATCTTGATAATATTGTCAAATTTTGCATGACACATTCTCCTATGCCATAACCAACTTTCATCAACTTGAGCAATCAGACAACTTTTACTAGTAGCACTTAGGTGAAAGATATTACCTTTTGTTTTTGTACCAGATGCAATCACATTTCTAGAACTCCCTATAATTCTACACTTTCCATCCTTGAATTGAAGATTGTATCCCTTGTCAACCATCTATCCAACACTTAAGAGATTATGCTTTAATCCTTCCACGTATAGAACATCATCACTATTATTCTTACCATCCAGAGAAATGGATCCTCTGCCATGGATTATACTAGCTTTTTCATCACCAAATCTTACAATACCACCATCATACTTTTCCAAGCTCACAATTTTACTTTAATCACCTATCATATGATGAAAGCATCCACTGTCAATCACCCATTCACATTTTTCTTCAACTTTGGCCTAGCTAGAGATTTCTCCACATTTTTGCAGCTAGCAGATTCAATAGGTATAGGATCATCTTCCTTGATAGAAATAAATACCCATTCCTCCTCACTTACATTCCCTTTATCATATTCATCATCTATCACACCTTCATCAGCAACATAATAACACTTTCTTTGGAATCTAGGATTGTTAGGTCTTGACTTAGGAACTCTTTTCAGACACTTTGAGGCAAAATGACCTATCTTATTGCAAGAAAAAACATTTAAGAAGCAATTTCCCTTTATAATTACCTTCTCCTTTGGTTACTCTCTTGACAATAAGTGCTTCAAGCTCATCTAGTTTTCTCTCTTCTTCATCAATCTCTCTCATTTCCTACTCATACTTGGACATTTTTCTAGAAGAACTTTCTCCTGGATTATATCTTTGCTTATCTTTTCCAGAGATAGTAGCTTTGAATGCAAATTCTATCTTAGGAAGAGATTCACCAAATTCACTTAATTCAAAAGTAGTAAGCTTACCAATCAACATGTCTCTAGCTACATTTGTTACAGTTTGGATCTCCTCAATAGCAACAACTTTGTGTTTGTATGTAGCCGGCAAGGATCTGAGCACTTTAGCAACAATTTCTAATTCTTCCAATGTTCCACCAACACATCTAATACTACACGCAAGTTCATTCACTCTCTTCATAAAAGAAGTGATGTTCTCATCTTCACCCATTCTCAATGTTTCATATTTCCCTTTCAGACTTTGTATCTTAGAAATCTTCAAATGGGTATCACCTTCATACAAAGTTTCCAACTTTTTCCAGATCTCATAAGCAGTCTGCAGCTCCATTACATTTGTCATCTCAGAATCAGTCAGAGCAGTCAACAATGCTTCCTTAGACCTAATATTGTACTTGGCTTCTTTAATCTCATCAGGAGTAGAAGGACCATTTTGTGGGATGATATACCTATTCTTTGTAATTTTCTAGTAAGTTTCACCAATGCATCTCATATGACATTCCATTCAAGTTTTTCATAGAGAATAGTTGGTTCCATCAAATCTCGAACTATCCTTCTTATATGTCACCATCTCGGATCACCTCAAGTGATTAAGCTTCTTTGGAGGAACCTGCTTTGATACCAATTGTTGGAAACAAAAGGGAAGACAACTAAGAGGGGGGTGAATCAGATGTCACAGAAATTATACAGATTAAACTTATTTATCAGATCTAAGAATAATTTTAATCTATATAATTTATGTGACAACTGATTCATCCCCCCTCTCAGTTGTCTTCCCTTGCATTTCCAACAATCTTATCAATCATCTAATCAATCAAATCGGCTCTAATGATATTTTGATCAAATCTCATTGAGCATCTATCATTGACCCTCACCTATCATGAGTTCAATCATCATCATCCTATCATTGATCCTCACCTACCATGAGGTCAATCATCATCATTCTATCATTGATCCTCACCTATCATGAGGTCAATCCTCATCATCCTATCATTGATCCTCACCTATCATGAGGTCAATCATCATCATCCTATCATTGATCCTCACCTATCATGAGGTTAATCATCAACATCATCAAACATCATCAAAACCAATGGCTGACGTGATCATCAAACATCAAACACAAGGAGGCAACACAAGGCATCAACTAATCACTTGGTAGGATCAACATTATTTTCGGGAGATAAATCATCTCTACATCATAAAATTTTAAAATCATCATCAAATCATAAAAATTCAAAAAAAAAATACAAAAAAAAATCTTGAAATTAAAATATTCATTGACATATCTCTCGAGGGGGCATATATTCATCATCACTCGTAAATTAGTGTTTGGGGCATATCGAATTTAAAAAAAAAAATAATATAGCACAGTAAATTTTTCTTTGAAGCAATATGTAAACACATCACTTCAAAGAGGGGAAAAATGTATACACCTAAAATTGTTCTGGATAAATTAATTAATTAAATACAAGTTGTTTAATTAATAAATCCTTTAATTCATCTAATTATAAATAAGTTCTAAATTTATTTATATAGTTCCCATTTTCTAATTCTTCTAATCTTAAATCATATTCCTCTAATTTTAATTAAATAAACAAATTCAAATAGTTTGTTTTATTTAATTAATGGCTTCTCACTAAATTGGAATAATTACAAATTTTGAATTTAGTCACATGTTTATAGCTTTTCCAACTCATCATGTGCCTCCATAAATTGAATATGTCAAAATATTTAATTTGGTATTATCTCCAACAAATTTCCAAATAAAATTGTGACACTTGGCTCCCTTCCTCCATTTATTCTTCCAAACACTTGGCAGAATGTTTTACTAAAGGAAACATTCTCCTTGATTCTCTCCAACTTCTTCATCCTCCACCATCGATCTCTCCAGATTACATCCAAACCATCGATTGCTACCACATCAAAATATGCCTTGGAAATCCTATAAATACAACCTCTTTCTATAGCAAATGGATCCCACTTTTGAGAAATCTTACTCTACTGAATTTGCATTAGAGCATTTGTGAGCATTTGAGCATTTAGCAATTAGCATTCTAGTATCATTTAGCTTAGAATCATGGCTTTTTTATTAGCTGCATCTTAGTTTATCACAGTAGTTTACATACAACATTAAATAGCATCATATAAGTATCATAGTATCATAGCATCATTATCATAGTATCAATCATATAGGTTATCAATCATCATGTAGGATAAATTTACTGCATTACCAACATCTTGTTCTTTAGGTTGTCATTCTAATAGTCATAGTGTATACGCAATCTGAGAGCCATTATGATTTAATGAATTCTTGAGGATAGAGAACAATGGGATGACTTTAGAGAGTTTATGTGTTTCAATTCGATTAGATTTGTTAATTGAATTCTCTAATATAATTTTTCATTGATTGTGTGGTGTTATTACTCATTCACATATTTTACTCACACAATACAATTGAATGATAAATAACTATAATTAAATAATTAAATGTATGCACCTTTTCCCAATATGACTAAGGTTCCCAATAGTGGTCAAATGGATTTCCTATGTGCTTTCTAATTTCCATCATAGTGGGAGTTTCAACCAAATAAGTATAAAAATGGATTTTATTTAATAAGGTGTGTACAAGTTTTTCTAGATTAGAAATAATGTGAAAAGGGGATATTATGTGTGAACTTGGAGAAGATCGAGGAAGAGATTTATTTTGCATGTGCATGTTGCCAAAAATGTAAATAAGACGAATTTGATGGTCACCCTTACCTATCATATGAAAATTTTATGATGGTCTAGTCATTTAAATGTCTTTCATTTGACATTTTAAGAAAAATATAAATTGTCAAAAAATTGTTTAGTTTATGATTTTTTTATACAAATTTTTTTATAAATGCAATATTTCAAATGAAAAATTAGAAAATAATGATATTTATTAGTAATAAATATAAAAATCTAAAATTTACTGTTATAATTAACAATTAACAAAATTTTCTAAATTCATATTGAAAATAAATCTTGTTAAAAATATTCTAAAAGTTAAAAACAATTATATTCTATTTTGAAAATATTTTAAATTAATATATATTTTTATAATAAATATTATAAAACATATAAAACAATGATAACTATTAGTAAAAATGTAAAAAAATTCTAAATCCATACTAGAAAATATTCAAAAATGTTATATTTTATTCTAAATTAATTTGTATTTTTATAATAAACATTATAAAATGATATATGTTATAAATTAAAATATTATATTATATTTTTCCTATAATAATTTTTTACGGTTTAATAAAAATATAGCAAGTCAAACTATACGGTCTAAAATTGAAAAAATAGCCAAATAGACCATCAAATTTCAGGCCTGAATAAGACCAAGTGGAACACTCTAATTGAAAGATGAAGTTTATTATTTATGTTTTTTTTCACTCTTCTTGACCTCGGCATTGGGACTTGCATTAATATTTGGGTGTCACTTTTATTCAATGTTTTTTTCTCTTTGTTCTAGAAATTATTGGCGGTTTCTAGATTTGAGTGTTACATACAAATACTAGTGCATAGCTTACATATGTATGATTATATGATTTTGTAAGGGGTTATACTACTAAAATTTCTCAAGGATTGTATTTTTTTCTCTTATGAAGGATTGAGCTTGTTGATGTATTACAATTAGATTTGGTACTATGAATATATTAGTTCATGTTTTATAGGCTAAGTTTCTTCTTGAAAGGGTTCTCCTATGGAAAATAAATTTATATCATTATAGTGAGTTCCTTTGCATGTGTATTTTTATTTTTGAAAGTATTAGATATTGCATGAATGTCTCTTCTCATCAATTAGTGTAGGAAGTGTTTCCATTATCATCTTCCTTTCATTTTGTATTAAATCATGATAACTTATGTTTCATAGGTGTTTCCTAAAGATATTTTTTAGAATAATCATGGTTTGAGTTGGATCCATGTATACAAGATCTTTTATTTTTCAAGAAAATGAAATTACATCACATGAATGGGCATGGATTGGTTTAATGATAAAAAAATTCAAGCGATGAAAACTAAAATCAAGGATTTGTTGATAGATAAAATTGAATGGGTAGAAATCTCTAGAAATAAAATATCGAGCATGACGGATGATGATTGGATTGTGTTAGATCAAAAATTCATTCAAATTTATCTGATATATTTAGTGCTCCTAAATGTTGTAAAATAATCCTCTATTAAAAATGTATAGGAAGAGTTAGGAGAGTTATAAGAAATCATTGATGACCAAGATGTTTATATAGAACAAATTATATTTTTTGAGGATGGGTGATGGGGATTCAATTTTTGGGCACCTATATGCATGTATCACTATTTTAAGCTAGTTATAGCATGTTAGCATAAATATGGAGGAATAATATTGATACACACAGTCCTATTATATTATTTTCTAAAATCATGGAATAATCCAGTTATGGCCATTAAAAGAACTACTTTAAGTTTTTTTTCTTGATGAGGTATTGGCTTCTCTTCTCTTGGAGGAGGTGAGGAAAAAGTCTTCAAAATATACCAAGGAAGCATTAGTTGCTCATGTACAATCTAAGGAAAAAGTGAAAGGATAAGGACATGAACATATCTAAGAATTGAGGGACATCTAGTTTTCTTGAATAATCCAAGGTAATATGCTAGACATGTGGTAGGGTGATCCCACAATAGTGGTTTACACTTTTTGGCCAAACTTGAGGCTGAACTATTTTTTTTTTAACTAAATTTCACTTGTGAGCACCTATAGATACTAAACCATGAGGGATTTGAAGATGATAAAAACTAGTGATTTGTGACACTTTGTTTTTAGATTCTAAATATATATATTTTTTTAAAAGGAATCAAATTGTATTTCTTTTTCCATCTCCTTCAAAAACAAGTTTTTAATAGTAAACACCATTTTTAAAGAGTGATGTGTACTTGCTAACACAAATTTTTTCTATGAAGGATAAAATTCTATTTTTTCAAATATAGATTTGTACTACAATATATAGGGCATGCATTTGGTTTCATAGTGTTTTATTGATGTTTTTTTAATTAAGTTTTGAAGTCAAACCAGTTATAATTTAGACATAGGTTTACTTGCTAACACAACTTTTTTTATATGTATCAAAATTCTTTCTTTTTTTGGATCAAGGACATCAATATCAAGGGCATAGATATTTTTCAAAAAAAAATTGATAATATACTATTTTCCACATGTGCATAATAGAGAGCTTGATTTTCAGTGAAAACCTATGTTTAATTGAACTAAAAGAAAATACAAATAAAACCAAAATATATTAAAATTATACTTGATGGATAGCTCATTTTGAGGACTATAATCCTTTAGTTTGGTCTATGAAGTTGATTCCATTTTCATCTTCACATCGAGCTCTGAAAGCCAAAATTTTGCAAAAAATTGCTAGAGAAGGGGAAGAAGGGAAAAAAAGGGGGGTTCAAGAAAACCCACCTAGACCCCTTCAAGCGAAGGGGGGTTCACTCAAACCCCCTAAAATAATATTAAAAAAATATGGTTAAGTGGGTTCAAGCAAAGGTGGATAATTAAAATGTTTTTTACTACCCGACCTTCATGCGAACCCTTGGCCAACCAATTTGTTTTTATTTTTTTTATAATTTCATATGCATATAAATATGTATTTGTTTTTTCATTTTTTTAATATCAGCATTGCAAGATTATTTCACATTTTTATCCATCAAGAGATATTTTGGAGAAGAAAAATTTTGGTAGAGGATTTGTGAAGTCATCTTTTGGTAGAGGATTTGTGAAAATGGTAAATAAAAAAACAAGAAAAAATAAGATCGAATGAAAGTATTAAAAAGAAAAAGAACAAGAGAAGTGTGAACGAAGTTTTGCAAGATACCATAGAAATAAATAAGGTATGCATATTTTCTTTCATATTTTTAATATTATTCCATTTGAATATATCTCATTTCCTATTTAATATATAATTTTTTAGCATGTTAGTTATTTCTATTTTTGAACATTTAGTTTAAGTACCCCCCTTTCTCTCCCTCACTCTCTTTATCTCTCTCTCTCTCTATCCTTCTCTAGATCCGCCTTCCTCTATCTCTATCATTCTCTCTAAGGGACCCTCTCTCTCTCTCTCCCTTCCTTTGTCATACAACATTCAAATTTATCCTACACCAAATTAATCAAGGGGTTTATCTTTTTTATCATGGTTTTTATTTTGGTTGTTGGTTTAAAAATAAAAACTTGAATTTTCACTCATTAGTTTAAAAATAACTTGTATTTTCACTCATTGGTTTAAAAATAACATCAACCTTTCATTTTCACCTCATTGGTTTAAAAAGAACAACTTGCATTTTCACTCATTTGTTTAAGAAGAGCAACAACCTTGCCTTTTCACTCATTGGTTTAAAAAGAACAACAACCTTCCATTTTCACTCATTGGTTTTAAAAGAACAACTTTGCATTTTCACCTCATTGGTTTAAAAAGAAAGAACAACTTTCATTTTCACTCATTGATTTAAAAAGAACAACAACCTTGTATTTTAACTCATTGGTTTAAAAATAAAAACAACCTTTCATTTTCACTCACTAGTTTAAAAAGAACAACAACCTTGCATTTTCACTTCATTGGTTTAAAAAGAAAAACAACCTTGCATTTTCACCTCATTGGTTTAAAAAGAACAACTTTAATTTTCACTCATGTTGGTTTAAAAATAACAAAAACCTTGCATTTTCACTCATTGGTTTAAAATGAACAACAAACTTGCATTTTCACTTCATGCGTTTAAAAAGAACAACCTTGCATTTTTACTTCATTGGTTAAAAAGAACAACTTTCATCTTCACATTTCATGGGTTATAATGAACCACAACTTGCATTTTTTTTTTCTTTCATGTTAATTAGGCACATTTTGATATGGGGTTTAAAATTAACCATTGTCTTTCATGTTTGGTGCACTTACACAAATTTTTTGTAGAACCCATATCTTTTTTTTATTCAAGGGGTAAACGCTTTTGACTGGAGCTATGAACCAGATGTAACCATTCAAAAGTACCACCCCAATGGGGTTTGAACCTTGGTGGCAAGAACAATAATGCCACCTATAAACCATCACACCATGCCAATACCGGAAAATGTTGTAGAACCCATATCTCACCTTGATTCAAATTTTGAATTTTTTAAGCTATGATTACTTGATTAAAAATATCTTAGTCTCATATCTCACCTTGCATTATCACCGTTGCATTATCAATCCTTAATTTGCAAGTATTATATGGCTCAAACAAGGTCACAACGAAAAAGAAAGGACATGGATTCTTCAAGTAATCCCCTTTTTAATCCCACAAGTGAAATTACGTCTTTTTATAGCTATTTCTTTCTCTCTCTAGATGTATCCTTCTTTCTCTCTAAGGTCCTCTCTCTCTCTCTTGAATTAAGTATCTTTAAATCTCTTTCTCTCTCTCTTTCAACTTAAGTCTTTTTAAAGCTCTTTCTTTCTCTCTCTATATTTCTCTCTTTAAAGATAGGTCCTCTATCTCTCTCTTGAGTTGAGTCTTTAATATCTAGAGTACTAGTTGAGCATGTTCTTGACCATATATAAAGTTAAAGAATATTTGATTTCATTTGAACTCAACTCCACTTATAGCATCATCTCTCACTTTTTTTTGCTTGCATGTAAATTCATATGCAATACTTGAAACCTAGTGACTTTAAATTCATTTTTCCTTTAAATTCCTTAGATCATCTATTTTCAATTACATTTGTTCCATGGAATTCTTATGTTCAAGAATCTTTGATTTCATTTGTTCAACTCCACTTATAGCATCATCTCTCACTTTCTTTGCTTGCATGTAAATTCATATGCAATACAAAACCTCTTGACAAGTTAAAAATTCATTTTTCCTTTTCCTTATTAAATATTTTTTCAATTGTATTTATTCCATGTAATTATTAAGTTCAAGAATCTTTTTTTTCATTTATTCAACTCCACTTATAGCATTGAATCTCTCACTTTCTTTGCTTGCATGTAAATTCATATGCTATGCAGAACCTCTTGACACTTGTTATAAAATCATTTTTCCTTTTCCTTATTGAATTTATTTCCAATTGTATTTGTTCCATGGAATTATTTTAAGTTCAAGAATCTTAGATTTCATTTGTTCAACTCCACTTTTATAGCATCATCTAGAGCTCACTTTCTTTGCTTGCACATGTAAATTCATATGCAATACAAAACCTAGATTGACTTTAAATTCATTTTTCCTTTTCCTTATATTGAATATGTAGAAACTCGAAAATATTCCTCACAATTGTTTATGGTTACCTCTTTCTCGCTATGGGTAACCTTTAATGCTACCACTTTAAATATTATTGATATCATAAAATTGTATTTAATATTTTTTCCTTTCACATGGCATTGCATTGGCTTGGATAAATATTTCATCTTTTATCATTATCATTCTTTTTGTCAAAATCCAATCTAGTTATTCATGGAGGTCAAAAGATAAAAATGTGAGTTTGACTGAGGCAAGCCCCTAAAACAACCAACCGAAACATTTTTGTCTTCTTTCTTTTGTACAATTTGTTCATAATTTTGACTGCGATTAAAGTGATATAAACTTTATTTTATTCTAGGATTGTTTACTTTTTACCATACGGGATGCAACGCACTACAAGGGAATTTTCATATGGAACTAGTGTTTAAGGCTAAGACTATGTGTAAGTCATTGAATCCTCTAACACTTGTATGTTTTGTTTTTCTTACTATTAAGTTGTAATTTTCTGTATAGAAGAAAATATTTTTAGTAGTAACTTACAATTATGATTTATATTGAGATTGTGTTAGTTAATTTCATTTCCAATTGTAAAAATTTGTAAAAAGGATAAATAAGATTGTTAAAAGGGCTAATGCAAGAAGTTGGGTCCACAAAAAGCTCAAAAAGTGGGTGTTTTTCCTATTTTTCAAAAAAAATCACACTTGGACTGAAAATTTGAAGCACTTACAAATTGAATCTTAAAAAAATCTAATAATATGAAATTTAGTATTTTGAATATAATTTCCAAATATGTAATTTATTCTAATACCCAGATGATATAAATTAATTTTTAATAGGCATGTATAAAAACCACTTTTTAGAAGTCATTTTTTTACCATACCATGCACGTGTACAAACACCATAATTTGACCTAAATAAAAGTATTTTTATAATTCCTTTTGGGGAAAGATATGTAACAACCTGAATATTGATGAGGATTAATTTTTGTAATTTTTTTAATATTTTTTATTGATTTTTTATTGGAACTAATTGTTGTTTCTAAAAATCAACATGTACGAACACCATAATTTGACCTAAACTAATCATTTTTTTTTTTAAATTCCTTGTGTAGAGAATTGTCTGAAGATTGACGTCATAATTTTTTTTACAAAAAAAATAATAGATTAAAAGATTAAAAAACAAAAAAATCTTGATATTTCAAGTTTATGGACCATTTTTCTTAGAAATTAATTAAAAAATTAAAAAAAAATCTTAATTATATATTTGAAAACTAGAAATCATGATCTATAATGGGTTTCAATTTCATAAATTAATTATGAAAAAAAGTCGATCAGCTATATTGCCAAAGTTAGACATTTCTCTTAAATCTACCTTAACTTTTTAGCTATGGGTCAAAGGCTAAGGGTCGAGGGTTCCAAACCTTTCCCAAGTGTAAAACCCAAGCAAAAAGTGACTTGGAATTTCAATTCTTTTTAGAACAGGTACTCATTTTAAAGAGATTAACTATTCTATTTTAAAATGGGTACCCATTTAGGAATGAGATCATGGTCTAAGGCTCAGGTTCCCATTCCTTTTGACATTTTTTTGGCTGAAACTTCCCCTCTTCATAGACCCAACTTCTTGCACTTACCGAAAAGAACATTTGATTCATCTAAATGTAATAATAAGTTTACTTTTCATAGAAAGTGTTTTTCTATTGTAAGAATTATTTTTTCTCACATACACCCTCAACCATTTCCCAAACAAAGTGATATTGCACATTAATATGTTTTTTGTTAGCATGATATATTAGGTGTTTATCCAAATAGATGACACTCTAAATGTCACATCCAATCCTCAACTATTTACACTAAAATGTAATACCTAAAAATAATACTTTATTTTTATATTATAGATAGTCAATACATTTACATAATTATCCATGTACATTGGTCAAAAAACCATTAGTATTCTAGTTGTTGATAATCTAAATCACTACCCAAAATACCTATCAACTAAACCATAAATACCAATAGAGTAATAACAGAGATCTATCCAATATAAGAAAGATACTTAGGTACATGGTTAATCAACTTAAGAATTTTTACTAATACTATAGTTATTGATATCACCCCATCCCACAAAGGGATCCAGGTCTGAATAGTTAGATGTTATTTCCTCCACTGCTTGCTTTGGATCATTGATGAAATGCATGGCATTAACTTTCCTTTTTCCCCTTTTGGCTTCAACATCCTATTCTTTGTTGTACTCTTTCAGCAACTCAGTCATTCCTTTTAGCAAAGGCATAGTAGTATCCTTGTAGTAGCACTAGGTGTGCCCATACCTAATCTCTATTGTATTGATGTTCACCATGCCATCTTCAAGGAATTTTAAAAAATTATGCTTTGAAACCTCCATTGTCATGGTGACCTGTAGAGAAACATTTTTGAATTTATGAGTTTCTTGTAAAACTCAATAAGCAATCTCTTAGATCCCTCAAAATTTTCCTCATTTCTCCTAATCCAAATTTTCCATAGAATTTCATTGGTAAAAATCAGCCAAAACATGTTGCAAACATTACTTTATCCTTTTACATTGCCAAATTTAGAATTTCATGTAAAACAAAGTTACCTTGCCACCCTTTAAGGACATAAAAAAAATGTTCTAAAGAAAGCATGGAAGCACTCAAAGAAAATATGTTTTATATTTTTAGGCTTTTGCATATACTGCACATCTCAACAGCATTAGTACTAACTTTATAATGAAATTTCTATAAAATAAGAAGCCATTTGAAGTAAGCTTTTTTGGGTTCAATGTAACAAGACCAATTCTTTTTCAAAATTTCATGCCACTATTTTTCAAACAGATTAAGATTCCAAACATTGTTCATATGCATATACACATCATTTTTGTTAGTTAAAGAACTATAAATAACTTTAGCATTAATTTTTTGCATATTTAACCCATTTATCCAATTCGACTAATTAAAAGAGTTTGTATCTTAATTAGTACACTTGGTCAAATTGAGGACAACAAAAACCTCCCTGAGCATAGGGTAATGTCGTAAAATTGCACCCCTTCCAATTTCACATACATTCTTGCATCCACTTTAGTGTCCACTCCCTTAGCATCTTGTGTAGGCTCATTTTAGCCCCTACATTAGCGTTTTCCCTTCTCATGATGCTTTGAAACCCCTTTTCAGTAGCTACCCTTGCATGTCAACTTTGTATCAAATCTTATGATTTTCTTCTTCTTATCGCTTTGTAGCATGACGTGTCTAGGCACTAGCACATTGCGTGGATGTTTGCATGCCGCACTAGTGTCCTGTGAAATTTTAACATTCAAATGATTATTTCCATGCATGTTTACCACTTGTCATCTACTTTTGTCGATGGTAATGGCTCGAGATGTCTTGTAACCTCTTGGGAAGATTCTTTTTGCTTCTCTTCTCCCCTTAAATTCCATCTCTTCAATTCACTTTTGGTCTTCCTCTACTCTAGCTTCCTTCTAGCCTTGGCTCTAGAATTCTCTCTTGTTATTTTTCTTGCACAACTACATACGACTTGCTACAACACTCTCAAGCTCTCTTAGCAACACTCTTTGTAGTCCTCTTGGCTCTCACATATATCTCCCTTGCCTTATGCTTGTGAGCATCTTGGGATTCCATATCCCTTATTTGTTGCATCCTTACATTGTGATACGGATTCTCCTAGACTCAAGCGAGGATTTCCTTTTATCACTCATACTTGGTGGTGTGGGTTATACTCCTAAAGTAGGTTTTTCTTTCACCACAAGTTTTGTCAATTTTGGTCACACTCTCTCTATCTGACTGTTCGTGGAGGTGGGAACACCAAAGCGGGGGTTTGACTGAGGCAAACCCCTATACATCCCCAACACTTTCTCTGGATCTTACGCATGCAAGTATTGAAGACATTCACATGCTAGAGGCTTCATCACTTGCGTGGTTGTGATCATTTCCTTTCTATCTCTTATTCTCTTTATCATTTCTATTTCACTTTATTTTAGTTTTATTACATTTTTCTACTTTACTGCGTTTTGTAAATTCTTAGTAATCGAGTTGCTAGCAGTTGCTTAGCTATTTTCTACAATAAACTCACTTTCTGGTCCATACAAGACAACAGCGTTCCTCTAAGACTCCAGCGTTCCGCATTTCCATCCATATTATGTGCTACTATCCTTTGGTTGAGAGCCTATCAGTTTGTCCAGAAAACATTTTTTCCTTGCTCTTTCCAATTCTAGAACTCTCTCATTTTATTCCTTGGTAGTTTAGGGTAGTTCATCGTGTGAGGCTCTCTAAATGAAGAGAGCTCATGAGTAGCGAATCACCCTTCTCTCCATTTTGGTGAATTCAACGTGAAGAACAATTTCTTTCAAAAAAACTAGGAATTTATTTACCCCTACTTGGTGGGGTCATAACTTTTGACTTGGTGCTCAGAATTCAGAACCCTTTGCACCGTTGGAAAGGTCTCCAAGAGAACTAGTTCAGTCCCTAAAATACCCTACCTTTGGCTATTGAATTTTAAGGACCGACACAACTTTCAACCCCAAATTCTGCTCCGAAGACCTCTGAAAATGCAAATTACTAGAATCTAGATAATACCAAAAAAATCTAAAAATCTAGATTTTCAGTTCTTCTTAGTTTTGTTATTAGCCAGCTTGTTTATTCATTATTTATCATACTTAACTTACTACTTTCAAAGTGAATTTAATATCCTATTATATGAGTTCAATTTCTAATTTGATTCAGAGTATTAATGATGTTCCATTTCGTGCATGTGATGGTGACTTAGCTCTGCCTATGTCGCTTGATATCTTTGATCCTTCTCTTGAAAGTCCTCTTGCTTTGGAGTATATTTTGTTGCAAGAAGATGAAATCATTGATACCTTTCTTAATGTTACTCTACCTTCTCTTCATTCCAATGCACCCTCTTCTAGAGACAATTTATTTTTGAATGATGAATCTCTTCTCTATTCTTATGCACTCTCCTCTAGAGATGATGCATTAGTGAATGATGAATCTCCTTCCACATTTGATCCTTTTTAGGTCGACGTTGATAATATATCTTTAAATAATTATTCTACTAGTTGTGATGTTTCTGTGAATGTAATCTATGTATCTACTACCCCTCAAAGGCCTAAGAGACCAATCATTTATGTGACTCCAGCTAGTCCTTCTCCTAAAAGTGTTTGTTCTATTAATGGTGTCCTATTGGATAGTGATTATCCTGATCTTTCTATGGCTCCCTCTTATAGAGCGGTAGCCCATACTTATGAGAATAGCATGAATAAACAACCAAGCCTTCCTCAAGCTCCTAAACTTACAACTAAAGCACCTAGTGATTATGATCTTGTTGAGAAACTATGTGTTACTCCAACCAAGATCTCACTATGGGACTTGCTTCAATCTACTCTGGTTTACCAAGGTATGCTTCAAGAAGCCTTGCAAAAGATCCTCTTTCCTTCTTTCGCTAGGTTGTCGGATGCTAATGTGTTGATAGCTCATATTCATGCAGATTCACTAAATATTATGTTCTATCCATAGGAACTCCCACCTCTGGAAGTACAAAAGCAATCAAATCCTTTAATGATTATAGTTAACATCAATAATATTGGCATTAGATGTACTCTTGTTGATGTTGGTTCAACACTTAATGTATGCATCATTGATCTATTGCCTAAGATTAATATTGATTCATCTTCTCTTAATGCTTCTTACATTACCATTTGTGGGTTTGATAATGTTAGTTGAGAACCTTTAGGCACGATAGTATTTCCTTTGAGTTTGGGATCCATTACTGTACCTACCCTTGTATATGTTATGTTAGAAAATTACCACATAACCTTCTTCTTGCTAGATTGTGGATCCATGCTATGGGTGTAGTCCCATCTACCTTGCATAAGTCTATTAATTTCATTTGTAAAAATAAAGTATTCACAGTTAAGGCTGACCCTAAGCTATGCACTTATGTGAGATGGCAACTGCTAGTTAGGTTTCAGTTGTGCCTACTCTTATCCCTTCAGTATCTTCCAAAGTGTTGATGTTTACTCCAGCAGTACCTACTACAAAGGATACTCTTGAGGTAGATTTCCCTGAAGAAGATCCTTCTGAAGCGAGAAACCATAAGTCTTCTCCCTCTACCTCTTCTCAAAAGAATGAATTTCTTGGTGATGATTGCGGTTCAATAGACTTTTCAGATTCCTTTAGTAGGGAATATAAATTTGACCCAATCTACTTAGACCTTCCAATAATATCATCCAAACCTGCTATCAAAGATGATTACTCTTTTGCATCAAGGGATAACTATGAACCTAAATCCTAATACATGCAAGAACACAACAAATGAACACATTAATAAGATCAAATGCAAGTTAGAATAAAGGTTCCCCATAAAATCCATTTAACCATATTCAAAATAGAAATAAAACAAGAACACAAAGAAATAAGATGAAAATAAGCTAAATCCTATTAAGAATATGCAAACTCTTGATCTTATGGGGAATTTGGGGCCAATTTGATGTGGAAATTGGCCCTTTTCCCAACTCCTTTGCAAGATTTTATGATGAATGGCGATGATGATCCACTTTGTTGAAGATTCAAGTGTGCTCCATGATGAAAAAAACTTTCATAACCTAGCTATAGATTCAAAAGTATGGATGAAGATTGCTCTAAATTTGAGTATAGTAAGTTTACTCAATTGGTGGATGGATAAAATGAAGGATGAGCTGTTCATTTATAGAATTCTAAGATGGATGAATTCCAAAAATGAAGCAATGTGGGAGTAACATTCAACCAATGGCAAGGTGTCACTTGTCAACATTTGATAGGATGAAAGTTGAGCACATTTTGATCCATGTGCAAGTTTGAAATTTGAATTTGATGAGATGACATGTTTAGGGGGGATGAAAGATGAGTTAAATGCCAAGTGGGAGACATGTAAGAGACAAAGTAAGAGCTTTAAATGCTTTGTTGGATGGACAAGTCTATTTGGGGGGAGATTTCAAACTTGGAGGGTTATATCCCTTTTTGATCCATTTTGAAAGTAAATAGAGAATTATTAAATCAAATAAATGATTTAATTGTGCAAGTTGCAAAATCTAGAGGATTGGAGTGATTAGGATTAGCATTAATCATGATTTTATTAATTTAAATGATGTTAGTTGATTTGACCATTTTGACTTAGATTTTAGGATTTAAATAACTCAAAATGAGAAGAGAATGATTTAGACTTAGTTAAATAAATATTTTTGATTTATTTAACCAAAAGGGGTGATGTTAGATTAAATTAGATGAATTTTTGATTAATTTAATTTAATTAGATGAACTTTAGAGATTTAATCAAGTAATATGGATTATTTAATTAAATCAAGGATAGGAAGATGAAGTGACCTAGCTAATTACACAGAGACAATGATTTAATTAAATCGATGGATTTATTTAATTAAAAGGGGAATTATCACGAATTTAATCAAATAAGGCTTATTTGATTAAATGGTTAGATAGAGGGATAATTCAAGATGAAGCGATGTTAGTAGATCAGGATCGAGTGTGCGATATCAATTTGTATATTTTCTATGTCTGCATTTTTCCCCTGTTTAAAGTGATGCACTTGTTGCATTGGTTCAAAGAAGAAACTGTCTTGATCAAAATTCAAAAAAATTCTAATTTTTTGGATGCCCCACTATTACCCCAACGAGAAGAATTATGCTGGTATACTGCCCCCTCAAGAGATCGAGTGAAGAGGTTTGATTTGAGGGTCGATCTCTCGACAAAGAGGTTCAAGATCAATTCAACTTGAATATTTGATGTAGACAAATTTGATGATGTAGATAGTCATCATGTAAGGAAAAATTGGTGCATCTCAGAGAAATCTCTAAGAATAGTAGTGCCTTTGATAACTTTCATTTTGATTAGGTTGCTTCAAAGACACGTACAAATATGTCCTAAAGTGGAAACAAACATAGTTTATATCCCACATTGATCCTTCTGAGAGAAACACATGTAAATTCAACAACATGCATTAACAGATTCTCTAACATAACCAATACAGACATGAAAGATGAGACAAACAACAAAACACTAAGATTTATGTGGGGAAAATCCTTTCGGATAAAAAACCCCACACTCCAAAGATCGAGCCATTGTATTATTTAGCAACAAACGGTTACAATACAATTTCAGGATCATAGCCTTTTCAGAGATTACATCTTGTTCATTCTGGATACAACTGGTAGCAACTAATCACTTAGTACACAAGAGAGAGTTCGATAAGATAACCCTGCCTCTACTTCGGCCTCATGGCCTTGGCCTTTTGGCCAGCCACTCGGCTCTCTCTCTTCTTCTCTTCAACTCTTAGACCCCTACATAGAATGTCCAATGCATACATTTATACATTCATTCTCTACAGCCTCTGTGAAATGGTTTTCTTCCAACTATCGGATCACAATCTCCAACTCAGCATCATTATCGTCGAAGATGTTTCCATTTCCTCATGTAGAATTTTCCCTTCCACACAGATATAGTTGCAACGGTCTCACAGCAAACGGTTCACATTCTACTCATTCTAATTGGTCCAAATGGCACCATGTAGGATAGTCTTCACTCGGTCAAGGGAATTCAACCGGTGTCGCATGTCGGTGAGACACTAACCGTGTCTCCTCAATGCCACAGAGCCCATCTATCGTTATCGCCAAGAGTCTTCACTATCGGCAAGATATTATACCGATTCCAGAAAGCTATCGCTCAGACTTCACCATGTCACCAAGACATCTTACCGAAGTTCCCAAGTCACATCGACCTCAACATTCTCATTAGTGAGACAATCGCCATTCGATGAGACATCATACCGATGTTCAAAGATCATATCGATGTTACCTTTTCCATCGGCACGACACCCGTAGTTCACCAAGACTTCATACTGAATTCTTCAAGTCATGCCAACATGAGCATTCCATTCGGTGAGACAATCATCTTTCGCCAAGACATCACACCAAGCTCTTCATGTTATACCAAAGCATCTGATAGTCAGTGATACTTATCACTTTTTGTGAGACTTCATACCAAATTCCTCATGTTTCTTCGATGACTCCATTCACTAGGAGTCTCACCAAAAAACACCCGATCACATGTAGCTTAATCGGCTAGACTTACCGCTATCGCCAAGAGGTCATAGCAAACCCCTTTTGTTACCTTGATGACTTATGTCTATTAGCAAGACATCTTCTTGTCGCCAAGACTTCATGCTGAAGTCTTTGAGTTACCACGAAGACTCCAAGTGGTTCCCCGTTGGTGAGACATTCACACATCAGTAAGACTTCTTATCGAAGCAAATGGGTTACACCGATGACTCCTTTTGCCATAAGTCTCCCCGAAATCCGCTAGACACCAACTTGTTGGCTAGACATCTCCTAGTCGCCAAGACTTCATACTGATAGGCACAAGTCATGTCGATTACCACATCGGCCAGACAAACCAAAGGTCACGCTGATATCGGCAAGAATTCCTATTGTCGTCGAGACATCATTCTGACTATCCAAGGTTATGCCAAAGGTTTCAGATGCCGATCACTAAGAAATTTAGGAGGTCACAGTGATAGTTCAGGATCTACTAGTAGGTCGGCCAAACTTCTCCTCAGTCTCACCAAAATTGCTCACAATAAGTTTCAGCCTATGGGATTGAGGCACACAATTCCAACAATCTCCCACTTGATGAAGTTCACACAGACATCTCCAAAGCAACCAGAGACTAAGATCACACTAGCTCCACCAGTTCAAACCCCGCAATACTCAAGACACCCAATCAACAAGATTCCACAGATAACAGTCCAAGGGACAATCTGCAACCAAGACTAGGCATCCAACTGTAACTCACTGTCCAATGAAGCAACCAAAATGCAACCGATCATAGCCTTCTAGGAAACCACATAGACCTCAAACATGCTCTCATGCTCCATCAAGAATTTTTCTCCAAAATCAAAGATGTCCACCATTCAGGAAATAATCCTATCATCTTCCAACATGCCACATGTGGAAGAAAGATTCAAGCCAAGGTGAAAAAGCACCATTCCAACAAACACAAGCAAAAGATCCCAGTGACATCATCAACAAGATACTGCTACCACTTCACTGTGCTCAAATGCTATACAAAAGCAATATTAACTTCAAAGCTTCAAATAGAACACAATAGTGAAGTCAATCTCCAGAAACAAGATAAACAACACTAGTTAGAACAACAATCAGACTAACTACTCCTATCCAATTGATAAACCCACGCAACTAAAAATAGCACCCATAGCTCATGCTATTCCATCCAATCTCACATACATCAAAGGTATCAGCATTAGTAAATTCATTCTAAACCATAATCAACTCATTAACAACAAATACAAGCTCCACGTGCCAACCAGTCGAAGAAGACAAGACACATATAGGAACTCCCACTGCCTGAGTAATCTAGATCTGAAAGATCAAAAGGCATCACAAGTCTACCAATAACAGTACATAGAACATGTGACCATGTAGTACCAAGGAAATATCCACAATGATGTGCACAACCTACAACAAACTACTACAAGAAACATTTCTCTCACCACAAACCTTCATGGCCACAGAGAGAAACTTTGCACATCATCTTCTTGTAGAACATCCTCTTACATACACTTCTGATAGCTAGCTATGTCAAGAATGATCTTCTTCACATCCCAAAAGAAAACCTTAACAACATCCATTCGTTCAATCACCAAGATCAAACCATCTTTAAAAACATGGATGTAAGCATCTCAAAGAAGATCAAGCTACTTCATTCCCCATTTCAGGATATCATCCCATACAACATCTCTTATCAATTCTCATTAGCAACAAAGAGATAAAACAAAACTGTAAAAATTCCACTATGAATCCTCCAGAACCATTAGACAACAATTCAAGATCCATATCATGAAAGTCAACTTAATAAAACACATCTGAAAAATATAATGGGCCAAATACCTTTCAGATAAACTGTTGAGTAGACCAAGAGTGGGAACGAGAATACTCCTTCAAGATACAAGTCATCATGACTAATCCAAGAGGAATCTCCTCATATGTCTCTTATTGAACTCGCGTTCAACCAAGGTGTAGGCTTCTCAGACTTTCTGCTAAAAGACTCCATCAAGAGTAACAATCAACAACACTTCTCTCATAAGAGAAAAATAGCCTCACCTTATTCTTCATGTATCCATGAGTACTAGCAACCGATCATCTCATGCTAAAATTCAACTGCATTACTGCACTATCACGAAGTATCAAGCAAGTAATCAAAGCACCCAATACACAAAGAATTACTAGACCACTATCAAAGCTCCAATCATCTGAATCAGGAACTTATCATGACACCATGATCTACACATCCCCATAGGAGATCCCATGCTTCAAGTGACTTTTCCATTGTCTCAAGTACAATGCACAATGCCAAAACTCTAGTACACAAACAAGAGTATACCATGACATAAAGCAAACAAACTCAAAAAACCAACATCACCTATCAAGCACCACCAACACCTCAGCCAAAGACTCCAAGCATCCTCCATGGTTCCAAGATGTTGCACATCTTCAAGTAATGTCCATGAAAATGTGAAAGAAACCCTTATGCAGCAACAGGATCAAAGAGCTCTCCCAAGAAACATTTGCAACACTAAAGAAGACCATTCACCACCACGTGATGAATCCACAATCACTGCTAGAGCTCCCACTGAAATGTGACATCCAAGCTCTTCAAGCATCATGACCACCTGCTTTAGGTTTCCATAAATGACTATTTAGGAACTCAATAATAACCATCCTCTTATCTCAAAACAATCACACCAATGCACAAGTAACCACGGACAAGGCTAGCTAACAAGTCTGCACATGCAAAGAATCAACCTCATGGATAAAGATAGTCCACATCCAAGTTATCACACCGCAGCCAATGGGTAGCTAGTCCATCAACTGCATAACTTGTAGATCACAAAAATCAAACATGCAAACCCAACACTGAGATTTCAAAGAGAATAACCATGTAGACAACATGACTCAAACACCAGATCATACCAAACCTGATTTTCCAATCATGTCCACAATGAGCACCATAATCAAGGAACCCTAAAGCACCACCACAAGAACGTTGAGTGACAAATCATGTACCAACACTCCCATTCAGAGAAGAAAACACACCTCCTCAAACCATGCACAAAGCATGCATGCAGAACTACAACTATCTCATCTAGCAACACCCCGAAAGCTAGGGTGTAGACAATAGCTTAACAGCAATTCTACATAACCATAAGTTTTTCTTAACCGTGTAAAACCTACAAAACCACAGAGCCATGCAAATACAAAACATCCTTAAAAAGGAAACAACAGTTCAAGAAAATCCAAGCCCCTTTTAGGCCAACCCTAAAACCACCAACATGTACATGCATCCAAGAAAGAGAGAAAGGCTATTTCAGAAGCTTGCAAATCATCTAATGATTAACATCATAGCCTTTATTAATTAGAGGTTAACAAGAAACAGTGCCTTCCAACACTAGGAAACACCACCTAGCATAAGCACTCTCCTCCATGACTAAGAAACAACCTAGGCTTCTCCATATCACCCAGGAGCCTGACACACAGATGCCCAATATGAAAGATTTACTGCTACATAGCCACAGAGCAAAGAAATCCACCTCATACTCCAAGGTTATACCACTACCAACCAAGAGACACAGATCACAACATGACCAACTCCCTTTTCCATCTTGACCATCCTTCAAACTGCATGTTGTCTCAGAATACCACAAGGCTTCCACTCATCAAAGGATCAATACATCAGTCCATTCCTCTAGATTTCTTCTAGCCCATCAAGCTAAGAAATCTTCACAGGAGAAATATCCAGAACCAACAACCAGAAGAAGGCTCTGATACCACTTGTAAGGAAAAATTGGTGCATCTCAGAGAAATCTCTAAGAACAGTAGTGCCTTCGATAACTTTCATTTCAATTAGGTTGCTTCAAAGACACGTACAACTATGTCCTAAAGCGGAAATAGACACAGTTTATTTCCCACATTGATCCTTTTGAGAGAAACACATGTAAATTCAATAGCATGCATTAACAGATTCTCTAACAGAACCAATATAGACATGAAAGATGAGACAAACAACAGAACACAAAGATTTACATGGGGAAAATCCTTTCAGATAAAAAACCACACACTCCAAAGATCGAGCCATTGTATTATTAAACAAAAAATGGTTACAATACAATTTTAGGCTCATAGCCTTTGCAGAGATTACATCTTATTCATTTTGGATACAACTGGTAGCAACTGATCACTCAGTACATAGGAGAGAGTTTGGTAGCATAACCCTACCTCTGCTTTAGCCTCATGGCCTTGGCCTTTCAGCCAGCCACTTGGCTCTCTCTCTTCTTCTCTTCAGCTCTTAGACCCCTGCACATAATGTCCAATGCATACATTTATACATTTGTTCTCTATAGCCTCTGTGAAATGGTTTGCTTCCAACTATTGGATCACAATCTCCAGCTCAGCATCATTATCATCAAAGATGTTTCCATTTCCTTGTATAGAGTTTTCCCTTCCACATAGAAATGGTTGCAACGGTCTCACAGCAAACAGTTCACATTCTGCTCACTCTAATTGGTCCAAATCATACAACGTAGGATAGTCTTCACTCGGTCAAGGGCATTCAACCTGTGTCGCATGTCGGTGAGACACTAACCGTGTCTCCCCGATGCCACAGATCCCATCTGTCATTATCGCCAAGAGTCTTCACTATCGGCAAGACATTATACCAAGTCCAAAAAGCTATCGCTCAGACTTTGCCATGTCACCAAGACATCTTACCGAAGTTCCCAAGTCACATCAACCTCAACATTCTCATCGGCGAGATAATCGCCATTCGATGAGACATCATACCAATGTTCAAAGATCATATCGATGTTAGCTTTTCCATCGGAAAGAGACCCGCAGTTCACCAAGACTTCATACCAAAGTCTTCAAGTCATGCCAACGTGAGTATTCAATTCAGTGAGACAATCATCTTTCACCAAGACATCACACCAAGCTCTTCATGTTATACCGAAGCATCCAACAGTTGGAAAGACTTATTGCTTTCATCGAGACTTCATACCAAAGTCCTCGTGTTTCTCTGATGACTCCATTCGCTAGGAGTCTCACCAAAAAACACTTGATCACATGTAGCTTTGTCGGCCAAACTTACTGTTGTCGGCAAGAGGTCATAGCGAACCCCTTTCATTACCCTGATGACTCCATATGTCTGTCGATGAGACATCTTCCTGTCGCCAAGACTTCACACTGAAGTCTTTGAGTTACTGTGAAGACTCCAAGTGTATCCTTGCTAGCAAGACATTCACACATCGGTAAGACTTCTTACCGAAGCAAATGGGTTACACCAATGACTCCTTTCACCATAGGCCTCCCCAACATCCACTAGACACCAACCTGTCGGCCAGACATCTCCTAGTGGCCAAAACTTCATATCGATAGGCGCAAGTCATGTTGATTACCACATCGGCCAGTCAGACCAAAGGTCATGCCGATATCGACAAGACTTTCTATTGTCGCCGAGACATCATTCCGATAGTTCAAGGTTACGCCGAAGGTTTCAGATGCCGATCACCAAGACATTCAGGAGGTCACAGTGATAGTTCATGATCTACTAGTAGGTCGGCCAGACTTCTCCTCAGTCTCACCGAAATTGCTCACAAGAAGTTTTAGCCTGTGGGATTGAGGCATACAATTCCAATACATCAGCCATGGCTAGCCTCATGCCTATTTTGATATATTACACACACTTGATCCTGATTTGTACCATGACAGTGACATTATTGATGATAAGATGATTATGATGTTTATATGTAATGTATGATATGATGATGAATGGATGATATGGATGCACATGATACGATACAATGATGCTTTTATGATTATTTGTATGGTGATAGATGTATGGTCTATGAGATGTTTAGAATAAACAATATATATTATGCAATGATGGGGATGAATGCATGTGGCATGATTAATGCTTTCTATATGATATGATATGCATTATGTAGTATGTTGACGGTTTGTGGATACAAGATAGATGCAATGGTGATGATTTATGATTAACTGTCATGGTACCATGTTAGCACGAAAAGCAAGAGATAGAAGAAAACAAGAGATTCCAACAAGACATGAAATGATGATGATGATGATGATGATGATGATTTTCTTACCAAGGAGTTGGGATTTTAAAAGGGCCAATTACCTTATTGTTTGATAACACACCTAGATACGATGCATCAAGGTATAGAGAACTAGGATGGTGTTGTACCTAGTGTGATGGACTTTGACTCGACAAACAAATAGGAGTATGCTTGTTCACACTTGACACACAGAAACCTTGCTAGGACATACCTAACAAAGCAAGTATTCACCAAGTAATATTACAAGAACATCCAACAAGCACAATAGACAAAAGATAATGATCGTTGCCCCATTCCTATTTCTCTAAATCCTCTTGTTTGGATATCATTGAGAAGTCCTTGGAATGAGCACAATAAGATAAATCAAAACAAGAGATCAAGTACACAAACAAGCCAATGTTCTTCATACCTCTAGCCAAAGGGATTTGTTTTAATAGGATAAGAATCCAAGGTGATATCCAAAATGATGCCCATTCTCAGAACGATATATCCTAGGACATGCATTGTATAGGATGATGATGGTTTGATAAGTTGATTGATAGGCTATTGATATAAGGTTGATTGACATGTCTAAAAATGATCAAGAGTCTAATTTTCTTTTAAAGGTTTGTTGTTTCGATTTTGATTTTACATTTGAAGCTTGCTTTTGCTAATTGTTTTGGTTGTTTTTGTTTGTTTTTCCAAAGGATGAAGGTGATGATCAGTTTATTATGGATGATTGATTATCGCAGGTGAAAGCGAAACGAGACAGCTGGATTTTTTCAAATATTTGGATGTTTTTGACGTTTTTGAAATGTTTTGAGGCTATTTTTTGGTATTTTCAAAATGGTTTACAAATTTTTTTTGGATTTTTTGGATTTTCCAATGTTTTTTGTTTGGGGGGGTTTTCTGAGATTTTATGATTGTTTTTGGATTTTGTGTTTTTCGAATGTTTTTTGGATTTTGATGTCTCGGAGGCTGATCAAAGATTAGCCTTGCCTACGTTTAAGCTCAGAGATGACGTAGTTCGGATTCCATTTTTTTTTTACATTTTATGACTTTTATGAATGTTTTGGGATTTTTTGTGTTTTGGATGTTTTTGAATTTTTCGCACGATTTTGACGATTTGGATATGGACATGTGTGTGACAATATCAGTGATCTGTTTTGGAATTTTTTTGAAAACCAAGCTAAGGTTGATTGATCAGATCAATGGATTGATGATGATAACATTGTTGAGGATACACAACAATGCAAGGACAGTGTTAAGCAACACAAGGATTTAGGATGTTGATGGGATTGATGATGATAACACTGTTGAGGATGCACAACAATGCAAGGATTTGATTGATTAGGATTGATGATGATAACATTGTTGAGGATGCACAACAATGCAAGTATAGTGTTAAGCAACACAATGATTGGGAATGATATCCCGAGATGATGATGGGTTGATTGGATTCAATTGATCAGGATTTTGAAGCTTGATTTGGAACAAAATTGTTTTCAATGATTTGATGTGACATTTGAAGTGCAACTTAGATGCAACTGATAGTGATTACTTGGATTGATTTTCGATGAAAGATGAAGACTGATAAGGAATTCCTTCTCATCAAAATATGCCATTGGCTAGTGATTTGGATTTTGGATCACAAATGCTTTGACCAATTTGGTTTCACATTTGCCAATGTTCAAATCGCCACATAAGTTGGAGGATATAGATCAAGATTTATTCCTGAAGCAAGATGTAAATATCTGCCCCCAGTGTCTAGCAATGTATGGAATGTCATGGATGAATGCTTGGATAGGTGTATGGATGGATAGATATGGAAAGCATGCAAAGGATGTCAAGGATTATCTTGCGAGAAGATACAATGTTCAAATAAGGAATTCTCATTTGGATAATGCTTCATGGCTCAGATAATGTTGCATAAGATAGGATCAATGAAAACGGCCCATGTCAAGATGTTTACCATAAGCGGGCATAAAGTGTGCACCAAACTTTTTCAAGATCAAGATAACTTGAACCATGGATGCAGATGGATAAATAGTACATGGATAAATGGATTTATTATGGATAAGATGGATGGAATGCCAGATTTATTATGGATGGGATGAGATGCTTCCATCTGAATTGGTGCATGTAGATGCTCGATTCCACATATGATGCCTATTTTCCAGGTTTTCATCATGGTCTTTCCCAAAGCGCCACCCATGTGGTTTTCACTAGAGGATGATTTTTTTATTTTTTCTTTACTGTTTTCAATCATTTTTCTGATTTCTTTTTGGATTTTCCTATTTTTTTATTTTTTTATTTTTCTAAAAGATTTTAAGCTCATGTTGAATCACAAGGTGTTGCTGATGTAGATGCCCTGTCATAATGTACCATCAATATCCTGCTTGAAGAAGTTGCTTTGCCAAGATATATGCACTTGAATACAAATTTTGAGACTTCTGATCTACTTTGTTGATATCGGAGTTGACTTTGTCTTTGTGTGCACATCGCATAGAGTTCTTTCTAAATCCTTATGATGAAGGGTCATTGCCAATACATGGTCAATTTGAGAATTGGATATCATGCATGGAGGCGTGGATGGAGTGTGTTTAGGGATAAAAGATGGATTGGTTAACAGTTGGAATCTTTGACTCTCCAAACTTGGGACGATGAGCAATGATGGGTGGATACAAAGTGTGGGTGGAATTAGGACCAACTACTTGATACACTTTGTACGTCGCTTGAAAATCCTACTTTTGCTTTTGCGGACATCTTTGATGGATACTTTTCCCTTTTTTATTTTTCCCCATAATTTCTTTGACTAATGGAGTTTGATAGGGATGATCTTTCTTTGTATTCTTTAGTATCCATTTGTATTTGATTTGTCCATTATGCTTTCCAACTGCTTTTCCTTTGATAACGTTCTTCATACTTTGATTCAATTCTCTCTTTTGACATTGGTCCCAATTCATGGATGGGGTGATGGGTGGATGAAGATTTATGACATGGCTGGATGTAGTATTGGCATCATTTTCATCATAAGGATTCTTCGTGCCCCCTATGTTGACATTTGCTTGAGGCAAAGTTTCTACCAGTATGGTGGTATTAGTGCCTTCATGCTTTGATTCTGCCTGTTCTGAGAGCTCTTGTTTAGAATGCATTCTCTGATAAATGACCATTGTTGATGATGTTATTGGAATTTGCTGCTCTACTGACTTCAGAATATCCTGTTATGTCTGTCTTGTTTCCTTGAGTGGATACTGCTGGATATCTTCATACATGATGTCCTCAGTATGAATTTGGGATATGTCTGATCCTGATGTTGTCAACTCAATAACTTTCTCTTTTTGTGTAATAATGTTAGGAGTAAAAAAATCCTATTCTGAATGAAGATCATCTATGTGTCCATCCATAAAAAGCATCTCATGGGTAGATGGAGGAGTATGTGCTACATGGAAATGATCATCTTGCATAGATAGGAGAGTGTCCATTAGATTATTGTAGTATCTTGAAGATACAAATTCTTGATCTTGAATGATTTTGGAGTTGCTTTCGACATGCCTTGGATCAAGTTCTTGACATGGGTCAGTTTCAAAGGATGGATTGCTTACAAAGGGTTCTTGGACATCATCAGTAGTCATGGTAAGTGGTTCGATATCCTCTTGATCTTTGAGTGGATTTAGATCAAGTGTTGAGTTGAGGATTCTTTCGACATCTGTAACCATGAGGTCAAAGGGTGTTAATATGTCTTGGAAAGGACCATTGCTAGACCTTGGTGAAAGATTTTGATCATGCTTTGGAATAAAATTTTGAGATATGTCCTCTAAGTCATAAGGCGATGTAGAGACATTTTCAATATGATCATTGGTTGATGGATCATGTATTATGTCAATAGAATGAAATAATTCTAACACTCCTTGAAATAGATCACTAAAAAGTGGCTCTTGATGTATGGTGAGTTGATCATCAGATGGGGTAGAAACATCTTCAATGTGCTCCTTAATTGAGAGATCTTGAACATTATCTTTAATAATTGTGGCAAAGAGATTGTGAATGTCTTCAACCATAGGGTCAAGTGATGTTGACATTTTTTGAATTGGATCATTGTCGAGTATTGTTGGTGGATTTTGATCGTGATTCAAAAGTGACTCTTGACCTATATTGATTTGATCTTCGAACAAGATAGAAACATCTTCAATGTGCTCTTTGATGGATAGATCTTGATCATTGCTTTCAGAAATTGTGGTGGGGAGATTGTCAATGCTATCACCAGTGGTTGAATGTTTATCGTTATCCCTAATAGTTATCATTTTTCGTGTTTGTGCTTGTGTTTGTTGGGTAGCTTCAGAGGCTTGGGCAGCTTGAGAGGCTTGTTGCACTTGTTGAGCTTGTGTTTCTTGTTGCATGGCTAGATATTGTTGGATGGCCTTTTGGTAGGCCTGGTGAGCTTTTAGCGCAATGTTATATTGTCTTGCTGTGTTTGGTTTTGGTGGTAGTGGTGGTGGATTTTGAATTGTGTTGGATATAGTGACAAGTCGGTGAGATATGTTTGGAGCGATCATGGTAGTGAGGGTTTGAGATATGATGGGTGTGATAGGGGTGGTTGGATTGATTGAGGTGATAGGAATGGTTGGAATGACCGAGGTGATAGGTCCTTGGGAGACCATATTTTGATTTGTCGGGATTGATGTTGTCATTTGATTATATACCATTTGTTGGTGCGATGTCGATGGTATATTCAAAGGATTTGATGTGATGGCTTGATTGGTGTTAGGTGGATTGATTTGGATGGAGTGATTGGTGCTAGGTAAAGGGGGAAGGCCTAAACCAAGGAATGATGTTGATATGGGTAATAGTGTTGGAGATGTCTCTTGGCACAATGACTCAACTATTTTGGTAAGTGTAGCAATTTGATCTTGCCAAATTTGATATTGACTCCTTTGATATAGTTGATTTGGCTTTTGTTCAAGTAGATTTGGGATGCATACTTGTGGTTTTTGAATGGGATCATGGACAAATTGATTTTGGACAATATTTTGATTTGGGATGATGTTTAGATTTGGCATGATAGGTTGAAATTGAACATTGTTGGTGTTGGGAATCACATTGCCTTGATTTAGGTAACTTTGATTTTGCATGGTGTTACATTGACTTGGATTAATACATGGATCTGTTAACATCTTGTTTGGACTTTGAAAAATATTTGTATGATTTGCAAACATATTTATCCCAATTTTTTATGGATTCATGTTTGGTAAAGTTGTACTTGGTACATTCACATTTGGCATGTTGGGATTTGATGAGATGACATTGTTCGTTTGAAGGCTCATGCATTGATTGTTCGATTGATAGATTTGTAGTTTTGGATTTTGATCTACCATCGGAAAGGTGTTCCAACCTTTTGACTAGGCATACTCACATTTGTTGTACCATTGAGGTTTGTGGGAGATAATGATCCCATGTATGGATTGTATAAATGTAAGTGTTGATAATCAATCAACATTGTAAGGATTTGATAGTTTGGTTGACTTGGATTACTCAGGATGTATGGATCAAGTTTATATTCCATGTTCCTCTTATGTTTTGACCTTGTTATAAAAGTGACCTCTAGGGTGTTTAGGACCAATGATGAGATGAATGATGAAAGGGGTGAATGATATGGGTGTCGAACGTTTAGGGACTTTGGATCAATGTTAGACTTAGGGTAGGGTTTGATTTTGATTGTTTTATTTGAATAATGAACTTGTAAACCCTAAGATGTTAGATGTTATCTTAGGATGAACTTGTTCAAAGGGGTGCTAATTTAACTAGAGGTATGAGAAAGGATGCATTCCCATACTCCTAACTAAACAAGGTGATTTTGATTTTCCTGATTTACCCAACTCTAGAATGATGTTTCCAAAGCTCTAAAGTTGTTTGTGGGATGAAGATGATAAATATTTGGATGAATGAGGTGTTTGATTTCATCCTAAATGAACCTAAGAAGGATTTTTTTACAAGACCAAGATAGTGAAGAACATGCCTTTTTCTAAGAGTAATTCAAAATCAAAAGACCAATGTTTGCATGAAAACCATATGACCAAAAGATACCAAGCTCATGTGTGGGGTCCAATTGATTCAATCTTTTTTTAATGGATTATTTTTCACCACAAACATTTCTTGATTAACTTTCAAACTGAATGTTCAATGTCTCAACCTCTTCTCATTTCACAAGGGATATTATGCGAAACTTTGATAAAATTAAGGCAAGGGTTACCTAATTTTTAACTTTAGTGGGAAAATTGAGATGTAAATTCAAGTGTTTAGAAACCTCTAAGGATGTAATCCCAAGGGCAAGCAATAACATGAGAATTTGGTCAATGGTATTTTCCTCCTAAAGGGTTTGAAATTTTGATGATGATGTTAAATGTTTTTTTTCAAATGTTTTCAAACAAACAAAGCACTTTGCAACCAAGAACAAGTACAATCTTATGGATATGAAAGATAGTATTTGTTGAATCCCCACTTGGACAAGTCCAGCTACACTTATCTTTAGCGAATGGTTAGATGATTGACCCCACTAGCTCCCCTCCACAGCACTCACTTATATGGGGCAGCCAAGCATCAACACCCATGAAACTCCCATGGCATTCTTTCCATTTCTACTAAAAGATCGTAAAAGTGTGGGGTAGCTTCAGAATGACCATTCTTGCACCAACAAATAGATCAAAAGATTTTTGCAAATTCTAGAACATGGGTTTTAATAAGGATTTTCCATTCATGGAGATTGACCCATACGACAAGAGTCCCCTTTCAAATCCATCTTGTCGAAATTAACCGCGTGATATTGGCGTTTACTCTAATACCCACATTTATATCCAGGTTAGAAATACTCTTGGCTTTAGAGTGTTACCAGTTGAGTCGTTCCCTTGGGTGAGTACTTTTTCCCCAAGGAAGACCCTCTAAGATAGACAAAAGTGAATAAACTTATTCATAGTTCAATCAACCCTTGTTTAGAAACAAAGGGAGAACACATGCAATAAATTCATTCACACTTGCACAAGATTTTGTTCAATTTTAAACCCAAAAATGAAGTGTGGAGGTGATTGCTTTGTCTTAACCTAAAATCATGAAAAAGGCCTTTTGATTCTCAAGATCGCTATAAAGCATGAGAGAAGTGCATATGTCCTTTTTTAATGAGACTAGTTTAAGTAAGTCATCACAAAACAAAGTTGCACTTGTTCATTTTAGATCCCCAAAGCAATTGTGATTTCTTTTTAAGCACCAAAAGACAAATGAGAGTTGCTTTGTTCAATTGTTAACCAAAAAAAAAACTCTACTAAGTTGTATTCCTAATGTTCATTTTAGCCCTTTGTAGCAAAAAATTGAAATGTTCTTTTTAGAGCCCAACAGAAATTTAGTAGGTCCTAAAAGCTTGAAGGGGTAAAATCCTTAGAAGTGGGATTATAATTGCTCCCCAAAGTGTTCAAAAACACTTGATACAATGATATGATAATGATTTTTTCTTTGAATTTCATGCTCCATGATCCTTTAAAACCTACAATACAAGATCCAAATGTTATATTACATCAAGGAACAAAAATATATGAAGGTTAGATAAATGATTAAGCATAAAAACCCTAAAATTTAGACCAAGTTTCATTGTGATTTAACATTAAGTGAAAATTTGAAAAATTTAAGTCTATCACAATTAATAATAACCTACACCATTTGATATATTATGAAATTCTACCCCATTTCAAAAAAAAAAGCTTTGAAAAAGACCAAAAAATGACCAAGATATGGCCATTTTAAGTTTGCATGAAAAAGAAAGAAATTCAAGCGGTTTTGTTTGTGATTGCGGGTCTATTTGATTTTGTAGCAGTGCTATATGGCAATGCTGGAGACTCCAGCGAAGCAATTTGATTTTTGAGCAGTGCAGTTTGATTCTGGAGCGGTTCTGTATAGTCCCGCTAGACTATGAGCGGTGCTAAATAGCCCTGCTGGACTGAGCGACGTTGTTTCCTGTAAACAAACAAAAACACGTAATTTTGACAAAAAACATGATTGGAATGTGAGATTGTCCTCCTTCTAGCACCAAAATGTGAACCTAAATCCTAATACCTGCAAGAACACAATAAATGAACACATTAATAAGATCAAATGCAAGTTAGAATAAAGGTTCCCCATAAAATTCATTTAACCATATTCAAAATAGAAATAAAACAAGAACACAAAGAAAGAAGATGAAAATAAGCTAAATCCTATTGAGAATATGAAAACTCTTGATCTTATGGGGGATTTGGTGCCAATTTGATGTGGAAATTGGCCCTTTCCCAACTCCTTTGCAAGATTTTATGATAAATGGTGATGATGATCCACTTTGTTGAAGATTCAAGTGTGCTCCATGATGAAAAAAACCTTCATAACCTAGCTATGGATTCAAAAGTATGGATGAAGATTGCTCTAAATTTGAGTATAGTAAGTTTACTCAATTGGTGGATGGATAAAATGAAGGATGAGCTCTTCATTTATAGAATTCTAAGATGGATGAATGCCAAAAATGAAGCAATGTGGGAGTAACATTCAACCAATGGCAAGGTGCCACTTGTCAACATTTGATAGGATGAAGGTTGAGCGCATTTTGATCCATGTGCAAGTTTGAAATTTGAATTTGATGAGATGACATGTTTAGGGGGGATGAAAGATGAGTTAACTGCCAAGTGGGAGACATGTAAGAAACAATGTAAGAGCTTTAAATGTTGTGTTGGATGGACAAGTCTATTTTGGGGGAGATTTCAAATTTAGAGGAATATTCCCTTTTTGATGTCATTTTGAAAGTAAATAGAGAATTATTAAATCAAATAAATGATTTAATTGTGCAAGTTGCAAAATCTAGAGGATTGGAGTGATTAGGATTAGCATTAATTATGATTTGATTAATTTAAATGATGTTAATTGATTTGACCATTTTGACTTAGATTTTAGGATTTAAATAACTCGGAATGAGAAGAGAATGATTTAGACTTAGTTAAATAAATATTTTTTATTTATTTAACCAAAGGGGGTGATGTTAGATTAAATTAGATAAATGTTTGATTTATTTATTTTAATTAGATGAACTTTAGAGATTTAATCAAGTAATATGGATTATTTAATTAAATCAAAGATAGGAAGATGAAGTGACCTAGCTAATTACACAGAGACAATGATTTAATTAAATCGATGGATTTATTTAATTAAAAGGGGAATTATGATGAATTTAATCAAATAAGGCTTATTTGATTAAATGGTTAGATAGAGGGATAATTCAGGATGAGGTGATGTTAGTAGATCAGGATCGAGTGTGCAATATAAATTTATATATTTTCTATGTCTACAATAATGTAAACATAAATTGTAATGTTCTTAGTGTTGATCCTCCTTCTAAGGAAGATGCTTACGCTTCTACTAAAGAGGATAATGTTGGTAGTCTTGTTAATAAGGATGATGGTGATCCCATAGAGGAGCATAATCCCCATTGCTAGAACAATGCTCTCTATGAAGATCCTCTTCCTCAAGATTTACAAACATGTTATGGCCCTGGCTTTAAGCTTGCCTCTAAATATGGCTATGGTCGTAAAGGTTGTGGGCATAACGAACAAGGCATTCAGGTCCAGGTATAGAATTTTCACCCCATAAGCATAATTTGGGGCTTGGTTGCTCAAATGAACAAAAACCACGGTTGAATGTTGGCATGATGTCCACTCAACCTCATTCTCACAGATTGGTCCATCCTCCTTTATCTTTTATCTTTGTATCTACTTCTTGTGAGCAATCAAACTTTTATCCATAAGAGAAAGGGTTGCTTCCTATTCCTCATCCTCTATCTGAGCAAGAGCGCATTTTATTGAGGCTTGTAAAAGCTCGCTTGATTACTCTCCCTTCTCCTACACATAAGAAGTCTCACAAACATGATAAAGCAAAGCATTCTTTCTGTGCATAATATTGAGTGCCTAGCCATTCCACTAGTGAATGTAAGGCCTTGAAGGAAAAAATACAACTTTATGAATCAGGTGCCATCACTCATTGATTTGTTGTTGCATCTATCTCTTCTTCAAATGACAAGTGATATCGAGGTCTACCTCTATCCTATGTGTTCTATGTATCTCACATGGCTCTCCTCCCCTATATGTTGGGGGAAGTGATAACTTGTTATGGAGATGTGTGTCCTTAAGGACCCCCTCTCTTCTTTATATCTTTCAAAAAATGCATCCCTTGAGTGGACCCCTTTTATTTTGAAGGGTTCTTGAGGGAGCCCATTGAAATCCTTCCAATCTGACCATTTTATTGCGTGGTTGTTTTTCTTTCTGACATGTTTTATTTGTGAATAAACATGTCACTTTGTAGGTGTGCCTAGAAAGCCACTGTCTAGTTTGACTCTACGGAGTCCCCTCCTTTGGGTTTCCTCCATGAAAGGGATCTTGGGGGATGCCTCCTTGTAGGTCTACAGGCCTATAAGGCACTTTCATCTGGGTTTCCTTCATGTGCTAGATCTTGGGAGATACCTTCTTGTAGGCCTACGAGCCTGTAAGGTGCCTTCATCTAGTTTTCCTTCATGTGAGAGATCTTGGGGGATACCTTCTTGTAGGTCTATGGGCCTATAAGGCACTTACTTCATGGGGCTTCCTTCATGTGAGAGATTTTGGGGCTTGGCTCCTTGTAGGTCTAAAGGCCTATGAGACGCTTTCATCCTATGGGATTTTTCCATCGTTGGTCTACAGGCCTTCAGTACACTTTGTTCAAACCTCCTCAAGAGAGAATACCTATGGAGCCATCTCTCTTGGAATTTTCATTCCTCCCTTTTCGCTTCTCTTCTATTCTCTTTTGTATATATCAGATTGAAGATCTGCATCTTCTTTGTCTTGAGTATATTCCCTTCTTCTCTTCATTTTAAAATTCTTCTATGTGTGTCATTTCTTAATTTTGAGATGATGCATGGTACTGAGACAACCTTTTACATCGAGGTCTCTTTCACTTTGATGACTCAAATCCTTTAGTTTTTTATGTTCTAAAATTGTTGTCTGGTGCAGGTTTTTCTTGTCTAATGTGTTTGTTTTGTAGGTCTTCATATTAGGGGCATGCTTCCTTGGTTCAAAGAGTTATCTACTTCCTCTACAGTATCCTTTTGGCATCATGATGTTATTTATGTTTAGTAGATTTCCTTTAGCGTGCATATTAGTGTAGATTCATATGCCCGCTAATGTGGGGGGAAAATGTAATGTCGTAAAATTGCACCCCTTGCAGTTTCACATACATTCTTACATCTGCTTTAATTTCCACTCCCTTAGCATCTTGTGTAGGCCCATTTTAGACCCTACATAAAGCTTTTCCTTTCTCAAGATGCTCTGAAAACCCTTTTCAGCTGCTACCCTCATATGCTTTTCTTGTTCTCATCATTTTGTAGTGTGATATGTCTGGACACTAGCGCATCGCACAGACATCTGCATGTAGCGCTAGCGTCCTGTGATGTTTCAACATTAAAATGACCATTTTCATACATTTTTGCCACTTATCATCTACTTTTATCGGTGGTAACAGCTCTCAGGATGTCTTGTAACTGCCTGGGAAGCTTCTTTTTGCTTCTCTTCTTCCCTTAAATGCCATCTCTTCAGTTCACTTTTGGTCTTCCTCTACTCTAGCTTCCCTCCATCCTTGGCTCTAGAATTCTCTCTTGTTATTTTTCATGCAAAGCTTCATACAACTTGCTACAGCACTCTCAAACTCTCTTAGAAACACTCTTTGTAGCCCTCTTGGCTCTTCCATCTATCTCCCTTTCCTTATGCTTGCGAGCATCCTGGGATTCCATATCCCCTATTTTTTGCATCCTTACATTGTGATACAAGTTGTCCTTCTCGAGAGGGGATTTCTTTTATCACCTCTTTTTTTATACGAGTTCTCCTCAAGCGGGGATTGCTTTTATCACTCATACTTGGTGGTGTGGGTTCTATTCCTAAAGTGGGTTTTTCTTTCACCACACACTTTTTCCATTTCAGTCACACTCTCTCTTTCTATCTGGTTGTCTATGGAGGTGGGAACACCAAAATAGGTGTTTGACTAAGGGAAACCCCTATACAGCCCTAGCACTTTCTTTGGATCTTATGCATGCAGGTATTGAAGATATTCACATGCTGGAGACTTCATCACTTACATGGTTGTGAGCATTTTCTTTCTATCTCTTATTCTCTGTATCATTTCTATTTCACTTATTTTAGTTCTATTACATTCTACTAATTTACCGCATTTTGTAAATTCTTAGTAATCAAGTTGCTAGTAGTTGCTTAGCTATTTTTTGTGATAAACTCACTTTATGGTACATATGAGACACCATTGTGCCTTTGAGACTCCAGCGTGTTGCACTGTCGTCTATATTCTACATTGTCATCCTTTAGCTAAGAGCCTATCAGTTTTTCTAGAAAACCTTTGTGACCAACTCTTTTCGATTCTAGAACTCTCACATGTTGTTCCTTGAGGTATTTTAGAGAATTTTGTCCCGTGAGGCTCTATGAATGAAGAGAACTCATGAGTAGTGAATCCCCCTTCTCTACACATAGTATAAGTCCTCTAGTTGGACTTGGGGAGTTTGAATTACTCACTTAAAGAGTTCCAAGATCTTAGTTGCTCATCATGAAGAATATCTTTAAAGAAATTTATCCCTTTGGTATCCCAACTTCTAGCCAAGCAACCTTGAATTAGATCAAGGAACTTATCATTATGCTTTAGGTTCCACCAAATAGATCTATTTTCCAAATTTTGTTATTACGTTCCAAAACCCCATTGATAGAGATATTAGGTCCCAATTCCTCCCAAGCTTTCCAAATAGTTTTGAAAATGTTAGACCCTAAGGGGACAACTAGAAAGATGAAAGCTACAAGATCAACAAAAGGTAACATCTTCTAGTACTTAGCTTGTTTTGGAATAGTTAGACTTTATATGTTATTTCTGACCAGAATTTTCCAAGGCTTCTCACCTTCAAAGGCCTTAAATATCCACTTTACACCAAGAGCCAGACCATGGTTTTTGAGGTCTTTTAGACCTATTCCCCCTTTAGCTTTTTCCATGCTACACCACTCCCATCTTATTGAGTGGTTTTTTTTCTTACATTTTCCATCTAACCACAAGAATTACCTAAATTTTTTTAATCTCATTCACCTAATAACCAATAAAAATCCAAACAAATAAGTAGTAGAAATTGTATGAGGATAATATTTTTTGGCAGACTTGAACTCTGTCAGTCAAAGAGAGGAACTGTCTATTCTGTTTTTCTAGTTTATTCTCTATTTTTCCTTTAATCCAATTCGACATATCCTTGAGACATGGGTTGACAGAAAAAATAATTCCAAGGTATCTCACTTACTTGTTGTGTCCCCCCATTGAAAGTTAAATTTTTGAAACCATCTTCGGGGTGTCATTCCATGCCAGCATGACTGATTTGGTATTGGAAATCTTGGTCTTAGAAGCATCACACAAGATTTTTAGCTTCCCCATAAGAGAGATCTAGGAAAAGTGTAATATCATCTACAAACTAGATGTTTATAATCTCATCTTTGTTAGGGAGAGTTATCCCTTTAACTAAGGGGGAAGTAGATTCCTCTTTAAGGAGGTAATAGAGTGCATTTAAAGCAATAAAAAATAGTGCAGGGGCTAAAGGGAATCCCTACCTTATTGATTTTTCTAAATTCTCCTAGGATAAAGAGCCATTGATTTCCACTTGAGCAACTGCAACTTTCATTAGATTTTTCACCATGTGACAGAAGGCCTTGGGAAATCCAAAAGCTTCTAACATCATGAGGACAAAGTCCCACTCAATCCTATCATAAGATTTCTCAAAATACAGAAGGAACATAGAATCATTTTGATTAGTTTTCTTGGCCCATTGCATGGCTACCTAGTTGGTTAGCAAGTTCTCAAGAATGTATCTTCCCTTTATGAATCTCATCTGGGTGTTGTTGATAAACTTGGGAAGCATATCCACAAGTCTAGTCACAATTAGTTTTGTAAATAATTTTTAAGAAACATTTAGCAAGGTAATCGGCCTCTAGTTTTTAAAGAGAGCTTTATCCCCATCCTTAGGGATCAATTTTGATAATATTAATGGATTTTCCAAGGGTGAAATTATGTAGGGCTTCTTTGTATAGATTAAGAAGGTCTTTACTAACCCAATCCATATTTTTCTTATAGAATTAAACATAGAGCCCATTTTCTCCAAAAGACTTGTCATTGCTTAAAATGTTGATAGCTTTCTTATTTTTTTCGAGTGAGACATCATTTTCGAACATGGTGCATTATTCCTAGGTAAGCTTTTGTTGAATGATTTGTTTACATAGTTCCTTTGCATCTTTTCTTACTTTGGTGTTACCTTCAGAAGTGAAAAGCTTCTTATAGAAATCCAAAAAGGCATTTTGTATCTCCTCTTAATAAGTGATTTCCTTACTACCTTCTCAAATCTTGCCAATGCTTTCTCTGGCCTCTTTGCTTTTAAATGTTTAGAAGAAGAACTTGGAACCCTTATCACCATTCTACAACCAGTTCATCTTAGATCTGACTCTCAAGCCTTGGATTTTTTGGTTTGTATCCTCCTCAAATATTCTCTTATTGTTGCCCAGTTCTCACCCAGGACTAGCCTAGTTGGGTCCCTTTGGATATCCTCCTCTACTATTAACAATTCCAAATTGAGGGTTGCCTCCTTTCTCCTTCTATTTATAGTCTTCCTTTTACCAATGGTTTGGAGGATTACTTTCCATGCTTTAACATTGTGGTCCCACCTTTCACATGCAAATTTATCACTTAAGGCCCATCTATTAATCTCCCTAAGAGTAAAGACAACAGTGTTGCAGTCTTCATCCTTTAGCAACTTGGTGTTGATTTTAAAGGATTTTTCTTTTCTCCTTTCCTTATTCTCCTTGGTGTTAAAAAGGATCTCAAAAATAATGGGGTGATGATCTGATAATGTTTAAGGGTATACCTTTACCACACCCCCATTCCCAAATTTATTAAAACTTAAAACCTCGCTATTGGCATAGAATCTATCAAGTTTGTAGTAGATTATATTGTTCCCAAACTAAAAATTTCACTAGGTATACCAGATTTTCTTGTTTTCATTCTTGCTTACACTTAAGGGGTCAAACAAGTTGAGAGTGTTTTTCATTTTATACAAAAAATAGAGTTCATTTCCTTTCCAGTCAAGCTTCATTCCCCCATTTTTTCTTCCTAATGCTCTATCATGTTGAAGTCCCCACCAAAAATCCATGGGATATTAGGGAGTTGGTAAATCCATTACCACAACTCACTCCTTCCCTTGCAATAATTTTGTGAATACATTGAGAAAATACCAAATTGAGAGTCATATCTTTCTAGAACCACCCAAGCAACTCTTTGACAAGGAGAGAAACCTTTTTTTTTTACATATTGAGCCCATTCAATGGAGAGAAGAATGGTTGTACCACCTTGTTGCAAGTTTGAAGGAAGTATGGTGAAGGTGTTGTCATTGATGTCAATTGGTTAACTAGTTCTTAACTGGTTGTTGTTGTCATTGATGTCATGGATAATGGTTATTGGTTTTATATGTCAAGGATATTGAGAAAATTGTAATGAAGAAAGGTTGCAGGTGTTTAGTTGTTGCTTAGGGTTTTGCTCCATGATTTTCTCCTATGTCCATGTGGCTTAGATATGTTGATCATCGTTGTTGGAAGTTTCTATATCTAGGATTTGGGCTTCTGGATCATTGTACAATGTGAGTTATGTTCACCAGTTGTGAACTATTCTTTTCAGGGTATTTTGTTGAGGTCTCGGAGAAATGTAGTTGCTTTGTATTTCTTCTTGTTCGAGTCTTATGACTTGCGGTTCTAGATTTAGGGTGATATGATCGTTTTGAAGATAATTTTTTTATTTGGAAGGATTGCATCATGCTAAGGTTGTGTGTGCTTAATTTATTTATGTGTTTAACACTAGTTTGGTTGACCTTGTGTTTAGCACTAATTTTGAAGCTTATGGAAGGGTGTTGAAGTGTGTGATTGGGTCACCCTCATTCTAATTCCACCCTAGAATATTTTGGCACTGACCTAATTTGAATTTGTAAATGCAAATGGTGTATGGCCGACTTTGGATATGTTTCAAAGTTAAAGATGGTATAAATACAGGATAAAATATTGGTGAAAGATAAGTGCAAAAAATAGAGAAAGATAGATGTGAGATAGATGTGAATCAATTTGTAAGTAATGCAAGTTGGTGTAGATTAGTGTAAAGTCTAATTGTTGAGTTTTTAGAATTAGTGAGATACAGTTGTACTCTATCATTCAATCATGTCTGTAAGTGTTTGAGAGAATTATGGTGGAAATATCTATTGCATTGGGATTGTCTTCACTCTTTAGCATATCTCTTCTATCTTCTTTGTATCTATGTGGCAGTAAGCCCTCTAGGTGGTTAAACCTTATTTGGACAATGAGTCTTGATTCAAACAGTGAGTCCTATTTTGGTAGTGAGCCTTCTCTGGCAATGAGCTTTTGTAATCAGTTTTGATATTATCTATATTGTGAGCTAATCCTCACCGTGGTTTTTCCCTTATTGGGTTTTCCATATAAATATGGTGTTATTATGTATGTGTGATGTTTTTTAGTTTCTACCCTTGCACTTAATGATTAATCAAAATAGTAGAAAAAAATGATTTGTGATTGATTTAATTTTTGGTGAAATTTTTAAAGGTTAAAGTTTGTTACAACTAATTCACCTCCCCTCTTAGTTGTCTTGTTCAACAATTGATATCAGAGCTTGGTTCCTTGGAGAAGAGTTTAACTTCTTAAGGAAGGTTAGAGATGGCCAGCAAGATCACTTTTGAATTTCCTAGGTTTGATGGAACAAATTATGCTATCTGGAAAATATAAATGGAAGGATATATGGAGTATTGTGGATATGATGTTGAAACTACTTAAAAAATTGTTTATACTCCTCTGGCTAATGGTTTGATTACAGCTGATGAAATCAAGGTGCATGAAGCAAACAACAAGGTGAAGTTCATTATGAAGAATACTCTTTCATAATCTGAGCTGATTAAATTCCAGAAACTGAAGACTCCTAAATATGTATGGGATGCTTTAGAAAAGATGTGTGAAGGAGATGAAAATGTCAAAGAAGCAAAGTTACAAAATTTAGAGGCACAGTTTGAGGTCCTACATATGTCTAAAGATGAGAACAATAAATCTTATGTACTAAGAATATATGAGTTGGTAGCTAAAATGAAAGGACTTGGCACTACAGTAAATGAACCAAGGAATGTGAAGAAAATTCTTAGAACTCTTCCTGATGCATACAGTGAAAAGGTATCTACTATTGAAGAATATGTGGACTACAAGACTTATACTAAAGATCAGTTATTGAGTACTCTAACATCTTATGAGATGAGAAAACCAAATTTGAGAAATGGATCCAAATCAGAAATTGCTTTCAAGGCTCCAAGAGTTGAAGATCAGGATGAGGAAAACCTTGATGAAGTAAAAGCTAACTTTGTGAGAAGGATAAGGAAAGGCTCTGGCAAGTATGAAGGTAAGTTACCCTTTAAATGCTTTAGTTGTGGAGGAATAGGTCACTATGCTTCGAGATGTCTAGAAAGAGCTAAGAGGAACAAACAAAGATTTAAGAAAGAAAACAAAGGCAAGAAGATCAATAGAGCATATTATGTGAATTAGAATGCTAGTTTTTCTGATGATGAGTTTAATTATGGATATTTTGATGACAATGAATGCTTGTACTTGGCTATAAAATATTAACCTACTTCTGCTAAATCTAAAAGACAAGTGAAGGAATTTCCTTCAAAGAAACTGAAAGAAGAAGATACTATAATATCTACACTACATGCTAAAAAAGAAAAGAAATATTGGGTTGTTGACAATGGTTGTTCACATCACATGACTAGTGATAAGAGTAATTTTGTTAAAATAGAAAAATATGATGGAGGCATACTTATGTTTGGATATGATACTGGTGCTAAAATTCGTGGGATAGGTTCAGTAATTTTTTATGGCAAGCATAATATTAATGATGTCTACTATGTTAAGGGTTTAAGACATAATCTATTGAGCATTGGACATATGTTTAGTAATGGACATAATCTTGTATTTGAGGATGAAATACGTGAAACCAGGAAAGGATTTGGAAAAATGATTGTTGCAGGAAAGAATTCCAAAAGAAATATATATCAACTTAAGGGTGTTGGTGGACATTGCTCTATGACTTAGATGAATGAAATTTGGTTATGGCATCAAAGATTATGTCACATGAATTTTGATAACTTGGAAAGGATTAGTGTAGTGCAAGTCGTAAGAGATTTATCAAGGATTACAAATCTTATTAATGCTATTTGTAGGAATTGTTAGTTTGGAAAGCAAGCAAGAAACAATCTACTACTAGACTTCTGGATTTGATTCATATAGATCTTTGTGGTCATACAAGAGTGAGAAGTCTACAAGGTGAAAGGTACTTTATGCTTTTGATTAATGATTACTCTAGGTATACATGGGGTAATTTTCTTAGAGAGAAATCTGATAAATTAGATAGATTCAAAACATTCAAAGCTATGGTAGAGAATGGAGTGAATTTAAGAATAAAATGCTTGAGGTTTGATAGAGGTGGTGAATTCACCTCCCATGAGGTTAATTTTTTTTTAATTTCATGGAATAAAAAGATAGTTATCTTCTCCTAGAACTCCTCAACAGAAAAAAAAAATTGAAAGAAAGAACAAAACAATTCAAGAGGCTGCTAGATCAATGATTATTGAAGCTCGTTTATCAAAATTTTGCTGGAGAGAAGCTATTCACACTATTATCTACATGTTCAATCATGTTTAAGAAAAAGCCAATAGTACTAAGTCACCCTATGAGCTATGGTGTGGAAGAATTCCTATTGTTAAGTATTTCAAGGTATTTGGAAGAAAATGCTATATTAGATGGGATGAAGAAAATTTAGGGAAGTTTGATGCTAGAAGTGATGAAGGTATTTTCCTTGGATATTCTACTAAGAGAAAAGCTTACGGGTGTTTCAATAAAATATTGAGAAATATTTTAGAAAGAAAAAATGTTAAGGTTGATGAAGCAATGAATAATTCAATTGAAGTTGATGGATATGAATCTAATGAACATGATTGTGTAAATTGAAGTTGTGGAAGAATAGGAGAAGAAAAATCAAGAAGAAGAAGAAGCTTCGGTGGTTTCCCCTAAGACACCTAGATATGTGTAGAAGAATCATTCAGAAAATCAAACCATTGGATACAAAAGGAAAGGAGTATTGAAAAGAAGCAGATTTGCTGCTGATGGAGAGATAAATTTGTATTTATTTTATAATATTGAGCCAAATATTATAAGTGAAGCATGTAAAGATGAGTATTGGATGGAAGCTATGAAAGAGGAACTTATGCAAATTGAGAAGAATCAAACTTGGGAATTGGTCCCTAGACCGCCAGACAAAAATATAACTAGATCAAAATGGGTGTTCAAAAACAAGTTGAAAGAGAATGGAGAAATAGTTAGAAATAAAGTTAGGCTTGTGTATTAGGGATAATCAGAAGTAGAAGGCATATATGTTCAAGAAAAATTTTCTCTGGTGGCAAGAATGGAAGATATCATAATGTTTTTAGCATTTGTTGCTCATAAGGATTTCAAGGTCTATCAAATGGACGTTGTTAAGTCTACATTCTTGAATGGTGAGCTAGAAGAAGAGGTCTACATAGAAAAACTGGAAGGATTCTAGATGTCAGAATAATCATATATGGTTTGTAGATTGAAGAAGGCTTTATATGGATTGAAGCAAGGTCCTAGAGATTGGTATAAAAGGTTAGATAGATATCTGACTCAACAAGGTTTCAACAAAGGTACAATAGATAGTAATATTTATTTTAAAATTAAGGATGACAAGATCTTGATAGTGGTTGTATATGTTGATGACATTATCTTAGGAGGAAATGAAACAATGTGCAAGATGTTTTCTGAAGAGATGCAAAAAGAGTTTGAGATGTCTATGTTTGGTGAGATGAATTTATTTCTTGGGCTACAAATTAATCAAAAAGAGAAAGTGGTCTTTATTTCATGTTCAAAGTATGTAAGAGAAATGTTGAAGAAGTTTGGGATGGATGGTTTCAAACCGGTATGCACTCCTATGGTGGTTGGTTGCAAATTGAGTAAAGATGATGATTCACCTAAGGCTGATCAAAGCATGTACAAATATATAAATGGAGATTTGTTGTATTTAACTATTACTAGACTGGATATCATGCACATAGTTTTTCTTGTGGCTATATTTCAAGAAGACCCTAAAGAGACACATGTTGTTAATAGGATATTTAGATATTTGAATGGCACTCTGAATTATGGGCTATGGTATCTTAGGGATACTGATTTTACATTAAGTGTGTACATAGATGCATATTGGGTTGGTTGTGTCTATGATAGAAAGAGTACAAGTGGTGGTGCATTCTTTCTTGGTTGTAGATTGGTGACTTGGTTAAGTAAAAATCAAGATTTTATTTCTTTATCTACTACTGAAGTTGAGTATATTGCTACTGCATCTTGTTGTACACTAGATTTGTGGATGATATGGACATTGAAAAATATCAAAGTAATGTATGATGATCCTATTTCTATCTTCTATGATAATACAAGTGCAATTAACATTTCAAGCAATCCAGTGATGCACTCAAGGACAAAGCATATATCTATTAGGTATCACTTTTTGAGAGAGAAGGTTGTGGAGAATGAAGTAAAACTTGAGTATGTGTCGACAAAGGATCAAGTGGTTGACATATTTGTGAAGGCTCTTCTTAAAGATACTTTTTAGTTTCTTTGGGAGAAGTTAGGGTTTGTTTCGCCTCCTTTCTTGAACTAGATGCATACAGAGATGCATCAGTCCGGTGGATCTATGGATCTATCTTTCTACTAGACTAATGTTTTGGTGGCTACCTCTCAGGGGGAGTAGGTAGTTTTATGAGTTGCCATTGAAAGAGTATTGTGTTCTTGATGTCAAAGGGGAAATAAATGTTAAACATCCTATCCCTTTGCCATTGATGTGAAAGGGGGAGAGAAGGATGTGAAAAATAAGAAGAGAGAAAGATGTGAAAAGAGTATCTACTAAGGGGGAGAAAGTAAAATCATGAGAATGTGTGTTGTCTTTGATGGTTTGTCACATCATGTGTTGCCATCAATGACAAAGGGGGAGATTTTTGCAAGTATGAAGGAAGTATGATGAAGTTTTTTTCATTGATGTCAACCGGTTAACTTTCTCAACTAGTTGTTGTCATTGATGTCATGGATAATGGTTATTGGTTGTATATGTCGAGGATATTGAGAAAATTGTAATGAAGAGAGGTTATAGGTTTTTATTTGTTGCTCTGGGTTTTTCTTTGAGATTTGCTCATATGTTCATGTGGTTCAGATATGTTGATCATGGTTGTTGGAATTTTCTTATCTAGGATTTGGGATTTTGGATTGTTGTACAATATCAGTTATGCCACCAGTTGCGAACTATGATTTTCAAGGTATCTAGCTGGAAGAAATTTAGTTGCTCTAGATTTCTTCTTGTTCAAGTCTCATGACTTGTGGTTTTGGAGTTAAGGTGATATGATCATGTTGAAGATAATTTTGTTATCTAGAAGGATTGGATTGTGCTAAAGTTGTGTGTGCTTAATTGATTTATGTGTTTAACACTGGTTTGGAAAACCTTGTGTTTAACACTACTTTTAAAGCTTATGGAAGTGTATTGAAGCATGTGATTGGGTCGCCCTCATTCTAATTCCACCCTAGAATCTTTTTCCAATGACCTAATTTGAATTTGTAAATGAAAATGGTGTATGGACGGCATTGGATATGTTTCAAAGTTTAAGATGGTATAAATACAAGATGAAATATTGGTGAAATATAAGTGCAAAGAAATAGAGAAAGATAGATGCAAGATATATGTGAATTAGTGTGTAAGTAATGCAAGCTGGTGCAGATCAGTGTGAAGCCTAATTGTTGAGTTTTTGGAAGCAGTGAGTTGAAGGTGTACTGTATCATTCACACATGGCTGCAAGTGTTTAAGCAAATTGTGGTGGAAATCTCTATTGCATTGAGATTTTCTTCTCTTTGTAACATATATCTTTTATCTTCTTTGTATCTATGTGGTATTGATCCCTCTAGATGGTTAACCCTTGTTTGTACAATGAGTCCTAATTTGGATAGTGAGTCATGTTTTGGCAGTGAGCCTTCTTTGGTAGTGAGCCTTTGTAATCAGTTTTTATAGTCTCTATATTATGAGCTAATCCTCACCATGGTTTTTCTCTATATTGTGATTTTATTCATTTTCTGCCCTTGCACTTAATGATTAATCAAAATAGAAGAATAAAGGATTTGTGATTGATTTAATTTTTGGTAAAAGTTTTAAAGGTTAACTTTTGTTACAACTGATTCACCCCCCGTCTCAATTGTCTTGTTCAACAATTGGTATCAAAGCTTGGCTCCTTGGAGAAGATCGTAAACACTTAAAGAAGGTTCAGTATGGTGAGAAAGATCACTTTTAAATGTCCTAGGTTCGATGGAACAAATTATGCTATCTGGAAAATACAAATGGAAGGATATCTAGAGTATTGTGTATATGATGTTGAAACTGCTTGCAAAATTGTTTACACTCCTCCAGTTAATGGTTTGAGTACAAATAATGAAATCAAGGCATATGAAGCAAACAACAAGGCGAAGTTCATTCTAAAGAATAGTATTTCACATTTTGAGTTGATTAAAGTCTAGAATCTAAGGACTGCTAAAGAGGTCTGGGATGCTTTAGAAAATATGCATGAAGGAGATGAAAAGGTCAGAGAAGAAAAGTTATAGAATTTAGAGGCACAGTTTGAGGTCTTGCATATGTCTGAAGATGAGAACATTAAATCTTATGTATTGAGAATAGATGAGTTGGTAGCTAAAATGAGAGGACTTGGCACTACAATAGATGAACCTAGGATTGTGAAGAAGATTCTTAGAACTCTTCCTAATGCATAAAGTGGAAAAGTATTTGCTATTGAAGAATATGGGGACTACAAGACTTATACTAAAGATCAATTATTGAGTACTCTAACATATTATGAGATGAAAAAACCAAATTTGAGAAATGGATCTAAATTGGAAACTGCTTTCAAGTCTACAATAGCTGAAGATCTGAGGAGGAAAACCTTGATGAAGTAGAAGCTAACTTTGTGAGAAGGATGAGGAAAGGCTTCAACAAGAATGAAGGTAAGTTATCCTTTAAATTCTTTAGTTTTCAAGGAATAGATCACTATGCTTTGAGATGTCTAGAAAGAGCTAAGAGGATCAAACAAATATTTGAGAAAGAAAAAAAGGAAAGAATTTATCAACAAAGCATATTATGTGAATGAGAATGCTAGTATTTCTTATGATGAGTCTCATTATGGATATTTTGATGACAATGAATGCTAGTTCTTGGCTATAAAATATGAACCTACTTCTACTAAATATGAAAGATAGGTGAAGGAATGTCCTCTGGAGAAAGAGAAAGAAGGAGATACTATAGTCTCTACCCTACATGCTAAATAAGAAAAGAACTATTGGGTTGTTAATAGTGGTTGTTCACATCATTTGACCGGTGATAAGATTAAGTTTTTAAAACTAGAAAAATATGATGGAGGCTTAATTATGCTTAGAGATGATACTACTACTAAAATTTGTGGGATAGGTTCAGTAAGTTTTGATGGAAAGCATAATACTAATGATGTTTACTATGTTAAGGGTTTAAGGAATAATCTCTTAAGTGTTGGACAGATGTGTACTAAAGGATATAATCTTTTATTTGAGGATGAAAGATGTGAAATTAGGAAAGGATCTGGAATAGTGATTGCTATAGGAAAGAAGTCTGAAGAAAATATATATCATCTTAAGGGTGATGATGGACATTTCTTTATGACTCAGATTAATGGCAGTTGTTTATGGCATTGAAGAACTTGTCACATGAATTTTGATAACTTTGCAAGGATCAATGTAGTGCAAGTTGTAAGAGATTTTCCAATGATTACAAATCATGTTAATGCTATTTGCAGGAATTGTCAGTTTGGAAAGCAAGCAAGAAAAAATTTCAGATCAAAGGAACAATCTACTATTGGATTACTAGACTTGATTCATACAAATCTTTGTGGTCGTACAAGAGTGAGAAGTCTACAAGGTGAAAGGTACTTCATGCTTTTGATTGATGATTACTCTAAGTATACATGGGTTAATTTTCTTAGAGAGAAATTTGATGCATTAGATAGATTCAATACATTCAAAGCTATGGTAGAGAATGAAATGAATTTAAGAATAAAATGCTTGTGGTCTAACAGAGGTAGTGAATTCACCTCCCATGAGTTTAATATGTTTTGTGAAGTTCGTGGAATAAAAAGATAGTTATTTGCTCCTAGAACTCCTCAGCATAATGGAGTTGTTGAAAGAAAGAACAAAACAATTCAAGAAGTTGCTAGATCAATGATTATTGAAGCTTTTCTTACTATAATTTTACTGAAGAGAAGTTATTCACATTGTTTTCTATGTGTTCAATCATGTTTAAGCAAGAGCCAATAGTACTAAGACCCCCTATGAGCTATGGTGTGGAAGAATTCCTACTATTAAGTGTGTGTGTGAAATATTGGATTAATTAAATAGAAATCAAACACATGTTAATAAAACATTAAATCAAAAAGCTGAAAAGAAACAGAATAATGCAAACCGTAATAGCAGCTTCTCGAAACCGTCTTATCCTCCTCTAACTTCATCATTTTGTTGTTTTCGAATGGCTCTCAGACCAGCAGATCCAACTCAACAAAAAGACAGCATGAAGAACGAGATACAAAATGCATATTATGCTAAATGCAAATCTATGCTAATATGAAAGTACGTATGTGATGCTGAAAATGATGTGAATGCATAGGCTGATTGCATGAACGTAGGTATGCGTAGGTAAGTGCATGCATGTGAATGTGGATGATTAACCAAGGCTTGGATTTGCACGGGCTTTTATAGAGTTTTCGAACGGGTTTGATTGGCTGAATCGATTAATGGTCCGGATTAAGCTTGTTTCGAACGAACGGCGGGAGATCTTCGAAAGTGGAAGAGAAGGATGGAAGGTTTTCTTTTTCTTTCAATTTCGTCATTGAGTTTCGAAGGGAAACTTCCATTTTGAAGGATAAGATAAAATTTGGAAGGGCGAGTTAGCATGAGTTATAAATTAAATTAAATAAATTTATTTAATTCGGAAGTGGAGATGAAAATAGAAATCCACATAATTAAATAACTCATATTTAATTATGTTTAAAATGAAATTAGAGTGAGGAAAATATTAAATAAGATATTTAATATTTAATTTAATTCAAATATGGGATGGAGAATATTCCATTATTCAAATATTCAAAAAAAAAATATTTAAACTTTAGAATAGAATGATAATTAAATATAAATAAATTATAAAAATTTATTTAATTTAATTAAGCGAAGGGTAGAAATGTTAGCAATTAAATAAAATTATTTATTTAATTTAAGGTAGAAGAATTTAGAAAATGAACGATATAAATAAATAATTAAATTTATTTATATGTAGATGACATTAAAGGAATTGATTAAATAAATCATATTTAATTAATTAACAAGCTTAATCATGACCAGTTTTAGAAGTATACATTTTTCCCTTCTTTGAAGTGATGTGTAAAACACATTGCTTCAAAGAAAAAAAGATTTTTCCCTTGATGTACTTTTGATATTCTTGCTGATGATGCCCCCTCGGGAGGTAAATCACGGATGAGAAGGAAAGTGGTTTAGCTCGCGACAGAAAAAGAAATGTCCATTGTGAAAATAAAGTCACATTTTACCCTTGTTTTGACCTTTAAGAGGTAAAAGGTTGAAAGAGACAAGTCATTTGTACTGTTGAGTTTGGTGAAAATTGTAGCTGTGAAAGCGACATTGCGACATGGAGATTCTGTATCATCGCCACCGATTCGAGAGATCACGTAGATATCAGAGGCCAGCTGCTTATGGACCACCAGTGAGTCGATTGATCCTCTTATGCTTTCAAATTTTTTTGTTTGGATGGAAATTTTCATGATTTTTTGCAGTTTTAGTTTTAAAAATTTATGTTTGCGCGCATATAGCAACGTTTAGGTGCTTTCAAAAAAAGCAGGCGCACATATGGTAGAAACAAATGTGCATAGGGCATAGATGTTAAAATTTTGTAGGAAAGCCAGTGTAGCGCATCCTGTAAAAACTAGCGCGCATATAGGGTAGGTTTGAAAATTTTAAAGATAGAGCACATATAGGGAAAATAGACGCGCATACAGGAAAGCGTGCATCCAGCAAAAACAATGGCGCATAGGATGAGAAAAGTGGATCATACGGGAAAATGCGCATAGGGAGTATGTTTAAGCACATCCCATAAAAAGAACGGCGCATATGGGATTTAGCGCATCCTGTACAAAGAATGGCGCATATGGGAAAATAGGCAGAATTTATGTGTTGATGAAAATGATGATGTGTATTGCTGCCTTGGTCAATAGATAGGTAAAATGTCGTGTCATCATGCTGATATGGGTAAAGATGATAGAAAATCGAATGATTGATTAATAACTTTGCTTCCTAAGGTAGAAAACAAAGAGTAGATTGAACTGAGATGACTTCTGATAAATTTTCTTCCTGCGATAGAAAACAAATAGTAATTGATGGTAGGATAGATGTGATATGATATCCAGCTTGATAGAGTTGATTTGATTTGATTGATAGGACTGATTGTGTGATATGGGTCGTTGATTTGTTGCATTGATATGAGTCATTGATATGGGTCTGATAGAGTTGACTGATAGATATGAGTCTGATTTGATATTGTGTGAATATTTGATATGAGTCTAATAGATGATCTTTGTAATGAAAAATAGGAGGTTTTCAAAAATCTCTAGATTAGAGTGCGACATTCACTAGGATGGGATAGGATCCCTGAGTTGACTCCTGCTGACAGAGCATTGATTGATGCGTGCGGTTTGAGACCCTTGTTGGTGATGTCGTCGATTAGTGTCAACAAAGGATTGTTGACAGCACTTGCAGAGCGATGGCATTCGGAGCACAACACCTTTCACATGCTGACCGGTGAGGTGACAGTGACTCCTGAGGATGTGTACAGGATCCTAGGTATTCTAGTTGTCAGAGCCCTTGTGTATTACGATCACAAGGAGCTTGGGGGTACGGATGCATTGAGGAGAGTGTACGGAGATGCACATATAGCTGGGTACTGGGTACTGTGGGCGGACTTTCACGGATATCCAGCCTTGCCAGCAGTTTTGGGTGCTTTCATCGAAGGTCTCCTTTGTCTGAATCACTGGGCAAAGGGATTGTGAGTGGGCTGGGGCAGGATTCTAGAGCAGATGATACTACAGCCGAGGAGATATGCATGGGGGAGCTACATGCTAGCTCATCTCTATCATGATTTGCACCAGGTGGTCTACAGAGGATCATCCAGTTTATCTTGTGGGGTTACATTGCTACAGATCTGGGCATGGGAGCATTTCACTGTGACGAGGCCGGCATGACCCAGAGTGAAGCCACTAGGCAAGCCATATATCTATATGTATTATGTGTTCCTTACCCAGCCCAAGCTGGGCAAGGTAGATTATTGGAGATGACTACTAGATGACATAGATACAGTCATATGGTGACCATATTTGGATTGTGAGCCATGGGCGACTGATGATATAGAGATGCCCTATGTCTGTATTTCGCGGTTCCTGATAGGGAGGACTCCCTTCATTTTGGAGAGATTTTTGGCATTGCAGGTGTAGAGGCAGTTCGGATTTATGTAGGGGATGTCGTAGGGGGTTGTACATTACACTCGGAGCAGAGATGAGGCCGGATGGGGGCCATGTATTTTGTATTAGGCTGCCTATACAGAGTTTATGGCCTTAGCACCTGAGGTATGGATTGACAGACGAGACATTGTGGATGTTGGGATGTCTGATGAGTATGCTGCCTATTTCCACATGCATCCATTCCCACGATTTACTAGCTTGGATGAGCCAGCACCTATTTTGGTAGTACCATAGCCCGGGGCAAGTGGACAGGAGGATGTGGCCGGCGGTGAGCAGGGAGTGGTCGAAGGAGAGGAGGTGGAGAGCAGAGAGGAGGAGGGCTCAGATGATGATGACGATGGGGATGATGGCGGGGTGGGAGGACATGCACTGGGGAGGTCAAGGCGAGATATCCTAAGGGGTGTGCAGATTATGTGATGATCGAGGACAAGGATAGGGAGACAGACAGTTATCCGGATGGCCTCCTCACAGCAAGGACAAATAGCCACTCTTTAGGCTCAGGTGCAGACATTGCAGGGGCAGCAGGGTCAGCTACGGAGTCAGTTGTCATAGGCACAGGCTTTTATTGTGCAGCTACAGGAACAGCTCACACAGGCACAGGCACAGGAATAGGTATAGGCACCTGCCCCAGACCCACAGTTAGCTCAGGTGATCACAGAGAGGGATGCATTCAGGCGATGGGTAGTAGAGGCTGAGGGTGTGGCTCATAGACTAATGGGCACTGTAGAGAGTACGTCACTGCGAGATGCCATTGCAGAGGGTATGGAGATGGCTAGGGAGGCTGAGTACTACAGGGTGAGATATGAGAAGCTATGCCCTCCGGAGCGTAGAGAGCCATACCCGTGATCCCACAGTAGGACTCAGAGCAGATCACAGACACATACCCAGAGCAGGGGGGTGACAGGGCCACGGAAAGACCCGGATGCAGGCACTAGTGGCAGACCACCTTCCTCCAGACCAGCACCATCAGAGGCATCGACCAGTTAGACTTTATGATGTATAGCATTTTTGGAGCATATATATGCCATTTCTGATCATATTTGATGTATTGGACATTGTAGTTTCATTGGACATTTGTATCATTTTTTGATGAGTGATGATATGCAGCTGTGATGATTATTTTGATGATGATGTGATGTATATTTATGATGTGATGATATGATATGCATTTATGTCTATGTGTTTATGGAGACTTGATGACTAATATGATATGCAGGATGATTTGATTATGATATTTTATTATGATTATGATTTGCTGATGTGTACTAATGATGTCATGCAGATGAATTGCCTATGATGTATATTTTTGGATTTTGTAATGCAAAAAGATGAAACATAAATTTTGTGCTTCAGTTTATGAAATGATGTGATGTGAAATGTCATGAGTGGATAAAATGTTATGGTATAAGATGATAAAATAATAATAATAATGATGTGAATAGATAGTGGTGATGAAATATAATGATATGTGATGAAATATAATGACTTGCGATTGGACTAAATGAATAAATGAAATGATAAGTGAGATTATAATGAAATGATGTGATATGAAATGCTAAATGGAATTGTTAAATGATATGATATGAAATTTTAAATGGAATTGTTAAATGATATGAAATTAAATGTTAAATGGGTTTGTTAAATGATATGATATGAAATGTTAAATGGAATGAATGATAATGATAATGCAATACAAAATGAGAATGATAAATGCAATATTAAATGATAATGATAAATGCAATATTAAATGATAATGATAATGATAATGATGATATTAAATGATAATGATAAATGCAATATTAAATGATAATGATAATGATGATATTAAATGATAATGATAAATGCAATATTAAATGATAATGATGAGATTAAATGATAATGATAATGATGATATTAAATGATAATGATAAATGCAATATTAAATGATAATAATAATGATGATATTAAATGATAATGATAAATGCAATATTAAATGATAATGATGAGATTAAATGATAATGATAATGATGATATTAAATGATAATGATAAATGCAATATCAAATGATAATGATAATGATAATGATGCTATTAAATGATAATGATAAATGCTGCGATGGTGAGATTGGAAAAACATAAATGATAATGAAGTGAAATGCGAATGGAATGATAATGGGTATGAAGTGATAAAATGGAAATGAAATGTTAATGAAAAATAATATAAATAATAATGATAATGAGAATGAATAATGACGATGGCAATGGAACAAATCGGAATAAAAATGAATGAAATAATGTAATCAAAAAGAAGATGAAATGTTAATAATAATGAAAAGATGAAATGATAATGATATGAAGCGGAATTGTTAAATGATAATGAAAATGAAATAATAATGAATGCCCAATGATATGAAATAAAATGATAAATGATATAGAATGATAACGAGCATGAAATGAATTGCCAACAAAATATTGATGAAATGATAATGGAGATGCGACGAATATGAGATGATGAAATGGATGCAATAATGAAACTAATATGAAATGATATGAAATGCACCTAATGAGATGATACTGATACTGAAATAATAATGGGTGCAAAAATGGAACGATAATGCTAATGATGATGAAATGATAATGAAGCTGAAATGATAATGGAAATACAATGATAATGATACAAATGTTTGCATTGTCCTCCACAAATAGTCCAGGAAAATGACATCCATTGACCCTTCAAAAGCTCGCGAAGCAAATCCAATATGCAGTTATGTACAATGACCTAAAATGAAAATGCAACTAAAATAAAACTGACCATTTTGTTGAGCCTTTTAGTGAGCCTACTTAAATCATCATAGAGCATTTGAAAATGTTGGAAGTATGTACAAGCATCAGAGGGGAAATTAGCACCAATGATGACCTGAGTACAATTTTCATGATTTTTGATATAGCAAGTGAATACAAGCATCTAGGTATAATTGAACCAGGATAACTTGAGTATTTCTTGCATAAAAAGACAAAGACTAACCACTATCTAGTGCAAATTTGGAACTGTCATCAATGATAAATTTTGGGAATCATGTCTCGTGACATACTTGCAATAGATAAATGATTAACCTCAAGATAGCAGACAAAGAAAAATCATCCTCTTTCCTTGCCACTCTAGTTCAGTACATCAAGTGTGCTCCAGAGAAATGATGTCAAAAAATAACCAACCATTGTTCAACAAATGACATACTGTGATTCCAAACATTATTTCAGATTAGAGATCATACAGATATGAGTCATGGTAAGGTACGCAACTAAAAGCCACTGTGATATGGATCAATGGTTCGTTGTTTTGTTTTGCGTGATTGTTTTCGATGTCATTTTCTTACTGTTTTGGAAAGATCTGAAAGTTGATTGCCCCCAATATGCCTAAATTTGCCCTTGGTATCAACACAACTTGTTGAAATGAATATGTACAATAATCAAGCCATGATAAGACGTTATCACTCGAAGAAAATGATGATAGCATGGTGTTGGTGTGACCCTAAGATGGTGGAAAAGATGCATGAAAAACGAAGGCTAATCAGCCAAGTGCAGAACATGAACCAATAGATGGAGAGCTACAAATAGCGTCTGTTTGCCAGATTTTCACTATTTGTTTTTATTGCATTTTTCTTGTCAATAGACTGCCTGTTTGCCAGGTTTTCACCCTATGACGGCCAGGATTTTCTATTTATTTTTGGATTTCTTCGTGGACTTTTCTGATTTTTTTTTGAGACTTTTTCTTTTTTTTTTTGGATTTCTTCAGGACTTTTTCTGATTTTTTTTTTCTGATTTCTTCAGGACCTTTTCTGATTTTTTTGGATTTCTTCAGGACTTTTTCTAATGATGATAACCGTCTTAGACATAATACTTTTTCAAATGCATGCTATTGATAGGCTCGTCAAACAGGTCCCCTCCTAGCATTGATAGCTTATAGGCTCCTGAACCATAGACTGCGATAACCGCATAAGGACCTAACCAATTTGGTTCAAACTTTCCTTTCTTCTCTCTGTCTTGTTGATTGCGTGGATTCTCTTTTAGAACAAGATCACCCACTTGAAAGGTACGTGGCTTTACTTTGTGGTTGTAGCTGCGAGACATCATTTGTTGATATGTTTTTAGATGATCAGCCGCTCTTTGTCTCTTCTCATCTAGAAGTTTCAGTTCTTGGAGTCGGGAAACTTGGTATTCATCATCTATTATAAGGCCTTTCAATGATACTCTGAGTGAGGGAATCTCCACCTCTAAGGGCAATATGGCCTCTACTCCATAGACAAGAGCGAATGGTGTTGCTCCTATTGGTGTGCGGACACTAGTTCGGTAGGCCCATAGAGCAGGATTGAGTTGAACGTGCCAATCCTTCCCCGAAGTATTCACAGTCTTTTTCAAGATTTTCAATATTGTTTTATTTGAGGCCTCTACTTGGCCATTCCCTTGTGGATAGTATGGTGTTGAGTATCTATGTTGTATGTGAAATCTCTCACAAAGTTCATCAACATCCTGATTTTTTAATGGACATCCATTATCTGTAATAATGGAGTCGGGAATGCCATACCGACAAATGATATAGTTGAGTATGAATGATGATATTTGTTTGCCGGTGACTTTGGTAAGAGGGACTGCCTCAATCCACTTGGTAAAATACTCTATTGCTGTGATGATGAATTTATGCCCATTTGATGAAGAAGGATGAATCTTGCCCACTAGATCTAACCCCCATTGAGAAAATGGTCAGGTTGGTGTGAACGGTTGAAGTTCTTGTACAGAAGCATGAATGAGATTCCCATGAATCTGACATTTTGAACATGTTTTCACAAAAGTGAATGATTCTCTCTCCATTGTAGGCCAATAGTAACCCATTCTAATCAATTTTTTGGACAAGGTCAGTCCACTCGAATGAGTACCACAGATGCCACCATGAACTTCTTGTAAAGTTTTGTCAGATTCTTCGTGTTCAAGACATCAGAGTAAAGTACCATCAAGACCATGGCGATAAAGGGTGTCAGCGATGAGGGTATTGCGAGCAGATTGGCGAATAAAGTTGCATCTCTGGTTATGGGATAAATCGGGTGGTAAAATGTCGTCTTTGAGGTAGGCGTAAATTTTTCCGTACCAAGGCGAATCGGATCCTACCAAGTGACAAATGATTTGATTTTTAGGGGTATCATATGCAGGTGTAAATGATTGTTCCACCAGAAATTCATAACGATTTTGAGTTTCTGGGAGTTGCAACAATGATACGATTGTGGCCATGGTGTCAGCTGCTTTGTTATCAATCCTTGGAATTTGTGTAAATTTAATGTCCACAAAGTATTTCTTGAAATCATCAACCATATTTTTATATGGTAATAGTTTCTCATCTTTAGTTTGATAGTCATCATTGATTTGATAAATGACTAGCTGTGAGTCCCCATACACCTGTAATTTTGTTATTCTCCATTCCAGTGCTATTTTGAGTCCAGTGATCAATGCTTCATATTCAGCTATGTTGTTAGTACATGGAAACATTAGCCTATATGATCGAGGAATGGTATGTCCTTGAGGGGTGACAAAAAGTATGCCTGCCCCCGATCCATGTTGAGTGAAAGAACCATCAAAATATAATGTCCATGTTTGTTTAGATTCTGCAGCGAAGACATCAGCATCTGGAAATTCGATGTGCAAGGAATGATCTGCTTGTAGTGGTGCTTCAGCTAATTGATTGGCTATAACTTGTCCTTTGATGGCCTTGCGATCAACATAATGTATGTCAAACTCACTTAGAATCATTACCCACTTTGCTAACCTTCCTGTCAATGATGCTTTGCTTAACAAATACTTAAGTGGATCAATTTTTGAAACCAGATTGATCATATGGGTTAGCATGTAGTTCCAAAACTTCTATGCAGCAAAAACTACTACCAGACAAGTCTTCTCAATAGAAGTGTAGTTGAGCTCATGACTTGTTAGTGTTCTACTGATGTAGTAGATTGCACGTTCCTTTCCTGTAGTGTCTTCTTGTGCTAGTAGTGCCCCTAGGGAGTTCTCTGTTGCAGCAATGTATAAGATGAGTGGTTTGTCTGGATTTGGTGATACGAGAACTGGTGGAGTCATTAGATATTCTTTGATTTTCTGAAAAGCCAATTCACATTTGTCATCCCACTTGAAAGGAACATTTTTATGCAGTAGATGTGTGAAAGGTAAACTTTTGTTGGCCAATTGTGCAATGAACCTCCGTATAGATTGAAGTCGTCCTTGCAGTGATCTTAACTAACTGATGTTCTTTGGTGGAGGCATTTCCATAATTGCTTGAACTTTTGTTGGATCTACTTCAATTCCCTTTTCTGAAATAATGTACCCCAAGAGTTTTCCAGATTTGACCCCAAAAACACATTTCTTAGGGTTAAGATGAACTTTGAATTTTTCTAATCTTGCAAATATTTTGGACAATACTTCAAGATGTCCTTCTCTGGTGTATTATTTTGCCAGTATGTCATCCACATAATCCTCCATGAAGACATGCATCATGTCATGAAAGATTGTAGTCATGGCTCTTTGGTAGGTAGCCCCAGCATTCTTCAGACCAAAAGGCATGACATTCCAACAATAAGTTCCCCATGGACACGTAAAAGTTGTTTTCTCTTGATCTTCAAGTGCAATATTGATTTGGTTATATCTAGAAAAACCATCCATTAATGAATACATGGCATGGCCAGCTGTCAGATCAACTATGGTGTCAATATTTGGTAATGGGAAGTCATCCTTAGGACATGCTTTGTTGAGATCTCTGAAATCTGTGCATATTCTGATAGTTTTATCTGGTTTGGATATAGGTACAATGTTGGAAATCCATTCTGCATAGTCGATTGGTCTGATGAAGCCCACCTCAAGAATTTTTCTCAGTTCTTCTTTAACTAATAATGCAACATGAGGGTGCATCTTTTTGAGTTTTTGTTTTACCGTCTTGACCCCTGTTTTGATAGACAAATGATGCATGATAAGATCAAGATCAAGACCAAGCATGTCAGCATAAGACCACGCAAAATTGACCTGATTTCCTTTCAAAAATTCCATGAATTCTGGTATTTCTTTTTCAGTCATTGATGCAGCTAACTGTAAATTCTTGGTTTTTCTGAAGTCTCAAGATCGACAGAATTTGTAGGCTCAATTAGGATAGGTGATCGTTCATGGTAGTGCTCTAGAAGAGTGTCAAGATTCCCATCATCTGGTGCCTCAAAGAGGTTTTCACCATCAGATACGCTCTTTATTTTATCTTTTGTTTGATCTAATACTGTCGGATTCTAGTTTTCACCATTAGATCTTTCTTTTTTATTTTTACTTTTGCAGCTGGGAGACTTGACACTCTCCTGATCAAAAACTTTATGTCAAAAATCGCTGGTGGAACAATCATTTGTACCTTCTGCGGAAAGGAAGTTTACAATAGCTTCATCACTTGGAAACATGGGTATGTTAATATATTCCGTAAAATCCCAATCAATGAGGTTAGGATGAATTAAAGGTAGAGGATCGTCAGGTTGTGTGAGATCGGATATGGTTAAGGTCATGATAGAGTGTTCTATAGGATCCGAGGTATGAGGTGGATCAATGATGATACTGTCCTCATGATAGTCTTGTTCGTTTAGATCTGATTCAGTATCACTAGAATCATAGTCAATTTGTGGTTCAGATTCTTGCAGTTGGGTCCCTGAACCTAGTCCTTCAATTAGAGTTGGGGCATATTGGTGTATTACATCAACCTCTTTGTCCTTCCAAAACTCATCATTGTAAATGGTGTCCCATTCATATTCAACAGAGTCTGTGTCAGAATTGTTGTCTAGGAAGTTCTGAATTGTTGTCAAACATGCCTCTTGTGAATTTGAGCTTTCTTGCAATGTGAAGATAGTGCCATGTTTGGATTTGTTTTCTTTAGAGTGAGTATCATAACCCAATCCAGTTTTCTCTCTTGCAGTGAGTCCACAAAGGTGAATGGGTTCAACTACTCCTTCCTTCCTTTTTCTGATAGGTCCTTCATCATAACCCATCTTCTGCATGATTGAATATCTTTTTCCATATTTTTCTGTGGGTAATTTGATATTAGAAACTATTTCATCTTCATCTTTATAGAGCCAATTTAGAATTTCCATATCCTCAATATTTTCCATGGGGAATTTTTCTTTGATGAATTGTCCCTTAAATTTTGTGATTGGTTCTACTGGTATTTGCTTTGATGTTGATGCTGCTGAGATTTGATGTTCCCTGATAGATGGTTGTCCATGTGATCGAGGTGATGTAGGTAAATTGGCAAGGCAAAGAGAGTATTCTCCAACACCGTGATCCTTGAATTTCAGCTTTTTGTCAAAACTATTGGTCAATTGACTAATTTGTGTGTCAATTTTTAGAGAAGTACTGGCATGAGCTTCTCGATTATTAGGGACCAAAGTATCTTGACTAACTTTTATGTTGGCACAAGTTTGAATGTTGGAATTATTAGCAGGTATTGTGATTTCCTGTCCATCATAAGGAAATTTGAGACATTGATGATATGTTGTTGGGACAGCTTGCATTTCGTGGATCCAAGGACAACCCAACAAGATGTTATATGCAAGATCATGGTCCAGTACTTGACAAAAAGTATTCTTTATAACAGGGCCCACTCTGATTGGCAGCATGATTATACCTTTGGATGCTCTTTCTTCATCATCATAAGCCTTTATGGTAATCTTCCTTCTGAAATCAATGGAGTCCTCAGAAAATCCTAAGGCTTTGACCAACTTTAAGGTACAGATGTTCAAACCAGCACCTCCATCTATTAGAACCCGTCTGATGCGAAATTTGTGAACCATGACTTCTAAGTACAAAGAGGAGTTATGGGGATGAGTTATGGAAATGTCATCCTTATTAGAGAATGAAAGACAAGTAGGTGAGGACAAATGCCCTACCATGGCTTGAAATTGATTTACATCCAATTTCGTTGATACATTCATTTCTACTAGGGATTTGTCTAGAATTTCTTTATGGGCTGGAGAAATCTTCAATAGTTCCATAATGGAAATTTGAGCGGGGGTTTTTCGAAGTTGGTTAACCAAATCATATTTATGTTGAGGTGGAGGTTCTGTGGATCTTGAAGAGGCACCCTTTAAGATAACTTTGGCTTGCACTCTTGTTGTCGCATTGACTTCTCTATATTCCACCTTTTTGTTGACTTTAATGACATTTACCCCGCTCGTCGTCTGCGTAAAGATGATTGATTATATGATCATCATTGATATGATTCACATTTTTTTAGAAGATTCACCCTTTTGATAATTAGGCAATGGATTGCGAAATGCTTGGTGATCTACGTTGGTTTGTTGATTTCCTTCTATTGTGACGATGTCATTGTCGATTAAGTCTTGAATCACATTCTTCAAAGCTTGACAATTATTTGTGCGATGACCTTTACACCGATGATAATCACAATAATATGCCTCATTCCATGATGGAGGTTTTACACTGGGTTCATAATTCCGTTGAGGCGGTAAAGTAATGAGATTTTTGGCCATCAATTCTTTGAATGCAGATTCTATGGATTGACCTAATGGAGTAAAAGTTCTTATATTCGAGAAAAATGAAAATCTTTGTGGATTTGAATTTGAGTTGTTTCCTAAGGAATTTTGATTGTTATTGTTTCCTTGATAACCCTGGTTATTGTTTGAAGTCCCTTGATGGGAAGTGGAGTGTTGATTTGTATTGTTCCTCTGAGGAGGAGGATTATTTCTATGATTTGCAACCAAGTTGACATTGTTGTTGCGACTGTTTGGAGTAGTGAGGAAAAATGGTTTGGTTGAAGCATGATTTGCATCCACAACACCATCATTCACCATATTTTTGTTGCGAGTCCAGAATTTGGATTTGTCCTGATTATTATGGTGGTTGGATGAGCTAGGATTTTCTTTGTCATGTTTTATTATGCCTCTTTTGACCAAAGCATTTTCAATGGTTAAGGCATCTTCAATCATTTTCTCAAAAGAAGAAGGACAATGTAAGTTCAAGTGATAGCTCATTTCCAAATTTAAACTGTGGATGAAAGTAACCATCTTTTCTTTCTCTAGAACAGGACGTGGGTATTTGGCAAACATTCTTCTCCATCTCTGAAGAAACGTAATGAAAGGTTCACCAGGTTTCTGTGCAACTTTACAAAGATCTATCATGGTGATCTGATGTTGTATGTTGTAGGTATATTGTGATATGAATAAATTGATCAATTCTTCAAATGTCCTGATGGGAGGTGTGATCTTGGATAACCATTCCATAGAGTGTACTCCAAGACTCCTAGGAAATAGTCGCATCAAGTAAGTATCTTCGTGAGAAAATTCTAATGTCAAGTTTCTGAAGTCCCTAACGTGATCGATTGGATTCGTTTTCCCATTATAGCGATCAAACTTTGGCATTTCACAATGCTTGGGAAAAGGAACCATGTTTAAATTTCTGTCGAAAGGATAAGGACAGATGTCCTCCAAAGTGTATTTCTTTGTGGTTGTTCCCCCTTGTAATTCTCTAACTTGTCCTTGAAGTTCCTTGATTTGTTGGGTCAAGGCACTAAAATCTGAAAGGGGTGTCTCTTCAGGTTTATTTTTCAAGTTTTCAGTGTCAAAGTCGTGAGGTAATTTAGCCCCTTGTTTGGCTAGATAGCGAAAATATTTTTCCTTATCTTGTTGTAAGATCTTTTCAATGGCTTTATGGAATTTTGGATCTTGTTCAGCCTCTCTAAGATGTTCCTCATCTTGTTCCTCATCACTATCCACTTGGTTTTTATCCCTGTAATTATGAAAAGGATTTTCTTCTCTATTGTCCATGTTGTTGTTGAAGAGTGGATTTTGATTTATGCTGAAAATGGGATTACTGCTTTCTCCTTCCTCTTGAGTGTTCTGAATATGACTTTCTTTTTGGATTGTATCCTTCAATTTATTGTGTTGAGACCTTGTGGAGATAGGCATATGTTTTTGGAAAATTCTTCTAAACTTAGATCCTAGTTTTGACAAGTGCTATGGTAATGATATCTTGATCTGATAAGATATGGAATCTTATGATATGATCAAGGATACTTCTAATTTATTGGTTGTGGCTTCCAAATTTGATGAAGGATTTTAGAATCCTGTTGGGGAAGTTGAACCAAAAATTAAAAAGTTGTTTGAGAAATGCACTTTTAAAATTTTGATCTTTGTTTTCAAAGAAAGGTTCCAAAATCAATGAAGAATTTGATTGGGGCGTGAAGGATACTCTATGGAAGGTTGTGGTATGTTGTCAAATTCAAGAGGTTGGTTATGATTATGCCGTTGTGACAGAGCTAATATTTGATAATAAGCTTGGGAATCTAAGGGATCTATGGCATACTCATCAGTGAATCCTCTAACAAAATCCTAATATCTGTGAAGAAATCCTCGATAGTGAAACAAGACTCATCGACTTTTGTACAAGAATTTTCTCTTTTGCAGTGTTTTCTTGTATCCTAATGGTTTCTTGGGTTTTTTGATCCTTTTAGACAATGACTTCTTGGTAAATTTTGTTGACTTCCAATCTCTAAGCATGAGAAAATTGTTTGGAACTGTTTTTGAACCAATTATATGAAAATATCTTAAGTGGCTTTCAGTTGTTGTTCTTCGTGTTCCTTTTGGATGATTTCTTTATCTGAATTAATGTAAAGGAAGACACAACAAAAATTTTTGAAAATAGTTGTTTTTAAAGCCCTATACTAACATTGAAGTGTTTGATCAAGAAATGTTTTTCATCAAATGTTTTCACAGGTTTTCCACATGAAAAATAGTTCAAACAGACTCACTCTTAAATGCTCAAGTAGGTCACTCTAATAATCAACAACCCACATCTTAAAACTGCGTCGACTCACACAGCCGTGTCAACCCCTAAGGGGCGCCCATGTTTTTGTCTTTTCCAGGCGCGTACTCAGAGTTACGGAAGTGGATACCGAATCCCCTGAGCAAACAGTCCTTGGCAGTTATATGGTGAGTATCTTGGGGGTAGATTCTTCCCTCCCCTTGAACTGTGATTATCAGAATGTTTGGAAACTAACTCGGTTGGCTACTACACTAGGTTCATAGTAAGGATTTATGTTCGGTGCTGCAATAATAAACTCCCTCAGGAGACCTCCCAACCTTTAGAACAAAGGCTTTGGGGATGGTTATCTTGCACACTACCGGCAAAAGAGGGTTTCCCCAAATCTGCTTTCAATTTTATAGTGGGGTGGAATAGCCTAGCTTTGGCTTGAACCCACTTGAGTCGTTCGCGTAGGGTGAGTACTTTTTTCCACTACGGCAGGCTCTCTAAAGGATGTAATTGAAACAAAAACATTGCATGAAATTAAAAGGCAAGTCTGGTATTCTGATCACCCAGTTAAGGGGAGAGCATAGACCTATTGCCAAAATCAAAGTAAACAGATGTTCTTTTTTAAATCCAAATAACAATGAGCTAATCTAAGTGAAGATATTGCTTCACCAAAAATAGATTGTTCAATTTTAACTGCAAAATTCATTGTTTGGTGACTATCCTAGATTGCTTCTTTTTTATCCAGATTGGCTACCCTAGGATTGCTTCATTTTAAAATTTTTAGGAAAATAAATAGAATTTTGTCTGCAGAATGCGTCAAACTCAGAATTTTGTGATTTTGTTACAGCTTATATGTGCCTAAATAGAAGTTGTATGCGCCGAAACATATATGCGCCAGAACAGAGACTGTATGCGCCGAAACATATATGCGCCAGAACAGAGACTGTATGCGCCGAAACATATATGCGCCAGAACAGAGACTATATGCGTCGAAATAGAGACAATATGCGCCTAAACAAAAGTTGGATGCACCCGAACAGACACTATAAGCGCCTAAACAGAGACTAGATGCGCCGTAAGAAAATGTCAAAGTAAATACTGTGCATGTAAGAAGAAAATTATATGCGCACAAATATTTACTCTATGCGCCTAAACAAATAGTCACTATATGTGCTTTAACAGTCACAAGATGCGCTTTTACAGTTACGGGATGGCCCTAACAGTTACGAGATGTGCGCTAAGAGTTACGGGATGCACGCTAACAGTCACGAGATGCACGTTGAAATTCTGCAAAATAAAAAGTTAAATTTTTCGTATGCGCGTCAGAATTTTTTGAATGCGCCTAAACATTAGAATTTTCCGAAAAGTCGATTCCAGAAAGCCAAAACTATCAAAAAAACTTACAGAAATCGTTAATTTCGTGGGTTCGAGCCCCACGGTGGGCACCATTTTAATGTGTGTGAAATATTGGATTAATTAAATAGAAATCAAACACATGTTAATAAAACATTAAATCAAAAAGCTGAAAAGAAACAGAATAATGCAAACCATAATCACAACTTCTCGAAACCATCTTATCCTCCTCTAACTTCAGCGTTTTGTTGTTTTCGAATGGCTCTCAGACCAGCAGATCCAACTCAACAAAAAGACAGCATGAAGAACGAGATACAAAATGCATATTATGCTAAATGCAAATCTATGCTAATATGAAAGTATGGATGTGATGCTGAAAATGATGTGAATGCATAGGTTGATTGCATGAACGTAGGTATGCGTAGGTAAGTGCATGCGTGTGAATGTGGATGATTAACCAAGGCTTGGATTTGCACGGGCTTTTATAGAGTTTTCGAATGGGTTTGATTGGCTGAATCGATTAACGGTCCGGATTAAGCTTGTTTCGAATGGACAGCGGGAGATCTTCGAAAGTGGAAGAGAAGGATGGAAGGTTTCCTTTTTCTTTCAATTTCGTCATTGAGTTTCAAAGGGAAACTTCCATTTCGAAGGATAAGATAAAATTTGGAAGGGCGAGTTAGCATGAGTTATAAATTAAATTAAATAAATTTATTTAATTCGGAAGTGGAGATGAAAATAGAAATCCACATAATTAAAAAATTCATATTTAATTATGTTTAAAATGAAATTAGAGTGAGGAAAATATTAAATAAGATATTTAATATTTAATTTAATTCAAATATGGGATGGAGAATATTCCATTATTCAAATATTCAAAAAAAAAAATATTTAAACTTTAGAATAGAATGATAATTAAATATAAATAAATTATAAAAATTTATTTAATTTAATTAAGCAGAGGGTAGAAATGTTAGCAATTAAATAAAATGATTTATTAAATTTAAGGTAGAAGAATTTAGAAGATGAACGATATAAATAAATAATCAAATTTATTTATATGTAGATGACATTAGAGGAATTAATTAAATAAATCATATTTAATTAATTAACAAGCTTAATCATGACCATTTTTAGACGTATACATTAATTATTTCAAGGTATTTGGAAGCAAATGCTATATTAGATGGGATGAAGAAAATTTAGGGAAGTTTGATGCTAGAAGTGATGAACGTATTTTTCTTGGATATTCTACTAAGAGAAAAGCTTACGGGTGTTTCAATAAAAGATTGAGAAAGATTCTAGTAAGCACAAAATGTTAAGGTTGATGAAGCAATGAAGAATTCAATTAATGTTGATGGATATCTATCTGATGAACTTGATTGTGTAAGAATTGAAGAAGATGTGGAAGAATAGGAGAAGTAGAATGAAAAAGAAGAAGAAGCCCTGGTGGTGTCCCCTAAGACCCATAGATATGTGTAGAAGAATCATTTAGAAAATTAACTCATTGGAGACAAAAGGAAAGGAGCATTTACAAGAAGAAAAGTTGCTACTGTTGTTGAGATAAATCTATGTTTCCTTTCTAAGATTGAGCCAAAGACCGTAAGTGAAGCATGTAAAGATGAGTATTGGATGGAAGCTATGAAAGAGGAACTTATGCAAATTGAGGAGAATCAAACTTAGGAATTGGTCCCTAGACCAGCATAAAAAAATGTAATTGGATCAAAATGGGTGTTCAAAAACAAGTTGAATGAGAGCGGAGTAGTTAGAAACAAAGCTAGGCTTTTGTGTATGGGTTACTCACAAGTAGAAGGCATATATTTTCAAGAAAATTTTTCTCTGGTGGAAATAATGGAAGCTATCAAAATGTTTTTAGCATTTGTTTCTCATAAGTATTTCAAGGTCTATCAGATGGATGTTTTTAAGTCTACATTCTTGAATGGTGAGCTAGAAGAAGAGGTCTACATGGAACAACCAAAAGGATTCCAGATGTTAGAATAACTAGATATGGTTTGCAGATTGAATAAGGCTTTATATGGATTGAAGAGAGCTCCTAGAGCTTGGTATGCAAGGTTAGATTGACATCTCACTTAGCAAGGTTTCAATAAAGGTACGATAGATAGTAATCTTTATTTTTAAATTGAGGATGACAAGATCTTGATAGTAGTTGTATATGTTGATGACATTATATTTGGAGGAAATCAAACAATATGCAAGATGTTTGTTGAAGAGATGCAAAAAGAGTTTTAGATGTCTATGTTTGGTGAGATGGCTTTCTTTCTTGGGCTGAAAATTAATCAAATAGAGAAAGGGATCTTTATTTCATAGTCCAAGTATGTAAGATAAATGTTGAAGAATTTTGGGATGGATGGTTCCAAACTAGTATACACTCCTATGGTGACTGGTTGCAAATTGAGTAAAGATGATGATTCACCTAAGGTTGATCAGAGCATGTATAGATCTATGATTAGAGGTTTGTTGTATTTGACTGCTACTGGACCTGATATCATGCATGCAATTTGTATTGTGGCTAGATTTCAAGAAGAACCTAAAGAGACACATGTTGTTGTTAAGAGGATATTTAGATATTTGAATGGAACTCCAAATTATGGGCTATGGTATCCTAGTGGTATTGATTTTACATTAAGTGTGTACACGGATGCAGATTGGGCTAGTTGTGTAGATGACAGAAAGAGTACAAGTGGTGGTGCATTCTTTCTTGGTTGCAAATTGGTGGCTTGGTTAAGTAAAAATCAAGATTCAATTTCTTTATCTACTACTAAAGCTAAGTATATTGATGTTGCATCTCCTTGTATACTAGTTTTGTGGATGAGACAAACATTGAAAGATATCAAATTAATGTATGATGATTCTATTTCTATCTACTATGATAATAAAAGTGCAATTAACATTTCAAAGAATCCAGTGATGCACTCAAGGATAAAGCATATATCTATCAGGTATCACTTTTCGAGAGATAATGTTTTGGAGAATGAAGTAAAACTTTGAGTATGTGTCGACAAAGGATCAAGTAGTATGAAGGCTATTCCTAAAGATACTTTTGATTATCTCTGGGAGAAGTTAGGGGTTATTTTCCCTCCTTTCTTGAACTAGATGCATATGGAGATGCATCAATCTGGTAGATCTATGGATCTATCTTTCTTGTGGACTAATGTTTTGGTGGCTACCTCTCAAGGGGGTAGGTAGTGTTATGAGTTTTCATTGAAAGAGTATTTGTTCTTGATGTCAAAGGGGAAATCAATGTAAAACTTCATACTCCTTTTCCATTGATGTAAAGGGGGGAGAAAATTATGTGAAAAATAAGAAGAGAGAAAGATGTGAAAAGAGTATCTACTAAGGGGGAGAAAGTAAAATCATGAGAATGTGTGTTGTCTTTGATGGTTTCTCACATCATGTGTTACCATCGATGACAAAGGGGGATATTGTTGCAAGTATGAAGGAAGTATGATGAAGGTGTTGTCATTGATTTCAATTGGTTAACTGGCTCTCAACTAGTTGTTATTGTCATCGATGTCATGGATAATGGTTATTGGTTGTATACGTCAAGGATATTGAGAAAATTGTAATGAAGAAAGGTTGCAAGTGTTTATTTTTTGCTTTGAGTGTTGCTCTAGGATTTCCTATTATGTTCGTGTGGTTCAAATATGATGATGATGGTTGTTGGAAGATGCTATATCTAGGATTTGGGCTTCTGGATTATTGTACAATGTGAGTTATGTTCACCAATTGTGAACTGTGTTTTTTTAGGGTATCTAGCTGAGGTCCAGGAGAAATGTAGTTGCTTTGAATTTCTTCTTGTTCAAGTCTTATGACTTGTGGTTTTGGAGTTAAGGTGAAATGATCATGTTGAAGATAATTTTTTTATCTTCAAGGATTGGATTGTGCTTAGGTTGTGTGTGCTTAATTGATTTATGTGTTTAACACTGGTTTGGCTGACCTTATGTTTAACACTAATTTTGAAGCTTATGGAAGCGTGTTGAAGCATGTGATTCAGTCACCCTCATTCTAATTCCACCCTAGAATGTTTTGGCACCAACCTTATTTGAATTTCTAAATGAAAATGGTGTATGGCCGACTTTGGATATGTTTCAAAGTTGAAGGTGGTATAAATACAAGATGAAATATTGGTGAAAGACAAGTGCAAAGAAATAGAGCAAGATAGATGTGAGATAGATGTGAATCAATGTATAAGTAATGCAGGTTGGTGTAGATTAGTGCAAAGCATAATTGTTTAGTTTTCAATAGTAGTGAGCTAAAGGTGTACTCTATCATTCAAGCATGTCAACAAGTGTTTGAGAAAATTGTGTTGGAAATCTCTATTGCATTGAGATTGTCTTCTCTCTGTAACATATCTCTTCTATCTTCTTTGTATTTGTGTGGTAGTGAGCCCTCTAGGTGGTTAACCCTTGTTTGGAAAATGAGTCATGATCCAAACAATGAGTCATGTTTTGGCAGTGAGCCCTCTTTGGTAGTGAGCCTTTGTAATTGGTTTTTATATTCTCTATATTGTGAGCTAATCCTCATCGTGATTTTCCCTTATTGGTTTTTCCACATAAAACTACTATTATTGTATATGTGTGATTTTTTTTTGTTTCTTCCCTTACACTTAATGAGGAATCAAAATAGTAGAATAAAGGATTTGTGATTGATTTAATTTTCGATGAAAGTTTTAAAGGTTAAAGTTTGTTACAACTGATTCACTGCCCCCTCTCAGTTTTCTTATTCAACACACCCTTCCCCTTCTCATGAGAGGTTGATAATTGCACAAATTCTCTCCATATGAATCTTAAATTGGCTTCAAGTATGAAATTGATGGCTTTTACCTCTTGATAAAAAACATCCCTTTTTCCATCAAGTTCAAGAATCTCCTAACAATATTCTCTTATTAGGGGATTCCAGCCCTCTGACATTCCATGAGATATATTCTAGGCCCATGAGATTACTTGTTAGAAGTGTCCATTGGTTTTCCAAAGCTATTAAAGAATTTTTGAATACTCTTTTCACCCTCTCTTCTTTTCACCAGGGAGTTGTTAGGGATTGGAGGCAATAAATTATCAATTAAATGCAAAAAAATATGAAAAAACAGTAGATTTATAAAACCTAGAAAAATGAATGAAAAGAAGAAAACACAAAGATTTAGCGTGGTTCACCCAAATCTAGGTTATGTCCACCAAAAAAGGGCCTAATATATATTAAAATACTAGCAAAAACATATACAAAGACATGCAACAACATCTGCAAACTGCAGCAATTTTTTAATCACATTTTTCAACTATTGGTTTTACAAAACCATTGTTATGGGTACCGACAGCACTTCCTACATTTTTCCAACCACTGCTCTATGATTTTTTGCTAATATTTTTCATGACCTTATACCCTCCAAACTCTAATCCAAGTATTGGAATATGTTCCCACACATGTCCCACTAATTACAAATGAAGCATGGCCATTAGTTTTGACTCATGCACCCAATAAAACATTTTCTTTAGGCGGTTACCAATAACTATTTGCAGCTATCTTTTAAATAAATATTCTAACTAATCATTTCTAGCATTTAATAATTTTTGTACTATTATTTTAAATACAAGTGCAAAAAAATATTTATTACATGCAACAAACTAGTTAATAAGATAATGATGAATATTTTATCTAAGTCAGATTGGTCTCCATAACATAACAATCTCCCACTTGGAGACAGATCAGATTCCACTCCATACCATCTCCCACTTGGAGACTAATCATAACACTACTACCCCTACAACTCCCACTAGAAATAAGCACCTTGGACCCTATTGTTCTTTTTTGTTTAAATTTAATCGCGAAGGCCAACTAAAGTTGAAGAGGAGCTCAGCTTCTCCCTTATCACTACCTTCATAAACATATATGTTGGATTATCATTTGTATGTAACTTTTTCAGCTTTACCTGTCCATCCCCAACACCGAACAAATAAAATGATATCTCGGTTGTATGTGTTTTGTTGTTGAGTGCAAGGAAGAATTTTTTGCAAGATGTGTAGCACTTTGATTTTCCATAAACAAGTAACTTTCAGCCTGTTCTTTTCCCAACTCTTCCATGAATTTAAAGTTGTAGCCATATCATCTATTTTTTTTCCTATGTTGTAGCTACATACTCTACCTCCATGGTGGATAAAGCAACCACATTTTTGCAATCAAGAAATACAACTCACTGATGTCCCACCAACTGTAAATACATAGCATGTGGTACTCCACCTAGTATATATATCCCTGCCAAATTTGAGTCAACATAGCCTTTTAAATCAATATTAGAGCCCCCAAAATATAAATATTTAATGGATGTACCTCTCAAATACCTAAGAATCCATTTTACTGCATTCCAATGCTCTATTCCAGGATTACTCATATACCTACTAACAACTCCTATGACATGTGCAATATCCAGTCTTGTGCATACCATGGCATACATTAAACTGCCTACAACTAAAGCATATGGTACCTTGGACATTTTTTCTTCCTCCTCTTGTGTCTTTGGACACATATCCTTAGTCAATTTGACATGGCTAGGAAAAGGTGTGCTGACAACCTTTGCATTCTCCATATGATATTTCTACAACACCTTTTCAATATAATCAACCTGAGATAAAAAAAATTCCTATCTCTTGTAATCTTCATACCAAGGATTTATTTTGCTGCCCCAAAATCCTTCATAGAAAATGAATTTACTAACTATTGTTTTAACTCCCTTATGTGATCCATGTTAGACCCCACTACAAGCATATCATCAGCATATAAACATAAAATAATGTAGCTATCATCATCTAACCTTTTAAAATAAACACAATGGTCTAAATTACACCGGTTGTAGCCTTGCTTAGCCATAAAACTATCAAATTTAATATACCATTGCCGAGGTGCTTACTTCAAGCCATATAAACTTTTCTTCAATCTGCACAGTAGTTTCTCCTTACATTTGACATCAAATCCTTGTGGATGTTCCATATATATTTACTCTTCCAAATCACAATGGAGAAAGGTTGTTTTAACATTGACTTGTTCTAAATACAAGTCTTTAATAGCCAAAATACTTAAAATGGTATGAATAGAAGTCATTTTAACAACCGGAGAAAATATTTCATCAAAATCAATGCCTTTTTTCTATGCAAATCCCTTTACAACTAGCCTGGTTTTAAATCTTTTCTTACCTTCATCTTCCCCTTTCAACCTATAAAACCATTTATTTGGTAAATCATTTTTACTTGTAGGCAACTTGCATAATTCCCAAGTCTAATTTTTTAGAAAGTGGTCCATTTCTTCTTCCATTCCATGATCCCACTAAACCTTGACATCCACCTACAAGATTCATCATAACATTCTAGTTCACCAACATCAGTTAATAAAATAGAATACAAAGAGGCAGAAAATATTTCCAAAGGTCTACTTATCCTTAAAGATAGTCTAACATTCACTAAAGTTTGTGGTATTTTTTGTTTCTTTTGTTGCAAAGCATGAGGAACCACTGGCACATCACTATGCAAAGTATCATCCAACACTACATAATCATTTTCTTTCTTCTCATGCTATTGTAATTGATCTTTTTACAACACTTTCTCATTGAATATGACATCCCTGCTTCTCACAATTTTCTTATTTTCAAAATCAGAAATCCTATAACCAAATTCAACAATGTTATATCTAAAATATATACATTTCTTTAATTTTGCATCAAGCTTGGTTTTATTTTCTGAATCGACATGGGAAAATGCTTCACAACCAAAGGATTTGAGAAAAGAATAACTCACCTTCTTACCTATCCATGCTTCCTCTAGAATACCACAACCCAAAGGATTAGAGGGACCTCTATTAATTAAATAAAAAGTAGTGTTTACAACCTTTGACCACATGTTTAAAGGCAGCCTAACATGTAATCTCATAGTCCATGAACACTCCATTATTATTCTATTCATGTGCTTAGACACTCCATTTTCTTGTGAAGTCCTTGGAACCGATTTCTTCCTATGAATAACATTAGAGGAACAATAATATTCAAAATCTTTACTACAATTATCACCACCATTATTAGATCTGGGACATTTTAACTTTTTACCTAGCTCATTCTCAACCAAGCTTCTCCATTTTTAAAAAGTTTCAAATGTACATCAGATTTTTGCTTAAGGAAATAAATCCATACCTTTCTTGTTGCATCATCAATAAAAGTGACATAATACTGAGAGTCCTCGAGAGAATATACCTGAGCTAGTCCCCATACATTCAAATGCACAAGCTCTAATCTCTCATCTTTCTTTTGCTTCCCATCCTTGAGAAAACTAACTCTCTTTTGTTTTTCATACACACAACTTCCACAAAAATTTATATTAACACATTTTAGACCTAGTAAAACATTTTTTGAATGAAGTACTTTCATACCTTTTGCACTCATACTCCCAAGTCTATTATGCCACAGTGTTGATTCAGAATCCATTGCAACTGTCTAATTTTCTAACTACTAAACTGCAACAATTGTTCTTGAACATTGACTTTTCTCTGCAACAAATAAATTAGAATGAATAGTATGACATGTACAAATATATAAGGTGCCTACTTTCACACCTTTTTCTACCACTAAGGCACCTTTTGTAACCTTCCAATTTTTATCACTAAATGTAACAACACAACCTTCATCATCTAGTTTCCCTACTGAAATTAATTTTTTTCTTAACTTTGGAACGTGCTTTACCTCATGTAGTAGCCAATGATTCCCATTTTGCAACTTAATCTTGATTCTTCCCTTTCCAAAAATCTGACAAGATTCATTATCTCTCAAATAAACTAGCCCAAAATCCCCTTGGACATAATCAATAAAATAACTTCTATGGGGCGTAACATGAAATGAAGCCCCTAAATCTAACACCCAAGAATCATTAGCATTATCAAGGGAAAGAATCAAAGCATCCTCATCATATTTATTACTTACCACATTTTCCTCTTTATTTCCTTCATTTTTGTCTCCTTTATTTTTTCGAGACCATCAACCTTTCTTTAAATGACCCAACTTACCACAGTACCAACAATCCTTCTTTTCTTTGGATTGGGAACTCTTGTCCTTTGATTTTCCTTGGGATTTCCCACAACCTCCAAAATTCTTTCCTCTCTCATTTTTTTCCCCCTACTTTCTACATTCAAAAAACTGCCTAATGTGGATGTACCACCTAAGCTTTTCCTACGAATTTTCTCGATCAAAATAACACCAAAAACATCATCCAATTTCAGCATATTCAAACCAAAAAATAGAATTACTAACTTCCATTACAAAGCTATTCTAGCTTTCAAGAAAAGAACACAAAATCAAAAGAGCCCTAGAACTTCTTCATCAAATTTTACACTAACAGAAGTCAATTGATTGGTAACTATGTTAAACTCATTTAGATGATCAGCAACTGACCCACCTTCTACCATTTTCATATTAAATAAATGCTTCATAAGAAATACCTTGTTCGAAGTGGAAGCTTTTCATATAGTTTTTCTAGGGTCTTCATCAAATCTTTCATTGTCTTTGTTGTTAAAATATTAAATTCCACTGATTGTGCCAGGCATAAACAAATACTTCCAAGTTCTTTTTTATCCAGAATATCCCAGTCCTAATCAGACATAGTCGAGGGTTTATTGGATTTCCCTTCCAATGGTTGTCATAAATCCTTTTGATAAAGATATTCTTCCATTTGCATCTTCCATAATTGATAGTTATACCCATTAAATTTGTATACCTTCAGCTCACCCTCTTATGCCATAACTCCCACTCAACCATTAGACCTTCTAGCAAAGGATAACTAGACACAACCCGCTCTGATACCACTTGTTAGGGATTGGAGGAAATAACTTATCAGTTAAATGTAGAAAAATATAAAAACACAATAGATTTTTAAAACCCCAAAAAATGATCAACAAGAAGACAACACAAATATTTAACGTAGTTCACCCAAATTTGGATTACGTCCACTAGTAGAGGGTCCAATATATATTAAAATACTACGAAAAACTTTTACAAATACATATAGAAATATTTGCAACCTATAGCAATGATTTCATCATGATTTTCAACTTTTCTTTTTACACAGCCATTACTACGAGTACCCGCGATGCTTCCTATGTTTTTCCAGCAATTGCTCTGTGATTTTTTGCTAACATTTTTCACGGCCTGTTTCCCTCCAAATTCTAATCTATGTATTGGAATATGTTCCCACACATGTCCCATTAATTACAAATGAAGCATGGCCATTGGTTTTGACTCTTGCACCCAATAAAATGTCTTTTTTGGACGGTTACCAATAACTATTTGTATTCATCTTTTAAATAAATATTGTAACTGATCATTTACAGCATTTAACAATTATTTTTAACTATTATTTTAAATAAAAGTGTAGAAAAATATTATATGCATGTAGCAAATTAGTTAATAAGATAATGATGAAGATTTTATCTGGGTCCGATTAGTCTCCATAACATAATAGGAGTTTGGGGATTCCTTCGTTCTAGTTCTCCTTTTGAGTTTGGATGGGTTTCCATTGCCAGTGGGAATCAAAGCCTCCCTTGGAGTAATCCTCTTTCTTTGAAGGGGGGAGTAGAGGGGGTGTGTTCCTTTTCAAAATATTTTCTAGCTAGCACCTTTCCAGTTGTTACCATAGGGATTTCAAGTTGATACAACATTGTGTCAACCCCATTTAGAGGACCATCCTCAACTTTAAAGGAATCATGTGGAGTAAAAAATCCTAAAACCAAATCATTAGAAGTCTTGTTGATATGCCAAGTTGACACACAACATGCAAGTAAGATATAAGCACCTCACCTCTCCTGAAAAAGACAATCAGTAGTGAAAATGATCACCTTCCAAGGTCCTTGATGTTGGTTCACAACGTTACTACTTTGGAAAGGTGCCAATATAGCTATAATATGGAAGGGGCTTGTTGGTAAGAGCTTCTTGATTGCTGCAAGTTTGAATTTCTATCTAAAACTGCTCTAACTGGAGGGTTTAAAAAAAAGGAAAAAGATAGATCAGGGCTTTAGAACAAAAAAAATGTTGATTCATCAAGTTAACCAGACCTGTTATTGTTACATATTTTTTGCCTCAGCTCAAATGGAGGAGCTGGCTGATTATTATTTGCCATAAAGTGGAATTGCAGATTGGATTTTAAATGATGTTTTGCATTAATTTTTGCATTAAATATCAGTTATGCATTTTAGTGAAGTTATGGAGTTGCAGAGTTCCATTCAGATGTTGCAGATTTAAAAGAAAGATGGAATTGAGTACATGTGTAGAATAGCATTTCAGATGCTTTTATTCATTTCAAAAAGAACTCATATTTTTACAAGGCTTTATTTGATTTCACAATTAGAATTGTATTACAACATTGCATGAAATGCATTTTTCTTTTCAACTAAAAAGCAGAATTGAAATCAAAGATCCACACAAGCCGTGGATATAACTATGACTGTGACAATGCATTTCTAGTAGCACATTGCACTACTGAAGATGCAAAAAGAAAACACATAAGCAACAGCATAGTCATCATTGCTTGGTTATCAACGCTTGATGTTGAATGGTGCACCTTGTTGTCTCAAGCTTCGTCGCCCTGTAAGAAGAAAAGAGAGGTGTCAGTGGCTCCGACTATGACGTAACTCATATGATGCACCTACAATAGTACAGTATACTATTAGCAATACATTGGAACAATCAATCAAATACAGTATGGAAGAAGTGAGCAGAGGAGAAGTAGCAATATCATGTTCTATTTTTACTGCTAAGGATTGTTTGCTTCCTTGTGCAGGTATAGGTTAAGTCATGAAGCTGAAACATTACTCGAAGACCAAGCATGTGGAGGAAAATGGGCTCCCACAAGGGTAGAGCTCGCATGCTGCCCTACTCATTACAAGTGGGCTGATAAGAGATTGCATCATCATGTTCATCGAGAAAGTAAATATACAACTGAAAAGGTAAAACAGAGTTCATCTTTCAAGCCATCAAACTAACCGTCCACTCATAACAAGCAGAAGGTGTTCTCTGAAAGCTACAGATGGACCGTTAGTTTAGATTGGCTCATTGATTCAACTAAGTACATTCATCACAATATTGTTGTATGGTCATTTTTTGCTGCTATGAGAAAACAATGTGTCATGTTTCATGTTATGCTACAGCTGTTTCCCATTTTTGAGAGTGAACAGGCATACATAATGCCTGATTACGAAAAGCACTGTTCAATAAGGGAGAGCACATAACATTGTTTCATATTTTCGTTCAAGAAGGTAATTGTGCAATGAATGATCATCTCATAAAGGCAGCATATGTGTAGGGAGCTATGGGCCATTGACAGTGCAGCAAGTGTTAAATAAGTTAGCAGTCCTAGTTGGTTGGTAAAGACAAATACAACATTAGGGGTTTTGAGGTGAGAAGTGTTCATTCCAGAATGGTAAGGGAAAAATTAAGTACCATGCAGACATAATGCTATAATATTTTGATTTAAAGCCTCTACATAAAATCCAAGAGCAGAAGGCAAAGGGTTGTTGTGTTAAGGATAAAGAAAGTCAGAGGAGCACTATTGTGCGTATAGTGAACAAACATGGAGATAGTATACCTTAAGAGGTCCTTCTTTTCACAACCGACAGACACTGGAATTGTTTAAAGAATGAAAAGATTATATATTGAGTAAGTAATCTACAGAGTTAATTTCAAAAGGATTTTTTGTGTGTAAGGAAGATTTCAATATCAATGACATTTAAGGTATAAATAGGGAAGCAAACAAGATGTAAATACCATCAGAATTAGACTTTCAGCATTTTTCAATTTACCCAATTGGGTGTGTTTTCTGAACAGCAAGTTAAGTGTTTTGTCATACGGAAGTTCTTAGACAATGCTTACTTCTCTTCTCGCTATCAAGCACTCGTATGGAGAAAATCAATAGGGACAGAAATAACAACAAAAGAAGAAACCACTGATCATACAGGTCAAGCCATACACTAAATATAGACAAGCACACAAATTCTTGTTATTCCCATCATGTTCTTTTATTTTTCTGAAGGTATATTAAATGTAGCATCAGTGAATGCAAAGTAAACAGTTTCATTCCAGAACAATGAAGACCTAAAGAGGGCATAGCAAGGGTATCTCAGAAATTGTTAATTTTTGCACTAAGGAGAAATCAGGTGGCTTTTAGGCCATGGTGTTGTGCTTCAACTTAAGGTTTCACATGAGTCCAAAAGCATAAGGTAATGTTGTTGTTTGGTAAGGTTAAAGAATCCAGAATGAGACAGTGTGAGAGGCAGTAAGTGACACAAAGTGAGGACACATTTCTGAAATCTTATTTACCCATTTGAAGTTTTATCAGCAAACCAAAGAATGTATTTTCTGAATATCATACAATCAGACGTTTTTGCCAAAAGGAAATGATTATAAATCAAGCTCGGTTTTTTATCCAGCTATCAATGAGTAGCTTCAGGATAGCATGCAAAGCAGCACTGTTTAGGTCCAGCTCATAAGCTAGGAGTTTGAAATAGAACCATTCTCAATAATCTATGATACTCGTATGGGTTTTTTGCATAAAACAACAGTATAATTACAAAATATGCAAATTTTTGTACTAGCTCGAGCCACAAAGTAGAAGGAACACAACTTTCATCTAATTTTCACAATACCCACAAAAGAGATAGGAGGGAAGAGCAATGAAACAAAATTTTGTGATAAATCGAGCTTAGGGAAAAAGAAAAAATACAATTTTCTTTATTGATTTCAATTACCCACTTTCAGTTTTGTTTTCAAAATACAGAAAATACAATAACCATGACAACCCATGTCAGGATTTGGCAACTAAATGATGAAATTATAGTCTTGTCCAAATTTCATAATGCCCATAAGTAGATATACATTTAGAAAGGCATAAAGAGGGGTTTGTTGTTCTGGGTCGAGCCCGAAATTCAAGATAATGCTTTTTACAGTGCGCATTTGGCACGACCTGAACATGGCCAAAATCTATGTTTCAAGAGGGAGCACCTTAAAGTTTCCAGAGAAGCAAATAAAGCTGAAGGAAGTTACCAGTTCGAGGCCGAAGTAGACACTTTAGCCATGACCTAAGCTGCAGATAGCTTCTAAATGCAAGGGATTCGAGTTCTCAAGTGATAGCCAAGCTCTCACAATAGAATAGAGTGCTACAATGATAGATATGAGTACAGAAGAATGGAAAAATGATGACGTTAGACTATGTATAGTCGCGGCTATAAGGCCAAATGAACAAAACATGAAACCATAGAAGCCATGAGACTATGAGTGAGTAGATTACCCCTGCACAATAGAGGGAAATAATAACACAAAGTGAGTCCTCATGGAGTAGACTGACAGAAGCCGAGCTTGAGTTCATGTCGGCCAACACACATCAAGCAATAGGAGTACAAAGAAGAATCAGAGACTAAATTTATACAGGCCGCTGCCTTAAGGTTTTCCTACTCTTTGAAATAAGTGAAAGGAACCTCAATAATACAAAAGTGAGCTTACCCATTGAAGAGCTCGACCAATGAAGAGCATGGTGAAGTCTTCCAAGGCACCTGAAATACAGATTCAAGGTCAATCATGGTGGCGGCAGAGCCTCTTTCTTGCTAGTGGAGAAGTGAATGAGTGATAATTAGGGTTCGATTATGTTTTGAGCGAACCCTAATTCGAACATCATTATCCAGAATATTCAATCAATATACATGTGTTGAATTTCCAATGTGGGCCGAGATTCATAGTGTCATCCTTGTGACCTATTAAACCTAAGTCTAAATGTATATCATGGAGGTCGAATTCTTAAGTTGGTCTATTGGTGAAGACTTAGTGGTGTTTTTAAGCCTTGGTTAGTTATTAAGCTTTGGGGAATAATGTTGATGAATATCTAGCCACCTAAGTTTATATTTTAATGCTATTTGACCTAGGTGTTTTGTTAAAGGTCAAATTATCTATTTTAGGGTTTTATTTTTAATTGATTTTAAAGAAATCAATTGTGGAGTTGAGGATGGAGAGATAATAATGTGTTTTATTTTAATGATTTTTTAGAAGATCATAATGATATCCTAGAGAAATAAGTAGTTTTATTTTTGCAAAAGATTTCCAATCTTTGAGTTACAAAAATAGACAAAATTGAGAAAATTTGCATCTTGTAAAGCAAAAGCATTAAAGCGATATTTTATAAATTGCTTTATGTTTTCTTGCTATTTTTAGCAAATCTTTGACTGATTTTTTCCTCTTAGTCGAATTCGAAACTTATCTTGGAGAGATAAGGTGTTTTTGTGATTTTAAAAGCAGATTTAGCCTATTTTTAGAGGCTTGACAGTGTAATCATAAAAGCATTGTACTTTTTTCTACTTTAAAGCAATTTTTGAGTTCGTTTGAGGCCTTTTTTCCTTGAGCTTTTTTTGAGCTCGGATTAGGGTTTCCTTGAGAGTTTTTTTGATAGATTTAGTCTTTCAACTCTCCATTCTCAACAGTAGAGATTAGAGTTTCTTGCCCTTACTCATTTTAGGGAGCTTGTAAACCTTTTGATACTCAGTTTGAACAAATTGACACTCTTCCAATTTTAATAGAGCAGCAAATTTCTCCTTATTTTTTGTCTCAAATTTTGTAATGGCAATCTGATATACTTGTGTTTTCAAATTGAAATCCTTTTATGTCTTGTTGTTATACCTGTAGTGTTTCAGAATTACATTTTTTAGGTTGCATGTTGTATTCATTTTCTAGATCTTCATGCAAATCACTGATGGGATGTGTGCCATGAGATTGTGAGGATTACTGCAATAGAGAAGTTGTTATGAGTGGTTAGGTCTGAATTCTTATAAGTTTGGTGAATCATCTTTTAGAAATAGGTTTTTTATGTTCATTTATTCTTCATCCCTTTCCTCAGAAGCTGTTTTAGAATAGAATTCATCATTCGGAGAACCAACTCACTCTAGAGATTCCTCTTTCACATAAGATCACCCACATCTGAAAGAGGTTTCCATGTTTCAATAGTTTGTTGAATATTGCATTCAGCAGGGTGCAAAACTATTGATAACAGTTTTTGGCACGCTCGGTGGGACTCTGAAAATCAATTTCAGAGAAGTTTTAATATTTCAGCTTGTCGTTTGGTGTATGCAGCAAGTTATTCAGCCTTTTGGAGGCCATTTTTCAATATACCTGGGGACTTCGTTCTCTAATTTTGAAGCAGATTCAGTGTGAATAGTGCACAAAAGAACACATACTGAAGGGTCGGGTGTTCCCTTCAGAATTATCAGCCTTTGGAGGCATAGTCATCAAACACCATGGCGACTCTGAGAAGCCTTTTCCAGTTTCAAAATGATCAAGTGTCGGTATGTTGTTAGAGATTCTAAGTTTTTGCTCGTTTTACCCTTTAAATGAATAAATATGTCAATATTTAATGGGCATGCATCATATCATGAAGATACTACTTACCCATCTCCATATCAGCGACATTCACATAATCATGCTACTGATTCCAGTTCCATGGCTTTTCAAAACTAGCATGCGCAGTATAGTTGCCACCCACCCACCCCTACTCATTATTCATCTCAACCCTCCTATGTTAAAGGTCAGTCCCAAGAGATCGAAGACTTGAGTTTCAGAGAAATAAGGCTGAACTATGAAAGGAAAATGAGTCAAATAGATCAGCAAGAGGAGATGGCAAGTATAAAAAACACGTTGCTTGATTACATGAATCAGCTCGCGGAGATTAAGAAGCAGTACGAGTATAATCAGCAGTAGGAGGAGTTGGCTTATCAAGTCTATCTTCATGATCAAGAGCTGGAGACCCAAAGAGCACAGTTTGAGGAGGATTTAGAGAGAGAGGCAGCCACATAGACAAACCTTCTGCTTGCTCGGTGTCAAAGGTTGGAAGCCCAAACAGCTCCTGTCAGTTCTGAACATCCTATTCAAGAAGAGGTTTGTAAATTCAAATTTCCAAGTATTATGAAAAATGAGCCTCCTATCATACCAAAAGTCAAAATCCCAAGTTTTAGGCAAAATAGTGCTTTAAGCTCCCCAAATCAACTTCCTAATCTTGAAATCTTGAGTTTTCAAAACCACCATCCCTTGCAAGTCAAGGGAAATGACTACAGTCAACCTATCAGCATTTGCGACCAGTCAATTAGGAAGCAACCTCCTTTCCTCCAGGAAACTCCAAAAATCCTACAAGTTTCCTAGCCAAATAATTTTGATTGTCCTGTCCCTATTAAGGACAAACCTTTTGACTCAGAAAATGACTCATCATTCACCATGAAGGAAGAAGCTACAAGAATAAATTTACTACATATAGCTATGGAGGAATATCGATTAGAACAACAAAATATTGAATGAGAGAAGTCTCCTACTGATGAGTCCTTTCATGTTTTCACTAATGAGTTTCCTTGTTTTGTGGAGGATGGAGACAACTTTTCAGAGGATCAACAACATACCAAGCAGGAAGTTTCTGCTGATTGCTCCATGTTTTCAGTGGAACCAAAGAATGTCACATGTGTGGAGAAGATTGGTTCATTGGAGCAGTAAAATATCGATGGTCATTTTGAAGTCTCTAGTTGGGACAGCATTAAAAAAGACCCAAAGCATCATGAGCCATTGCTACAGGAGGTAGAGGAGGCCCTGTTTGAAGAACAACAAAGAACAAGTGACAGTTCTCAAGCCTCACTTGATTTGTTCAATGGATTACCGTTCTTTGTGGATAATGAAGTAAGCACCCCTCAGATTACAACCGTACCAACTCTAGAGCAATGGGAGGAAGTTCAAAGTTCTGATGTTTCGATACCTCAAAAGAGTTGCAGTGATGAAGAAAATAGTTCTCTTCCACAAAAAATTGAAAGTGAGAGAGGATGACACGTTCTGGGATGATCTTGAGGATTTTGTTTCAAATTTAGATACCAAACACTCATCTTTTGAAGGAGAAGGTGTGGGGCAGCAACTTGAGGAGACAACAGGGGCTGTCCAAACTCGAGGTGAAGATAACATGGTTATCAAATGCCAGAACCTCGATGAACCTGGTGCAAAAACTCAAATAGAATGAGATCAAGCTGTGCATAAGTATGACACTGTTATACAAGGTAATGGCCCTGATATCTTTACAAGTTTTCAAGAAAATAGTCAGGGGGACACCTCAAAGCCTGTTACGCATACAGAAGATAATGATGGGACCCACGAGAACTTGTACACTAATATAATTGATGAGTTTTGCACAAGGTTGGTTGATATGTTTTCAAATGATCCTCATCAGAAGGATGAGATTGAAGTAGTAGGTAACCAACAAAGAACCAGAGATGCAAGTTCCAGTTTCACCTTCACGAGAGGTTGCCCCATCCGACACCTAGCCAAGGATGTCGACAAGATCCAAAGGATTTCCAGTGCACCTGAGGATGAGGTGGCAGTCGAGGAGTAGCAAATCCAAATTATTCATTCTGGGCAAACTAGAGGTATGCTTGATCAAATTCACATGATTTGCATCTTTGATTGTTATTTACAAGTTGCAGCACAACAATGTGTGAGAAGTATCCTCATTTTCCATCCTTTACTCCAAATTTGTGAGCGTTCGAAGTATCCTCAGCTAATTAGGAGAGGAAGTTATTTTTCAAAACCTATGAATGGTTTTTGTTTGAGTACCTTTTCCACTGGTTAGTGTAGGGTAGAATAGTTTTGCAAATAAGTGTGTTTCGCACATTTCATTTTAGTAGTTTGCTTTCTCTAAGCGCTGCTGCACATTGTTTTGTTGGCCACCAGGGCCTGTTAGTTTGCTTTTAGTTTTGTTTCATTTTCTTGTTGCTTTTGGAGTGTTGTTGTTCATGTTTTCTGAGTTTCAAGAAGGGGCAGAATTGACTCCGCACCCAATGAATTGTTTTAAAGGCCAGTGATCTATGCTTAGCAGGCAAGCATATAGCGGAAATCGCCAAAATGTTACATATTTTTCACCTCAGCTCAAATGGAGGAGCTGCCTAATTATTATTTGCCATAAAGTGGAATTATAGATTGAATTTTAAATGTTGTTTCACATTACTTTTTGCATTAAATATCAGTTATGCATTTTAGTGAAGTTATGGAGTTGCAGAGTGCCATTCAGATGTTACAGATTTAAAAGAAAGACAGAATTGAGTACATGTGCAAAATAGCATTTCAGATGCTTTTATTCATTTCAAAAAGAACTCATATTTTTACAAGGCTTTATTTGATTTCACAATCAGAATAGTATTACAACATTGCATGAAATGCATTTTTCTTTTCAACTGAAAAGCAAAATTGAAATCAAAGATCCACACAAGCCGTGGATATAACTGTGATTGTGACAATGCATTTCTAACAGCACATTGCACTACTGAAGATGCAAAAAGAAAACACATAAGCAACAGCATAGTCATCATTGCTTGGTTATCGACGCTTGATGTTGAATGGTGCACCTTTTTGTCTCAAGCTTCGTCGCCCTGTAAGAAGAAAAGAGAGGTGTCAGTGGCTCCGACTATGACGTAACTCATATGATGCACCTACAATAGTACAGTATACTATTAGCAATACATTGGAACAATCAATCAAATACAGTATGGAAGAAGTGAGCAGAGGAGAAGTAGCAATATCATGTTCTATTTTTACTGCTAACGATTGTTTGCTTCCTTGTGCAGGTATAGGTTAAGTCATGAAGCTGAAACATTACTCGAAGACCAAGCATGTGGAGGAAAATGGGCTCCCACAAGGGTAGAGCTCGCATGCTGCCCTACTCATTACAAGTGGGCTGATAAGAGATTGCATCATCATGTTCATCGAGAAAGTAAATATACAACTGAAAAGGTAAAACAGAGTTCATCTTTCAAGCCATCAAACTAACCGTCCACTCATAACAAGCAGAAGGTGTTCTCTGAAAGCTACAGATGGACCGTTAGTTTAGATTGGCTCATTGATTCAACTAAGTAAATTCATCACAATATTGTTGTATGGTCATTTTTTGTTGCTATGAGAAAACAATGTGTCATGTTTCATGTTATGCTACAGCTGTTTCCCATTTTTGAGAGTGAACAGGAATACATAATGCCTGATTACGAAAAGCACCGTTCAATAAGGGAGAGCACATAACATTGTTTCATATTTTCATTCAAGAAGGTAATTGTGCAATGAATGATCATCTCATAAAGGCAGCATATGTGTAGGGAGCTATGGGCCATTGACAGTGCAGCAAGTGTTAAATAAGTCAGCAGTCCTAGTTGGCTGGTAAAGACAAATACAACATTAGGGGTTTTGAGGTGAGAAGTGTTCATTCCATAATGGTAAGGGAAAAATTAAGTACCATGCGGTCATGATGCTTTAATGTTTCGATTTAAAGCCTCTACATAAAATCCAAGAGCAGAAGGCAAAGGGTTGTTGTGTTAAGGATAAGGAAAGTTAGAGGAGCACTATTGTGCATACAGTGAACAAACATGGAGATAGTATACCTTAACAGGTCCTTCTTTTCACAACCGACAGATGCTGGAATTGTTTACAGAATGAAAAGCTTATATATTGAGTAAGTAATCTACAGAGTTAATTTTAAAAGGAGTTTTTGTGTGTAAGGAAGATTTCAGTATCAATGACATTTAAGGTATAAATAGGGAAGCAAATAAGATGTAAATACCATTAGAATTAGACTTTTAGCATTTTTCAATTTACCCAGTTGGGTGTGTTTTCTGAACAGCAAGTTAAGTGTTTTGTCATACGGAAGTTCTCAGACAATGCTTAGTTCTCTTCTCGTTGTCAAGCACTCATATGGAGAAAATCAATAGGAACAGAAATACCAACAAAAGTAGAAACCACTGATCATACAGGTCAAGCCATACACTGAATATAGACAAGAACATGGATTCTTGTTATTCCCATCATGTTCTTTTATTTTCTGAAGGTATATTAAATGCAGCATCAGTGAATGCAAAGTAAACAATTTCATTCCAGAACAATGAAGACCTAAAGAGGGCATAGCAAGGGTAGCTTAGAAATTGTTAATTTTTGCACTAAGGAGAAATTAGGTGGCTTTTAAGCCATGGTGTTGTGCTTCAACTTAAGGTTTCACATGAGTCCAAAAGCATAAGGCAATGTTGTTGTTTGGTAAGGTTAAAGAATCTAGAATGAGACAGTGTGAGAGGCAGTAAGTGACACAAAGTGAGGACACATTTCTGAAATCTTATTTACCCATTTGAAGTTTTATCAGCAAACCAAAGAATGTATTTTCTGAATATCATATAATCAGACGTTTTTGCCAAAAGGAAATGATTATAAATCAAGCTCCATTTTTTATCCAGCTATCAATGAGTAGCTTCAGGATAGCATGCAAAGCAGCACTGTTTAGGTCTAGCTCATAAGCTAGGAGTTCGAAATAGAACCATTCTCAATAATCTATGATACTCGTATGGGTTTTTTGCATAAAACAACAGTATAATTACAAAATATACAAATTTTTGTACTAGCTCGAGCCACAAAGTAGAAGGAACACAACTTTCATCTGATTTTCACAATACCCACAAAAGAGATAGCAGGGAAGAGCAATGAAACAAAATTTTGTGATAAATCGAGCTTAGGGAAAAAGAAAAAATACAATTTTCTTTATTGATTTCAATTACCCACTTTCAGTTTTGTTTTCAAAATAAAGAAAATACAATAACCATGACAACCCATGTCAGGATTTGGCAACTAAATGATGAAATTATAGTCTTGTCCAAATTTCATAATGCCCATAAGTAGATATACATTCAGAAAGGCATAAAGAGGGGTTTGTTGTTTTGGGTCGAGCCCGAAATTCAAGATAATGCTTTTTACAGTGCGCATTTGGCACGACCTGAACATGGCCAAAATCTATGTTTCAAGAGGGAGCACCTTAAAGTTTCTAGAGAAGCAAATAAAGCTGAAGGAAGTTACCAGTTCGAGGACGAAGTAGAAACTTTAGCCATGACCTAAGCTGTAGATAGCTTCTGAATGCAAGGGATTCGAGTTCTCAAGTGATAGCCAAGCTCTCACAGTAGAATAGAGTGCTACAATGATAGACATGAGTACAAAAGAATGGCAAAATGATGACGTTAGACTGTGTATAGTCGCGGCTATAAGGCCAAATGAACAAAACATGAAACCATAGAAGCCATGAGACTATGAGTGAGTAGCTTACCCATGCACAATAGAGGGAAATAATAACACAAAGTGAGTCCTCATTTAGTAGACTAACAGAAGTCGAGCTCGAGTTCGTGTCGGCCAACACACATCAAGCAATAGGAGTACAAAGAAGAATCAGAGACTAAATTTATACAGGCCATGGCATTAAGGTTTTCCTACTCTTTGAAATAAGTGAAAGGAACCTCAATAATACAAAAGCGAGCTTACCCATTGAAGAGCTCAACCACTGAAGAGCATGGTGAAGTCTTCCAAGGCACCTGAAATACAAATTCAAGGTCAGTCATGGCAGCGGCAAAGCCTCTTTCTTGCTAGTGGAGAAGTGAATGAGTGATAATTAGGGTTCGATTATGTTTTGACTGAACCCTAATTCGAACATCATTATCCATAATATTCAATCAATATACATGTGTTGAATTTCCAATGTGGGCCGAGATTCATAGTGTCATCCTTGTGACCTATTAAACCTAAGTCTAAATGTATATCATTGAGGTCAAATTCTTAAGTTGGTCTATTGGTGAAGACTTAGTGGTGTTTTTAAGCCTTGGTTAGTTATTAAGCTTTGGGGAATAATGTTGATGAATATCTAGCCACCTAAGTAAAGATTTTAATGCTATTTGACCTAGGTGTTTTGTTAAAGGTCAAATTATCTATTTTAGGGTTTTATTTTTAATTGATTTTAAAGAAATCAATTGTGGAGTTGAGGATGGAGAGAGATAATAATGTGTTTTATTTTAATGATTTTTGAGAAGATCATAATGATATCTTGGAGAAATAAGCAGTTTTATTTTTGCAAAAGATTTCTAATCTTTGAGTTGCAAAAATAGACAAAATTGAGAAAATCTGCATCTTGTAAAGCAGAAGCATTAAAGCGATATTTTATAAATTGCTTTATGTTTTCTTGCTATTTTTAGCAGATCTTTGACTGATTTTTTCCTCTTGTTCCAATTCCAGACTTATCTTGGAAAGATAAGGTGTTTTTGTGCTTTTAAAAGCAGATTTAGCCTATTTTTAGAGGCTTGACAGTGTAATCATAAAAACTTTGTGCTTTTTTCTATTTTAAAGCAGTTTTTGAGTTTGTTTGAGGCCTTTTTCCCTTGAGCTTTTTTTGAGCTTGGATTAGGGTTTCCTTGAGAGTTTTTTTTGATATATTTAGCCTTTCAACTCTCCATTCTCAGCAATAGAGATTAGAGTTTCTTGCCCTTACTCATTTCGGGGAGCTTGTAAACCTTTTGATCCTCAGTTTGAACAAATTGACACTCTTCCAGTTTTAATAGAGTAGAAAATTTCTCCTTCTTATTTTCTATCTCAAATTTTGTAATGGCAATCTGATATACTTTTGTTTTCAAATTGAAATCCTTTTATGTCTTGCTGTTATAGGTAGTGTTTCAGAATTACATGTTTCAGGTTGCATGTTGTATTCATTTTCCAGATCTTCATGCAAATCACTGATGGGATGTGTGCCAATGAGATTGTGAGGATTACTGCAATAGAGAAGTTGTTATGAGTGGTTAGGTCTGAATTCTTATAAGTTTGGTGAATCATCTTTTAGAAATAGGTTTTTTATGTTCAGTTATTCTTCTTCCCTTTCCTCAGAAGCTGTTTTAGAATAGAATTCATCATTCGGAGAACTAGCTCACTCTGGAGATTCCTCTTTTGCGTAAGATCACCCACATCTGAAAGAGGTTTCCATGTTTCAGTAGTTTGTTGAATATTGCATTCAGCAGGGTGTAAAACTATTGATAATAGTTACTCTCGTAGGAATTCCTAATTTAAACTACAGAACAACTCAACCTATAATTGATACAGAGTTTTATTCATTCACAGTGCAAATATTAACAGCAAATTGTAAATCACCATTCGAACAAAATAAAAGGCAAACTTCATTCCTTGAAAGATTCCAAATCAAATGATTAACATAATAAATACCACTCCAGAGAAAATACTTAACGAAGTTTTAAATCTGGTTGCTCCTACTGTTACAAAATAGATAAACAGTATTTACAAATATGGCAAGCTTCAGCAATGTATAGAAACCAATGTCTTTGAGTTAACTCCACTAAACTAGGAAAAACAGAAAAGACTATTATCTATCTTACTCTACTACTAAACTACAAAAAAAATGTCTAACTTACTTTCCTAAAACTCTAACCCTTTATGTAATGAGCTTGATTTGACAATTAATAGCTCCATCATTTCATAATTCCCTCCAAAAATAACTCACCAAAAGTTGTAGCTTTTCTTGTGCATTCAATCTCCATAACAACATCCTTCTATTCTCAACTTTTGTTGACTTACTCAACTCCAGTTAACAGTTGCATCTTCCAATTCAGTTGCAACTTCTAGCTCATGGTTCCAACCTCTAGTTTGACTCAGAATTTATCCCCTTTACAAAATATTCTGTAATATCTATTTCCAGAAATAACTCCACAAAGTGTTCATCATATCTTCAGCTCTCTTTCAGTCAATGATCTTTTTCAGAAAATCTCCCCTATGCATATTTGATTTGCACGTCATCTTGATTGCAATATAATATTTTCTTCAATGACACCTACAAACAATAGAACACATTAATTTATAAAATTAATTAATCAACAATTAATTCCAAAGTTAATATATATTCCACATTATTTCAATCAAATATAAATCAAATCAAATATTTATATCTCAGACCTAGAAAGTACCTATACCACACAAAACATGCATAATTGATTAATTCAGAAAATTAACTAATCAATGTCAAATTTTCAATTAAATGTATGTAAACTTTAAATTATCGTTATTAAAATAATAACTATAATAGCTATAAAAAGTTCACTGCATTGATTATGAAAACTTTTCCTCCATCTTTCATGGACACCAAAACTTTGGATCTTTTCTCTTAACATCTTTTAACAAAAACATTCACCACCACTGCAATTTTTCAACTGCCCTCTAAAAGCATAATGACCATTCAATACAATAAATGCATAAAAAATTAAAAATGTCCCAAGATCACAAGCACTTTTCAACTGCAAATTTCACATAGGAGACTACAATTGTACAAATCTTGAGTTTCATCTATAAAATAATGCATGCCTAGTCTACCTATTCAAATTCGCCAACTATGTCATGAGTCAATTTCATCTATCTTCCATCATTTTGTTGTGTACCAGTCTCTACTGACCTATGCAATGAAAACCCCAAGTACATCATCTTGTCGAGCCACAGCATTGCAAGGTAATCCTGCCAATGCATTCATTTAAAGGTTTCCAAAATCCCAAATTGGACCCATTTTGTGCCCTTTTGCCATCATTTCCTTCATGAGGCAAAATTCATTTGAAAACTTTTCAACACTTTTATTTTGGTGTATCCTACAATAATTTCTCTTCATGAGATGACATCTCCTTGAGGCATTTTGTCGATCAGTTTACATGCCCCGCTCATATTTTGCAGCATCACCTCTTGTGTAGCATTCTGTTAAATATTCCACACGCTTTAGCTAGGCCTCCACACTTTGTACGCATCCCCTATGATTAGCATTCCTGGTCTAGATCTCTCTTTTCCATTTGCTCCACCATCTCCTTCTCTCACTTCCAAATTCACTTTAACACTGACAGCTCTTTCAGGGGAATCCCTCACCCTTGAGAACTCTCAAGTGAGTGTTTCATCCTCACCTTGTTCAGTTAAGTTTCATGAGCATGATGATCTTTTGATGTTGTATCTTATTCCTCCTCACCAAAATCTTCATAATCTCCATTCTCACTGTCCTTAGGTTGTTGTCTACTAAACAAAAGACGGGCTCTCTCTCAACCAGCACAATATTTGGTGGTCGCCTCTTTTTGCTAGCAATGGTCAGCCGTTGGCTAAGTCGTCTGGGCTTAAGGTGCTCAGATTTCACAAAAAGGGTATCCAGACCCTACAACAGATCTTTTTCAGACCCACCATGCGTATTATGTTGTGGAAAGTTTTTCGTGCCTAGTACAGGCTTCATAACAAGGACCGGGCTACTTATTATGGTCTAGTGAATGTCATTCCTACTGAAATGCTTCATAAAGTTGGAATTTGTGGGACCAAACCTTGGTGGAAAGACTAGAAGTGGTATCCAAACACCCCTTTTAGGAACTACAAGCCTTGGCTTGGTTATAGGTGGCTCTCACCACATTTTCCTATGATTCAGAGTTTGAACCAGAGGTGGCTTCTTCAATCTTCCACTCATGTTTGGCATAAAATATTTGTTGCCACTTGGTTTGCAAGTGTTGAGCCAAAACTTTCCCACTTTTCATGGTGTATTCTTTTCCAGGGCTTTCCTGTGGGCTCTCGGCTGGTTCACCTGGGGGTCCAGGACCCTCGTTGCCCTTTTTGTGGGCAAGCTGAGAATTTTAAGCATTTTTTTTGGTTTTGTCCTAGAGTGCAGTAGCTTTGGACTTGGATTCATGACTTTTTTTGGCCCTTTCGGCCAGAACCTTTCTCCTGGCATATGGTGTTGCTAGGAGATTCTCCCAGATTTCTTGCAAAATTCACCCAGCTTTGGCACACTTTTAGGGTGGAAATTCTCTTCAATATTTGGAAAGATAGAAATGCTTACATTTTTTCACATACTCAAATGGATATTCATGTATCTTTATATGCTAAAGCTATGATTTTCTCTAATGTTCTTTAACAAGTTCAAGTATAAGCTAACAAAGTTGCACTTGAGGTTGCTCACCTCCAAGTTCTCCTGGACCACTCGGGTAATGCCCCTTGTACTATTGCCCGGGTCCCCGCTTCACCCACCTCTTCCCGCGGCTGGTCACCCTCTAGGGGCTGACAGTGGAGTAGCTCTGTGCGTCCCCGTTCCCACCCCCCACCTTGGCAGGATTCTCGCACTCCTCGGCGAAACCGTTCTTCACCGTGAGCTAGCCAGGGGTGGCCTTCTCGCGGTGCTTCAGGGAGCGACGATGATGGTTCTGGGTGGCCCTCTAATGATCCTCCTGCTTCTGGCTCTGGTTGGCCAGTCACTAGTAAAACATTCCCGCGTCTGGCACTTGCAATCTCGCCCTGACGCAACGAAGAAGATAAAAAAAAAAAGATGCTAATGATGGTTGGGATCCTCCTCCTGATGTCACTTCAGACCCCGCTGATGTATGGGGGGAAATTTTGGATGACAAAGACCCTCCTAGCTCTGCTGGCACTACTCTGGCCGCTTAATGGCCTTTTTATCTATTTTGTTATTTTGGACTTATGGGCTTAGCCCACGTGATATGTTGCTTTTCTGGGTGTTGTCCATTTGACTCTTGGGGTGTGCCTTTCTACCACCCACCTTTTTTTTGCGAATATGTATCTTTATATTTGAATTAATATAGATAGTTGCCTATTCATCAAAAAACATGCACGAAGAAAAATTTTCCTTCGCCCAGTGCCAAGTTATCTTTTCGTTCCGAACCCGCATGAGTTGTGGGATCGGAACCAATTTCGTGCGAGAGCGGGGTCGGGCCCGAAATGAACCCGAACATGAACATTTTAATTTTATTTTTAAAAACTCAAAGTTAGTTCTACATCGTGAAATTAAATTTTACTTTGCTCAAAGTCATTTGATGTGAGGAATTTTATTTTACCCCCCTCAACTCGAATTTCGCGTGGGGTTTCTACATGAAAACTTTTATGATGATTTTTATTTTTATTTTTATTTTTTTATTTCTTTTATTTCCAACATTTTTTTACTTTTTTGTTATTTTCAACATTTTTTACTTTTATGTTATTTTCAACATTTTCAAAGATTTTAAATTTTCTTTAAAATAAAAAAATTCATTTATCAATCATTTTAAAATCTTATTTACTTACCTATAAATTTAAATTTTTGTAAATCTTTTAAAATCTTAAAAAAGATTTATATTATGTAAATTTTAAAATAAATTTATTTTTAATGTGATTATTTAAACTTTAAAAAAATTTATTATTTTTTTTATTTTTTTGTATTTTGATGTTTTAAAACACAAAAACCAAAACAAAGGGAAGACAAAAGAACAAAATGAATGATGCAAAACTAGACACAAAGAAACAAAGAAGATGAAAACAAATGAATCAAACCAAACGAACAAATGACATGTAATGAGGCGACGACACAAAGGCAACAACGAAAAGATGGGGACCAAGATGAACGAAAAAGGACCAAAACAAATGAACAACACAACGACGAAAGATGAGATAAAGCAAAACAGGATGGAGAACAAAACGGGAACGAGATGAGACTGGGCAAGGAACGTGAACCCAAACGACACCCAAAGGAAAAACAGGGATTGGAGTCGGTGCAGAACCAGAACTTGAAACCCCGAAAGGTGTCAGGTGTCGATTCCATTGCACAAACCGATCCCAAAAAAACAAACCAGCAAGCAATGAACAAGGAAAAACCAAACAAAGAAACAAGAGGAAACAAAAGGGGGTCCCCAACTTTGCCAAGCAAAATTTGGGGCGTGTATGCAAGGCATAACAAATGGCGACTCAACTGGGAAAATTCTCTAAGAATTTTAAAACACGTAACCCTCCAAATACCCAAAATCTCTGCTTTACACTCATTCAAGGCAATCCAAGAAGTGCAAACATAACCAAAATTGGGACATGACGAAGGTCCGAGATGAAACTGAAATCTGTTTGTGTGCAAATGATTCATTTCCTTCCATAAGCATTGTCAAGATCAAAGTGAAATAGAATCTACCCAAGCTACATAATTGTGAGTTACATTTCTGATGTGCAATGATATCCAAGGCATAGCTCTGCTACCAAACAGGCGTCCATAGCCCCGACAGAGATACCTTTGGTTCTCTCTAAGCATCGCTCTACTACTAGCTAGGCATCCATAGCCCCGGTAGAGATACTCGAGTCACCCTTGCTGATTGAGTTCATTTTCAGATTTCCTTTCCTTTCTCCTTCTCTCAGATGTTACTTCTTTTGAAGTATAATTTATGGTTTTCCCTCAATCCTTAAGTAGTGATGCCTAAGTAGTGGGTTGAGAACCACGATGGACATCATGAAAGAAATGTAACCCTTTATATTTTTCACTTGGAAAGAGCTACCCCACCCGATGTAAACTAACTTATGGACTTCTTAAGATGTGCAGATTATGCTAGACTTTCAAAGACTCCTAGAAACTGCATGATGTACCAAATCTTAATCCATCTAACATTCCCTAGTTCAAAATGGATGAAGGTAAATCAAATTTTTCATAGCAACTGTCTGATCAAGTGTTTGAAAATACGGACAGCAAACTCAAAATAGATTCACCTTTCAACATAACTTGCATACAATAACTAATCTTTTACTATCAATGAGAGGAACCCCCAGAAGAAAGAAAAGAGAGGAGCAGAAGAAAAGAGCAGACAAACCCGATGAACCAGAAACCAAAAAGGAAACAACAAACCTAAGAACAAAAACAAAAACAAGAGGACATAGAAAAAAGAAAGACAACAGAATGAAAGAAAAGAAACCAAAACAAACATCAGAAACCAAAACATAAAATAAAATCAATCCTAATCCTAAACAAACTCTAAAACCAAGCTTTACAAACATAAAATTGTAAAAATGTGTACATTCACAGGTAACTGATTTTTCATTATGTGCAAAAATTTTAACTTACTAGGTATAGTTCTAAACCTAGCAAATTTATCTTTATACTCATAAATGTAAATTTTATGTGCAATAAATTCATTCTGAGGGTATAAAGCTTGAAATACTAATCGTTGCAAATTCTCAGTTTTGTCATGATTTACCCACAAACACGTTTTACTATCCCCAACATCATAGTCAAACTAAAAATCATTAAAACACAAAGGGTAATGAAAAGACACCACCTAATTTAGAAGACCTTCAGTTGCTGATGCAGACTTGTGTTGTACGAATTCCTTCCCATGAGGTCTCATCTCATGGAATACCACTCCATTTTTCTCTAATTCATGCATGGCAACATAAAGGGCATCCATTAGGGGCATATCATTATTATTCAAGAGGTCACAATGAGATTTAAAATTTACATGCATATCTCTATCATTACTAGTTTCAAACAGCAAACCAGTATGCTTGATTTCACCAGAATTATCAACCTCAATCACATTCTTCAAAATACAAACATCACCAATTAGATTATTAGCTTCCTCAACCTTTAAATCAATTTGTTCAACATTTTTCTTACATATTATGGCAGCCTTCCCAACTAATAATAAATCAAAGCAACTTACCTCAAAAGGAGAACCAAAATGATGAATCTTACATGAATCACGTATAATGAGATTTGTTTTGCAGCTGAGATATTCATGTGCCAAGATTGTTTCTTTCATCTCGGGCACATAGTCACAAATTTTCTGGATTTCCTCATAAGGACTAAGCAACCAATCACCCATGTTGTCAACTTGTATGTTCTACAAACCCACCTCTTCCTGAGATGAAGTCTTACTTTTAGCATTCTCTTCAAACATGTCACCCACAAGAATTTGAGAATCTGCCTCCAGCTCATCGCCATTAATGTTAGCGATATTGATACATGGTGAACAAGGATTTTCTTCAAATAGCTCATTCGAATACACAGAGTCAAAGCCAGAAAAACACTTTCTCAGTTCATGTTCCTACATATCATCAACAAGAACATGCCATTCAACATCAAGTTTATTACTATTAAGATCAAATTCATTAGTGTATGCTAAGCAAGGACCTTCAAACAATGCATTTGAATAAACAAAATAGCCAAGAAAACACTCCCTCATTTCATTCTCTTTGTCATGTTGAAGGGATTCAACTGCTGAGATAGCCTTTTGGTCATTTTCTTGACATTCTTCTACTTCATCTAGCTAAACTTTGTCATACCTTCCTTGCTGCAATAAAACACTAAATTCATTCATGTCAATATTCTAATTAGCATCAAAATCCAATCTATTTTCTTGACATACATATATTTGATGTACTTGATCATCCGGCAACACTTGGTGAATCCACATATCCCTTTGACTTTCTCTTTTCAAAGAATCATTTTGGCATTCAAATTTTTGCCCTTCGCTAAGAGATTCATTTGCAATTTCATCTAGAAGTGTGTTGTTCTCTATTTCAATTTGTTCACTACTTAAATCAATAAAGTCATTTTCTTGCATTAACCTATCAAAGTGTGTTTCTTCCTTATTCACCATCATGAAAGAATCTATGAACGCATCGATGAATTCATTCTCCACATCTATCAATTTTGTACTAGATAGAGGAGCTTCATTAGTTGTTGAATCCATCTTGATGTAATGATCAAGGTCATTAGAAGATGGGAAAGAATTAAACCTCTTCTCACAGTTACTCTCATCATTTTGGATGATTATCATTTTCATGTGTGCTAGTTGTTTCATCTTCCTCATTGAGGGGATACGTACTCCAGGGATCTTCCATAAGTATTCCTTCAACAGTGATCAGTTGTTTGAAATATAACTCCATCCTACCAAGGAAAACATGGCAATCCATTTGAGAATGTTGATTTGTTCGATGTATCCTACATCCAGTTGGCCTAACAAGTTCTGATAGTTTCAGAGCTCCTAATTCTTCCAACTTCTCCCTTATTTGATTTTGCATACGTGATATATCTATCCAACATGACCCATGCTCCTTTGTCCATCCCTCATCTTGTTGCTCATCTTGGTCAAAAGAGTTATTCAAAGCATTGGAAGGTATTGTTGATTTCTCATGACAGCAATCATGTGTTAATACCTCATCTCTTCCAATACCATCGTTAGTATTAACATTTCCAATGAAACTAGATTCTAACCTGATATTTCCATTATGCTCTGACTTTATATCCATTTCATGCTCTTTGTCAAACAAAACATCAAAATTATATACTTGTTTATCAAATCCTTCATTTACAATTTCATCATTATTCAATGTATTATGCTTTGGAATATAACTAAAAAGAGATGATATAGTCACAACTTCATTGATGGGTGGAATACTTACCTCTGTGGTTGGATTTTGCAGAGATAAATTCTTCAATTGGTCTTGTGTGGGATTAACTTGATATGAAGCATTGGAAAACGTGGTGTTTGGGAGATTAGGAAGGTTGTAGCTACATGGTGAGAATGATTGCACTTGGGTAGGTATGGTGGGTAAAGTGGCATAAGGCTGCAAAGGACGGCAACTTGCAAGTACACGGGTATTACAATCCTATTTTTGGCTACTTGAATTTCTCACGTCATATCTACCTTGTGCCAGTAAGAGAGCTTTGTCCAATACATCATGTAGGGAGGTAATATCCCCACAACGTCTAATTTCTGCTACAAACGAAGGATTCAAACCCCAATAGTAATGTTCTTTTAGCATATAATAATTAATAAATAGATTTAAATCTTGAACTCATTGATACATCAACAAAAACCTATGATTGAACTGGCAAATTGATTCTGTTGGTGTCCTTTTTGTAGCTGCAAATTCAAATGATGGGTCTTGTGTTCGTGCATAAGGGTCAAACTAATCCACAAATAAAATTTCTAACTCCATCCATGAAAAGTTGACATGTTGTATCTTCATGAAGAATCTAGTGAAGAGTTGTCAAATCCTTGCAAATCCTAACATGATCTTTAGCAATTTTCCCACTGTTAGCAAAAAATAATGGAAGCCTATTATGCATGTGATAAGGAATTTCATTAAGAATCTCGGGAATACACAAAGGGCTTCCCATTAGAGTTGGGTTTTACAAGATCCAACCCACTCCAATTCACAACAATCCAAAATTGCTCAAGTGGGCCTCCTTCTAGCGCCAGTTCTGTTGATATGACAAGTTGACACACAACATGCATGTAAGATATAAACACCTCACCTCTCCTAAAAAAGATAATCAGCAGTGAAATTGATCACCTTCCAAGGTCCTTGATGTTGGTTCACAATGTTACTATTTTGCAAAGTGGTGATTATAGCTGTAATATGCAAGGGGCATGTTGGTAAGAGCTTCTTGATTGTTGCAAGTTTGAATTTCTATCTAAACCTACTCTAACCGGGGGGTTTAAAAAAATGCAAAAGATAAATCAAGCCTTTAGAATAGAGAAGAATGTTGATTCATCCAATTAACTAGACTTGTTACTCTCCAAGGAATTCCTAATTTAAACTACAGAGCAAATCAACCTGTAATTGATACAAAGTTTTATTCATTCATAGTGCAAACATTAACAGTGGATTGCAAATCACCATTCAAACAAAATTAAAGAAAAACTTCATTCCTTGAAAGATTCCAAATCAAATGATTAACATAATAAATACCACTCCAGAGAAAAAACTTAAAGAAGGTTTAAATTTAGCTGCTCCTACTGTTACAAAACAGATATTTACAACATTTACAAATCTGGCAAGCTTCAGCAGTGTACAGAAACCAATGTCTTTGAGTTAACTCCACTAAACAAAGAAAAATAGAAAAGTCTATTATCTATCTTACTCTACTCTAAACTACAACAAAAATGTCTAACTTACTTTCCTAAAACTCTAACCCTTTACAATGAGCTTGATTTGACAATTAATAGCTCCATCATTTCATAATTCCCTCCAAAAATAGCTCACCAAAAGTTGTAGCTTTTCTTGTGCATTCAATCTCCATAACAACAACTTTCTATTCTCAACTTTTGTTGACTTACTCAACTCCAGTTAACAGCTGCAGCTTCCAGTTTAGTTGCAACTTCCAGCTCATGGTTCCAACCTCCAGTTTGACTCAGAATTTATCCCCTTTGCACAATAAGATGTAATATCTATTTCTAGAAATAACTACACGAAATGCTCACCATGTCTTTAGCTCTCTTTTAGTCAATGATCTTTTTCAGAAAATCTCCCCTATGCATATTTGATTTGCACGTCATCTTGATTGCAATATAATATTTTCTTCAATGACACCTGCAAACAATAGAACACATTAATGTATAAAATTAATTAATCAACAATTAATTCCAAAGCTAATATATATTCCACATTATTTCAATCATTTCAATCAGATATAAATAAAATCATTATTTTCAATGATTGAAATAATAAACCCCTTTCTTTAAATTAATGTTATTTTGAAATAACATTTAAATCACGAAGGATGTTCATCATATGGTAGCATCATTTATATCTCAAACCTGGAAAGTACCTGTAGAACACAAAATGCATAATTAATTAATTAAGAAAATTAACTAATCAATGTCAAATTTTCAATTAAATGTATGTAAACTTTAAATTATCATTATTAAAATAATAACTATAATAGCTATAAAAAGTTCACTGCATTGATTATGAAAAATTTTGCTCCATCTGTCATGGACACCAAAACTTTGGATCTTTTCTCTTAACATTTTTAACAAAAATATTCACCAACGCTGAAATTTTTCAACTGCCCTCTGAAAGCATAACAGTCATTCAATACAACAGATGCTTAAAAAATTAAGAATGTCCCAAGATCACAAGCACTTTTCAACTGCAAATTTCACACAGGAGACTACAATTGTACAAATCTTGAGTTTCATCTACAAAATAATGCATGCCTAGTCTACCTGTTCAAATCCGCCAATTCTGTCATGAGTCAATTTCATCTGCCTTCCATCATTTCGTTGTGTACCAGTCTCTGTTGACCTTATGAAAGTAAATTTTACTTTTCTCAAAGTCATTTGATGCGGGGAATTTATTTTTACCTCCTTCAACTCGAATTTCAGTGGGGTTTCTACATGAAAACTTTTATGATGATTTTTTTTTTTTAAGTTTTTCATTTTTCATTTTTTTTATTTCTAATATTTTTTTATTTTTGTTATTTTCAACATTTTTTTTTTATTTTTTATTTTTTTTTTTTGTTACTTTCAACATTTTCAAAGATTTTAAATTTTCTTTAAAATAAAAAGATTCATTTATCAATCATTTTAAAATTTTATTTACTTATTTACCTTTAAATTTAAATTTTTATAAATCTTTTAAAATCTTAAAAAGATTTATATTATTTAAATTTTAAAATAAATTTATTTTTAATGTGATTATTTAAACTTTTTAATTATTTATTTATTTTTTAATTTATTTTTATTTTTTTGTATTTTGATGTTTTAAAACACAAAAATTGAAACAAAGGGAAGACAAAAGAACAAAACAAACGACGCAAAACAGAGAAACAAAGAAGATGAAAACAAATAAATGAAATCAGATGAACAAATGACACGACAAGGTGACAACGCAAAGATGACAACGATCAGACGGGGACCAAGATGAATGAAAACAACCAAAACAAATGAACAATGCAATGGCAAAAGATGAGACGAAGCAAAAACGGGATGGAGAACAAAACGGGAACGAGGTGAGACTAGGCAAGGAACGCGAACCCAAATGACACTCGAAGGCAAAGTGGGGATCAGAGTCAAGGCAGAACCAGAACTTGAAACCCCAAAAGGTGTCAGGTGTCGATTCCATCCCACAACCCGAGCCCAACAAAATAAACCAGCAAGCAACGAACAAGGAAAAACCAAACAAAGAAACGGGAGGAAACAAAAGGGGGGTCCCCGACTTTGCCAAGAAAAAGTTGGGACATGTATGCAAGGCATAACAAGTCTGTAGGGGGTTAGGTTGGAGATCAACCTTATCACTTGAGGTTTCTAGGTGGATATCAATTTTTTATACCAGATTCAGCTAATATTCTAGTCATTTGTTTAACAACATCCATTAGGCACGGGGTTTTCTCAGGAATAGCCCCCTAAGGGATCATAGTGGTTTGGTTTAGTTTTTCCATTTCCTTTAAAATACTCTTAACCATGGAGTGACCATTGTCATTGCTTACTTTAGGTTCAGTTATAGAGTTGTTCATTTCCAGATCAAACATTTCCAATTCTTTGTTATTGTAGTTGAGATCATTTTTAGTTGAGGAAGTTCTATTTTTATTATTCTCTTCAATAATTTTTCCAATTCTATCCATAACAAGATATTGGGCATTTTTCTTTACCCCCAAGCAATTGTTATTATTACTATTACTATTTAAGGGGGTCGAGTCAACCTTGTGGTGAGGATTAATCTTAATAGGAGGTGGGAATCCAATTGAGGGAGAACCAAATTAGGGATGTCAAGGATGATTTTATCCCTTTTAGGAAGAACTCCTTTGTTAAAGAGGTCTCCTCATTAAGAATTTCATTCACATTGGGGCAACCCACTTCCATATCTTTAGTGGAGGACTCTGCATAATGAGATTTGTTCTTGAAAGGGGTGGAGCATCTTGAGTTTGATGGTATCCCAGAATTTGGGTTTCCAATCCAACTGGAGGAGAAACACCCCTCTTCGAACCTATCTCTAAGGGAGGAAGGTTCTCTGAGTCTTCTCTAATCGCCTGTAAAATAGGTTTTGAGGGGAGAGGATTTTGATGAACCCTGCTTAGAATAATTGGGCAATTCTAGTTCTAAGGTGACCCTCCTTGCATAAATAGAAATCATTTATCCTACCAAGTAGGTCACTTGCACAAAGGTGAGGGGACCCCTGAAATGTAATTTGAATGAAGTCTGGGATATCAATTCTAGGTTGCAAAGATATTAAAACCCTTGCATCCAAATATGGGAGGGTAACCTTTGAATCCTCAATTTGAATTACCTTCCCAAAGGAGGCAAGGAGTTGGGGAATAACTTCCCAAAATAGAGGAGGGAGGTTTTGAATGCGCACCCACCGTGGGTTGGAAAGAGCCAGCACTTCGTCATAGATGGTGTTGTGAGACCATTTCAGAACTCAGAATGTGTATTTCCCTAAATTCCAGAATTGTTTCTCCATAAGATTACAGCTTTAAATTTTAAAAGAAAATTTAAAAAAAAAACTTTTTGCACCATTCTATAGAATAAAACTCTAACAACAATCCTTTTCCCCCAAACATTAACAAGCCATTGATCCAAGAATCTTTTGGCTAGGATCTTATTTAAATCCAAAACCACAAAGAAAATAGCAGAATTTCCTAATCTATTATTTTCATTAATCAAAGCTTCAACTATTTCTAGATTCAGAGATACTGAGAGAATTTTAGGGCTTTTTAGAGGTTGCATACCTTGTCTTCCATCAGAGATCCCATTGAGGTATTTTGTGTCAAAATTTATTTGGTCGAACCTCGTAGGGTTTGAGACCACCATAGGCTTCTCTACCAACATATCATGAAACGACTTGAAACCATGAGGGTCAATTAAATCACCCTCAGGTTTGGAGAGCAGTTGATCACCCTCCATCAAAGCTCATTCAAAGCAAGGGCACTATCCCTCGAGAAGTATCGAGGCTAAAGCCTCCAGAGACATACAATATGCAACTTGTAGGAGGAAATTTAACATGCAGCAAACAAGAAAACAAATACACATGTGTAGAATTAAGAGGAAAAGCCAAAGAAGAGATTTCCTAAAAGGTTAGGGTACAAACCTTTGTGGAGGAGGAAGGGTTCCTCCCCCATGGCCCCAAGAGAAACTGCCACACAATCCCCTCAATACAATCTCCTTGAACTCCAAACCACTTGCAAAGCGCCTTGTTCTACACCAACTCAAAATTTCCTTCATCCTATGATCTTCTCTAAAAACTAATATTTCTAATTATAGTACTTCTTTACAACCATGTGTTATAGCCATATACTCTACTTTTGTAGTGGACAATGTAATTGTATCTTTTCTTTTTCTCATCCAACTAACTTATCCTCTAAAAAAAGTAAATACATAGTCCCTTGTGTACCTCCAACAATCAAGATCACAAGCCCAATAGATAAATCAATCATGCCCTAAAAAGTAAGCATCCTACCCACATCATTAGATCCATTTTTAAAATTTCCAAAACCCTTTTTTAGATAATTCAAATTCTCTTTACTAAAATTTGACATAAACCTACTATGAACACCCACTATTTAGGCAATATTAAGTCTTGTACAAACCATGGACAAATTAAAATAAAAATTCTCTAACCAAAATTTGGACACCAATTTTTATTTATTTAGTTCTCTAAATATGTTACATACAAAATAGGGGTTCATTTCATCAAACCTTGGTGAAAGGATTGAAAATAGTACCCAAAAACACCATTTTACAATTATAGATCTCACAAGCACTATTTATCTCCACATCTCCACATCTCTACATGGTACCTAAATTAAATCACAAATGGATTCTATAATACTTGTTAGGATTTTGGTGGTGCAAGTTCTATACTATTTGGTTGGCTATTATTGAGCCAAATTTGGCTCATTTTTCCCTGTGTGTTCTCTACAAATTCCTTCCATTTCATAAGTTAGATTATCTCATATGAGAGTTGTCAACCTTTGCTACACATTATATGGATAGCAAGAGACTCTCAAGCACCTTTTTATATTTTATCTTAGATCTTCGTAAAGTTGGAATTAAATTCATGAATTTTTCAATCCTTTTAGACCAAATCCTTTCTCATGGCATATGGTCTTCTTAAAATATTGACCTACAATTATTGCTAAATTTACCCATATGTCATGTGTTTAGGGTGAAAATTCTTTTTAGCATTTGGAAAGATAGAAACTTTATTGTTTTCACTAACTCTTCTATTAATTTTCATTTCTCACTTTATACTAAATTTATGATTCACTCCAATGTTCTTATGCAAATTCAAGTGCAATCTAATAAATTGGTTCATTTGAAGTGGACCATCTTCAATTGCTTTCAAATCACTCGGCTAATGGCTGATGCATGATTTTTACAGTACCATTGACTCAAATCTCCAACAAAGAGCACTCTTTTTCTCATTGGGACTAACATAAGTGCAATCAATCTTCTTAGAGAGGCCATCATTCTCAAACATGTGGTTCCCAATCCCCTCCAATAAGATCCAACAATCAATCTACTCATCGCTCCTCTTAGTCACATGACCAAAGAACTTATGGCTCACCAAATTTTAGGAAGTTTCCTTTCCTTGCTTTTGGCATTCTAATGAACATTCAACATGATGAAGAAGAAAAGAAAGAGGGAATGATCACTAGTTGGAAGATTATTCCTAATGGCCTAAACCCTACTTATGTATGGGGAAAATCAAATGATCATGGCCCCCTCTACTAATATAGTTCTTGTTGCTCAACAACTTTGTCTTCTTGTCTTGTATTTTGATTATCTAGACTCAACCCCACTTAAACATCATAATATATCTTTTTTCAACCACCATTTTTCAATATGTATAATATTTTTTCAAGTAATATAAACACTTATTCATAAAAAAATAAATTAATTTTTCACATCATAAAATATATTCAATCAAAAAAATTAATTTAAAAACTATTTATAATTTAGTCATGAAAGTTTGCTTAAATGGTCAAACTTGTAGAAAAATCAAAGATATTTTCGTATGAGTTCTATATTGTAAAAAAAATGATATATATTTTCATAATACATAACAGTATAGCTTTGACATTTAAAATTAGAAAAACCAATTAAATAACAGCAGAAGTTGAAACAAAACATGGATCCATTGTATAGGGAAGATTAACATAAACTTAATTTAAGAATTATTTTAAAATTAGTGATACAAATTCTTGCTTAAATGATAAAACTTGTAGGGAATCAAAAACATGTTCATATGGGTTCTATATTGTAAAAAATATAATATATATTTCCATTATACGCAATAATATAGCTGTCACGTTTAAAATTAGAATAAATTAATTGAATAACAGCAGAATTTCAAGCAAAACACAGATCCATTAAATAGGGAAGATTAACATAACAATCCAAGTTTCTCATAAACAAAACCTTGAAAATAGGAATCCTGTTTTACACGCTATTACACGGATCCCATGAAAAAGATTATTATTATGAATAAGGGTGCACTTTTATTGCGTCCAATGATAATGGCGGTCGTGGTGGTGATGGCCATGGTGTTTATGGTGAGACTCAGACTTGTTCATACACAACGTAGCCCACCTATTTATGTTGCCTCTTGTTGGCTGGCGTAGGTGGTACTGGTGAATACCGTTGGTGCCACTGATGGGCGGCGTGGGTGGTGCCTATCTTGCTGCTTTTTTGGGGAGACGCCTATCTTGCTGCTGCTTCACTCGGAGGCGCCTATCTTCTTCCTGGTTTTTTAGGAGGAGCCTATCTCGCTGTTGCTTTTCTCGGCAGCGCCGATCTTCCTCCTGCTTTTTTCGGAGGAGCATATCTTCTTGCTGCTTTTTTAGGAGGAGCCTATCTCGCTGCTGCTTTTCTCGGCGACGCCTATCTTCCTCCTCCTTTTTTCGGAGGAGCATATCTTCCTGCTGCTTCCTATCTTCTTGCTGTTTTTTAAGGAGGAGCCTATCTCGCTGCTGCTTTTCTCGGCGGCGCCTATCTTCCTCCTGCTTTTTTCGGAGGAGCATATCTTCCAGGCCTGGAATTTGACGGCCACCCCTGCCTGTTAAATGAAAAATTTGTGACGGTTTGTTTATTTAAATGCCTGTAACTTTACGTTTTATGAAAAAAATTAACTGTCAAAAAATATTTAATTTATATATTTTTTTTATATAAAATCTTTTATATTAAAATATTATTGATTTTATTAATCATACATATTAAATATAATTTTTTTTTATAAATTTCTATTTTTAATAACACAAGTAATTTAATTTTTTAAAATATTATGTATCATATAAATTAATTAAGTATTTTTTATAGGAATCATACTTCTTAAAAATACCAAATAAACAATAAAAATATAATAATTTGATACAAACCTTCATTATATAATTTGCATATATTTAAACACAAAAAAAAACTTTTGGAAAGAAAGGAACTATTTTCTTTTATTTTTTTAAATTGAGATGCAAAAATTAATGATACATTACATAGAAAATAAACAAAAATAAATGTTATCAAAGGTCAAGAACTCTTCTTGACTTTGTATTCTTCCATATTTGATATACTTTATTCCAATTTACATCATTTTCTTGAGGTCTATTTAAAGACACTCTCATTAATGCATCCAATGTATCCAAACCCAACTTTGACTTTCTAACATCTTTGATGATGTTTTGTTTTGAAAATCCTCTTTCACAATCAATAGTACTTTAATTTGTTTTGTTGATTGATTCCTAAAATTGTAAAATTGCAATGAACAATTTAATTTAATATTTAACTAAAATAAGTTGACTATAAATTAATTTATTGATTTCATATGTGGAAATATCATAAAACACATTTAAATAACAATTTAAAATTTATCAAAAAATAATTATATAAAATTAAAAATAGTTCAATCCCCAAATTGTTCTATCTAAAATCATATTTAAATATCAATTTCAAACCTATCCAAAATAATTATATAAAATTAAAAATAGTTTAATCCTTATTCAACTCATTATCTAAAATTTCGGGCGGGGGCCCTAGCTCGGTTGGCTAAGTAATTCTGTTGCGGCTCGACTGCGAGTTCTAGTCTCCCCCATCGTACCGGAGGGCGTGTCGCGCCAGCCCCGCCGGTCACGTTAAAAAGTTTACCAGGCGCACTGCAGTTTAAAATAAATAAATAAAAATTATTTATCTAAAATTTCAATTTCAACATGCTCACCAATAAAACACAACTTTTGTATTATCTTAAAAAATATGAATCGCGTGTAAAAAAACAATTTTTTAATAAAAAAATTCTATTGAAAAAACAAGTTACAATGCTATAAAATAAATGCTTTCAATAGTGAAAATTTGTGTTATGTGATTATTCATAAGGATATCCTATATATATTAAAAAATTGTAAAATTAGAAAATATTGATAATTAGAAATAAATCTAAAAATCTTAAATTTAATGTTAAAGTTTCTAAATTATATAGAAAATAAATCTTGTTAAAATATTCAAAAAGTTAAAAATCAATTATATTCTATTATGAAAAGATTTTGAATGAATATAATTTTTATAATAAATATTATAAATCATATATATTAATAAAAAGCAATGATAACTATTAGTAAAAATGTCAAAATCTTTAAAAAATTAGAAAAAACTATATTTAATCTTGAAAATATTCTATTTTCAACAGATTTTGAATTAATAAATATATTTATAATAAATTATATATATGAATATAAAGTGAAATTAGAAATAATTATTCCAAATCTAAACTAATTTATATTTTAATTATAAAAATTATTTTATTATTATAATATATATATATACAATAAATTTTTACGGTTTAATAATAATTTTAAGTGTCAATTTTACGGTTATATAAAAATATAGCAAGTCAAATGATACAGTCTAATAAATTTTTAGGTTGTAATATACGGTCCAAAATGCAAAAAAGGGTCAAATAGACCATCAAATTCCAAGCCTGTTCCTGATGCTTCCTTTCTCGGCGGCGCCTATCTTCCTCCTGCTTTTTTCGGAGGAGCATATCTTCCTGCTGCTTCCTATCTTCTTGCTGCTTTTTGAGGAGCCTATCTCGCTGCTGCTTTTCTTGATAGCGCTTCTTTTCTTGCTGCTCCTTTTCTTCGAGGCGCCTATCTTGCTGATGTTTTCCTTGGAGGACATACTGGTGAACGTGAACCTGGATAGCATCCTTCTTGTTGCACCACATGGTGGTGACCAAGGAAATGCGATTATTCAATTAATAGAATTGGAGAGGAAGAATTCTGCAGTGAATAGAATTGGCTAAGGAAATGCGATGAAATGAATACGAGGGAAGTAGGTATCTATAGGACGAGAGACAAATGTAGACCGCGTTTCATGACAATGAAGCAAATGAACAATGAATATAAAATGGCGTGGCTTACTGACTCGTCTTCAATAAAAGATGAGAATCTAGAAGCGTAATACTCGGTTTGAGCTGTGGTTGACTTCACTTTGGCCAATGATATGGCGACAGTTTTAGGAAGCTTGCATCATATGTGCACACTAGTGATCTGTTAGATTGGAATTCACAAAAGCGTTGAAAAAAAATTATAATTATTTATATTAATGTTTTGGGCCATGATCAAGAAATAATAATTCATTAGTTTCTCAAATTTAATTGTAATTTACCTTCTAATCATTTGTACACACTTAATTTTTAATTAAGATAGATAAATGATTTCATTAAATCATGCACATGGGATTTTGTACAAGTGACATGGTCTTGTCCCCTCACATGGTTCTTGTATCCTCAAAGTATCAAGAAATTTTTTAATTCATTTATTCAGGTGAAAAAGTCAAAGATGTGTCATTAAAAAAGATCTTACTATCATTTGTATTACCATTTGTTGTAATGAATGTCTAAAATGAATGTGTATATGCAAAATAGAGTATAATGAGATTCATGTTGAGATTATATTAAATATGAACAAAACTAGATAGAACAAATTGTACCAAAGCGTAATTCTTCAAAAGATTTCTAATAATTATAAAAGGTCAAAACTTTGATAACCAAGGTAAATGTTATGCCTAGTTTTGTAAAAAACAATTAAGATACCAAGGAGACAAACTACAAAGCATTTGAGCAATCAAGATAAATATTTCACTATTGACTAGATAGGAGGGTTTTGTCACAAGTACAATTATGTAGTTATAGCACACAAATAGACCACTTATGGTATAAGGCACTCACTTTGATTATAAGGGAATGGTGTCAAACTTAATAATTGTGCTTACCTCATATATTTTGGTTGACATAGGCCTATCTTGGGATGAACATTCTTGGTAACTCCAAATATTTAGGTTGTCATAAATAATATTGTATAATTTAATCATCCAAATAAATGATCACTCTAAATAATGATGCATACTGTTTGTATTTCACCTCTTTATTTACAATGGTATATTCAATTCACAAGCTTGTCGATTGCCCACATGTGGACATCTATTAAAATAATTTGAAAGGGCTATTATTAATGTCATTTACTATAATTCTACACAACCTACAAGGGAGGTTAATTTTTAACAAAAAATGGGATGGGTGGAAGATACAATGCTTAGTCACCAACTAAAAGTTTGATACAAGGTCACTAAGGAGTTTCATTATAGAGGTGGTGAATATGTAGTTAGCATCCACTTGAATCTTTAGTGTGCAATTCAATGCATTTTTAAAAGTAAGCCTTATCCCATATATTGTGCAAATTTTGGTGCATATGGTTATTTACAATAAGTGTGTTATGTTGAGCATTAAAAGTCAATTGATGAATTGTGGTTACTAGCCCAAATAGTATTTTGGCTCACTTTCACCCAAATTAAATTTTAAATATTAAATAAAATCCATTTTTCTACTTATTTTATTGAAAATCCAACTATGATGACAATTAGCAAGCACGTAGGCAATCCATTTGACCACTATTGGGAACCTTAGTCCTATTGGTAAAAAGGAGCTTATATTTAGTTATTTAATTATAGTTATTTATTATTTACTTGCATATTTTGGGTGGTCCTACTTGGATCGACACTAGTTGTCACTTGTAATTGTAATTTGGAAGTTTGAAATTATCACTTAGCTATCATGGGAGTTTGCTAAATATAACTACGATAATTATAAGGTGTGTACAAGTGTTGCTAGATTAGAAATAATGTGAAAAGGGGAAATTATGTGGGAAATTATGTGTGAGCTTGAAGAATATTGAGGAAGATATTTATTTTGCATGTGCATGTTACCAAAAAAGTAAATAAGACCAAGTGGAACACTCTAGTTGAAAGATGAAGTTTCTTATTTATGTTTTTGTTCACTCTTCTTGGTTTGGGCATTGGGACTTGTATGGATATTTGGGTGTCACTTTTATTCAATGCTCTTTTCTCTTTGTTCTAGAACCTACTAGTGATTTCTAGTTTTGGGTCTTCCATATAAATACTAGTGCATAGTTTAGAGACGTATGATGATATGATTTTGTAAGGGGTTATGCTACTAAAATTTTGCAAGGATTGTAATTTTCTTCTCTTATGAAGGATTGATCTTGTTGATGTATTATAATTAGATTTTTTACTATAAATATATTGGTTCTTGTTTTAGAGGCTAAGTTTCTTCTTGAAAGGGTTCTCCTATGGTAAATATTGTCATTACGGTGAACTCCTTTGCAAGTGTATTTTTATTTTTAATCTAGTATTAGATATTGCATGCATGTCTCTTCTCATCAATTAGTGTAGGAAGCATTTATACTATCATATTCCTTTCATTTGGTATTAGGTCATAATCATTTATGTTTCATAGGTGTTTCCTAACGATATTAAATTTAGACTAGACATGGTTTGAGTGGGATCCATGTATACGAGATCTTTTAGTTTTCAAGGAAATGAAATTACATCATGAATGGGAATGGATTGATTCAATGTTAAAAACTTCAAGCTATGAAAACTAAAATCAAGGATTTTTTGATAGACAAAGTTCTATGGGTAGTAGTCTTTATAAGTAGACCATCAAGCATGAAGGATGATGATTGGATTGTGTTAGATAAAAAATTCATCCAAATTTATTTGATAGATTTAGTGCTCCTAAATGATAGAAAGTAATACTCTACCAAAAATGTATGGGAATAGTTAGGAAATTTGTACCAAGATAAATCATTGGTGAGAAAGATGTTTGTATAGAAGAATTTATATCCTTTGAGGATGGGTGATGTGGATTCAATTGTTGAGCACCTAAATGCATTTGTCACTATTGTAAGCTAGTTATAGTATACACTGGCATAAAGATGGATGAAGAAGATTGATACACATGGTCCTATTATATTATTTTCCAAATTCATGGAATAATCTAGTGATGGCCATTAGAAGAACTACATAAAAAAAAAATCCTGAATCTTGGAGGAGATGAGGTAAAAGCTTCAAAATATACCAAGTAAGCAAATTAGTTTCTTATGGAAAATATAAGGAAAAATGAAATGAGAAGGACAAGAAAATATTTAAGTCTCTTGGAGAATCCAAGGTAATATTTTGGAGATGTGGTAAGAAAGGTTACATCACTTGAATAAATGGAAGGACAAAAAGAAAGAAAATAATGTCCATTAGATGATGATTCAAATTATCAATCTTCTTAATATGAATCAAATGCATTTTTTGCATCCATTTCCATATGTGAAAGTGAGGATGGATGGATGATCAATAATTCCACTTCTTTCCACTTGAATTTTGAGAAGGAGTAATTTTTTGAGTTTGAGAATATTGATGATGGAAAAGTCTAGACCTTGGTAACAACTCTTTTTGGGTATTGATGAGCATGAGACTCAATTCAAGATCAAATTATCTAATGGGGGGATCAAATGAATTTTAGGATTTCTACACCTCCTAGGTTTCGAATGAAACCTATTATATGTTAGTAAGATGAATAATACAAGCACGTGCAAGTAGTCTTTAATAGTGGTAGGTGTAATATGGTTCGTAAAGCCATATTTTTAGCAAAGGGTGTTTAATTTAGAATTTTTCTATACCTTAATTCTATAACATACAATAATTGTAACAATTCAATGATACCTCCAACATCTACACCTACATGATCAATATTTGTAGAAAATGGATCAACTATATCAATAATTGTAAAAGTTACAAAATAAAAAAGACATTTACAGTAAAAGGAAATGTGATGTGGGATCTAAAACATGTTCTCACCTTTAAAATAAAATTACCAACTAATAACTCTATGTTGTAGATCATGTATACATGGTCACTTAGGTGAGAAGGATCTTAGGAGCTTGAAAAATAAAACTCATAGAAGGCTTGGTTGGTTGTGCTCTTGATTTTTATACATTTTTTTGTGAAAATTGTGTTTATAGATTTAATAGAATCATATTCAATTTTATGTGAGCTTGCATGAAATAATGGGATTTTGGAAAATTATAATTATATCCATATATCCCCCTCTCTCCCTATCACTCCCTCTTTCTATCCATATATCTCCCTCTCTCCCTATCACTCTCTCTTTCTATATCTCTCAACTTCTCTATCCTCTCTATTTCTCTCCCTCTCTCCCTCCCTCTATATATTTATATTTATCTCTCCCTCTTTATATATATCTCAATATCTCTCTCACTTAGACACACACACTCCTTGTTTCTCCTTCCCTATTTCTATCTCTATATCTCTTTCACTCACACACACACACACACTCATTGTTTCTCCCTCTCTATCTCCCTCTCTATCTCTATCTCTATCTATATATCTCTATCTCTATCTTTATCTCTATCTCTATCATTGTCTCTATCTCTATCTCTCTATCTCTATCTCTATCTCTATCTCTCCCCCCTCTCTCTATCTCTTTCCCCTCTCTCTATTAATTATCCTCTCTCTCTCTCTCTCTCTCTCTCTCTCTCTCTCTCTCTCTCTCTCTCTCTCTCTCTCTCTCTCTCTCTCTCTCTCTCTCACTCCATCTCTCATATTCTCTCTTTACATATATCCCTCTCTCTACCTCTCTCTATATATCACTTCATATATATTTATATTTATCTCCCCATCTCTCCCTCTTTCTATCTCTATATCTCCCTCTCCCTCTCCCTCTTCCTCTCTCCTTCCATCTCTCCCTTTATATATTTATCTCTTTGTATTTGTCTTTATCTCTCTTTCACCCTCTCTATCTTTCCCAAGTTATATTTATCTAGACTATATCTCTTTTATATCCCTAACTCTCCCTCTCTCCCTCTCCCTATCAATTCCTCTTTCTATATCTATCTATTTATCTTCTCTATCTCCCTCCATCTCTATATATTTATACATATCTATCTCTCTCCATATCTCTCTCTTACTCACACGCACACACACACACACACTCCTTGTTTCTCTCTCCCTATCTCTAGCTCTATCTCTAACTCTATCTCTCCATATTTAAATTATTACATATCTCCCTCTATCTCTATCTCATTATCTATCCATATCTCTCTATCCCTATATTTTTTCCTCTCTCCCCCTCTCTATATGTTTATCTCTTTCATCTCTATCAATCCCTCCCCCCATCTCTCTCCCCCTCTCTATGTGTTTCTCTTTCATCTCTATCTATCCCTTTCCCCCCCCTCTATCTCTCCCCTATATCTCCCCCTCTTTCTATCCCCATATCTCCCTATTGAAAACATAACATGAGACTATTGGAAATGGAGCCTTATTATCTTCCTGATTTAGAGGTTTTGTTTTAGTTGTGAACTCGAATCCCTATAAGTAGATTCATCGTTGATTTGAAGCTATCACTTCTCCATTGAGACCTTTGTTGTGCAAACAACATCATTTTCTAAATGGCCTACCAATTGACCTCACGTACACAACATAAATATATGTAAAAATTAGACCAAAAAATTCCCTAATTGACCTTCCACACTTCTTCAATGTACCCATTGCATACCAAGGTGTGATTGCTAGTTTATTTTATATTGTGGATGTTTTGAACTTGTTACCATTTTATTTTATTTTGGTTTATCTTTTATCTCTAGTTTTTGTCGTGCTAAATTTTTTTCTTTACAATTTATTTTAATAAATGAAAATTAGTTCTCTATGGTGGGAATGCACAACTTGTTAAGTGTTCACAACAAGAGTGAGTTCACATGTCACAATTTTGCAAACCCAAGTTTTGAATGATACTAGCAGTTTAAAAATGTTGGACCATTGTCTAGATATGTGATTCAAAACTTTCCTTAATCTCGTGTTAGTATAGTTGTTTGGATGTTTTAAAGGAGTATGCACATATCATCACCTAGATGTATGTGTTGTTGCATGATTGACTAGATGTATTAGTCAAGAATTGATGTGTTAGAGAATTTTTGAGGACCATATTTGTGCAAGTGTCACCCTTGCATTCTCAAAAAAATAGCAATAGCCTTGTGAATATGATACATGTGAAGTGTTTGCAAGATGAGAAGAGTGATATGTCACTATTTCACCACCTCAAGAGCTAAAGAATTGTCACAGTTTAAAAACTTTCCGACATTGGCTACATATCTAAGTTATATTTTTATTTGTTCCCATCATTGTTAGTATTATTGTGGTGAGAATATGTGACATATAAACTAGCCATAACAACAACAAAGTGATGTGTTACTATTTTGCAACTCCAAGACCTAAATAATTATGATAGTTTATAAATTTTGTCACATTGGCTAGATATCTAAGCGAGATATTTGTTGGGACTCATTGTTATTAATATAAATCTAAATATTCACCATAATGAGAAATCATCTAATTTCATGGGCATTAAATAATGTACCTCCCAAGATATCGACAAGATACGAGAAATTAGCAATGATGATAGAGAATAATTATTATGAAGGAGCAGGTGTCAGTTCCTCAATGCAAGATATGGTAACAAGATTTAGGTCATTAAATTTGTGGAGAGAATATGTCACATATGAAGTGTTCAGAACAAGAGCAAGGTGACATGTCACTATTTCACAACCTCAAGACCTAAAGAATTGTTAGAGTTTCAAGACATTACACCATTGGCCAAATATCTAACTCATATTTTTGTTTAGGATGAACAACTTTGTGGAGACAATATGCTATATGTGGATTGATTGCAACACCAAAGTGACATGTCTTTTTTTTTGCAACTTGAGACCTAAAGAATTATGATAGTTTGTAAATGTTGCACCATTGGCTAGATATCTTAGTAAGGCCCCAAATATTTCTCAATAGATGTCATTGTTACATTTCTTGCAAACACTAAACTCTAGTAATATTGTAAAAGGTGGAGGGATTTCTTAGTTTCGATGTGTAATTACCTAAGATTCTTGAAAAAACATGATATCAATAGCCTTGTGATTCCTATAATTTTATGATTAAAAATGTTAGTCGATTCTTGTATGCAATCAAACTAAATGTGTCTTTTAAGCTTCTTTTACTAATACCTATGTTTTTGTGGCTTTTTAAAATAGATTGTAATTGCAGTTTTGAACTAGGCTATGTGTTTCTATTGAATGGAGTATTTTTTGTGTGTACGAAGTGTCCCATGTGTTCTAAATCAGAATGGAATAACTTATCACACAAATTCCAAAATTTACAGCAATAGCAAGCCAACAGTCTCATTACATAGGAATTAAATCAGGTACCACCAAAGATATAGGAAAGATTTGAGAAATTAATAATGACAACAAATAATCTTTGAGCGTGAAAGACATGGTCTGAAAGGATGGGCATTAATCACATGTATGAAGGCATAAGGTCAAGATGAGTGTTTTTTGTTATAAATGAAAGGAAAGGAGCACAACATAGCTTACTTGAATACAACAAAGAGTTCCAAATTTCTTTGCATCCTATAGAATTCTTTCCTTTGATGCAGTTTAGAGTGAACAAAATGGGTCCACAAGCACATGATTCAAGCAGTGATATGCCCAAAAGGATGAGGGTTTTATTCTCACGACAATAACAAAGTATATTTTTTTGTGTCAGCGAACAATAAAACCTATGCAGTGGCCCCAACTCAGCCAAAGAACAAATTGCCTAATTTTAGAGAAGAAAGGAAAGGTACATGGAGAGACATAAGTCAATTTTTTGACCCTATAGACAGCGTCTTTAACACAAATATTTGGAAAACCACCAAGACATTGAGGGAATGATCACATGCACAAGTGATGATGAAATTCAAGGTAGGCGAGTCTGAAACATTTGGCATTAGAATCTAGAATTCTACATTGGCTCAATATATGGTTCCAATTGTGTATCCATGATATGAATTGGTAGATGCTAGATGTTTTGAATCATGTACAATAACCATTAAAGGAAGGAACCTTCAAGTAATCATTAATGTGGGTTATTTTAGAGAAATGATGGGAATTCTATATGATCCAATTGCATTTTTCTGCAACTATAGTAAACTAGTAAATGTATGACAAATCTTGGATAAACAATTGGATCCTTATAAAGAAATTTAGTTAGAGAAAAGTGACATTGCATTCCCTAAGCTACCCATAGCTCTTTCTAGTTCACTCAAGATGTCTAGGATGTTTGTTCCATGTTTTCTTTCATTTTTTGTCTTGATATGATAGAAGTGTTTATGAGTTTTAACTAGGAACCATTTTTTGACTCAAGATAGTTCTGCAAAATCAAGTTTTCAAGATGGATTTTTTTGAAACCATTGTCAATGGATTGTTGAAAGGAATCTGAGTAAGTGGAAGCAGCTTCCTATACTAATCTAAGCTAGAGAGAGTTGCAAAATTTTCTTAAACACCTTTAACTGTTACAGATTAAGATGCACATACATATCATAAACAAATAAACAATGAACTCATAACTCAAAGATTTACATGGGGAAAACCCTTTCAGGAGAAAAACCCCACCCTCCAAAACACAACCCAATTATATTATTCAGCAACAAATAAACAGTTACAATATAATTCCAAAGCTATGCTCTTGTAGGAGTCTTCACACTTCTTAATTTTGGAGTAATTCTGACAACATAACAGTACTTCAATACAACAGCAACATACAACTCCAAAATATAAGTGCTCAATATATAAGAGCTTACAATGCATAAAATAAACATTTTAAATCAATTGCCAAAGGCTAAATAATCCAATTCTCACCACATGCAACACTACAAAATTTGCACTTGCCAAAATAACTGCACCTCGAAAACTCGCATTCCATGTAAACTCATTACGGAAATAGAAAAAACCATTTATGCACAACTCCACCTACAAAAAATAACTTTCCAACTTGACTCCTCATTTGAATAGAGACTGCAAGTTTTAACTCACAAAGACAGAGTGAGAAAATTAGCAACTTTTGATATTTAGAAAAAATCAAATCTTCAGAAAAATCAAAGGTTGTGAAACCTTATTTTTCCAACATTCTTCCACTTGTTGAACACCTTTGAAGAGCCAATGAAAGTAACAATATTTAACTGCTAGAGGTCATGAGGCCCATAGACTCCGAACACCATCTGAACTTTCCATGCTCACCGGCTTTGTCAATGCATCTACAACATTCGTCGATGTGTCAACTTTCTCCAACTTCACCTTTCCATCTTCCACCATATCACAAACAAAATGAAATTGAACATCAATGTGCTTTGTTCTGGCATGGAAAGTAGGATTCTTTTCCAAGCAAATGGCACTCTGATTGCCACAATAGATAGTAATTTTCACTGCATCAAAACCAATATTAGAACATAAATGCTTAAGCCAAATGGCTTCCTTACAAGCATGAGTAGCTACCATTTACTCTTCTTTTGTTGTGGACAAAGCAACTACAACCTGTCGCTTACTCATCCAACTGATAGCACCACCATACATCGTGAACACAGCCACTGGTGGATCTTCTACTATCGATGTCACCTACCCAATCTAAATCCTCATATCCATGAATATTCACTGAGTGTCAAGGTCCAGTAGAATAACCATGAAAACACAGAGCATACTTTGAAGTACCCCATAAATACTTGAACACTCTTTTAAAACATCATCCCAATGCACTCATCTAGGATTAGCCATAAACCGACTAAGGACTGTCACTGCTTGGGAAATGTCTAGCCTCGTACAGACCATAGCATACATAATATTGCCAACAACACTCGCATACAGTACTCTGTTCATGTCCTCCATCTTAGTAGGATATTTTGGACAATCCTCCACAAAAAATTTTGTCCCTTACATTATAGTAACAACTAACTGTCTGCAAGCTATCAAGTTGAACCTCTCCAACACTGTATTCACATACTTTCTCTGGCTTAACCAAAGCTTTATGTTAGCTCTATCTCTTCTGATCTCCATCCCCAGAATATACCTCGTTGCACCTAGATCCTTCATTTCAAACAGTGCTGACAACTAAGACTTCAAATCTGAAATAAAACTTTTACCATTCCCAAAAAATAACATATCATCTACGTACAATGCAATTATGAGAATGTGACCATTATCATATTTGTAATAAACACAATGGTTAGATTTAGATCTGAAAAATCCCAATGACAACACATAGGTATCAAACTTCTAGTACCACATTCTAGGAGATTGTTTAAGACCATACAAAGACTTTTTTAACTTGCAAACCGGATTTTCTTTACCTTTAACCATGAAATGATCTGGTTGTGACATATAAATCTCCTCCTCCAAGTCACCATGAAGGAAAATTGTCTTCACATCCATTTGTTCCACTTCTAGATCATACGATGTTGCAAGTGATAACAAGAACTGGATAGATGGCAGCTTTGCAACAGGAGATAAAATCTCACCATAGTCAATTCCCTCCACCTAAGAATATCCCTTAGCGACCAACCGTGCCTTGTGCTTCTCAACACTGCCATTTAGACCATATTTTTTCTTGAACACCCATTTACATCCAACAGGTTTATGTCCTTTAGGAAAAGGTACCAAATCCCATGTATCATTTTTCTTCAATGCATCCATTTCTTCATCCATGGATTTCATCCAAGAATTTGCATCACTCATACCCATAGCCTCTCTAACAATCCTAGGCTCATCAATGTTAGCAATCAAAGCAAAAATACAACTGGAATCCAACAATGAATATCCAAATCTTTCAAGCGAATATCCAAACCTATCACCTAGTTGTCACCTTTCTCTTGTAGACCTCCTAGATTTCTGAGGTTGAGGTTCTTCTTCTTCAGAACTTTCAAAGCTTCTCAAACTCTCCTCATCACCAAGTTCAATAGGAGTACATAGTTCTTCTTTCATCAGAGTAAGTGGAACTTGAACTACCTCCTTTTGTTTCTCCTCTTTCTCTGGTTGCAGCTCAACTATGGAAGGTTTCATCTCTTAGAAAATCACACTTCTACTATAGAGAACCTTTTGGGCCACTAGATCCCAAAGCTTATACCCCTTCACATCAACACCATAGCCGATGAAGGTACAATTAGCTGCTTTGTTCTCCAACTTAGACCTCTTCTCAATTGGAACATGAGCATAAGCTTGACAACCAAATACTCTAAGATGTCTCATCAAAGGCTTTTTACCAAACCATGCCTCCATGGGTGTCTTATCAACAAGATTTGATGTAGTAGATTTGTTGATTAAATAACATGTAGTGGCTACTGCTTCAGCCTAGAACTTCTGCTCAAGGCCAGCACCACTCAGCATACTCCTAGCCCTCTCCATCAATATCCTATTCATCCTCTCTACAACTCCATTTTGTTGTGGGGTGTATGGAGTTGTCTTATGTCTCTCAATCTCATGCTCTTTACATAACTTGTTGAACTCTACTAAACAAAACTCACCGCCTTTGTCATTCCTCAAACATCTAATCTTTCTACTAGTCCAATTTTCTACCAAGGCTTTAAACTCCTTTAATCAACTAAAGACTTCAGCTTTTCTTTTGAGAAAATAAACAAATGTCCTTCTATTGTAATCATCTATGAAAGAAAAAAAATATAAATATTTTGGAAATGAAAGAACATTCACAAGACCAAACACATCTACATGAACATAGTCCAAAACCCCAAAAGACTTGTGAGAACTAGAGTGAAAAGTAACATGGTGTTGTTTACCATAAACACAATGTTTGCAAAATTCAAACTCGAGATTACAATCATCAAGGCCTTCAACAAGGCTTTAAGACCCTTCTCACCGATGTGACCAAGTTGTTGATGCCATAGCATTGTCCTCTCTACAGGAAGCTTCATCTCCAAGGAATGAGCACCCTTAGGTACCCAAAATGTACGACCATCAGATGTAGCTGCTACAAATTTCTCTACTCAATCTAATGATGAGGATGAAGAATCCAAAGATTTCTTCTGTGGTTTGTTAGAATAACTATTGCACTAAACCATGCATGCATCTAGCTTGAACAAGGTGCCAATCTGAACACCCTTAGCCAACACCATAGCTCCTCTCGTCATCTTGCATCCTCCACTCGAGAAAACAACTTGCACTCCCACATCATTCAATTTACTCATAGAAAGCAAGTTTAGTGCCAAACCTGAGATATGCATTACACCATCAATCCCTTTCATTCTTCCATCAAGGAATCTATTTTTTACTCTTCTACAACCAACGATCTTCAAGTGAGAGTCATCACCCAGATACACCTTCCCACCATCGCATTCTTCATACTTCAAAAACCAACCTCTATGAGAGGTCATGTGGAAAGAAGCACTCAATTCTATCAACCACACATCTTCTAATGCATGCATTGCTAAAGCTGCAACAAATGCATCTGCATCATATTGAGAGGATTTATCAAAGTTAGAATCTAAGAAACTCTTTTTTTCATTCTTCTTTTTCTCTTCCTTGCACTCTTTTTTGAAATGACTAGATTTTTCATAGTACCAACACTCAAAGTTTGCACCGTTAAACTTCTCCATTTTGGTTCTACTGGATGTGCTTGCCATCTTTTTCCTGCAACAAGGTCACGAAGTATTCTTCTACAAAACTCCCACTGAAACAAAGATCGGCTCAAAAAACCCTTCAAACCCAACAATAGAATCAAAGTTGGCCAAGCTCTGATACCAACTGAAAGGAAGTCAAGTAAGCAGAAGCAGCTTCCTACACTAATCTAAGCAGGAGAGAGTTGAAAAAAATTCTTAAACACCTTTAACTATTACAGATTAAGATGCACATACATATCATAAACAAATAAACAATGAACTTATAACACAAAGATTTACGTGGGGAAAACCCTTTCGGGAGAAAAACCCCACCCTCTAAAACATAGCCCAATTATATTATTCAGCAACAAATAAACAATTACAATATAATTCCAGAGCTATGCTCTTGCAGGAGTCTTCACACTTCTTAATTCTAGAGTAATTTCGACAGCATAACAGTAATTCAATACAATAGCAACATACAACTCCAAAATATAAGTGCTCAATATATAAGAGCTTACAGTGTATAAAATAAACATTTCTAAATTTCAAAGTAATTAGATTTCCACAATCCATAAGAGTATGAATAGCTGTTTCTGGATTCGATTGTGTAAGCTTTTTTGAATCAACGTTTCGAATCACACTCCGTGATCCATCATCAGGATAGAGAGCTCAAGGATATGAAAATTTGTTGCAGACCTAACAGGTATAAAAAGAGGCAGAAGAAAGTTAGAGGGATAGGAGGCACGAGGCCCAAGGGATGGCAAGCTAGAAAATTAATAATATAGAAATTAAAAAATAACATAAAGGAGACAACTGACAATTAGAAAAAAACCAATGACCCTACAAAGAGATGATAATAATAAGGGTGTGTGAAAAAATTTTAAAGAGATGATTTTAGTATTACGCAAGGAAAATAGCTGACAATTAAAAGAACCAATGACCCTACAAAGAGATGCAAACAAAAGAGAGGGAGAACTCAATAATATAGTAACCAATAACTTGATATATTTGATAAATTCAAGAAAATGATAAACCCAAAAGTAACAAAAAAGGAAATCCAATACATTCAAATATTTAAATATGTTAACTAGTTTAAATGTGTTACTATATTTAAGTATGCTAAGTATATATTGATTAATAATTTATAAAGTAAAAAATATTAATTAATATTTGAATCTTTTGATCTTTATTAATATATTTTTCAATTAATATTTAAGTATGTTGCATAAATATATATAAAGATTTTAATATTTTAATATATTTAACTATATAAATATATTTGTGCAAATTAAAAATATAAATAATATTTAAGTATATTAAATATATTAATATATTCAATTAAATTAAATATATTAATATATTCAATTAAATTAAATATATTAATATATTCAATTAAATTAAATATATTAATATATTCAATTAAATTAAGTATATTAATATATTTGATTAAATTGAAAATATGTTAATATATTTACATAATTTAAATATCTTGGTATATTTTAATTAATATTAATCTAATACATTTAAATATATTAATATATTAAGATAATTAAATATTAAGCAATGATGATATATCACATGTTTTGATATATGTTTTACAAAATGTTTTAAATATTAAAAAATGTTAATATATAATATGTTTTAATATATTTTTTGTAATTATATATGAATATATTTGCGCCAATTAAAAAATATTAATATATTTTAGTGTATTAAATAAATTAATATGTTAAGAGTATTAAATATATTAATAGGTTTGGGTGTATTAAATATATTAATATATTTAATCGCAGTAGATGTATTAATATATTTAAATAATTTGCATTTGTTAATATATTAAAAAGTTTAATATCTTAATATATTCAAAGATATTTAAATTATATGATTGACCTATATTGATTTCCCTAATATATATAATTAGGTTAATATATTTGATATTTAAGACATTTAAGATATTTAATATATTTACTAATTTAACATATTTTAATTCTAAGTATATTGACATAATTTAAATATGTTAAATTAATATATTAATATGTTGAGTACAATAATATATTGAAATATATTAAAATTATTTATGATGTATTATTGATTAGATAAATTAAGTATAACAAAGTATTGAACAAATTAAAATATTAAACAAATAAATTAATTAATAGGAATATTTAATAGATTAATATACTAGAAATGACAATATATTCATATAGGATAAATAATATTGATAGATTAATATATTGGAAATGATGTTGTATTAATATAGGATGAATAATATCGAAGAAGAGGAAGAACACTACCAAAGGAGGAAGAAAGAACAAAAGCGAAGAACACTAACCAAGGAAGAAGACCTTAAGAACCCCAAAAAGAGGAGAACAAGGCAAGTGACCACGACCCTAAAAGAAGGGACGGAAATAAGAGAGCCGAGAGGGAGGGGTGACAGGACAAGAAAGAAAGGGGAGAGGGGAGGGGAACAAGATGGGAAAAAACAAAGCGACAAAGATGGGGAAAAAACCAAACAAAGGCAAGAGATCTGAGAGCCCCAGAAAGGAGGGGGAGAAGAGGGATGGGGGACAAAGGAGGAGGGAGGAGGAAAGGACAGGGGGGATCGGGGGGATGGAGGTTTTTAAGGAAAGACAAAAGAGGCTTCCAAGAGAGACTTAAACTCCACCCTTCATCGCGATTAAGGTTGTTGGGGTGATTGATGATTTGAATGGCTTCTTTGAGCTTCCTCTTGCGGAAATTATCTTCAATAAACAAGATTTGAGTGTTTTCTAAACAAATATGGTGTTTGGTTGAAGAGGAGTGTTCGGCTAGGGCTGATTTTAAAACACGTTCATGATTAATGTCAGCACCGTGTTCTCTGATTCTTGTATTGAATGAGCGACCCGTTTCACCAATATAGGGAGTGCCACAAGAGCAAACCACTTTGTAGACTCCAGAGTTTTGATATAAGTTTTTAGGGTCTTTGAGAGGCGGGATGTAGTTTCTTAGTGTAGAAAAGGGCTTAAAAGCACATCGAAGACCTTTTTTAAGAAGGATTTTTGAGATTTTATGGGAAATGCCTTCCACAAAGGGTAAGGAGGCACTAGGGATACATATAGGTTGTGAAGAGGGGTTGGATTTGGAGGAGATAGAAGAGAAGAAACGACGTTTGGAATGGTTGAGGGCTCTGGAGATTTGTTTATTGGTATAACCATTTAGCCTAAAAACCAGGCGAAGATGCTCCAACTCTTGGGTTAAGTTTTCTTCATCGCAGATACGATAGGCTCTTGTGGCAAGAGTTTTCAAAATTCCAAATTTTTGGCTGGGATGATGATGAGAAGTGGAGTGGAGGTATAAGTCAGTGTGGGTTGATTTGCGGAAAACCCGACGACCAAGGGAGCCATCAGGTTTTTTGAGGATTGATACGTCAAGAAAAGGCAGATGGTTATTGGATTCAAGCTCCTTCGTGAAAGAGATGGACGGAGCAAGGTTGTTGAGGTGAGCATGGAATTCTTCTAATTTGTCGAGGCCATGGGGCCAACAAACATTGGTGTCATCGACATATCGCTTCCACCATCTTGGCTTGAGGGGGAAGGACCTAAGGGCAATTTCTTCAAAATGTTCCATGTATAGGTTGGCTATGATGGGGGAGAGAGGGGAGCCCATGGCAACACCATCAACCTGTTCATAAATGACATCTTGGAAAGAGAAGAAAGTGGATCTTAGGCATAATTCCACCAAGGTGGCGATCTCAACATTAACTTTTTGCTTAATGATCTCGATAGCATCGGGAATCAGAACTTTGGTGAAGAGGGAGGTGACATCAAAACTCACCAAGATGTCGTTACTTTCTAATTTGATGTCACGGATAAATTGAACGAAGTGGGAAGAGTCTTTGATGAAAGAGTCGGATTTTACCATGAGAGGAGAGATTAATTTGGCCAAGAAGGAGGCCAACTTGTAAGTAGGAGAACCTATGGTGTCCACAATGGGTCTTAAAGGAACGCCGGCTTTGTGAATTTTGGGGACCCCATATATGCGAGGGGTCACCTCTTTAGAAGGTAACAGGTGCTTCTTGGTCGCATCATCGAAGGAGGAACGGGAAACAAGGGATTTGACTTTTTTGAAAATTTTGGAGCAAGGATTTTGAGAAACAACTTTATAACTGTTGACGTCGGAGAGAAGGTCACGCATTTTGGAGATGTAGTCTGGTTTGTTCATGATAACGGTGGCATTTCCTTTGTCCGCTTTAGCAATGGTTAGATCATTATTTTCCATTAAATTATTGAAAGCAACAAACTCATCTTTTGGGATGTTGCCATTCGGGGGCTTGGCACATCTAAGGGCCACTGCACAATCCTGTCTAACCTCTTCGGCAATGTCCATTGGGAGGTCCCGGACAACATTCTCAATTTCAATGAGAAACTCGACATGAGGAATACGACGAGGAGCCAAGGAAAAGTTGAGCCTTCTTTTTAGGAAATTAAAGGCAAGAGGGTCTAAGGTGGCGCTGGATAAATTAACCACTAACTTACTTTCCTAGTCACGCACCACCAACGGGTTAGAGGGGGACGGTGGCCGTACCGTGTGGCTAGGTGCTGAAGTTGCTCCCCGAGATGACCGGTGAGGCCCTGGCTGGAAAGACAAGGTGGCAGCGCTGGTGGGTGAGGAGGGGGTCCCTGGCGAGCCTGCCACGACATTTGCATTGTGATCAGAGAAACCCCCCATGTCGAAAGGTACAGCAACAGCTGAGGGAGGCTCGAGGTGCTTGGGGGCAGTTTGAGGAAAAGAGCCAATGACGGCATCACAATCTGGACGCTGGTTTGAAGAGGGAGAGGTTCGAGGAGAATGAAAATTGAAAGAAACGCCATCAGAGCTATTAATGAAATTTAGAGAATGAAGCCCAGGCTGGAAAGAGAAGGTGG